>JAVLUX010000009.1:19340000-20540000 GCA_032164185.1 Moxostoma hubbsi
TAATGGGAGAAGTCTGTAGATATATTGGATGGTTTCTTTTATTTACTATAAAACAATGTATGTAAACTCCATACATTAATAGGAAAAGTATGTAGATATATTGGATAGTTGCTTTTAATTACTATAAAAGTATGTTCATTCAAAGTAAACCCCATACATCAATGGGAAAAGTATGTAGATATATTGGATAGTTGCTTTTAATTACTGTAAAAGTATGTTCATTCAAAGTAAACCCCATACATCAATGGGAAAAGTACGTAGATATATTGGATAGTTGCTTTTAATTACTATAAAAGTATGTTCATTCAAAGTAAACCCCATACATCAATGGGAAAAGTATGTAGATATATTTGATAGTTGCTTTTAATTACTATAAAAGTATGTTCATTCAAAGTAAACCCCATACATCAATGGGAAAAGTATGTAGATATATTGGATAGTTGCTTTTAATTACTGTAAAAGTATGTTCATTCAAAGTAAACCCCATACATCAATGGGAAAAGTATGTAGATATATTTGATAGTTGCTTTTAATTACTATAAAAGTATGTTCATTCAAAGTAAACCCCATACATCAATGGGAAAAGTATGTAGATATATTGGATAGTTGCTTTTAATTACTATAAAAGTATGTTCATTCAAAGTAAACCCCATACATCAATGGGAAAAGTACGTAGATATATTGGATAGTTGCTTTTAATTACTGTAAAAGTATGTTCATTCAAAGTAAACCCCATACATCAATGGGAAAAGTACGTAGATATATTGGATAAATGCTTGTAATTACTGTCAAATATTGTTTATATACAGTAATGACTATAAAAAAATATGGCTTTGCAAGCTATTATAATGTGATCTTATTTTTTCTACAGTTCAAAAACAAAATTTAACAGGAATTTAATATTAATAGATTTGATAATCCCATAAAATAAAAGCCTAAAGCTTTTAAAATACGGTATTTTAAGTAATGTTAAGTAATTTTTTTGTATTTTACATCTAAAAATCTGTACTTTGACGGGGAGTTCTTGTGGATGTAATTGATAATGTTATGAATTTACCAAAGAATACTGTGTAAAAACAGAAGACTTCATTTAATTGTATAATTTTAAGGTATTTCTGCAATAATTTCCAGTTTATATGCAGATTTATTCATTTGTTTAACATTATACAGACATTTTTTTAATGAGATTTTCTTTTCATTCTACAGCAGTGGAACTGTAAAAATACAGAAAATGTTTACAGTAAATATCTGTATTTAAAAAACAGAATTATTCCGTAGAATAAGTTAAGGTTTTTTACTGTAATTTGACGGTAAGTGTTTGGCAACTTTGCTGCCAGACTTTTTACCGTTTTTTTACGATTTTTTTTTTTTTTTTTTTACATGTATTTACCTTAAATTTAAGGTTTCACAGTAAAAAAACACATAGTTGTCTTAAATTTAAATATGTAAATTTTTTTGTCTTTTTACATAGAATTTAATGTAATTTAACATTCAAGCCAATTAAACAAAAGAATGATCCTGTAAAAAAACTATAATTTCTCATTATATGAATTTACAAATTATTACTTTTATTTTATGGTTAATGTTTTTCATAAAAGTTTTTTCCTGTATTTTAATGACATTTACACGTAATGTTAAAAAAACAGAAAATATCTGTAAAATAATACAGTATATTTCTGTGAAAAAACTTTTTTTTTTTTACAGTGTGCGGTTTACTCATTACTTCTTTATAACCACTGCCCAGTTAAAATATTTGAATATTTGTATTGTTAAATTATATAAATACAGATGAACATACTCTATGTGTTTGTTTATGATGATTTCCTTGTGGTGGTGGATGCAGAGGCTACTGCACTGGTATATCACAAATATGTTTTTAGAGGAGGTACTACAGGCAGAAAGAATGATGACTTTACTCAATATTTTTGCCACTACCAAAGTTTCAGAAAACACCCAAAATAATGGCCAACTTTAAATACATTAAATGTGTGCTATTTTATATCACGTTTACTAATATAGCAAACGCAATATTTCATGTTTCATATATATAACTCCTGATTTCAGATATGGCTCTTGTTTCTGGTAACTGTCAGAAGGGTTTCTTGATCAAAGTATGTAAAAGCTTTAGCCTATTTTTCTGTAGTACAAAGTGTGTGTACCAATATGATGTGTCTGACTAATTTTGCTTTTAATAATATTGCAAAGATGGCAACAAAACCTCTAATTTGGGATTTTAAGGAGGTTAGAGGGAGCAAATTCTTGAATTGTACAACATGCTTCATCATTCTGCTTTCTTGGACAAATCCAAGATTAAACCAATTCAATTTGACAGCTCCAGCAGGGTGCATTTCCTAAACCCTCCCTCCCTTCCTTTCTCTACAATGAGCAAATTCCCCTTTTGTGTTACATAAGTCACCTATATTCAAAGAGGTCTTGTTTCTAATTAACAGCACTGCTTCATTACAGCTCAGTTGCACAGAGATAGCATGATCCTTTCCAGTATAGACTACTGGACAAAGAGACTACTGGATTATATGATTATATGTTAAAGTATTTTTTAAAATGCTGTCAAGATGTTTTGTTACCTTTATTTTCCATGTCTTAGATCATTATTTTACTCTGTTTGAATCCAGGGATTTCTACCTGTTTTCAGGTGCTGGACGCAGGGGCATTATTATCAAATTAAAAAAAGATACATAAAAAATGTTTAAAAAAAAGTCTATAGGCTAAAATCTACTACTAGCAATCTAATGAGCAAACTAACTAGTATCCCCCTGACTTCAAATAGCTTTTACTAATGACTAAATCACATAATTTTTGATAGAAGCAAGAGATTAGCAAGCACTAGCTTTTAGTAGCTCATATAAGGAAATATGATCAAATCCAGCTGCAAATGTAGGCTTGTTAAATACCTTTAATTCTTTCTCAACTATTCAACCCTACAAATGGATTAGAAACATAAATGATTGTCTTTGCAGATGAGGTGCTTTTTTGGAGGAGGGGAAGGAGAGAGGAGGGACAAGGGAGGGGTGAAGGTACATTTGATTGGATAGATCGCTGATGAGGAAAAAAAAATAATTTCAACAGGCATCACTGTTAGACTCTTGTTTTGAATTGGAAACCATATTTCCCAGATCAGTATACTGTTCACCCTTATGATTTAGCAGGAGATTTTACTGTGGCAGTTGCTCAGCAGAACTTTAAAAGTGATGCCACTGGCTGGTTGCTTTAGTTTGTGCTGTGAATAAACCCATATATGCTCATTTTTAGACCCTATCCATATTAGGAGCAAATCATCAAAGGTTATATTGCATGCCAGTTTGAGGTGGGTCATGCCATTGCTTGAGTCAATGTTGTAGTGGATGGTCATTAAAACAGCATATGACACAGTGATTACAGTTTTTTGTGAAAATTAAAGGCTTACTGTAGTTGTCTGCACATTAAGCTGGGATGTGAGAGGGTAATTTGACATTGAAAAAGTTACACATTTTGCTTTAGCATTCTTAAATTACACTGACAACCCTAATAAGTTGACTTGTTTCCTCAATTGAACTGAGTAATGGCTTCTCCAAAACTTGTGTAATTAAAGGAATAGTTCACCCAAAACTGAAAATGATCTCATTATTTATTCACTTTCTTGCCATTCCAAATGTGTATGACTTTCTCTCTTCTGCTTAACAATAAGATTTTTAGAAGAATATTTCGGCTCGGAAGGTCCTCATATTATAAGTGAGTGGTGACCAAAATGTCAAGCTCCAAAAGAACATAAAGGCAGCATAAAAGTAATCCATCTGCAGTGTTATCCAGTGGTTAAATCAATGTCTTTAGAAGTGATATGATAAGTGTAGGTGAGAAACAGATCAATATTTAAGTACTTTTTACTTTCAATCTCCAATTTCACTTTCACATTCTTTTTTTTTTTTAGCGATTTGCATTTTTGTGCATAACACCACCTACTGGACAGGGAGGAGAATTAATAGTAAAAAAGACTTAAATATTGATCTGTTTCTCACCCGCACCTATCAGTTTTTTTTTTCTGAAGACATTTATTTAAACACTGGAGTTGTATGGATTACCTTTATGCTGCTTTAATATGCTTTTTGGAGCTTCAAATTTTTGCTAACCTTTCACATGCATTGTGAGGACCTACAGAGCTGAAATATTCTTCTACAAATCTTTGTTTCTGTTCTGCAGAAGAAAGAAAGTCACACATCTGAGATGGCACGAGGGTGAGTAAATAATGAGAGAATTTTCATATAAGGGTGAACAATTCCTTTAAGTTCACTTTACATGGTGATCATATATAAATAACTTAACAAGCAACTAACTTGCAAGTAGACTTAAAGCTGAAGTATGTAACTTTTTCAGTGTTAAAATACTTTCTTCTTTACCAGATTAATATGCACAGGCATTCATAAGTAAGCCAATTACAGGTTAATTTTCTTGAAAACTGTAAACACTGTGTCTCTGTGGTGCTAGGAAAATTCCTCTGTTTCTTTTGAGCTACCCCTAAACACAATGACATTGACTCGACCGTGTTGTCGGTGGCAGGACTATTGATCAACTGCAGAAGGGGGCGTATTCAGAGTGCTTTTTTAAAAATAATGTTTATTTTTGCAGTTCCGTTTTATGGCGCTAGTGGTGCACATTATCCACTTTTACTCAGATTTGCTCTTTAAATGTTGTTGTTTCTACTGAATCGATTTAACTGAATGGACTCAAATTTAGGTCATACAATAACACAGCTTTAATAAAGAAGATTATAATTGATTCTTGGTTAGTCATTAAATAAACTTATTTCTCCACAGAAATGTATAGACACCTGTACCTTAGTTGCACATGCAGAAGGAGAATTCAGATAGTGTTAACAGGGTCCAACTTGCGCAAAGGGGACACAGATCACTGTGGTGACATCACACAAACAATTTTTTTGCAACAGAACAACATAAATAATCCTAATCCTAAAACCTCTATGAATTCTTAATAACAACTATGTAAATGCCCCCATATGTTCCCTTCAAAATCTAAGGTAACATTTATTCCGATTACAAAGCTTGAAGGAGCCAGGATATTTTATAATATAACTCTGATTGTGTTTGGCTAAAAGAAGAAAGTCATATACACTAGGATGGATTGAGGGTGAGCAAATTATGGGATATTTTTCATTTTTGGGTGAACTAACCCTTTAATATCGTAAAATCTTAATTTTATGGATTTTTAAGTAAGAAGTTCAGGGAACAAAAATATATGTGTTATTGGCCCAAAACTTGACATTTCAAGTAATGTTTATTTAAGACAACTTGGTTATTCCAGTTATCTTCCCCCCTCCCCAGGTCTAAACATTTGATCTGAGAAGCTAAATTAGAAACTAGATAACAATGGTAATTTAGACCTTGACATCCCAATGTTGTTTTGGTCATGGTATGAAGATAATACCATGGGTTCTGGCCACGTACCATGGTTATACCAGTGTATTATATTTAGTATCTCTGGGTAGCATGTAAATACCTTCTTATATGAATATGGTAATCATTCAGTACTATATTTTGTATCAAAGTACCATGGTACTCTGATCTGGTCCCATTAGCTATTGAACCATGAAAACTGTACTATTTAGAAGAAGAATAAAAACATTATATAGCGATTACAATCAAAGATTTTTATTTCATTTTAAGATTCAAATCATTCTGCAATTTCAGGGTTGCAAAGGTTGCGCACGCGCACAACCCCTTCTCTCCCTCCCCCACGACATAACATGCAACCGCTGTCAGTCCGGATTGTTGGACCAGTTTGTAATGAGCATTGCGTTGCAGTTCATTTGGAGACGTCAGAGGCCGGAGGTTCTTCGCTCTTCCATCATGGCATCAACCCACTGATTTTGGCCTCATTAGACCAGGTCACGTCGTACATATACAGTTTTTCTTAATCTAGCACAAATCTGCAACATGTCTAAAAATAGCGAAAAAATAGGGGATGGCAAAGAGCCCGAAAGCAGCTGGAAAGACGTGATCTACAATCCAAGAAGTGGAGAATTCCTCGGTCGGACTGCTAAAAATTGGGGTGAGTTCACACAAATCCTCTGAAACAGCACACGTTTCACATTCTTCTATTGAATGCTGCATGTTATCCCGCGATGCTTGCTCGCGCGCCCTGAAGCCCGTGATGAAAGATGCAGCTTGCAGAAATAAAACGACTTTATAATAAGCGACATATCGGATAAATGAGAACGATCGCTGCTTTTGGCATTTCCATTTAATTCACTACATGTCTGTAATTCATAATCTAGACTCTTGAGTAATGAGGCCACGTCTTAAGATCAATTAATGAACGGAGATTTCCCTTGTGCACCGATCAATGACGAAAGAGATCTTTATCCCAGGCATACTGATCAACTCTTTCACTGATGACATCAATTTAGTCTCGTCTCGCCGCGTTTTAAATACAGTAACAGGATTTGGTGGTTTGCGTTTAGACTAGATACGAGTGGTCATCACGATCCCCAAGTATCAGCAGATCTCCTCAGGAATAAATCAAAAATAATAATATTTTTTAATAACCCCAATTATGTATAAAATTGTTATCTAAAAATTGGGATCAATATAGGAATGTTAAGGGGAAGCGTTGACAACGGCTAAAAAGCTTCCCATGTACACATCTCTGGAGTGCTGAGATTCGGTATCGAGGGAATTTTCTCGATGTAGAGTGAATATCGTATAACCCAACCGCCAAATCAATGACATTGTAATGATAGCTTAACTAGACACTAGTACCGTTTATCAGGTAACAACAATTATACCATAGTGTTGCGGTGTTCAATCTACATCTAAGCCTTTGTTTACACTATTTACTGAAAAATTATTATTTACTGAAACCTTTATATTGTCCATATGATGATTGTTCAGTTTATGGTTTATATACAGTCAGAAACGAATTGACCTCTGATATCTGACATATTAAATGTGTGATAGTGTCATTAACCTTCACTTGTCCTTATTGACCTAAGGCCAGTGTTATGCTAGTCAATTTAACTGGCTGTTTTTGACCAGTTGCCAACGCGGGTCCAAAAGATTCATCGACAGGGATTAATCTACTCAATCAGGACTCTAAATCCTTTGGCAAATTGGACAAACACGTATTATTCTTGTTCGTTTGAACACAGCTGCATGACATCGTCACCGCGCTCTAGAACATCAGCAGTGACAATGCGGATCGCTGTGACGTCACCTGGCCTTTGGGAATCCGTTATCGCGCCTCACTGAACCTTCTGTTCCAATGACACATTTGATCATCGCCCGGGCGAAAACGATCAAATGCTGAATGGGCTATGACTATTACTTACTAGATATATTACATATACATACATACAGCCTATATGTATGTCTAGTAAGTAATAGTTATATATATATATGTATATATATATATATATATATATATATACATACATACATACATACATACAGCCTATATGTATGTCTAATAAGTAATAGTCATATGTATATATATATATATATATATATATATATACACAAAACAAATTTAGTCTTATTTGATGTATTTATTGGATCCTTCTAACAACTCTTGTTCAATTAATGTTACTTTATACTTTATTCTTCATTGCCTAATTTGCTTATAATTAGGGTTGCCACCTTGGCCCTGTAAAACCCCTGGACAAGCTATTGCTGGTGATCATACAAGAAATAAAACATATTATTAATGATTGTTTAGGCTACTCCTTGCTTGGTATAAAAAAAATTATAAAATACTGCATATTATTCAATCAAACAATAACATACATTTTTACATTTCATAATATTTTAATTTTATTTTGTTAAAGATGTCAGTTCAATTTAATTTAAGTTTTGTTATAAAATTTAAATGTGTTAAAAAAAATGTTTAAGGACATTTCTACTGTCCCCATAATTCAAATCGCTTAAAAAGCATACTAAACGATGTTTTATTGAATATGTAAAAATGCAGAACGTTTTTTGTGAGTGTTAGGTGTATGGGTAGGGTCAGGGGATTGAATCTATAGTTCATACAGTATAAAAACCATGTCTATGGAGAGTTTTCATAAGGATAGCTGCACCAACATGTGTGTTTATATGTGTGTGTGTTCAAGTTTAACATACTGTTTACTTCTGGCCTTATGCATTTTGGAGTTCTTGAGTTTATGGTTCACACTTGAAAATTTAAATGTTTTGAAGTGCTTAAATATGTATATGTAAGTTATAAGTTATGTATAAAGTATTAAAAAAACATTGGTTCATTTGAACAACATAAAATCAAATAAATGTACATAAACATTTACTAAAAAGTAATCATTAAAAAAATGATTAGACGATTTTTGCTATGCATTTAAAAATGTATGTGTTTCAACTTCATTACAAATTTCCATCAAATTGAATTGAGTAATCTTTAACAAAATGATATCTGAAGTTTCACTTATTTAATATATTATATTTTGTATTATTATTATTAATTATATTTGTGCTATTTGCTTAATTTGCTCAATGCGACTTCGATGTATTGCATAATTTAAATTTTTGTTAATAAATTCATGTATGTGCGACTAAACTTTGCATTTCTTGAATTCAAGCCGATGGAGGGCTATATCTGGGGCTATAAAATGAAAATGTGCAGACAGAAACTAATAATAAAAGTGATATTGTTAATATATTTTACATTTGCTGTTTTGAACATTTTAATTGATACTTATTTTTTTTATTTTTTATAGTTTTAACATTGGAATTTGTAATAAGATCATAGTAAGCACATAGTAAGCACATGGAAGTATGGATCTTCTTCACTAACATGGTTAGATGTAACATGATTTCTATAAAACAAACTATGGCATTTTTGTAATTATAAACAGTAGACCTACTCTAAACATATAAAAACAATAAATACAAAATGTAAATATTTATAAATGTTGCCTATGACAAATTTAATAGAGCTGAAGTAGTGATATGATAATATTTATTATCAATCTATTTCTTCCTAAAGTACAGTTAGTGTTACTATAGTAAATTTAAGGGTGTGATGTTGAAATTCTGTGCCGAATTCATATGGTTTCCGAATTTAAGAGCTAGATCTTGAAGAGCTTTTGGATCTTGCTGCTCTGTCCATTGAGCCGTATCAATGGGAGGGTGGCGTTAGGTTACAATTGACTTTTTCTGATTTTATTTATTTTCATTGGTATTTCTTTATACAACACACAGAAGAATGATTAAAAATTTAATACATCTACATAAATTACATAATTAATTATAAATAAACCATCAGTTTTTCAAATTGCCATTTTCATGCTTATGCGATCATAAGCATCCCTACAGATAATAAATATGGTGGCCGATACATCGGTGCAGATAATATTGTTATAATTTATTTTGGCTCTAGTACAATAACAATATAAAAGCTAATAATTCAAATTATCTTTATAATTTCACACTTAAAAATGTTCCTGATTTTTCTCTTGTCTTTATACACAAAAAGATATAACAACCTTTAAATATTTTAGGAGGAGTTCCCTCACAAGGTGATTGTCATATTTGGGGGTCCTTGGCATCAAAAAGTTGAAAACCCCTGCATTAGGTTATACCAAAAACTGGTTATACTGCTGGGAGGTCATAGGAGACTTCAAAATGGTGGCATTCCTGATAGGTCACCAAGGTGGTTTTACCAAGTTTCCCTGCTATCTTTGCCTTTGGGACAGCAGGGACACCAAGGTGCACAACCACAGGTAGGACTGGCCACAGCGGACCAAGTTCTCTGTGGGGAGGAACAACGTCATGTGGGAGCCACGTTGGACACCTGGAAGGTGCTGATGCCGCCACTGCACATCAAATTTGGCCTTATGAAACAAATTGTCAGAGCTCTAGACAAGGAGTCGGCAGCCTTCAAGTACCTTCAAGACTTCTTCCCTAAGCTGTTTGAGGCAAAGGTCAAAGCCGGTTTCTTCGTTGGACCACAGATAAAGAAGATTCTGGAGTGCAATGAATTCCCCAAGAAGTGCACTAGTAAGGAGAAAGTGGCTTGGTGGCTCATGGCTTCCTGTGCAATCACAAGGCCGAAAACAATGTGGAGCTGGTTGAGACTCTGGTGAAGAACTACGGCACAATGGGCTGTAGGATGTTCCTCAAAGTCCATATCCTTGATGCTCATCTTGATAAACTCAAGGAGAACATGGGAGCATACTCAGAGGACTAAGGCGAGCGCTTCCATCAGGATATACTGGACTTTGAACGCTGATAACAAGGACAGTATAATGAGACTACATTTGGGGTCTGATTCGTGAAAGTGATTATCAGTATAATCGTAAATCTCGAAAAACTACTCATCTCTAAATCTTTTAGTCGTTTTTGTATTACTTAAGTACAAATACATGTTATTTGGATTCATATATTGTTTTTTCTGACTTTATCTGAACGAAAAGATGCACATTCACCCGTTTTCTCATTGGAAATAGATACATTTCAAAATATCACTGTCCTGGTCACAAAAGCAATGTTTGTGGGGAGTAATAGCCATTTTCTGTACTTTTGAGGCATCAGCAATTAGGAAATAACACTTACTACTAGGAACACAAACTGTTTCATAGTGCTATCAAAGTGATTGTGTTTCAGGCCTCATCCTCCTCTTTTACCTGGTCTTCTATGGCTTCTTGACTTTGATGTTTGTCTTCACTATGTGGGTGATGCTTCAGACGCTGAATGAAAACACACCCAAGTATAGAGATCGTGTTGCATCCCCAGGTTAGATTTTCAATGTGCAGCTCATGGCTGTGTTCATTACACAGTTATGTGTTATCTATATAAATTACTATAGCAGCAAAATGTACATTTTGTCTCAAAGCATTAACAGCTATTTGTATTAAATTTAAAGTGCATTCTGTTCATGTTATGTTCAACTCAGTTACATAAACTTAATTCATAATTGACTTCTTTTTTTTAGGGTTGGTTATCAGGCCAAACTCTTTGAATATAGTTTTTAACAGGTCAAACCCCCATGAATATGGGCAGTTTCTCCAACATCTAGAAACATCGCTGCATCGTAAGTGCTGTACACTTTCTCTCCCACTGTTTTCTTATCTTGGGACTGCACCTCCAGTCATTTTTAGCTAATGGTTAAAATCTGTAATAATTAAGTTAACATTACCTCAACCCAAACGCTTTCTCCGTTTTTCATGTCCAGAGTATAACGACTCAGAACAAGCTAAAAATGATTTGTGTATGGCGGGTCAGTACTCTGAGCAGGATGAGGAACCTCAGAAGAAGGTGTGCCAGTTCAGGAGGAGTTTACTGCATCGTTGCTCCGGTTTGGAGGACAATACCTTTGGCTATGCTGAGGGACATCCATGTGTTATTGTCAAGATGAACAGAGTAAGTGACCTAATTTCATTCTCAATTTATTACATGCAATATAATTGGCACCAGTGCACACAAACACATTTCAAAATGGCTTGGTATCCATATCTATTTACAGTTAGAGGGTGAATCACTCTAATATATTTGTATTATTTTTTTGTATAATATGTATTATTCTTAATCCTCAGGTCATTGGTCTTAAGCCTGCTGGAGATCCATATATCAATTGCACATCAAAGGTAAATAATTGACCTCTTTAATATAAGTGCAGGTTAAAATCATAGATTGATTCACATTTCTGAGTGATATTAGCCTATATATGTTTATAAACTTATAATTACTGTAAATGTTTTTTATATGTGGTGTTTATGTGATTTAAAGCTGCAATTTGTTAGAGAAATATGGAAAATGATACATACAGAGCACAAACACTTCAAAACAAACAGGTATCCTCCCTTTCCAAACCGATAAAGCTCCTATAATGTAAACACAACCAAAACAGATCAAGGATTTGCCTTCATTAGGTTCTTCTAATGGTTGTGTAAAAATATAAAGTCCCCTAATCACTTGTATGTTGAAGCATATATGTTTAAAGGAAAAGTTTACCCAAAAATGAAAATTTTCTCATCATTTACTCACCCTCATGCCATCCCAGATGTGTATGATTTTGTTTCTTCTGCTGAACACATATCTGCTCTGTTGGTCCTTACAATGCAAGTGAATAGTGACCAGATATCTCAAGCTCCAAAAAGCAGATAAAAGCAGCATAAAAGCAATCCTTACAACTCCAGTGGTTTAGTCTATATCTTCAGAAGAGATATGATAGGTGTGGGCGAAAAACAGATCAATATATAAGTCTTTTTTAATATCAATCTCCACTTTCACTTTCACATCTGAAAGTCACATGGGCACCTGTTTAGTTTTAATTTCACATCTTAAAGTGAAAGCTGAGATTTAGAGTTAAAAAAGGACTTTAAATTGATCTGTTTCTCACCCACAGCTATCATATTGCTTTTGAATATATAGATTTAACCACTGGTGTCATATGGATCCCTCTCAAGGATTCTTCCACATTTTAGGGAGTTTTTCAGTGTCATCATTGCCTTTGGTGTGCTCACTGGGGGCTTGTAAGGCACTTCACTTCTTTGTAAAGCTGCTTTGGAACAAGAAATACATTTGGAGATTTATGCACTTAAGCAAACAGGAAAGTTTCAGCTTTTTAATTACTGTATATAATTGATATGTTGCTTTTGTTATTATTTTTTCAAAACATTGCCATGATATGATAAATTGCATTGGCTGATTTAAATGTGGAGCAGAACATCCCACCCCCAACCTCACTGATACCTGTTTGGGTGTTTGTTTTATCACTGTTTTTGGAAAATTTCTCATGGATTTCAGCTTTAAGGTTTGACTTAAATGTTGTTTTGTCACCTGCCTGGGTTTATAATAGTTAGTTCATTCACTCTCACAAGTGTTTTCTTTTCTTTTTCTCCCTGTCTTTTTTCTTTCATGTCTCTATTGCATGCTGCCAGTTGAACTTTTAAGTAAAGTGATGGGTAAGATCACTGTATTAATGATCTTCCTCATTCTCCCGGTCTCTCTCGATTTCCAGTCACTGAAGTGATTGAGCATGTCCATATTATATGCTGTGCATTAAAATAACTTCTTGCATGATCTCTATTTTAGGATTAATGAAGCAGTCTTTTCCATTAAAGATGGACAGCTAAATGATGGACAAATAGTAATTAATTTTAGCATGGCAAAGCAGAAGCATGACTTTCAATGCTTGTTCTGCCTTGATTCTTATTCAAAGAAGGGGCAGCTTATTACATCCGCTTTGTCTGTTCTCTGCTGATTTCCATTATGTACTGCATTCATAGCCTATTTAAGGGTGCACCCAGTATATTTTTTGTTTACCTTGTGCTGGCCTAGATGACAGTTGTCTTGGACTTACACTGACACCTAGTGCCGTGTTTGCAGAATCACAAAAGCAAATGTTTTCAGTTATCGATGTCATTGTAGAAATGCACTATTTGCACTCAGCCATTATTAATTTATTCCTGCTCGTGAAAGTGTTGATGGACTTATCTGCCCTCATAAGGCAACCTGCCCCATGTAAAAAAGAACAGACTAGAATCTTTATCTAATGTGTACATGATTTTAAACATATATTTCAAAAGCACTATTCATTTCTTTATGTGTAAAGCTTTTTTACTGAGTGCACATTTAAATGCTGCTTTATATGTTATACGGAGGACTCACATTAGTTTTAAATGAATAGTTCGCCAAAAAATTTACATTTTCTCATAATTTACTCACCCTCATGCCATTCCAGATGTGTATGACTTTCTTTCTTCTGCTGAACACAAATTAAGATTTTTAGAAGAATATTTCAGCTCTGTAGCTCCATATAATGGAAGGGAATAGTGACCAAAACTTTGAAGCTCCAAAAAGCACGTAAACGCATCATAAGAGTAATCCATATGATTCGGTGATTTAATCCTTTAAACTTTAATCTTTTCAAGCGATACAAGAGAGGAGACCAAAATATAACTCACTTTTTCTCTGTAAATCAATTATATTGTGTCAGAAGACATGGAGTAAACCACTGGAGTCATATGGATTTTCTTTTATGATGTGTGTATGGGCTTTTTGGAGCTGAAAGTTTCAGTCCCCATTCACTTGCATTGAATGGACCTACAGAGCTGAGATATTCTACTACAAATCTTTGTGTTCAAGAGAAGAAAGAAAGACATACACATCTGGGATGGCATGAGGGTGAGTAAATGATGATTACTTTTTGGCGTGAACCATCCCTTTAAAACTACATCAAACTGCATCATTCACTCTTGCCCAGTAGCAATGTGTCTTGTAGTTGTTTGAATGTCTCCTTTCTATTTCTTCAGAGAGAGAAACCTCTCCAGATGCAGTACTTCCCCAATGATGGGACTATCGATAGGATGTACTTCCCTTACTATGGTAAAAAGGCACATGTAAGTATGAAGCTGAGCACATGCTTAAATATTGTGTTATCAAATAATATTTTTGTCATTCTGTCAATGTGCAAGGTGAATTAAAAAAAATTAAAAACAAAAAACTGAACTAATTTTAAATATTTTTAATTAGTTTGTGTAGTGAAGTATACTCTGTCTCTCTGATCCTCTATAGGAGGGCTATGTTCAGCCTCTGGTTGCTGTAAAGCTGCTACTTAAGAAGGAAGACTACAACTCTGAGCTGACTGTAGAGTGCAGGGTGGAGGGCTCTAACCTTAAGAACAATGACGAGCGTGACAAGTTTCTCGGACGTGTCACCTTTCGGGTTCTGGTGACTGAGTAAACCGGTAGCGGGTGCGGACACAAAAGGGAACTTGCACTACTTTTCTTCCTGTTGTCCCTGTTCTCCTTTTAAGCTCTCCAATGTAGTTCCTGGTGCTCCACAGCAGGACTAAAGGACCTCTTTTAACCCTCCTCAGACAAGGCATGACTGATTGATTTTTCCTAATGTCCCACTCCACATGTCTTAACAGGATCCCTGTTCAGTCTCCTGCCTAGCACCTCCTCCTGCTGAAGACGTGACTGTTACTGAAAATGTAATTTTACCCCGGGCCTTGCATTCCCTAGATGTTTTGAATTCGTGAACATAATTGTATTTTACCCTCAAAGGGATTTTGTTTACAATGTGATTGATGAGACAGTGGTTAGTCAGTATCTTAGTGTTCGGTTGGTGTTTTTGTGTTTATCTTGTGTTGCTCTCTGTGAATATATTTAATGATCGCATTGTCAAACTACTGTAAGATTTATGTAGAAAAGTGGGACATCACCTGACACATTTTTGAAAAATGAAATGCTAAACGGTACCTCTGCATGGATCCTGATCATGTAGATGCCTTAAAAGCCATTTAACATCTTGGTACAAATGCTATTTTGACAAATAAAAACAAAAAAGCTTGTAGTGGCTGGATACTGTCTGTTGTATTTAGATATGTTATATGTTATATTCAGAGTCTGCTACTACATGATGGTGCTAGGACACAATGGTGTGTTGTGAAGAAGGGATGAAACGCTAACACAAAGGAAATGTAAGTCGTTAAAGAAGAAAAATACACTTTTGTAGTGTATTTTTTTCTTCTAGTCACCATATTGACTTTGTTAAGAATTTGTTTTTTATGATGTGTGTGTAAACAGAATAGTGTGTCCTATTGAAAAAAAGAGCACACTTTTTGAACCCATTATTGTCAGATTTGACTATGTTCTTTGATCATAATCTGGACATAATCTGTTTTGGAGATTTCAGTCCCCATTCAAGTAGACAGGAGCTGTAATGTTATGCCACGTTGTATCCATAGAATCTAGAGCGTTACAGTCTGGTTATCACATTATGTTTTCCATAGATTAATTGATTTTCATGGATAATTTATAAAATATTAGACAGACCTACCGTGAGCTCTGAGATTGTTCATCGATGGTATATTCTACCATTGAAGCCATCTCTCTGCGTTATTTCAACATCATTCGTGTTTGATAGTGGAATTTGTGGTAAACAACTACATTACACATCAGAGAGCCGTGGACCAACCAAGCTTGTGAAACATACCTCGGAGCGACCACCCACTCCCACGAGGCACTGTGAATGACGTAAAGAGTCGGTGTCTCTTCACCCTTAAACTTATCTATTTGTACACATTGGAATATTTGTCAATAAGCGTTAAATATATTGTTTCTATACTTATAATCAACAAACAAAAATTTTAATAGTTTTATATATTCCCATAGTTTTTTATTCAATGTTATAATTCTCAATGCTTCATGGGAGTGTTGTCTGTCCCCTCATTAAAGACGGTAAGTACACAGCCTTGTACGTTTGCCTTTTCGTCAGATTTTCAAATACTTTTTTGCCCCAAAACAAAGTTTGTGATTTTGTGATTACCTTGGATCTGGTTGGTTTGGTTCATGGCTTACAACTCTTTTATTAATGATTTGCACGCTATTAGCTGCCTGGTATCATTTTCAAGATGGCCGCTGAGTAGACCGAGGTGCCTTGAAAGAGACTTTGGTCATTCCCATTTACCTTAACACCCAAACATAGAGTAGCTGCCTATTTCTGCCAACAGTTCAGTAAAGAAAGACCAACTGTCTGTTATACAGCTTTTGCATTAATATAGTGCTTTTGAAAGCATAAAATGAAGCTGCTGCTTCCACAAACATGCCAATATCAAACCCTCTGTCAAAATCCTTAAATTAATGTTTTGGTAACACATTTTAATTTGCTTAAAGAAGTGAAAACACAGAAATGTCTTGTATTTGGTCAAAGACACTCTCACAGGACTGGAATCCTCCATCCTCCCCACAGCCTTCGCGGCTGGATGATTGGTTCCTCGAGTCTGCGCGCCGCTCACAGCCGAGTCTTCTCTCAGCACCAGAGCCTCGGGACGTGCTTTTGCCTCCCGATGCCGTATTACCTGCTCCGCCCCGCCGGGTACGTCAAAAATAATCGTCCCTTTAGTGCCCCTAGCACGGAGCTTGGACGCGACACAAAGTCGAAGTGAGCGACAGACGGGGAACATCTAGGTTACAGACGCATTTCCCTCCATTTATACCCGTATGTCCGGTAGTGAGACGTGCCAATTCTGTCTGCCAATTTCTCATTGGCCTTTTCTCAAAGTTCAGAGATGCAAAAGGCTCTCAAGAGAGACCTCTAGTGTCACTTCTTCGACACAACGCCTCGTTCCCTCCATCAGGGAACGGAGGTTACAACAGTAACCTAGACGTTTCTGAGTAATATATGAATGCATTTGAATGCAAGAAGCAGACCCATTCAACAGTGCTGAACGTATTTCTTTGTTCAGCTCTCAAAGGAAATCAAAAGTTGGTGAGAGTATGGCGAAAGTCACTCATCTTGGTTCAGCAAATCTGGATAGAGGTTACGGTGATTAGAGGTTGATTTAAATACGCAAATGTAAGCTATATTATCGCCTTATAAGATAAGTGTAGCATTCTGAAATCAGACCAGAACTTTTCTGGCAGTCTGTAATTTGACTACATAATGGGCTTAATCTTGGGAATATTTATTTTAGATTTGACTCACAGTCTGACCCTTTGCTTTTAGCATGTATCAACAAAGGACTCAAATCTAGTTTAATTTTCATTAAACATTGTGTGTGAGATAAAATTTAGATGCCATTTTTTAAGGAACATGCGCAAGTAAAAACAAGGATACAAACACATTCAAAGCAAAACCTAAAAGACCTACAGTCTAATCAAACTTTACCTAAATAACCACATTAATTCCAACTACCACCATTTCAGGGGGGAAAAATCTCAGTAAAAAAATCTGTAAAAGACAATTTATTGGCCCGTTTTTATCATGAATCCTCATCCATGTTGAACATCAGACATTTCTATACAGAATCATTCTGTGAAGGTTTATTTGCAATTGCATTATAGCCATTATGACTTATAACACAAACAGTATCAACCAAAATCTGGCGAAGACAAAGAACAAAAATAATTCATTTGCAGACAAGTTGATTGGTCCATTTTATGTCACATATGTTTCACAGTACCAGGTTTTGCTCAGTGCATCTCTTTGTTCGGCATCATCAAAGTAGCACCCCTGAGGACTAAAGGG
This sequence comes from Moxostoma hubbsi, assembly GCA_032164185.1. Taxonomy (NCBI): domain Eukaryota; kingdom Metazoa; phylum Chordata; class Actinopteri; order Cypriniformes; family Catostomidae; genus Moxostoma; species Moxostoma hubbsi. Next base: position 19,357,994 of record JAVLUX010000009.1, read on the forward strand.
ACACAACCGCTACCTTGGTTATGTAGTACAACTGGTGAGGATTGAGCAGACATGTCAGTGCCAAAGCCCTATCTTTGTGACCTTGAGGATTGACATCCTAAGTCTTTTCAGGTGAACTGTACTGCCCAGGCTGTCTGCTGTCTACAGTCTGTCTGCTGTCTACTGTCACTCTGATATCATGGGACATTAGTAACAAAACACAAATGGAATTGTCATCTTTAAATTCGAATTAACCAAGCTCTATTATTATTTCAATTCAGAGCTATTAATATAAAGAGAGATTTATTACATCATATATATTTTGTATATGTACATATTTATACATAAAATGTATTTTAAAATCTAGGTGCATAATCAGAATAGCCCTGCTACCAAACCAATAAAGCATGGAGGTCATGGGTTGTTGCAACACAGAGCAATAAGTGTGAAACTTCTTACAATTACACAATTCAAAAGCACTTTTGTTTGAATGTAGCTTTTTATCTGTTTACCTCTGTGATAGGTAGCCTCTTATACTCTTAAAGGAGTATGTGTAGCTGCAAATTGTGTACTAGTACACGCTTTAACTAATCCACAATTAAACTTTGGCAAGGCGAGAGATGTTTGGAATACAAGCTGCTTCTTCCTGTGGATGACTCATCTTTGTGTATCCAGACATCTCCGGCTTCTGATCACACACACTTATGTTGCTACAGTTACATCATAATCTCAAAGTCTGTTTAGGCGGCCTGTAGATCTCAACTACTCTTCTATCATCTTCTCAATATGGAATGGTAATATTACTTGCACCCGCTGCTGGATAGGAGGTTAACTACTTCACAAGACATAAAGGAACTGCAAAGAAGAAGGTGAGCACCTACTTCTCTGTCTGGTCCAAAGCTCAGTCCACCACATCATGGACGGTCTAGAGTGTTTCTCAGACAGCCGTGGCTCTGTAACTGAAGCAACAAGAATCTCATGCTACATTGGACTAACGTCCCATCTCTTTCCAGCCTTGCTTCACTCTTCTTCAACAGAGAACAACACAGTTTCTTTAGTGGTTCCACTGAATGCAGTTACATTTGCTGGTGAATTAAGGGCTGGGCGGCTGGATTGTTCCCTCACAGGAGTGTGCAAGTGCCTGATTTCTTGTCGTCATCCAAGCCCGCAGCTGACTCTTTTCGGTTGGGGTCGTTGAGCTCATTATAGAGTCCGGAGTCGATCATCTCCATTTGCCAGGCAATGGGTATAGCACCTGTGCTGAACTCTTTGAAAAATTTATCATCCTTAGCATCAAATTCAATACCTTTGATTTCAGAGAACTCGGCAATGTCACTTGTATCTTTTGCATAGACAACATTGGGTTTGGGCACCCACGGAGGGTCGATAAGGCCAGCTTCCAAACGAGCAAAGTTGATGGACTTGAACCATTCGTGCTTCCTGGGATCATCACCCCTACAAAAAACACATTGTGTTGTAAAGATGCCCTTTGCAATTTTGCCTTCATATTGGAGCAAGGAAACAGGGAAGATTTTGGTCATTTACTGCAACAACAAAGCATATTACACTTGAATCTCTGGTTGAGAACAAATTATTTGGTGGCACTTTTTTTTTTTATCATGAACTAAAAATAAACTATTTTTTCAGCATTTATTAAGATTGGTTAATGCTAATTTATGAGTTCATGTTTGTTATAACTGCATGAACTTGCTGACTACCACCCCTGGAGTTGTGAGTTCGAATCCAGGGCATGCTGAGTGACTCCAGCCAGGTCTCCTAAGCAACCAAATTGGACCGATTGCTAGGGAGGGTAGATTCACAATTGGTAACCTCTTCGTGGTCGCTATAATGTGGTTCTCGCTCTCGGTGTTGAACATGGTGTGTTGTGCGTGGATGCCATGGAGAATAACGTGAAGCCTCCACATGCGCTATGTCTCCATGGTAATGCGCTCAACAAGTCACGTGATAAGATGCGCGGATTGACGGTCTCAGACACGGAGGCAACTGAGAATAGTCATCCGCCATCTGGATTGAGGCGAGTCACTACACCACCACGTGGACTTAGAGCGCATTGGGAATTGGGCATTCAAAATTGGGGAGAAAAGGAGAGAAACCCCCCACCACACACGCAAAAAATGCTTGAACTAATGTTAGCTTAAACAATTTTTATTATAAAAAAGTATTAGTATATGTACTGTATAAATTAACATTAACCAAGATTTATAAATATCTTGTTCATTGTTGGTTCATGTTAATTATTACTTTAACCTTAAATCAATATTCCGGGTTCAAGACAAGTTAAGCTCAATTGACAGCATTTGTGGCATAATGTTGATTACCACAAAAAAAAATTCAATTGTCCCTCCTTTTCTATAAAAGAAGCAAAAATCGAGTTTACAGCGAGATTACAATGCAAGTGAATGTGCCAATGTTTGGAGAGTTTAAACACAAATTTGAAGCTTATACTTTTATAAACGCACTTAGATACATTTTTCTGTTAAAATGTTATTTGAGCTGTACATTTTTTTAAATTGTCCTTTTTACAGTAATTTTAAGGTTTTAGGGTTTGTTGGCATTATATTGTCATGGTAACAAAGTTGAAAATTGGCTTTAACTTTACACATAAAAGGTTAGTAATTGATTTGATCACACTTTATGTCTTGCAATTATACTTTTGAAAACGTGAATATTTTAACTAAACAAATCGGCCCCTATTCACTTTCATTGTAAATGCCTCACTGTAATCTCGATATTTGAAAAGGATTGCTTAAATTGTATTGAACCCGGAACATTTTTTTAAAGGAATATTCTGGATTCAATAAAATTAAGCTCAAGTGACAGCATTTGTCAGCATAATGTTGATTACCACAAAAAAAAACTTTAGACTTTTGACCCCTTTTCTTAAAAAACAAAAGAAATAATAATATTTCAGTGGTTACAATGTTATTACACTGATGTACTTACAATGGAAGTGAATGGGACCAATTTTTGGAGGGTTTAAATGCAGAAATGCTTGTAATAGAAACATCTAATTTTATAAAACATTAAATTTATTCCTCAGTTAAAGCATGTGTATTACTTCAGCTGTAAAGTTTAAATCATAGTTTTTACAGTCGGTTTATTAGTATGCCAATTTTTCATCATGAATATGCTGTAACTTTACTCAGAATAGGTTAGTAAGCGATTTTATCAAACTAAAATCACGTCAACTAGTATACTGTTAACGCCTTGTGGCTATACTTATGAAACTTTTGAAACTTGAAAAGTTTGATTGGCCCCATTCACAATAGATTTGTCTTTTTTTTAGAAAAGGAGGGAGATGTGAAACCTAGATTTGGTTGTAAACATTATGCCAAAAATGCTGTTGCTTGAGCTTAACTTGTGTTAAACCTGGATTTTTACCATCTACAATCTAATTGTGTGAAATATTTGTTGATGGTATGAGTATATTTGTTCCATGCAAATGGCAAAAGAAACTTAAATCTTATCCTTGACAAGTGATAAGATCTCACTACAACATCTTTGACTGAAACACTGAGAAAGTGAAGAATCTTGTGGTGGAGGATTTCAAACAGTTTAGGTTAGGGTCGATATATTCTGCTTTAACACCTCACACTGAAGGATCAGGAGGATAAGAGGGATCAAAGGACTTACTTGCAGCCAAGACGTTCATCAATCTTCTTCTTAAGGAACTGCTTGATTATGTCTTGGGTTGCAGCATCAAAGTTCTTGTGCTCAAACTTCGGCTCCTCGTTGATGATACGCCTCTGAACCTCCTCCTTCTCCACCTTCTCCTTCTTGGCTTCAGGGCCTTTGAAGGGGGTGTAGCCAGCCACCATTTCATAGATACTGCAGCCCAGGGCCCACCAATCCACTGATGCCCTGTATGGGGTTTCGGTTAGGATTTCAGGGGCCATATATGCACCAGTTCCAGCCTGTGAACATACAAAGGACCGTTGATTAGGTTTAGGCAGAAGTAATCACAGACTAATATTTAATTTTTTTGGGTGGTTCGAAGAAAACCAATTGCATTAGTTGCTTGAAACTTTGCATGAAACTTACAGATTTACAAAACAGATTGGATGTTTGTCAGAGGCACTTATTAAGGTGACAGCACTGAAATAGTTTACCCTTTATGGCAGAGCATTTTAAGTAAGTACTATCCTATCTATGCTCCTACATCACCTCCTCTCTTTGCCAGAGAGAGGAAGCTTATTCGTAATCCTCTACTACCTGTCAGAAGTCATGTGGCGATCCACTCTGATGAAGTACACTGTCTGCTTATATGAAGACAGTCTTTCTTAGGCTCAAATGGACATATGCACCTTTGCCTATAGACATGCTTTCACCTGGAGTCATTCATAAATAGCAATATGCCTAGCACTGGAGCTACAGTATTATAGCTACCTTAGTTTACTTGCATGGTTACAAGAATGACAATTTTCTTTCAGTTTGTTGAATTTCTTGAGTTTTATGTCATTGTATTGAATATTCTATAACAATAATTACATTAACATAATAATAATGAATAATCATGATGTTGTGTTTTGGCTAAATAATCTCCAGATGTTTGAAGTGGCATTGTCCTAGAGTCATACTTAGCAGTGAATTGAAAGTAATTCAATTAATTTTGGATTACATTACACAAGCATTAAAATAATGCTTAATTATAGCTTCAATCTTGAAGACATGGGACAGAATGCTCAGTCATTGTGCCTGACTAAAAAAATTAGCTAAGATAGCATGACAACCATATTGTGATGTCAATGTCCTAACTGTCTCAGTTTGGTGAGGTTTCATCTGTGCATGCATTCTGGTTGCATAGTGTAGACCGCTGGGTCATGGCATTCAAGTTGGGAAATTTTCAGGGCATGAAGACTATTTAAAGCCAATAGTTTTCAGGCAGGAGTTATGACATGAATACAGAAATAATTGGTGATATTTATAATGTGTTATAACTATAGGTAGACCGATATATATATATATATATATATATATATATATATATATATATATATATATATATATATATATATATAGGTTTTACTGATTAATCGCTCCAATAGTTGCATTTGGGAACTATCGGTTATCGGACAAAATTTATGCCGATAGTTGATCATTTTTGTATTATTATTATTATTATTATTCCTCTGTGTTCCTCTGTGGCTGGCACTGGAGGATTCTACAGTTAGAATGGCTTGTTTCTACAGAATAACAGTCCTCTGGATGTGAAACAAAACCAATCAATGACACCTCGTGGGGATTTGCTGTATCCAAATCTTTCATCTTTGACAATATTCATCCATATTTTTATCCTCATTTCAATGCATGATTTGTTATTTTGATTATAAAATCAAGTGTTCTAAAAGTGAGAGCATGCAAAGAAAATGTGACTATATGGAAACGTGCACCGTCAGCACATACATCGTGTAATAAACCTTACTTCTCATTAAACCTCATCTTGTGAAATATATATTCAGAAAATTTTAACATTATATAAATCGATTAAAAAAACTAGCGGACGATTAATCGATTATCTGCCTTATGCACCACTTTAGTTATCTTATCGGCAAAATCCACTATCGGTCGACCTCTAGTTACACCATCTAATATTTAAGACATTCATGCATAAAACATAGTGCTTCCCCCTTCCCCCTGCCTTTGGCAGTCTGATCAGAGACAGCTTTGTGTAATGCTTCTTAAGAGGATCAGAAGTGTAAAGCCAACAAAACCCCCAGTGGTTCAGATTGGGCTTCAACTTGCACTGAGGACTCAAGAAGGGCAGTGGATAATAAGATTAGGGTCACTCCATTCTGTTTGATTTTGATATTTGACAAAAAATATCAAACCTCTAGATCTTGCTTTTAAAGAAGAAAAGAAGTAACAGTGCTTCCCCCTGCATTAATTTTTATCATCTACAATGTATCTTTAGGGCAGGCCATGTCCACACTAAGATGTTTTTTGTTTGAAAATGCTTTGATTTTTCTATATTTATGCCTCTCATCCACACAGGAACAGTGTTGTTCCTCCAACAAATACTAAAACAAATACAGAGACTTTGGAAAATGCTCTCTAGATCTGAAACGGAAAACAGAGTTTTCAACATAAAATGCATGGGTGTTTATGTGGTTTTAGTATGTAAATTCTAGCACCAACAAACTGTTTTGAAGTTAGACGACACCTTTCGAATTCTGAAAACAAGCTTAAAGTTAAATTAAATGAATACTTTGAACAACATGTATTGGGCCCTAAACACTTTTGTGTGTATAATTAAACCTGTTAATTTCGATGATACCACATGCAGCATTTTATTCATGTTAACGCGACTGTGAGGTTAAGCACTTTTGTGCCCTTTAGGTTTAGTCAGCTTATTTTTTCAGAGAGCCATTTTTTGTATAGTGTAATTGGAAGCTACATGTTTGATTAAAGATTTAGCAGCTGTCAGAACCAGAACCAAACAAACCCCACCACCATTCCTAGAATCCTCTTAAACCACAAATCATCGGCAGCCTACCAATGGAAGGATTTAAAGGGACAATGAGCCAAGGGTGCAGACTAGGACACTGCAGCTAACTGATCCTTGTATACCTTTTCATTGCAGTCAAGAATTACAGATAGTAATCCCCTGATTTACCATGTAAAATCCAAACAATCTGCAATGAACATCTCACAAATCCCAGTGGTGATTCACCCAAACATTCTAGTAGAAAGATTATGGCAGATTTATTATTTTGGTACACTATTCCTTTATGAAAAACATGAAATTAACTCACCTTTTGGGTGATGGTCTTTCCAGCTGGAAGCTCCACAGCAAGACCGAGATCTGAAAGACGGCACTGGCCTTGGCTATCCAAGAGCACATTTTCAGGCTTCATGTCACGGTAGACAATGTCCATGGCATGTAGGTGCAGGATCCCGGTAGAAATCTGAGCTGTATAATAGATGATCCGGTCCATTTCAATACCCTTCTCACCAATGTTATAGATGTGATACTTGAGGTCACCTCCATTCATCAAGCTCATGACCAGGCAGAGGTGGGTTTTGGTGTCATATGCATAAGCCAGGCTAACAATAAACAGGCTGTTGACCTTCTCTAAGATCTTCTTCTCCAAAAGGGCCATTTTCTCACCATGTTTCTTCTTGAGACGCTTCTTGCACAGCTTCTTGCAGGCATACATCTGGCCAGTGTTTTTCACCTGCACTGCACACACCTGGAATTGTATGCAAATGACATAGTAAAATTGTAGAGATTACAGTCTAATCTTGGATCCGAGAATGCTCTCCAAGCTCTACAGCAAATCTGATATATATTCATCATATTAATGGTAAATTCAATATTTAAAGTGTGTAAAATGTCAATATTTTTTGTATACTGATATCTTTCAATTTTTGTGAAAAGAACCTACCTCTCCAAATCCACCTTTGCCAAGAGTCCTGAATTCATAGAAGTATTTTTCAGAGATGGGCTGTTTCTCATATTCTTTCCACTGTAAAAACTTGTCAAAGAACTGTGTGGTCTGGTATTCTGTAAACGGCTTGCCTTTGAGAAACTCTTTGGTTGCTTCCTTCACTTGTCCCATCACCTCCTCAAAATCTTTGTCTGTAACTGCCTTGCACTTGGTTGCTACATCTCCAGTCAGGTAGGTAAGGGAGCTCTTGGAGCCATCCTTGCAGAATTTATTAATTATATTTGTACGGGCCTTGTCTTTGGCAGCAGCCTCTGACAATTCCCAATCATTCAGATCATCCAGAAATTCTGCAGCAGCCAAGCACTCTGGTCCTGCTTGATCAAGAAACTGGCGAAACAGCTTCTTTCCTATAGGCTGCTTTTCGCAGAGGGACTCAAAGTCCTTCTCCAGACTTGACCTGAGTGCTGCACATTCATCCGTCTTGGGTAGGGAGAGACTTCGGCGACGTTTCTTCATCTCCTTGTCATCTCCCCCTTGGGCTTTCAGGTAGGCCGTGTTGGCCACCAAGTTATCGAGTCCCCCCATGTCACACATTTTGGCGGCTGTGTTGGGTTATTCGGCCCAGAAAAGTGGAAGCTCCGCGGATTCTGTGCTACTGAATTCTATGCTACTGCCAGCGGTCAGTGCGTCTGTGTACAACCCGCTCCAAAGCAAAGGCGCGAATGAGCCACTAAGGCGCACGCACCTGCAGAGCAATACACACTGACAGCCCAGTAATTACTCATTTAGAATTAAATACCTGCAAGGGATTTTCACTTAAGTATATTTGTGTGGTCTATACTCAGGAAAGGAACTTATAAGAGGGTTTCTTCCCTTAAGAAGCTTTAGGGCTGGCTATATTTAGGCCGATAACTAATGGCTGGCTATAGGTCTCTGTTGTTCAAACATAAATGGTGATATGATGAGAGAAGTAAAATTGCTCAGCATGAAGTACAAAATACTTTTCCTGATGTTCATTGGCCAACAGGCCCATTTACCGAGCCAAATACCAAAGAACCATCAGAACACATCATTATGCCACATGCTTCCTCACAGAAAAAGACATCTGTGAGTTTAAACTTCTCTTTTCCAAATCTTGCAGCCTATTACATGGCCATCTCTCTGCCTTGTGTCTGTCTCTAGACCTGCTTTTATGACCATTACCTTTCACCTCAATTCCTTCACTGAGTTTTCTGTTGAAATGCTGAGTTCCCCTACACTTTTTCAGGTGAGACCAATCAGAATAATTTCTGTTTATTTTTCATACACTCATCTAGTAAAATACAATACAATAATAATTCTACAATAATTATAATAGTAATATTAGTATTAAAAAGTAGTATTGTTGTTGTTGTTGTTAATAATAATAATGTTCTCCTGAATTTTTGTTTTTGTCGCACTCATCTGATATAATGAGAAATAAATACCCCATACTACCACTACTACTACTACTAATAAATATAATAATAATAATAATAATAAGTATTATTAGTAGTAGTAATATAGAGCATTTATAGTATTTCCCATTGTGTAGGATGAGTGTATGACAGATAAATATTTTGGGAAGCTTATTTTACTGGGCCAAAAGGACACTGAAAATATAGATATGACAATGAAAATATAAAAATGATATTTTATAAGGAAAAGACATATAAAGTATACAAAAATTAAGCAATTATGGTATGCAATATGTACATATATTTATAAAGAGCACAGTCTAGTGGAACATTAAGGAGTGGCGGGTGGGGTCTCTTTCAGGTACACTGAAGTGAGAGGTTAAATCTGCTCAACTAATCTTTCTAGGTCACGATGATCAGCAGCTGTATATGCTGTATAAAGATGAATGGAGTTTAAGCTCAATGGTGATTATTGATTATAATGTTGATAATTACTTTGTCTGCAATAGTTTCCCAGAAAAAAAAACAGAAGACACAATCAAAAAGAAATCAGATACAGAGAACCATGAAGTACATACTAATATGTTTATGAAGTATATATATATATATATATATATATATATATATATATATATATATCATATATTCTCTCCTCTCTCTAGATTTTACAGAGCTTGGCAGAAATGGCTGTCCTTCATTGCAGAAGGATTGCCTTGTCTCACCTGGAGATCACCTCCTCATACTGAAGAGGATTATGAAGGTGGTGGAGGGAGAGGACAGACTAACAATTCCCCATCTGCTTTTTAACCCAGAGACACAGTACTGAACAGATCAGCAGGTCACTTGCACAAATGACACGATTAAACAGGCACAACTTTTTCCTCAATATGTTTGGTGTTTTAACAGGTATTGTGGCAGGCGGCACCCATGGCTTCACTTAATGGGACAAAGAGTCAGTAGTGGATTCTGGCATAGGCGATATAGGCAGGCGCCTAGGGCAGCAATGCTCTCTGGGGCGGCACGACAGGGTACCTTATTGTGATACAGTTTGATGTCGGGGCAGGAAGGAGGACACGGGAACAGGATTCCACACTCAAGTAAGCTTTTAATTCTCTACAATAAAGTCCACAGGTTTTCCAGTACCAAACATAAACTTCTTCTTATAACAAACATAAACTTCTCATAAACTATTAAACTATATTCTTGGGCTGCCAACACTGGACTGGCATAAGTCTCTCTCTCTCGACTGCAGGAACTCGAGCTCTTTTATGCCGCACTCCCCGTACTTACTGAAATTAGAGACAGGTGTTAGACATAATTTAGCTCAGGTGCAAACGCCCTTACCGCTTTCTCTCCCCGGACGGGCGCTTGACCACGCCCCCGCTGCCACATACCCCCACCGCCCGACTCAGGGCGGGGCGTCATCCAGCCTGCCTACCACTCCCCCCCCCATTTCTGGAGAGGAAGTCGGCGACAGCCATCTGCACCCCCGGTCTGTGGACCACCTCAAATTTAAAAGGCTGGAGGGCCAGATACCAACGGGTGATCCGGGCGTTAGTATCCTTCATGCGGTGGAGCCACTGCAGTGGGGCGTGATCCGAGCAGAGAGTGAAGGCCCGCCCCAGCAGGTAGTAGCGGAGCGTGAGGACCGCCCACTTGATAGCCAGACATTCTTTCTCCACGGTGCTGTACTTGGTCTCCCTTAAAGAGAGCTTCCGGCTGATGTACAACACCGGGCACACCTCCCCCTCCACCACCTGCGAGAGTACGGCCCCCAGCCCTCTGTCTGAAGCGTCCGTCTGTAACAAGAAAGGGAGAGAGAAGTTAGGTGTGTATAAGAGCGGCCCCCCACAGAGTGTGGCTTTGACCTGTGTGAACGCCTGTTGGCACTGTTCCGACCATTGGACCGGATCTGGAGCCCCCTTTTTAGTGAGGTCAGTCAGCGGGCTGGTGACATCCGAATAATTAGGCACAAACCTTCTATAATAGCCAGCCAGACCCAGGAACTGCCTCACCCCCTTTTTGGTCTTAGGTCTAGGGCAAGTCGCAATCGCTGCGGTCTTATCGATTTGGGCACGCACCTGGCCATGACCCAAGTGGAACCCCATATACCGTACCTCCACACCCCCAATTGTACACTTCTTGGGGTTTGCTGTGAGCCCCGCCCACGGCTGCGACTTCAGGACCGCCCTCAGATGTTGTATATGCCGCTGCCAGTCATTACTATAGATAATAATGTCATCCAAGTAGGCAGCGGCGTAAGCCAAGTGCGGTCGGAGGACGCAGCCCATCAGACGCTGGAACGTGGCTGGGACCCCGAACAAACCAAACGGGAGTGTCACAAATTGGTGTAATCCGAACGGCATAGTGAAGGCTGTTTTCTCACGGGAAATTGGTGTCAAGGGGATCTGCCAATAACCCTTTGTTAAATCCAGGGTTGAATAAAAGTGAGCAGTACCTAACCAATCGAGCAACTCATCGACCTGAGGCATTGGGTACGCATCAAACTTAGACACCACGTTGACTTTTCGGTAGTCCACACAGAACCGCACAGACCAGTCACTCTTGGGAACAAGAACAACTGGGCTAAACCAATCACTGTGGGACTCCTCTATTACTCCCATATCGAGCATCGCATCCAATTCGTCCTGAACAATTTTCTTCTTGTGCTCGGGCAGGCGATAAGGGCGGCTACGAACTACCACCCTCGGCTCGGTCTCGATGTGGTGTTCGATGACGTTCGTACGACCCGGTAGAGGAGAAAACACGTCCGCAAACTCTTTCTGCAACTTGGCAACCTCTGATAGTTGGCACGGGGAGAGGTGGACTCCACAAGTGACCGAGGTGTCGTGATCGGACTTTGTATTCACCTCCAGTCCGAGCTCCACCTTCTCTGGAACCACCGTAGCCAATGAGACAGGGACCGCCTCCCTCCATAATTTGAGGAGATTGAGGTGGTATATCTGACGCGCGTCCCCCCTATCGGTTCGTTTAACCTCATAATCGAGATCCCCCACTCGTCGTATGACCTCAAAGGGTCCTTGCCACTTGGCGAGTAATTTGGAGCTCAATGTGGGAAGCAATACGAGAACTTTATCTCCCGGAGCAAATTCCCTTAGCTGTGTACCCCTGTCGTACAGTCGGCGTTGGCATTCTTGGGCCCGGAGCAAATTCTCCTGTGTTAGTTTTCCCAAAGTGTGGAGTTTTGCTCTGAGGTCAAGGACGTATTGAATTTCGTTTTTGCTATTTGAAGGTCCTTCCTCCCAGCCCTCTCATATGACATCCAAGACACTGCGTGGGCGTCACCCATATAGCAGCTCGAATGGGGAGAAGCCAGTGGAGGCTTGCGGGACCTCTCGCACTGCAAACAACAGGGGTTCGAGTCATCTGTCCCAGTTTTTAGCATCCTCGTGTACAAAATTACGAATCATGTTCTTGAGGGTTTTATTAAAACGTTCCACCAGGCCATCGGTCTGCGGATGGTACATGCTAGTGCAAATCGATTTAATGCCCAACAGGTCGTAAAGTTCGCGAAGTGTGCGTGAGATAAACGTTGTGCCTTGATCGGTGAGGATTTCTTTTGGAATCCCCACCCGGGAGATTATTTTGAAGAGCGCCCCTGCAACACTACGTGCAGAGATATTGCTTAGAGGCACTGCTTCCGGATATCGTGTTGCATAATCCACCAGAACTAACACAAAACGATGTCCGTGTGCTGTCCGATCTAATGGCCTGACGAGGTCCATTCCAATTCTTTTGAAGGGAACCTCGATTAATGGCCAGCGGATTTACCAGCTGACATTCGCGGCACGCCGCACACCACCTGCGGACGTCGCCGCCAATGCCCGGCCAATGAAAACGGGCTATTAGACGGAGAGGTGTTTTCCTTTCACCTAGGTGACCCGCCATGGGATTATAATGAGCCGCCTGGAACAGCATTTCCCGGCGGCTCCGTAGAATTAATAACTGAGTTACATTTTCTTTCTTTTGAGTGTCCTGCTTCACTCTATACAACCAGTCATTTATAATAGAAAAACAGGGGTATGCAAGAGCGATGTCCGGCCGTAGACGCTGTCCATCGATCGTTTTTACCTGATCGAAGGCATGCTTAAGGGTTTCGTCCCGCGACTGCTCCAAAGGGAAATCCTCTTCAGGGATTTCCCTGCGAAGAGGAGGTGCGGAAGCCTCGCCCCTTGCCCCGTCATCCCGATTTGGAGTAGTCGAGGACGCCCCCGGCTCCGCCTCTCCTGCCAGAGCATCACACATTGCACATATCCCTATTTTAGTGCAGGACCCATCCATGCAAATTCCCTCTAACACATTTCTAAATGCTGGCCAATCGGTCCCCAAAATCAGTGGATGGGTGAGGCGGGAACTAACCGCTGCCTCCACTCTATGTTTTTCCCCTTGAAATTTGACTAATAAGTTCACCATCGGATACTTGTGAATATCCCCATGCACACACCTCACCCTCACCCATTTAGCCGTGCCCAAAGCCTCGGGTTGAACCAAGCGTTGGTGGATGGTGGTCTGATTACAACCGGTATCCAGCAATGCTTGGTGTGTACCCCCCTGGATTCTTACCGGAATCCGGTATGCTCCGTCCCGATCGGGGGCAGCCTGCGGAAGATCGGGGACCCGAACCACCATCCCCACCTACATCAGCGGACACTGATCCCGGAAGTGGCCCGGGTCCCCGCACCTCCAACAGGCTGGCCCAGGAGCCTGCCGACGTTGGGCAGTGGCAATGGACCCACTCCACCGTTCCGCTGGGTAGGCATTGTATAAACTGCTCCAGGACCACTTGATCGATTAGTCCCTCAACATTATGGGTTTCGTTGAGCAACTACCTCCGGCATCGGAGTCGTTGGGCGAAGGCGAATGGGCGGTCGGATTTCTGCAGCTTCAAGCTCCGGAAGAGTTAACGATTCTCTTCCGGACTCCGACCTACCCATTGCAAGATGGCTCTCCTCAAATCCGCATAAGCCAGGAGGTTCGTCGCCGGCAGTTGTTGAGCCGCGAGCTGGGCTTCCCCGGACAAAAGAGGGATCAGACGAGCCGCCTTCTGGTCACGCGGCCAACCCCATATCTCGGCGGTCCATTCAAACAAATCCAGGAAGGCTTCTGTATCATCTAATGGCCCCATCTTCTGTAACGCGGGCGGTGGCAAAGTTGCATGGGTGTCCGGGGTCGCGGCTGCGGCTGGAGAGACCTCCCGGCTGAGAAGACTCCGGATCGCATGCCTGTCCTCTGTTTGAGCTTGCAGTACCTCAAAGAAGCATCGGTCCTGATCTTTCCGGTGCTCAAGCAGGGTTTGATATTGATTCCGGTGGATTGCCGCGAGGGACTGGAGGACCTCCGCCAACTGGGAGGACTCTACGGGGTGATTCCCTTCCATCGCTAGATTTTTTTTATCCCGGGTTTCGGCACCAGTGTGATACAGTTTGATGTTGGGGCAGGAAGGAGGACACGGGAACAGGATTCCACACTCAAAGTAAGCTTTTAATTCTCCACAATAAAGTCCACAGGTTTTCCAGTACCAAACATAAACTTATTCTTATAACAAACATAAACTTCTCATAAACTTTTAAACTATATTCTTGGGCTGCCAACACTGGACTGGCGTAAGTCTCTCTCTCTCGACTGCAGGAACTCGAGCTCTTCTATGCCGCACTCCCCGTACTTACTGAAATTAGAGACAGGTGTTAGACATAATTTAGCTCAGGTGCAAGCGCCCTTACCGCTTTCTCTCCCCGGACAGGCGCTTGACCACGCCCCCGCTGCCACACTTATCAATCGCTCCTGCACCGTGCTGGCAAAATCGCGATGTGGGAAAGGTGCCCCTAGTTGTTCCTGACAGGCTACTCAGCCTAAAAGGCTCTAAATAGTTAGCACTCTAGATTAATGCATTCTTACATTCTGAACAAACATAAGATTACCATAATCAACAGTATGGTACACCTTGACACAATCACCGTGTGATTGCTGGGCAGATTTTACAAAGTAATTGATGATTTTGCAAATTAAGTTATGTATATATAATGTACATGTTAATATATATATATATATATATATATATATACATACACATACACATACACACACACACACCCACACACATACACATGCAGGGTTGTTGAGTAACGGAATACACGTAATTAAAATAAAAAATATGAGTAACTTTATTCCACTACAGTTACTATTTAAATCATTGATAATTAGAATACAGTTACATTAAAAATTATTTTCATAGTACTTTGCAGTTTATTGTCATTTAGTCCTTTCAGATGGAAAACATTTATACATACAAATGACGCGATCCAAAGTGCATTTAACAGCAGTGAAACACTTTCTTATGATTCATACGAGCAGACAGAGAAGTACGTTTGAAGCAGAAAAAATAGAAATAAACCTTGTGTAAATTGTCAGCTTTACACTAAGCTAACATGCTATTTCTAGCCATTTTACATGCACGTGTTACCAGACACGATCATAATTTTTTTATCAAGAAAATTCATGTTGGATCATAATTTCTTTTTTTTCTAGTCACACCTTTGATATTAGGGCAAAAATCTTATTCTTGGTAATAATTTTTTTATTGTTATCCTGTAAAATATCTAAAAATCATTCAAACAAGATCAATAATTAGATTTATCTTGTTTTAGAAACAGTACTTTGTTTTTGTTTTTCAAAGAATGTATTTTTAACATGTGTATTTTGTCTTACTGTTTTTTATAGTCAAAACAAGTGAAAAAATCTACCAGTGCTGAAGAAGTAATCCAAAGTATTTAGAATACATTACTGACTTTGAGTACAGAATACGTTACAAATTACATTTACAGCATGTAATCTGTAGTGGAATACATTTAAAAAGTAACCCTCCCAACCATGTTTACAATGCATATTTTATTAATAGAAATTGTAAATGTAAGAGTAACATTTAAAAATGGCATTTCGTTCAGTTTGGATGCACTTCCGGTTTAAGCACCGCCCATATCCGGTTCTATACGAAAACAGATACAGATCATTTTGTCATATGAAAAGAGACAGATACAAATACAGATAATGGCTTCGCTGCACACCCCTAGTGAATAAGGGCTATAGCATGAGTTTAACATTGGCTCAGTTACACTGGGTGGCTTTTCTTCTTGATTTATCGCTAGAGTACTTAGAAACCTTTCAGCTGTACTAAAATTATTTATATATATATATATCGTCTCTTCTCTGTGTGTGTTTGTGTTTGTTTGTTTTATTAGTGACGCCCATCTACCACGCTAAAAACAAATCTGTCCTGGTGCGTCATATCATCATATCACAAGTGACGCTGCCATCTAGTGGCTAATTCTATCATTGTTATTAACACCGGCAAAGGTAAGGTTTATTTTTAAAGAAAAATGTGGAAAAAAAAAACATTACTAAACACTGAAACAAATAAGTGACTTAGAAATGAAAAACACGTCTGTCGAGAGGGAAGCCATTGATCTGAAAGCGTCTCACAGCGGGAAATCAAGTGTTGTTTCCACATGAACACTTTTTTTAGACGTCCTGCTAAATAAGACGCAATACCATTTGTAAGATGTGTCCGCAAAATGTCTTAAACATAAAATATATTCTTAAATACATCACCCATTCGACTAACAAAATATGATATGAGCGTGAAGCGATCGTCTGTGTTCCGCAACTGTTTATGGGTCCTTGAATAACGTGCGATTAAAGGCAGTCGGTGGAGTTTCTGGTGCCGTCCTAGGGAGATGATGCCCTACGCAAACTGCGTAGTATGCATGCGTATAGGGAGTGGCGTACTGGGAGTAGCCTAAACAAATCTGTTATTTTGTGATTTTTAACTATACATATTCAAACGATAAAGTGACATAGCATCTAGTGTTGCTCTGATGGAAGAATAAGGAATGACTTTCCTTCATTAAATTACTGAAGTGAAAAGCCAGTTTGCTATTCTCTAGGTAACAGTTCAAGAGGCTGCACCCACAGTGAGTTCCGTATGAGTTTGTAGTTATGGGAGCACATGGAGCCTGACATATCTAACATTTTAAATGCCATGCAAAGCTAATCAGGACAATTCTGTCATTTTATAGAATTTTTTTACTCTGAAATAAAAATAAAATAAAAACAGAGTAGGCAAAAATAATTTGTTTGAAATTGAAAAAAGAAATCCATAGTTTTTTTTTTTTGTTTGTTGTTTTTTTTTTTTTTTTGTGGCCACTTTAGGGGTCTTTGTCCTACTGATGTTTTTATAATTTTATAGTTTTTACATGCATTTCGTTTATATGCAAATCATATAAATATAACAGTAATGTTCATCATTTTTTTTGTATAAGATGGCCTTCCTTTTGATTTTGTAAGTTTTGTTAGACTTTTATATACTTATTTTCTAGTCACATATTACTGAAAGCCTTAAAGGAATAGTTCATCCAAAAATGAAAACTATCTCATTATTTTACTCATCCTCGTGCCATCCCAGATATATATGACTTTCTGTCTTCTGCAGAACACAATCAAAGATTTTTAGAAGAATATTTCAGCTCCATATAATGCAAGTGAATGGTGGCCAGACCTTTGAAGCTCCAAAAATCAAATAAAGGTAACATAAAAGTCCATAAGACTCCAGTGGTTATATCCATATCTTCAGAAGAGATATAAAATGTGTGGGTGAGAAACAGATATTAACATGCTTTTTACCGTAAATCTCTACTTTCACTTTCACTTTCACAAAAAATGACTTCATTATTTATCTGTTTCTCACCCACAGTATGGATCAGTTTCTCTGTAAGTATGGATGAAACTA
The DNA here is from genome assembly GCA_032164185.1 of Moxostoma hubbsi. Lineage (NCBI taxonomy): Eukaryota > Metazoa > Chordata > Actinopteri > Cypriniformes > Catostomidae > Moxostoma > Moxostoma hubbsi. Next base: position 19,375,621 of record JAVLUX010000009.1, read on the forward strand.
AAATGCTTTAGAAATTAAATATATGCATGCATTGTCGTGTTTCCCAGGTGGACTGCGTTTGAGGCAGAAAATGCTAATGTGCTTTGATTGACATTACAATGGTTAGTTCTGCAGAATGCAGTGCACCTGGTGTTAAACACTGAGTTGTTGCATATTGACGAAGTCATGGTGAGGAATAGGCAAATGCAGTTAAAATACAAACACCAAGAGGTGCAGTGACAGGAAGACAGAGGATTTTTTATTTCGTCTCTGGGTCAAGTCACCACTTATGGATATGCAACAGTCAACAACACATCAGTTACCATACAAGCATCTCTAAAAACCTGACACCATACTGCAGTACTTGTGTGAAATGAAGACATCTTTAAAGAAATACAATTTTTAGATTTTCAATGCCCATCTTCACAGTCTTGACAACTAAGCAGGACTCTAAGTAATGTGATTATATAGAATTTATTCACTGTAATAAAATTATATTTTAGTCCAAAAATAGTAACAGGTTACATTTAAATTATTGTGATTAGATTACAGTAACAGACTTTTAATTATGTTATGATTAAATTACTTTTTTTGGAATGCCCAAATGTGCTCTAGGTCCTTGTGGTGGCGTAGTGACTGCCTCAATCCGGATGGCGGAGGATGAATCTCAGTTGTTTATCCTCGCATTTTATCACGTGGCTTGTTGAGTGCGTTACTGCGGAGACGTAGCACGTGTGGAGGCTTCATGCTATTCTCTGTGGCATCTATGCACAATTCACCACGTGCCCCACCAAGAGCGAGAATCACATTATAGCGACCACGAGGATGTTACCCCAACGTGACAACCCACCTTAGCAACCGGACCAATTGGTTGCTTAGGAAGCCTGACTGGAGTCACTCATCGCGCCCTTGATTTGAACTTGCAACTCCAGGTGTGGTAGTCAGTATCTTTACTTGCTGAGCTATCCAGCCAAAATCATAAGTAACAGTCAGTATCTGGTGTGGCCACCAGCTGCATTAAGTACTGCAGTGCATCTCCTCCTCATGGACTGCACCAGATTTGCCAGTTCTTGCTGTGAGATGTTACCCCACTCTTCCACCATGGCACTTGCAAGTTCCTGGACATTTCTGGGAGGAATGGCCCTAGCCCTCACCCTCCGATCCAACAGGTCCCAGACGTGCTCAATGGGATTAAGATTCACTGGCCATGGCAGAACACTGACACTCCTGTCTTGCAGGAAATCATGCACACAACAAGCAGTATGGCTGGTGGCATTATCATGCTGGAGGGTGATGTCAGGATGAGCCTGCAGGAAGGGTAACACATGAGGGAGGAGGATGTCTTTCCTGTAACGCACAGCATTGAGATTGCCTGCAATGACAACAAATCTGTTTACTCAGAAGAATAAAGCAGTAACATTAGACAATCAGTTATTAATTTATTTGAGCTCATTACTTGAGCTCATAATATGTAGATGCTTTATGGATTATTTTAGAATCAGAATCAGAATGAGCTTTATTGCCAAGTGTTCTCACGTGCACAAGGAATTTTTTTGCTGATAGGAGAAACACGTATACACAGAACATTACAGTGAGACACAGAATATAAAACAAGGTAAGAGTATAAATAGACTTACAAATAATAGAACATAACACAGAATGTCATATGTGCATGTGCAAGTGGTAATGTATGTGTAAGGTAGGGGTATGTACAGTTATTGAATTAAATATGTGAACATGAGATATATATTTACATTTTTGCACTATGGGGGAGTCCTGAGGCAGTTTTATTGTTCATGTGGAAATTTGTACCTTTTAAAGTGACCAATTTAATCCTTAAACGCATACTTCGGGTCTTTAGAGACCCGGGAGCTCATCCATTTTTTGGAGTTGTGCCCACACCTCTTAAGTATTCCTCAATCTATCCCTTAGAAATAGTGTAACACACACACACACACACACACACACAAAACAATGGCAAAATTGCTAAAAGATTAGTTTAAGTACCAAAAGTGAATAGGGTCTCTAGAGACCTGAGGTATGTAAGAGTATCACTTCCAGAAATTATATTTTTTATAATTATTTCATATCTATTTAAGTTGACTATCACAGGATATCTATGTCTTTGTTTATTACAAGAGAAATTTGTACCATAGTCATACAAATAAACAAAATATTATTTTGACTTTCTGTGCAACAATGAACTATAAACAATTGTGAATTATCAGTATTTTATACGCGTGCACACACATATTATACATGTTATTTCTTACTCAAGGTGACACTGATGTTTCAGTGATTGACTTGATTTATATTTGACATTACTGTTTGATGAAGAAACAACATTGAAGGAAACTCTTAGCAAGTGTAACTCATGAACATGACAATTGCTATTGAAATGATTTAAGTTGAGCATCTATTTAGACTCAACAAGTGCCTCAGAAAATACACATAAGATTATACTTACATCTCAATATGTGTTTAACAGCCAGTTGCATCTCATAAAATTTCAGTGTGAAAACAATGAATCCTGTTATAGGTTTGTCCTGATTTGTGACATTATGTTTTTAATTCATGAAAATAAAACATCAAAATATATTAAAATATTGTGTAAAAAAAATAAAAAAATATTAAAATAATAAATAAATAATAATAAATAATATTAAATATGTAAAATATTGTGTATCGTTTGTCTTGAAAATATTTTATACATTTTGACACTATCTGGGCATTTGTGATTGATATAAGGGCCTATGTAAGATTATTTGGTAAAATTACCATGCATTTAAGGGTTAATGATAGTATTGAACTGAAAATGTCCCTTTACAATTGGAAATTGGAAATATTTAGGTTTAACTGACCTTGTTTTAGTTATTAAAGACAAAAGCTTCATGGAAATGGAGCAAAAGCAAAGTGTACTCTTATGTCAGGAGCAAAAAAAAAGAAGGAATAAAAATAAATGTGAAAATAGGTAATTCATATGCAAATAATTAACTAATTGTGTTAACTTATATCATACTTCTTATTTCCTTAATGCATATTTCACATACCAGAATACACCAGATAAAACAAAAACAATGAAAACGTGCAACTAGATTGCAAAAAAAGAACTGGAATGGAAAGTATTTCTAAAATGTATTTTAAATATGAACGCAGAGATTAATCAAACCACTATGTGAAAAGAGACCTTGTAGAACAGTTCACCTACAACAAGAAAGGCTTAAAAAATAACATAGCAGCACCCTATTCAAACACAACTGCAACACAGTAATATGCATATTTGAACATAGCTTCTTTTCACAGAAATGCAAGTGAGATCATATCAGTTGTTTTCTATTGGCAGTGCAGGTGAATTACAAATTCCACACTTCTTTGCACATGGCTTGTTGATCTAGGTTCTCAATTTGGGTCCAAATTCAGAGTAAGCCAGATGTTTGAAGTAGTAGTTTACTTTACAAATGTGAACATGCATATGACTGCAAGTCTAGAGATGATTAATTTAAAATGATATTGTGGTAAGAGATATTAAATTAAAAAACAAGGTTTGTCAGTGGCAAAATCATTTTCTCAATGAACCCACCGAAAAACACAAACTATGAAATCAATTTAAAATGGATAAAGTTTTATTCAAAGCATCTGAACAAGGTTATGCAAAGACCATCCACGTGGCTTTGAATGAAAGGTGTCCTATAACCAGAAAACCTTCATGTAGTATACTGGCTTTATTGAGGAATATATGGGATTTGATCTCTACACTCTCAATAAAACTAAATTAATAAATAAAAATAGAAAAACTGTACATTTTAAGGTATAAGGGCCGTCACTTGGGTGGTACCTGGAGTTAAGCTCAATCGACAGCATTTTTGACAATGTTGATAACAGTAAAAATGTATTTAGACTTCCCTCCATTTCTTTAAAAAAAGCATAAAATCTGGGTTCCAGTGAGGCACTAACAATGGATGTTTATGGGGCCGATCTATAAACATTCAAATACTCATTGTTTCAAAAATATAGCCACAAGATGTAAACAATTCTCATGTTAACATGATTTGAGTGTGACCTTTTCTGAGTAAAGTTTAACCAATTTTACACCTTTGTTGCCATGACAACATGATGCAGTAAACCCTGTAATCCTGGTTAACAATGATTTACTGTAAACAACTTTACAGCTCAAATAATAAAAAATGTTTATGGAAGAATTAATGTATGTGCTTCTATTAAATTATAAGTTTCACATTTCTGCCTTTAAACCAACAAAAAATGTGTACCATTCACTTCCATTGTGAGTGCCTCACTGTAACCTCGATTTTTGCTTCTTCTTTTTTTTTTTTTTTTTTAGAAAAGGAGGGACAAGCCAACATAACGTATGCCACAAATGCTGTCAATTGAGCTTATTTTGTATTGAACTCAGGATATTCCTTTAACAAGGACAAGAACATTTTTGTTTCCAGATGAACAAAACACATAAATATACATTTAAAATTCACAATAGATACTTTATTGTACAATTATGCAACCAAAACGTGTTATAAACTCTAACTAGAGGTACAAAAAAGGTCCCCTTGAGTGTACAATATCCACGTCATTGACAGTCCTTACATCTTACAGGTAACGTTTTTTTCTGACAAACCGCAACCGCAAATGTTTTGTCTCTTTTCTCTCCCATGGGAACCAGAACCCGTGTCTCGGAGGCTGCTTGCACAACGTGCCATCAGTAGTGCTAATGGAAATGTGTTCACACTTGAATTGATTAAAACATTTCAGTAATTCCACTGAATGGGGTCAAACTTTTAGAAGTCCATTTCCTGTGTGATCATGTAGATCAGTTATATGCTAAAATCTGTGAAGTCTCACCTTTTTTTTCTCCTTACATTCTCGCTCTGTTACAATGGCAGATAGGCCCCTGCACTGGTTATTGTCCCAGTGCTGTTGTTATCCATGCTCCCCATGTGGCTACAGCTACCACAGATAACCTGGATGCAAGGCAGGAAATGAGGCATCTCCTTGCAGAGCTCTTTACATTGCAAACCAAACACCACTGGACTCAGTGACTGCAAAGCTAAAGACAATATATATAGCCAGTGCCACAGATATTTTCTCCTGATCCCAGGTGATGATGATGGTACCGGGCAGGATATGCAGGGTGCAGATGTGAATAGTCTACCAGCCCTTACTATTGGATCATTTGAAATGGCCAGCATGTTTACCCTCCAAAGAGGATCCAGCTGATAGTTCGAGAGCATAGCCAGCAGAGGCTGCACAAACCATGCACTGCTGCACCCATAACTTTGAAGCCAGTTACACAGATGCAATGCTGACACAACAGGACATAGCGAGGGTTCTTACGCAGCTCTGCAGTGTCCAGCACTTTTACTATGATGAGGTAGGTGAAGAGGGCGGTGACAATAAAAGTTCCAAAGTGGACATAGGCTTTCACTGTGCTTTCCACTAAAAGCTTGCTGCTCTCAGCTAGAGTGCAGCTACTGGGCCCTGCAGAAAGAAAAAAATGGTACAGCAAAAAAAAAAATTATATAAGGAATGATAATGAGTTATAAGCAAGGTAACTGTATTTTACATAGCTCAAATGAGTCATTTTATGATATAAGATCTAATCACTCACATTAAAGCAATTTCAATCTGCAGTTCATTTAAATTTCATTGTCATTTTAAAGCAGTTACATAACAGCAATACAACTTATGGCAACAACAAAACCAATGTGGGCAGATATAATTCTGTGTTCAAGAAAAACAAATAAAGCAGTAACAAGCTCTTAACAAACTGCTAGATAAACAGCTGTTCAATTGCTTCAATGCATCTGTTCTGAGATCAAAATGCAGTAAATTAATTTTATGTGAAAAAGGTAGATTTCCACTCACCTGTTTGAAGCACAAGAGCTAAATCCATCCGATCAGTGGTATTAGTCATTGTTGAGTTGTCACTTGTTTGATAAATCATATTCAGATCTCAGTATCTCCTCCTGCCTCTCAACTTGATTTAAACAAAAATAAACAGCTTTTTCTTTCAATAATCCTTGTGGTCCTTCTGTCTTTGGTCCTGAGTGATCCTCACCTGCAGCCAGTGGTGTATTCACAGTTTCTAGGCTTTCGAAAATCCCCCCACAAATAGTCTTTTCCAGTGCTGTCAAACAAAGACATGAAGCAGTAATCTATTGAATGCATGAATGCGTGATATAACTACATGCTTATAAACTCAGTCTAGTTAAAATTATCAATGAGAATTTTGGCACCTCTATGACTCTATGAATATTTGTTATATGGTTGGGGTTTGCTGGTGTAATGATCGTTAAAGCTAATGATGGAGTGGATTGTCAAGGTGATATTGTGGTCTTTCAATATAATCCAGTAATAGAGATTAGAAGTAATAGAGCAGGAATTTACGTATCGTAAGCACGTAAGCAACTGTACTAAACAAAATTTTTATTTTCTTAACAATGCATAGGATAAAGGATAAAAAGGTACTTTTATTAGGAATTGAAATGCATTTTTATCAAACAAAACAGAACATCCACACATCCCTGTTAATGAGTAACATACCGCACTTGCCAAAACAGCACAAACATTAAATGTTTTGAATGTTTCACAAAATGCACCTAAATTATATGCTGCAATTCACAAAAATTGGCATCTGCACAGGACAGTACATTTGGAACTGAGGGAGTTACAGCTGAAGTTCGAAATTTACAAACACCTTAGCCAAATACATTTAAACTCAGTTTTTCACAATTCCTGACATTTAATCATAGAAAACGTTCCCTGTTTTAGGTCAGTTAGGATCATTACTTTATTTTTTTTTTAATGTGAAATGTCAGAATAATAGTAGAGAGAAATATTTATTTCAGCTTTTGTTTCTTGCATCACATTCCCAGTGGGTCAGAAGTTTACATACACTTTGTTAGTATTTGTTAGCATTGCCTTTAAATTGTTTAACTTGAGTCAAACATTTTGGGTAGCCTTCCACAAGCTTCTCACAATAACTTGCTGGAAATTTTTGCTGGAAGACCCATTTGCGATGTTGCTTCAATATATCCACATAATTTTCCTTCCTCATGATGCCATCTATTTTGTGAAGTGTATCAGTCCCTCCTGCAGCAAAGCACCCCCACAACATGATGCTGCCACCCCCATGATTCACAGATGGGATGGTGTTCTTTGGTTTGCAAGCCTCATCCTTTTTCCTCCAAAAATAACAATGGTCATTATGGCCAAAAAGTTAAACTTTTATTTCATCAGACCAGAGGACATTTCTCCAAAAAGTAAGATATTGTCCCCATGTGCACTTGCAAACTGTAGCCTAGCTTTTTTATGGTGGTTTTAGAGCAGTGGATTCTTCCTTGCTGATCAGCCTTTCAGCTTATGTCCATATAGGACTCATTTTACTGTGTATATACTGTAGATACGTTTCTACCTGTTTCCTCCAGCATCTTCACAAGGTCCTTTGCTATTGTTCTGGGATTGATTTGTTCTTTTCGCATCAAACTATGTTCATCTCTAGGAGACAGAATGCGCCTCCTTCCTGAGCGGTACGATGGCTGCGTGGTTCCATGGTGTTTATACTTGCATACTATTGTTTGTACAGATGAAAATGAAGCTCCACAAATAATTTTTTCTGAGGTCTTGGCAGATTTCTATTGATTTTCCCATGATGCACCGAGCAAAGAGGCACTGAGTTTTTAGGTAGACCTTGAAATACATCCAATGGTACACCTCCAGTTCAGCACAACTCCTATCAGAAGCTACTTGGCTAATTGCCTAAAGGCATGACATTGTTTTCTGGAATCTTACAAGCTGCTTAAAGGCACAGTTAACTTAGTGAATGTAAACTTCTGACCCACTGGAATTGTGATATAGTCAATTAAAAGTGAAACAATCTGTCTATAAACAATTGTTGAAAAAATTACTTGTGCCATCTACAAAGTAGATGTCCTAAATGACTTGCCAAAACTATAGTTTGCTATTATGCAATCTGTGGAGTGGTTAAAAAAAGGTTTAATGACTTCAACCAAAGTGTATGTAAACTTCTGACTTTAACTGTATGTTTGTACTCCTCAGTAAAGTCAAGAAAATCACATGCAAACATAATCTTGTGTTAAATGTTTAAAGGTAACGGTGCCATAAATATGCAAGAAAATCAGATGAGTTTGTTTCACAAGTTGCAAGATGCAGGGGAAAGTATTCTTTCACCTCAAAACTGGTTATTTTGGTTAAAAAAAACATCTCTAGATGAGCAAATATAAATAGTCTCAATTGCTAAATGTACAACAAAGCACTAAGAAACAGAATGGAGCATAAACGGTGCATAAATCACATTCTATTTTATAGTAAACCTTCTCACAAGGATGTAACAAGCAAAAATGTACTTCTGAGAAATCAACTTTAATTGAAGGCTCTGCCCAAGCAGATGTAAAAGAGCCTTGAAAAGGGTCTTCCAACTCGACCCTTACTCCAAAGAGGAACTTGGCTCATTTGTATCATCAGAGTGCTGATTCTCCTTCTGCTTCCTACGGCTAATCTGCAGCTGCAGTTGCAGCTTGTTGGTGAAGAAAATTGTCCTCTAGCCAACCTCCTTAGCTAAAGCCTCCAGTGTGGGAGTGACAGTGTCACTGTTCTGTCTCACTGTCTGCTCCCAGAGCTCTTCCGAGTAACAAAGCTGGTGAAAAAATCAGATCACAACTCAGTTAACAGAGTGTACAGCTACGTAACATACACCAGTGGCTCCAAAACTGCCTCAACGTCATTTTTAGTAATATGCAGTCAGTCTCCCTCAAGTTAGGTGTCATAGCAGAGTAATCACGGGCGTTGTTCATCACATTAGCAATGGAGATGTCCTACAAGTTATTAAGACAACCAGAAAGTGCCCATGTACATACATATATACATCTCTACACTCTTGCAACACCTGTAAAACTACTTTTTCATGCGATTATCTAATCAGCCAATCATGTGGGAGCAATGCAATGCATAAAATCATACAGATATGAGTCAGGAGCTTCATTAAATGTTCACAACAACCTTTGTGAACATTTACTGACTTTGTTGTCCTTAAGCCATTTTGTCCTTGCAAGCCTCAACCTTTTTCCTCCAAACATAACAATGTTCATTGTGGCCAAACAGTAAAATTTTTGTTTCATCAGACCAGAGGACATTCCTCTAAAAATTAAGATCTTTGTCCCCATGTGCACTTGCAAACTGTTGGTTGGCTTTTATATGGCAGTTTTGGAGCAGTGGCTCCTTCCTGCTGAGCAGCCTTTCATGTTATGTCGATATAGGACTCATTTTACTGTGGATATAGATACTTGTCTACCTGTTTCCTCCAGCATCTTCACAAGGTCCTTTGCTATTGTTCTGGGATTGATTTGCTCTTTTCGCATCAAACTACATTCATCTCTAGGAGACAGAATGTATCTCCTTCCTGAGCGGTATGATGGCTGCTTGGTCCCATGGTGTTTATACTTGCATACTATTGTTTGTACAGATGAACATGATACCTTCAAGTATTTGAAATTGCTCCCAAGGATGAACCAGACTTGAGGAGGTCTTGGCTGATTTCTTTGTTTTTCCCATGATGTCAATAAGAGAGGCACTTTGAAAGTAGGCCTTGAGTTTGAATGTAGGCCTTAAAATACATCCACAGGTACACCTCCAATTCAGAACATCTCCTATCAGAAGCTAATTGGCTAATTGTCTAAAGGCTTGACATAATTTTCCAAGCTGCTTACAGGCACAGTTAACTTAGTGAATGTAAACTTCTGACCCACTGGAATTGTGATATAGTCAATTAAAAGTGAAACAATCTGTTTGTAAACAATTGTTGTAAAAATTACTTGTATCACGCACAAAGTAGATGTCCTAAATGTCTTGCCAAAACTATAGTTTGCTAATATGAAATCTTTGGAGTGATTAAAAAATTTGCTTTAATGACTTCAACCTAAGTGTATGTAAACTTCTGATTTGAACTGTAAATGCCATTTGGTTTGGTTAATGCCACAATGAAAAGAAAAACAGTATTGGGATAACAATAGGCCTTACCTCTCTAAACCTACGGCAGGTTTGTGAAAGGCTTGAAATGTCTTTGAGGTCCAGATGTGCCAAAATGTTGAAAAGTAAAGAGTTGGAGAGGTGCACAATGTAATCATACTGGCCCTGACATACATTTTTGGAGTACTGCAATATGTGTGGGCCAAATACCATGGCCACTTGACCTTGAAGAGATCAGAGAGTTTATTCACTGAATTTAGTAAGCAAGCACAATAACACTGCATACTAATGTTCATTGTAAACCTACTTTGCAGGTGTTGGTCTTCTATGTAGTCTTCGTGTGATTCTCTCAGTTGTCCTGGTTGTGTGTTCCGGCAGTCTGATCTCAAAGAAATCTTCCACCACCTCCAAATTACCTGAAGTAAAGAAAGATCATTACAATAATGATAAATAATAAGAAAACTGCATTTGCATCAAATTCAACCTGATCTCATGAGAAGTCGCACAAATTCGTACTGAAATCTTACAATGTGCAAATACCCTGATGTGTAAAAAGCAAACGAAAGATCCTTGTGTCAGACTTTGTGTACATGCTTATTAATTATATGCCCAAACACAAATCCCATACCTAAAACTAACCATAGAGTAGAGTCTGTAAGGATGATTTAAAGTGTAAAGAGTATGTTTTGTATGACAGAAGAAAGTAATCGTCACATTTTAGAAAGAGATGAGGGAGAGTCTCCTTAATGGCGGTTGCAAAAGACACAATTTTTCAGTATGATTCAGACAATTTAGCCAGCTTTACAGTGAATTAACTTTATCGGAGTTAAAAATACTTTCTCCTAATCCATCTTAATATGCAGAAGGTGCGTCCCCAACCGCACACTTCTGCACTATTTGACATCATTTTGAAGTGCAAGTAGTGCGAGTAGTATGTTTACACTGAAAATGCAACAAAAAGTGTACTATGAGTACCCGGATGATAAAATTTTCAACCGTCAAAACGGAGTGTGGAAAGTTGGACACTCTGTGCACTCAGCGCAGGCGGCTTGCTGTACATAGCGGAAGAGGTGGAGTTATCGGCAGCGACGGTGATCTGGCAAAACAGTAGTAAATAATGGAGAATATGCTGAACTTCTGTGAAGACAGCACTTTACAAAAGTGAGTTAAACGCATTACCATCGTACCATGCTGTGTCAATATGTATATTATTGAGATATTAGTGTTGGACAGTATGCTAAAGCTTGCGACAATACACAATGCTTGGGTTTGAAACATCACTTCCGTCAGTTGTTAAATGGTGAACGCTTCCAACAAACTTTTAAGTTTTCCATTTGGGACGATATTACACTTTGAAAATTCATACACTACATGACTGAGTGCACAGTACATTACATTTTGTAAGTGCATAATGCATAGTGTGTTGTTTGAGACACAGCTAGAGACAACTATTATTAAGCCATCCATAGGCTAATTTTCTTGAAAACTGCAAGCACTGTGTTTCTGTTGCGCGCTGTTTGTTTTGAAAGACTAGTTTAGACCCGCCCCAACAGCGTTACTCAACCAATGGCGTGAGATATGGGCGGGGCTATCTCTTTGTTTGACCACGGCAGACAAGGGGTGTGTTCAGAAAGCTGTTTCGAAAACAAAGTTTATTTTTACAATTCCGTTTGGTGGCGCTAGTGGAGCAGAAATTACATAAGCTTTCAGTCATCAAAATCTGACATTTTTCTCCGTGAGAGTGTGTTGACCACATTCGCGTAAATAAAGCTAGGTTAAAATTATTATTCAAATTTAATGACTTTAGATTTTAAGTTCACTGCAACTGACACAGTGTGACGAAATGTAAAGTATATAGATGCAATGTTAATTCAAGCTGTTATAAATGCAGCATTTATCCAGCTTTAGATTCACTTTATGGAAAATGTACAGCATTGTTCCATACTGCAATTGAAGTTATTATTACTCTGTATTTTTATTTTTACCACATTTCAGATCCTTCATTCAATTTGCATTAATGTTACAGAAGCCAATTACATTAATTTGCATTAATGTTACAGAAGCCAATTACATTACATTGCAGCACATTTTAAGGAAGTGCCATAACCCTGTAAATAAACTGTAAATGAAGAGAAGAGAAGTTGAAACCACTGTAGTTGGTTAGAAAGATACGCAAGCCGACTTCAAACAAACACATTGAGCCACATTTGAACAAGTTTACCAGGCGAAAACCTCGGCTAACCTCAGACTGACTTATTTCAAAGTGAAAATAGTCCTTCATTGGCGCAGGACCCTGTCCACAGATTTCAAACATAGTTTCTCCGAGCAAACTCGCCATTTCCGGACGCCGCTGACACGTTACCATGACAACATACCCCTGAGACTGCGTCATTAGCTCTTGCGCGAGTATCATAGCTTGATTTCACATTCACCATTGTCATTTAGATTACACGCTAAGTGGAGGAATGGTGTTTATAGTAATTAGCTGTCTTACAAATGGAAGCCTTTGCCTTTATGAAACGAATATCGTGCCTGCACGCAATCTGATGCAAGATTGGTTTGTGCGTGCACAGAAGGCAAAAATTGCAGGGTCGTGCGTAATATAATTGCACGAATAGCCTCTCAGAACAATCTGTCCACCCGTAACATTAGGCTAATTTGGGGACTGATAATCGGGAGAACGCAAACAGAAGGTAAACCGGTAGGTTAATGCGCCACACAAGGAAGAACAATCTCTCTCCAGTAGCTATTGTGTCTTCTCTGCAACAACGTTACATCTAATGACCATGAAATAAAAAAGTAATATAACTTCATACAAGAACTACTCCCTAGCTAAATGTTTTCATCTATTTCAATTATGACATTGCACTGATCTGTTCAATTGACAACTTCCGGTTAGTTTGCATGTATTTTAATAATTATGTAGCTAGATCAGCATCTGACAAAACCTCCATAAATTATAATAAACTATTAATCAACTAAGTCCACAAACTCACTCGTTCACCACTCATTTTGGAAAGAAGTGACAACCTGTATCCCAGAGTCAATGTAACAGCGTCAGTCTTCTGCGTAGATCGTCTTGGTTATACAGTATATGTAACCTTGAGACGAAGGGAATGAGACATTGCATATGACATTAGAAGGTCATAGCTACGAATATGGGGAAAAGAATCCCATTATCCCCCACTACACGACATAACTTCCCAGAGAGGAAACATGATGCCGACCGACATGAGTATGCCGCAGTGAGTGATCGTGTTGGCCAGGAGGAGAGCACTCATAATGAACATTTGAACTATAGTCATATAGTATGAATTAACTCCTTATGAACCTATTCGGGAAGGGAGTTTATTATATATATATATGGCCAATGAATATCATCACTCCGGATGAGTGTGCTTTAACACCAAATCTGACAAATCTGAAAATGGGCAAATCTGACCATGTGACTCATAAGCCAGGGTAATTGCATCGATAATCCATTGAGAGATCCTTTGCTTGGAGACAGACATTCCTTTTGTGCGTCCTCCATAGCATATAAAGCGCTGATCAGACAGTCTGAACTGGCAAGTACATTCAACGTATGCATGTAGTGCCCGCACAAGGCATAACAAATGCAATGATTGTTCCTCATCTGAATTAAATGGAGGAGGGAAGAAGGCCTGTAGGAGAACCACCAGCATGGTTAGGACCTTGGGTATAAAGCCTTTCCTGGGTTTGACAGTGGCTCTTGAAAGTACGGGGCCAAACTCCAGACATTAATTGTCAACTGATAGTGTATGCAGGTCACCAAACTACTTTACTGTGTCCAGAGCCAGCAGTAGTTCGGTCTTCACGGAGAACATGCACAAATCAACAGAGTTCAAAGGCTCGAAGGGGGAGGCCCTGTGAGAGCTTTTAGGACTAAAGTCAGGACTGTAGCCAGCCGAAGTGGGTTTAATCATCTTGCTCCTTTAAAGAACTTTATGATTAAATCATGCTTGCCCATAGAGGTACCAGCTTTATATGTGTGATACGCAGATATAATTGCCATATACACTTTGAGTGCTGAGACCTCAAAGAGTCCTGCATCTAATCACTCTTGAAAAAATATTATAATTTCCTGTATGGGGCAGTTTACTGGGTTCTTGCCATGTAATAGACACCAATCAGTGAACACCTTCCATTTTAGTGTGTAGAGACATCTCGTGGACGGTGCTCTGGCCTGTAAAATGGTGTTTATGACGTGTCAGTTCTGGTGCGTGTAGTGCACCCCATTTAGGGGCCACACATGCAGGTTCCACAGCTGGGGCTGGGAGAGGAGATCCCTCCTCAGTGGTATTTTCCATGTATTTCCCACAGCATCTCCTTCATTTCCGTAAACCATGGCTGTTTGGGGCATTTCTGTGCAACTAATAGAACCGTTTCCTTATCCTCTCGGACTTTGGAAATGACAAAGTGAATCTGGCATACCGGGGAAAACAAATATTTGCGCGTGCACGTACCTCTCCCTCGCTGGGGGGAGGGGCGGCAGCATCATCCACTGACCACTCGCCTGATGCAGCGAGAGACATGACATCGTCATTATTATCCCCAGTGTCAGAACTGCTGCACAAGACGAGGGCGCCCCCTCTTTCAGAAGGCTGGAGCTCGTCTCACTCATACAGTATCTGTCTCCATGAGTTGTCTCTGCGTGGGTGAGGCACAGACAGTAAATGCAACTCTCATGCTGATCTGACAGCGGGATATGCCTCTCGAACAAGGAACACTTATGGAATGACATCTTTTAAAAGACGTGAACACATAAGTGACTCTTTTAGATATATAAATATTAGGGCTGTCGGTTTAACATGTTAATTCAGCCCTAATAAATATATACATTTATATATATATATATATATATATATCACACAATATAAAATAAACAATATACAATAGTAAGGATCCACAAACCCTGCCGAAGCACTGTGGAGAATCAGGATGCTGAGGCTCGTTCACCAGCGAAGCACCAGTCAGTGAGGCGGTGTGATGTTCGCCAGAGCACTGCAGGAGAGGGTAAAGTCTTCCATTGAAGAGTCCGCCTGCTGAGTATATCGATGGGAAAGGTAGATGAGATGATCGATGGTTTGAAGGAAGAAATTCTGAGGAAATGGGTGTTTGCGCACCTGTTTTTATAGTGCACAGTTTTGTGGCTCAAATACCAGAGCCAATATTAGAATATTTGCATTATTATAGAGATGTTTCAAATAGGTTGTGTAAGAAGGCACTCCCATATGCGTTAATAAACACAATGTCAAGTGTACTGAGTCGTAAGGGAACACAGTGCCTTTGTTTGTTAAACCTGCTGTACATTTTCTCTCTAATGGCCCATTGTATTTGCAAATCGTTTTTAGTTTGTTTGAGAGTCGAGTTTTCCTTTGCAAAGCAGTTTGTGTTTGTTGGCAAAACGCTCTAATTGTTTGTTTAGATTTGGCATATATTTGACCCCATAAAAGGCAGAAATATCAGAAAATGTTTGTGTATAATGCTAGAACAGTGGCTGAGTGGAGAGAAATGCTTAAAGCAGACTACTTCATCCTGTTAAACACCTGATACATCTTTCATCTTCATCTGACCTGTGCAGGTATTTTCTCTGCTTTTTGAATCAGTCATTTTATGAATAAGTAGGCCTGAGTACCAATTTCCATAATATAAATACTATATTATTAATAATATACAGTACATGCATAATATTAAAAATCTAATTTTAGAATCTACCTTTATTATGCATATTATTATCTAGTTTCAGTAAACATCATAACTAATCTAGCAGCAAGGTCCCCTCTTTCAGGATTGCATCTGTTAATTATATGTATTTTGTCAACTTTAATCTGGAGAGCATTGACTTATTAAAGGGATACGATTGAACTTTTATAGGAATAGTTGACCCCAAAATTTAAATTCTGTCATCTCTTATTCACCTTCACGTTTTTGTTAACTCATATGGCTTTCTTTTAAAAGGAGATGTTAGGCAAACTGTTAGTCTCAGTCACCATTCATTTTCATTCTATGGAAAAATATGAATGAATGTGAATACTGACAGGGACTAACATTTAGCTTTACATATATATACAGGCCCGCATTAACCTGCCGTCAGGCCCTGGGGCTGAGAGGTTTTGTAGGCCCACAATAAAAAAAAAAGTCTAATGACCACGTTTGTCAATATACAACAAAAGCAGAAATAAGTTTCTCTCGGGGAGATATAGCCTAATGAAGACAGTATTCCATAAAAAAAAATCCACAACAATAAAAGTATTAATTTCTTTCCCAACATATTTTTTTTAATTTTTTATATAAATTCTTACAAACCGCAAGCTTTTGAATGGTAGTGTATAATGCTACAAAAGTTTATATTTCAGATAAATTTAGTTCTTTTGAACTTTCCATTCATCAGTCACAAAAAAAAAAAGAAAAAAATGTACACAACTGTTTTCAACATTGATAATAATCATAAATGTTTGTTGAGCATCAAATCATATGAGAATGATTTCTGAAGGATCATGTGATGAAGACTGAAGTAATGATGGTGAAAATTCAGCTTTAATCGCAGAAATAAATGATATTTTATTGTATTTTTACTTTAAATTGTAATAATATTTCATAGTATTACTGTTTTTAGTATATTTTTGATCAAATCAATGCAGGCTTGGTGAGCAGAAGATACTTATGAACTTTTGAACATCCAACAGAATGAT
The DNA here is from genome assembly GCA_032164185.1 of Moxostoma hubbsi. Classification (NCBI taxonomy): domain Eukaryota; kingdom Metazoa; phylum Chordata; class Actinopteri; order Cypriniformes; family Catostomidae; genus Moxostoma; species Moxostoma hubbsi. Next base: position 19,392,309 of record JAVLUX010000009.1, read on the forward strand.
TCTAGCTTTATTTACCGATGTAGAATTTACCCTAAAAACAACTGGATGATTAATGTGACACTGTGATAATAATGTTTGTTCCAAAAGACTTAATTAAATGCATGAAACTAGTTTATTAGATATTAAACATTGTTGGTGGGGATTTTTCAACGATTTTAGTGCATACGATTTGTACATAACGTTAGTTACGTCCAGTAGGAGGCGGGAAAGGACTGTTATGAGTGAGTAAGTCAGTCAGCAGACTATTCAACCATTTCAGTGAAAAAGGCTGCTTTATTCAGGAACAAACACTGCTATGGCTATCAATGTCAATCATTGCTATTTCAAGAGTGAATCACGCATAAATACGGCGCTCTTTAGATGTGGGGCGGGGCGTTTACATTTTGAAGAGACATGGCAACTAGCCTGTAAACAAATTTAATATAAATTATTGTAAATAATTAATTCACGAAATTTACCGTATCCATTTCACGCATTTAATCAGCTAAAATATCTGAGGGACCCCCCTAAGTCTATTTTTTACTTCTTATGAGGGGTCACGGATCGCCCCAGCCCCCCCTCAATTCGAGCACTGCTCTTCCCGCACCTGGTCCTCCTCTTTTCCAGGTAAGCGAGGTAAAGGTCCTCCGGTCTGTCCGTCCCCGGTTGGCTCTGCTCCATGCAGCCAGTCCTCGTCCTCTGCAGCGTGAGTTAACGGTCTCCCGCATGTTTGCTCGTCCTCTGCACTGTTCAGCGGTGCTCCGCTTAATGAGCTCGACTCGCCTTCATTTGCAGGTTTAAAAAATTCTGTAAGCTTTGGAAACTTTTTTAACAATTCCTTTTCACTGTTTTCTTTCTGTCGCAATATTTTTCGCTTATGAGCACCACTCTCAAACTTTTTCTTTCCCGACATTTTGATTTAGCTATCCGCTATCTTCTGTGAGTGACTATAAGCATACATTTGAATAGACTACTAGAGTAGACGACAACGCACGCTACAACTGTTTCTCTACATTCTGATAGGCTGTCACATCATGCTTCCCACGTGGGTCACATGTAAATTGGATCAATCAGCAGCCAAAAACATGAATATCAAGTGATTGACAGAAAATTCGACAAACTACAAAACAATGTGATTTTTTTAATATATATATATATATATATATATCTTTTTGAGACAACAGATAAAACAAATAAAACCACTTGATTTAAGGAATGTAGATTTGATACATTTTATTCAAATAATATGAATATAATTAAACTTGTTTTTTAAACACTCTTGCACTTTATTTGCATACTTTATACAAGAACATTATACACTCTTTGCCATTAATGGCATTAGCAAATTGCAAACACAGTATGTGATAACTAGTAAAGGTCGCACATAGACCTCAAAATTTGACACACACACACACACACCTCAGTAGAGGTGACAATCAACAAACATAATGAAGTAAAAAGATGAGCTCTGAACATCAACACACAAACTAACCATAAACTAGACATAACACCAACCATAAAAATATATTCATACAGCAATGCATGCTGGGATCTGGCAAATCAGCAAAACATTAAATAGTCTGTTTAGACAAATCTGGTAAACTAGTTGGGAAAACATTTAGGGTGCCATTGTTTGTCCAACATGTGTTTATTTTCAAATTAATTTACATTTCTCAGTATCAAAGATTTTGGGACAAATGATGCAAAGTTAACTGACAGATTTGAGTAGATTCAACATATGTTTTTGAGTTGATTTGGCAAATACGCTTGTTAATTCAACCTGTTTCCTGCAGATGTATAATTTGTCAACATTATGAACAATTTTTAACAGCACACTATATAGTAAATGTGAACTCATTTAAGCAAAGCATAGTCAGGCCCATGGGTGGGGTCAGTGAGCATTAACAGTTTTATGTATACAAACCGATTCAATGAAAATTACCTAAAACAAGTTCAGATTAATTGAACAGTTGAATGAAAGACATCAGAAAAATCCTCCACCTAATCCAAACCATGTTAGGATTTATGCTTATTGTACCTAATTTATTAGGGTTAAAACAACATCAGGGATAACAGTGTGTGAATTTTTAAGTGCCTCTGTAGATCTTCTTCTTGTGTGAAACTCTTTCCACACTGAGTGCAGGTGGAAGGCTTCTCTTCAGTGTGAATTTGTTGGTGCCTCACGAGATTTCGTTTTATTACAAAACTCTTTCCACACTGAGTGCATGTGAAAGGCTTCTCTCCAGTGTGAATCATCATGTGATTCTTTAGGTTTCCTTTATATAAAAAACTCTTTCCACACTGAAGACACTTGTGAGGCTTCTCTCCGAAATGATGTCGTAGGTGAGTCTTAAGGTTTCTTTCTTGTGTAAATCTCTTTCCACAGTGATTGCATGTGAAAGGCTTTTCTCCGCTGTGAATTAACATGTGACTCTTAAGGTATTCTTTATGTAAGAAACTCTTTCTACACTGAAGACATGTGAAAGGCTTCTCTCCAGTGTGAATCTGTTGGTGCCTCTCAAGATTTCGTTTGATTGAAAAACTCTTCCCACACTCAGTGCATGTGAAAGGCTTCTCTCCAGTGTGAAGCATCATGTGATTCTTTAGGTTTCCTTTATGTAAAAAACTCTTTTCACACTGAAGACACGTGAAAGGCTTCTCTCCAAAGTGAAGTCTTTGGTGACTCTTAAGGTTTCCTTCTTGTGTGAAACTCTTTCCACACTGAGTGCATGTGAAAGGCTTTTCTCCGGTGTGAATTCTCAGGTGCCTCACAAGATCTCGTTTATGTGCAAAACTCTTTCCACATTGAGGGCATATGAAAAAAAATCTGTCTTTTGTTCTTCGAGTTTTTTTCTGTGTGAATTTTTTTTCAGTCTGTGGGCAACTAGAAGATTTTTCTCCAATTATGAAATGATCAGATTTATCATATTGATGTTTCTCCTTCCCATCATTCAATTCTTGACTTTCCACTTTCACTTCCAACACATCTAAAATGAACATAGAAAATTGTGACAAACAAAAAATAAGAAATTCAACTGAACCTCAATTTAATCCCAGTAAGCAGCAAAGGCCAAGTGTCTATTTTAATGTAATCTCTGATTAGTGTTGGGGAAGCTACTTTGAAACTTTAATTTGACAAGCTACTCATAATTTAAAGTAGTTAAGCTACAGTCAAGGTACCCTTTTGATAAAGTAGTTAGCTACACTACAAGTTACTATCAAAAAGTAACTAGCTACATTGAAGCTACTTAATGAGCAATATCTTTTACAATGTTACTATCAAACCAATTGTAACAACTGCAAAATATGGTCACCCTATAAAAGATAGTCACATAATAATACATGCCATAATAAATTATTTAACCAGACATTTTATTTAACATTAAAATAATAGTTAATTAAATGCTAAGAATTGGAGAAAATGTGTTATCAAGTATTGATATAATAATAAAGAATGGCATATATTTCTCTCGCTGCTCCCATACACAGATAATAAGAAATTAAATAAACATATTCAGAACAGAAAATAAATCCCTTAAAAGGGAATAATAACTTAATAATTTAATAATTTTATAAAAAAAATTACGGGTAAATATCCTGCTGTGTTGTTTATTAACAAAAATGTGTCTGAAATGGTGTTCTTTTATAATTTTCACATTTACCCATCTTGTAAAAGTAAATAAACTATGGTTGGTCACTTTACATAACAATCAGGCAGTCTCTTCTTATCCACGTGAGCCGTAATAAGCTGCCAAGATGGTGGTAATGCACTATTTTCGTTTGTGATCTGCCGTTTTAAAAGAAGAAAAATGTTGCCTGATTCTGAGCAGGAGACAGAATATGCTGGATATTTATCATACATTTTGCCGGTAGAAAATTGGCTTCAACGCAATAAAGGTTATTAGTTATTATCTGACCACAACATGATAGCGTTTAGTCGTGCTACACCATTACTTGCTGGAAAAAGTAGTTCACTACTGGAATAGTTACACTGTTTTAAAAGCAGCTGAGCTACTGTCAAGCTACTGAAAAATTATGTTAATTTAGTAGCGTTGCTACTTGTAATTAGCTACTCCCCAACACTGTCTCTGATATAGTAAATATTATTATCCAACAACAGCTGCCAGATCTACAGATCTGTTTGAAACGTTGTTCTTTTAATGTTCCTCAACAGTCATTATGAATCAAGAATGGACACCAACCTCTTTGTTCCTCTGTATCTTCATGTTTTATTATCCGTGGCTCTGGATAACTCGAGTCCTCTTTCTCCTCTTTAATAGACATCATTTGTGCAACAGTAAGTCAAATAGTCTTCAGTTGTTAATCTTGAAGTTGTTGCTCTTTATACACCACCTTATTCCTCTTTCTTCACGTGTAGGATGATGGAAATATTTCCAGCATTTATAAGTCAATTGCAGTGGCAGGGGCTTCACTGAAGGTGTTAATTGTTATTGCTATGTTTGACTGGTGATGTCGTAGGCTTATTTTTAAAATGTGCTACTTATTTGCTTTTTTTGTTTACCATAAGCAACAATAGCCATTTTTACATTTAACCTATAATTTCACTGAATTGAGTTTAAATAATTGTTTTCATTTGGTTTAAATTTACAATATCTATCTATCTATCTATCTATCTATCTATATATATATATATATAAGTTTTTTTTTTTTAAATATATTAAAATATATTTAGCTTTCCTCACAATGTGTTACTTTGCAAAGCAAAAGAGCAAGCTTATATTTTGAATGGGATTCCAATAATCCCTCAAGACGTGATTTGTCTTGACCTTTTTTATTTTTGCTAGACTGCAAATACTGAACTAAACAAAATACGCTAATACATCTACATGCATAAGGAACATGTAGCTCCTAAATAAGACATAATTTGCAGACAGAGTACTCTGGCAAAATAACACTTTTAAAATACAAATGTTTGTACTCTACTGAATAAAATTGTGCTTGATGTCAAAATGATCAAATTTATATTACTTACAGACGAATAATATCTCAGACAAGGCGTAAAAAACAATATTTCATAGGCAGCGTTATGCTCTGTATATTATTCCCTGCTGAACTAAACAAAATGATGGCAGCACAACTGGTCAAGAAAATTATTTCAAAATAAAAGTCCTCAATAGAACGCGCAGTACAGACGTCAAAAGTGGTTATTTGTGGATCAGTTATTTGATATAAATGGCTTTCTTTTCACTTATGAGTTTTTTACTCATTAAAATATCCCTGTAACACCAAGGGACTTTGCAAAAGATATTTGGTGTAAATATATGTCCTGGAGTTTGAATGCAACAGACAAGAACTTGTAACCAAGGGTCCCTGTTAAATACAATAAATTCATATGTAGGTAAAATCTGTTTTTACGTTCACTCTCCAGATAGGTCCATAAGAGCTTTGTTCCAAATAGATGTTGTAACAGTCATGCACTATGTGTTCTGACACAGTCCTATCATGGACAGCTTTAAGTTTTTCAGCGATTTGTGCTACAGTAGCTCTTCTGTGGGATCGGACCAGACAGGATATACTGGAATAGTTTTACAGACAATATTATCTGGAAAAATGTTTGGCCTGTACCAAATCAGTATCTTATTACAAATAAATTGAAGAAAGTATTATTTATACTCATACACTGATCTACCCAGTGAAACATTATTTTGTCAAATTTAAAGATAATATTGAAGCTGTATCCTTTGTGATAACTTCTCTGAAACTGTGGTTCATTTGTTGTGGCAGTGCCCATTTGTAAGGGCTTGTATGTGATTTTAGTGTATATCGATGATCGGTTTGTCTTATTGTGGAAACATATTGTTTGGTCTCCTGGAGAATCATAAAAGCAAACATAGTCATGTTTATAAATAACCCTTTTTGGGGGAAATTTCATTCGGCGGTTTTGGCAGCACGAGGGGGGCCAACATGATATTAAGCAGGCGGTTCTAATGATGTGGCTGATTGGTGTATATTGTTAGGTTGGAAATATTACCATTCTGATAACTAAACTGGATAGTTTATATTACTTGTCAACCAATTGTTTATATGGGCCAAAAATCATCCTTAAAATTTATAAACTGAAAACCCTTGCACGACTCACTCGAAAAACACAAACAAACACATGTTACACAGTAGTTAAAAATCATTTAATATTTTATACATATATTTATATATGTACACATTAACTTGTATACCTGTAATGGTACCTTTGATGTGGTCAAAAATCCATTGATGGACAAAACTGCAGGCCAGACCTGCCATTTTCCAAGGTGCGCCTATAGAACCCGAAGGCAGATTATAGAAAAGCATTCTCTACCACTTACATCAACTCAGTCCTTTTGTGCTGTAGACACCTGCTTTATCTACATACCTGCTTGTGCGGAGACCATCTGCCCTTACAATTGGTGTCAGGTTTAAATCCAAACCATGTTTTCCTTACTTCCTTGTGGCGATAAGTGATGTATATTCCTTACAATGTGTTTTCACCCTTACAGAATGAAACATTTCTGCTAGAGCAGGAGCTAAGTACAACCTTGGTTGTTTGGACAGCTAAATCACAGCATCCCTAGACACCATTTTGTTCTACGGTTCTGTCACAGTTTCTCTTTGTGAATAACATGTTTTTTTAAAAGAATTACAAATGCTGATATGCACGAGGAACTTACTTTCTAGGCATAAAACATTACTTATTGAGTCAAAGGCATAAATGAGGATGGACAATCGTGGAGTTTTGCTTCAGTTCCAACAATATTTGTCCAGATGGGTGGGGAAGCCCAGCATCTGCAGACCCATAGCTCTTTCTCTAGAAATGTCGAAGACTCAGTGCAGTGAATACAAAATCTGAACACTTTCAGATTCTTAAAGACAATGTTTTAGAGCATTGGTGATGCGGAATGTGTGCATGACGCTGCCAAGATGTGGTGTAAAAAGCGCTCTAGAGAAAGGGGTTGGTAGAGGAACCTCCTGTGGGGTACGGTCCGGCTGGGCCTCCACCCTGAAATGAAGACAAATTTAAAAGACAAATCAGCACAGGTTATTAATTATTAATGGTTCATGCATAATTCTTGCCACCCAGCAACTTCTCCAATTAAGGACATATTAGAAGTACTGTTACCAACCATTACAAGGCAATTCAGTTAAATTAAAAGTAATTTAATTAGTTGAGAATGCAATAAGACAGCTAGAATGTGGCATTCATTATTGTTCCATTTGGATAATGTTTGCAAAATTAAATCAAAACAAAAATTAATTCACTTAAGTATATTTTTTTTGTTGTGAAATACTTATAATACAAATACTTATTCTATTAATCTCTTTTTTTTGGCAATTTTGGGCTGCCGCCTGCAATTTCTCACATTCTAATTTAAAAGCTCACAATTTACACACTCTGGCCTAACAGCCATTTTTTTTTATTTTTTTTTAGAAACCCCATTCACTGGTTCATGCACCACCCCAAGGTTTCTTCTAATATCTTGGCCTCCGAGTGGACTAGAAGCTCATTAGACTCATTAGGTGTCATTAGACAGCTGAGATCCCCTTTGCTGTGATTTTTTTTTTAAAATCACCAACAGGGAATACAATTTTTCTGATGATTTGTTTTGCATGCTTTTCCTGATGGACCTCTTATTTTGTTCTGGACACCTAAATTCCTAATTGATGTTCCAATTTGAAGCATTCAAATGATATGCCTGATTTATGTATTCAGAGACTTGAACATTTTAAGCGTAAACTTTTTTCACAACATAGCGCCATCTTTTGGACCTGCTGGAGGGTCTGCAGAGTTGAAAAGTTTAATATGCATAAATAACTCAAAACAAGCCAACATTGCTCTGATTGTCTAAGCATCCAGACACAGCAACATTTGGCCCATCCAAAGGCTTAAGTCTGGGGCTGGACTATCTGTAATTGCATTTGGTGATGCTAGTGGCACACAAATTACACACTTCAAAAGCAACTTAAGTTTTACGATGGACAAAGCAATGGATTTAATATACTTCATAAATGATGAAGCCAATGGATTGTTTACCATGAATGGGTTGCTAGAGATCCCAGGCCCTGTGACTGCCTGACCATAGGCGCCCATAGGTTTGGCCTGTCCATAGGCAGGAAAACCACCTGAAGAGAGCCATAAAAGAAACTAGGCCATAGAGCTGGTGTTTTATATTAACAGGCATTGAATTTTGATCACATTGCCAAAAAACACTGAACCTGCTACTCCAACACATACAACACCAAAAGTCACATCAAAGCATAAAGCACAAGTGTTGATGAACACACACAAAGCCTTTCACATGACTTTTTTGAAATTATGCATAAAAGAAAGGCATGAGACACTGGGTTTTGGGCCACCATACACTCACAAAAACACAATGTAGTCTCACATACCATTGGGCTGTTGGTGGTAGGCTGCAGGTGGGGGAAAGGGACCTTGGCCAGGGAATTGCTGCTGGAAAGTCCCACTAAAACTGGTTGGCAGGCAGTAACTTGTTGTGTTCCCAAAGCCAGCTGGCATGCTCATGGAACCAGTGCCAAATGAGGCTGGTGTAAATAAAAGGGAGACCAGAGTAGGAGTAGCATCTGCTCATTCCTTAAATGGACAGACACATAGGGAGCATGCTGATCTTACGGCTAGATTTTACCTGTGGCTGAAGCTCTTCCATTGGTTTGGAAAGGATTTGTTGACATTGACTCCTGAACCATCCCAGCAGCTACAAATGGGTTTGTGGAAGGAGCAGCTGGACAGTTAAAAAAAATGTGTTGAGCCAATTTTATGTAAAAACTATGAAAAACAACTAAATGAAATACACTTAAAAGTGCTTTGACTTTCACCTGCAAAACCCTGTTGCATGTTTGGTAGTCCTGGCTGAGTTGGATGTTGAGCAGATCCTGGCACAGCTCCAAACACATTTCTGCATTCCCAAGAAATGCATGCACACAGATAAAGATTAAAAGCTAAAAAGCCATTTCAGTCTGACACAGGGAGCTTGGTATTACTTGGTATATCAATCTAGATTGGGATTCTGAACATTTACATTATAAGAAACATGGGTCACCAATTGATACCAGGACTGATAATTATAAATTTCTTTAAACTAATTAAATTGCACAGTTTTCTGTGAATATCATTATTATTCATGGCACATCATACATTAAAATGAACATTAAAATATAATCATAAAAATACGTTGTCCAAAGAACTTACAAGACATTTTTTAGTCATCATTTATTTTAATTATTTACAGTGCATCCGGAAAGTATTCACAGTGCATCACTTTTTCCACATTTTGTTATGTTACAGCCTTATTCCAAAAATTCAAATATTTACAAATTACAAATATTTTTCTCAAAATTCTACAAACAATACCCCATAATGACAACGTGAAAAAGTTTGTTTGAAATCTTTGCAAATGTCTAAAAAAAAATTAAAAATCACATGTACATATGTATTCACAGCCTTTGCCATGACACTTAAAACTGAGCTCAGGTGCATCCTGTTTCCACTGATCATCCTTGAGATGTTTCTACAACTTGATTGGAATCCACCTGTGGTAAATTCAGTTGATTGGACATGATTTGGAAAGGCACACACCTGTCTATATAAGGTCCCATAGTTAACAGTGCATGTCAGAGCACAAACCAAGCCATGAAGCCCAATGAATTGTCTGTAGATCTCCGAGACAGGATTGAATCGAGGCACAGATCTGGGGAAGGGTACAGAAATGTCTGCAGCATTGAAGGTCCCAATGAGCACAGTGGCCTCCATCATCCGTGAATGGAAGCAGTTTGGAACCACCAGGACTCTTCCTAGAGCTGGCTGCCCGGCCAAACTGAGCAATCAGGGGAGAAGGGCCTTAGTCAAGGAGGTGACCAAGAACCAATGGTCACTCTGACAGAGCTCCAGCATTTCTCTGTGGAGAGAGGAGAACCTTCCAGAAGAACAACCATCTCTGCAGCACTCCACCAATCAGGCCTGTATGGTAGAGTGGCCAGACAGAAGTCACCCCTCAGTAAAAGGCACATGACAGCCCGCCTGGAGTTTGCCAAAAGGCACCTGAAGGACTCAGACCATGAGAAACAAAATTCTCTGGTCTGATGAAACAAAGATTGAACTGTTTGGCCTGAATGGCAAGCGTCATGTCTGGAGGAAACCAGGCACCAATCACCTGGCCAATACCATCCCTACAGTGAAGCATGGTGGTGGGAGCATCATTCTGTGGGGATGTTTTTCAGTGGCAGGAACTGGAAGACTAGTCAGGATCGAGGGAAAGATGAATGCAGCAATGTACAGAGACATCCTCGATGAAAACCTGCTCCAGAATGCTCTGGACCTCAGACTGGGGCGAAGGTTCATCTTCCAACAGGACAACGACCCTAAGCACACAGCCAAGATAACAAAGGAGTGGCTACGGGACAACTCTGGGAATGTCCTTGAGTGGCCCTGACAGAGCCCAGACTTGAACCCTATTGAACATCTCTGGAGAGATCTGAAAATGGCTGTGCACCGACACTCCCCGTCCAACCTGATGGAGCTTGAGAGGTCCTGCAAAGAAGAATGGGCGAAACTGCCCAAAAATAGGTGTGCCAAGCTTGTAGCATCATACACAAAAAGACTTGAGGCTGGAATTGGTGCCAAAAGTGCTACAACAAAGTATTGAGCAAAGGCTGTGAATACTTACGTACATGTGATTTTTTTTTTTTTTTAGTTTTAAATTTTTTATAAATTTGCAAAGATTTCAAACAAACTTTCATGTTGTCATTATGGGGTATTTTTTGTAGAATATTTGAGGAAAATAATTAATTTAATCCATTTTAGAATAAGGCTGTAACAACAAAATGTGGAAAAAGTGAAGCGCTGTGAATACTTTCCAGATGCACTGTGAATATAAAAACACTGTAATATGTTAGACAAATTTCCAAATCTTTGATACAAAAACATGCAATAAAATCAGTGAACAGGCCATAACAAAAGCTGTGCAAATTCTTCTTCCGTTTTCCAGTGGACTTTTATAATAGAATCAAATGAGCAGATTGAATTCATATCAAGCTTTAATGGCAAGACAGCGCCGTGAATGGCAAATTCTTTTTTTGTTTGTTTGTCCTGTGTTTAGTAATTTGTTTTCCCAATCAGTTTTACTAGGGACGAACTGCTGAACATTCAACAGAACATACCAGACAATCTATTCCCAGTTTTGGACTATTCGGACATTTTGCTGGACATTTTAGTCAGAGGTGCAGCTGTGTTTTTAAAGTGCGCTATGAGACGCTGGCTTTATCAGGGAAAACGAAAGGCGGTGGGACATGATCTTACATTAATGAAAGTTGGTGTACAGATGTAACAACATTAAAGAAGATGTGCTGTCCTAATTTGGAAGCACTCTTTATCACCTGTAAGCCTTTCTACTCACCACGGGAGCTTTCCTAGTTTATTCTGGGGAGTGTGTACATCCCGCCACAAGTGTGCATGAATGCAGCGCTGCAACAGTTGGCTGATCCGATCACAGACAAGGAGCAACAATACCCAGACTCACTTATTATTCTCAGTGATTTTATCAAAGCCAACCTCACCCGTGAACTGCCAAAATACAGACAGCACATTACATGCCCCACCAGAGACAGAAATATACTGGATCATTGCTAGACAGTAAATTTGGCCTCATCAAAGTTGACGATGAGTCTGTATACAGAAGGGAGGTTGAATGGCTGGCTCACTGGTGCAGTCAAAACAACCTGGAGCTGAACACACTCAAAACGGTGGAGATGATTGTGGACTTTAGGAGGAACACCCCAACATTGACCCACTCACCATTCTAAACAGCACTGTGACAGCAGTGGAGTCATTCAGGTTCCTGGGCACTACCATCTCACAGGACCTTAAGTGGGAGACCCACATTGACTCAATTGTGAAAAAGGCCCAGCAGAGGTTGTACTTCCTTCGCCAGCTGAGGAAGTTCAACCCACCACAGGCGCTGCTGATAAAGTTCTACTCAGCAGTCATTGAGTCGGTCCTCTCACTTCAGTAACTGTCTGGTTGTTTCAGCAACAAAGTCAGACATCAGAAGAATCATTCGGACTGCTGAGAGGATTATTGTCATTCCCCTACCCACCCTGCTAGAACTGTACACATCCAGAGTGATGAACTGGTAAAATCATTCATGACCCCATTCACCAGCACACTTCCTTTTCAAACTATTGCCCTCTGGCCAGCGCTACAGAGCAGAGCACCAGAACAGCCAGGCACAGGAATTTTTTTCCCCTCTCAGGCCATCCATCTCATAAACAGTCAAAAGTGCCCCCAAATACTTTCCTTTGTTTAATACAACCATGTGCAATGTTCAATCCATCCATTCCTACTTATATCCATATTTAATTTATATACTTTAACATATCCTACCTCTACAATACATTACATCACCTGCACATATCTGTATATAAAATATTCTATCAATATTATTGCGCTATTGTATATAATTATTTTGTATTATTATTTTGTCACTATATGTATATGTTTGTATGTATGCATGTATGTATATACACGTTGCATTCTCTTGCACTGGAAGCTTCTGTCACCATGACAAATTCCTTGTGTGTGTAATCATACTAGGCAATAAAGCTCATTCTGATTCTATATATACACACTTATATTGGCTTTTTAATATTATTATTATTATCTCTGTCTTGTTACTGTATTGTTTGTGCACTGGAAGCTTCTATCACCAAGAAAAAGTCCTTGTATGTGTAAGCATACTTGGCAGTGATGTTTTAAATCTGTAGCTGTTATAACAGCTAAACAATTATAAATGTACTGCCAGGCAAGGGCACAAATATAACTTATCAGTAAAACTGGATATCTGTAAATATTTTTTTTTTTTTAAATAATTTATATTTTTATATATATATATATATATATATATATATATATATATATGTATATATACACACACAACAATTCTGTGCAAGAGTTTAAGGCACTTGTTGTATAGTTGTTTTCAAAAATAATGCCATAAATAGTATTATATATCAATTCACATCATATAAAGTGAAGTTAACTAAAGCAGAAGATATAAAATAATCATCTAAAGACAAATGTTTTGTTATTACAAGAATGACTGGAATTACATGAGAATAAAGTGATCTCATAGCACTTCGCGTTCTCAATGCATTTTAGAAGAAAAACGCACCATGGAGTAAAAGCGAACCAAACTCAGAACACTCCTGAGATAGATGGTGTTTGCATGGGCTGTTAACTATTTGTAATCTGCTGTGAGACCCCTGAAATTACAGTGCCTTGTGTGGCTTAAACCATGGGTATGCAGACTATATGTACAGTACATTTATTTCATTAAATTGCAGCCTTTTGGGGGTAAACTGAACATATCACACTTGTTAACTTTCTGCCCAACTGATTAGAATCCATGTGATTTTACATATTAATTGCAATGTTATTACTAAGTAAATTCAGTGTTTGACAAATCTTTGTCTCAGCTTAAACCTTTAGAATGACCAATGAGGGCTGATAAGTGAAAAAAATCCACTGATGTCTTTTGTGCTAGAAATTAATTCCTTGTTGTTGATCTCCCCACGGTATAACCATATTTATCTGTCATTGAAGCAGGCACTAAAGCAGAACATGCAGGTATATGTTCTCGGACACGTCACATCAAAACAAGATGTGGTGCAGTACAGGTGTGCTCACAAGATGCCACACACACACCAATTTCAAATTAGAAATATTTATATATTTTTTTATCTTTTATAACACCAGACCCAATAAAAAAAAAAATCAAGCATTTTCAAGGAACATATTTAAAATGTAAACTATTTTAAATATTCCAAACTTTCAATACTTCCAAGAATAAACCCTGCACAGGAAGTGAGGAAAAATATTAGTTTTAGGAAGTAAAAAAATAAAAACTTTGCACAAGTTAATGTGTTCAATTTCCCAGCCCTAGTTGATACATTTCAAGTTTGTTTGTCACAGTGGTGTGCTTATCAAATAATAAAAACTGATTTATAAGATAGTTGGCAATACCTTTGTTATGGATCTTTGGAAGTACGCATGTAGCTGAAACATTGTCAGAACTTCAAATGGTGGATATCCATTTATGTCCAAGTTTACTTTTTTGCTAGTCAATTAGGACAATGTGTAACTAGCTGCCTTGACAGCATCTAAAAAAAATCTCTTGAAAGGCTGGTTTGAGCCATACATTTACTTTTTATCAATATGCTGTTATTGTTTATTCACATTCTGGAGTACTCCACAGCCTCACAGCAGATATCTGTACTGTATATAGAATAAAGTGATTACTCACCCTTGTGGACCTCCACCTGAGACCGAAGAACTGAGAGCACTGTCAAGCTCAGCCAGGGCAGCGTAACGGTCCTCCCTTGATAAACCGCTCTGAGGTGGGGCAGGAGCCATACCAGGTAGTGGAGGAACTGACATGCCTCCTCCTGAATCCCCAAACAAATACAATTATTCCTGACTTATTGCATTAACAAAAGCATAAACTTTCTAAATTGATCGGTAACAGTAATAACAATGTCTGATTTATATAAATACACATGATATAAATAAAATACATGCTGACAGGAAATGGAAACATGAGGGTGACAGAACAAACACACAATGGATGACCTCATGGGGCAGGGTATGGTACCTGTAGGGGGTTGCTGAATGGAAGGCTTTGAGGGGGGTGATGTGCCAAAATGTGAAGGTACACTGGTGTTTCCAAAGGAATCAAAGTTGGCAAAGTCTGTAGTGGAATTATTTTGTGCTAAAGATAGCATAGGGTGAACAAAGTTTGATGAGGAAAATTTAAGTCTGAAATCATGGTGCTGACATAAAATAAGTTGAACAAACTCAATAGTGAGAGTTAAAGGCTGACTGACATTGATCATGCACACATATCTCTAAAGCCACTGTTTTCAACCAGGGGGTCCACATACAGGATTGTCTTTAAATATATTAAAATGTTCTATTTAAATTGTAATATATATTTATAAATGTAGTACATTAATGATATTTTAAGCATTATAGAATGTGATAATGTATCTTTTTTTATATACTGAGATGGCCGAGAGTCTGGATGAGGGGTCGCTAGGTCTGTTTTAGAGTATTAGTTTTAGCATTTATTCTAAGGTTTTTCAGAAC
Source organism: Moxostoma hubbsi (assembly GCA_032164185.1). Classification (NCBI taxonomy): domain Eukaryota; kingdom Metazoa; phylum Chordata; class Actinopteri; order Cypriniformes; family Catostomidae; genus Moxostoma; species Moxostoma hubbsi. The sequence goes on from JAVLUX010000009.1 coordinate 19,407,439, forward strand.
TAAGTGCTCTGCCAAATTACCTGATGGCCTGTTAAAATGTGCAAAATTAGCAAAGTTTAAGGAGCTGGCAGTTTGAGTTGTAGGGGTAGCAAAAATATCTCCACCCAAATCAGACAAGAGGTCAAACTTCTTCTCCTGGCCTACAGACTGGGCTTGAATACGACTTGTCACTGGGGACTTAAGAGAAAAAACAGAATAAGGAATCAAGAGAAACACAAATGCAGAAAACTGAGGCACAACCTGGTATTAGTTAGAAGAACTAACAGTTTTGAGATACCAAATGAAAGTAAAACATAGATATGGTTGTAGAAGACCTTGGTGCAAAGTTACCCGATTAGATGGAGTCTTGGTGAGATGAAGGGTTTTGATGGGTGCGGGAAGAACTTCTGGGGTGCTACTGGTACTGCTAGCAGATGAACCAGATATCGAGGCCTGAACTGAGGCAATCACCTTGGCCTGCTCTGGGGGAATGTACCTGAAAATGACAGTGACGCAATAAAAACACTACAGAAATAACAATTGTCTGCTGAAATTCTGATCTCAAAAGTCAAAAGATCACTCAAAGCAAAACAGCATGCAACACAGAAACACACTTCAGAAAAAGAACACTACAAACTCTTCCTTACCATCTTTTCTTCTCATATTTCTCCTGTAGAAACTCTTTGACTTTCTGGGGTTCACGGAAGTCTGGTATCACAGAAGTCTTATCATCATACAACCCAAGCCAGATGTGTTTGCAGACCTGAATGCACAAAAAAAAAAAAAGACACTTTAAGAGAGAGACCTCAACATTTTCATATGCTGTGGTGAGCCCCTCTGTTAAAGAAGTACCTCATTGCTGTGTTTTTGTAAGAACTCTATTTCCTGTTGGGTGAAAGTTGTCATTGAGATGGACTTCACTCTGTGTGGAGGGTTGAGTCCTCGTCTGAAACACAATTGACAGCATATGTTACATTGTCTCTGAAAGATGAGGCAGTTTAATCATAAAGTAACCACGGAATGGTCACATTTACATGCATGTTCTTACAGCGTGCTTAATAAACCGACTATGTGTGTGTGTGAGATCATGTAAATGCATTAAATGGCTTTTCTTTATCGATGTAAGGTCATAAATGGCGTAAGAATAAACCAACTGACACAGGTAGATTTTTGCCCTTTACCCTGATGTCACGATACCTTGCATGTAAACAGCTTTACAAGCGTTCTTACTGACTGATCCAATGTTCCCAAGTGTGCATGCATGTCTCTTAACATTTTTTCTTTCTTTGTCAGATTTATTTTTTTAAAAAGCTGATTTTTGGGAGCTATCACCTTATTGGTGTGCATGTAAATGTGCTCAAAAGCTTTTTTTTCCCCCTGTTTTATTTAATTCTTTAATGGAGCATGCGAGTCCAGCATTCCCGATATTTACAGGAAAGAGCGGAGAGGCATCATTCACGTTGCTCTATCATTTTTGACAGAGGAAAAACATCTCCATAACATAACGGGATGACTTCCAAACAAGTAAAGAAAAAGTAAGAGGAGCTTTTTATTAAAACTGGTGCGACATCTGTGGTGTAGGTTTACAAAAGCCGTCACAGAGCAGAAAAACGTAATTTGCACAGTTGTCTAAACAGTCGCACCACGATAATCACTCATAATGCAAGCAATTTGATTTATCTCCTCAAACGAAGCATGGAAAAGCATATTATGAAAGACAAAAGATGCGCTCCACATTAATTCGTTAATAATTTTTTTACAAGTGTTATATATATATATATATATATATATATATATATATATATTATTATTTTTTCTGCAAGAACTGTTTATTATTGTTGGATTTTTTTTTTTTTTTTTTAAATTATGAATTATTTTCTTTGTTGCATTGGGAAAACCTTCTTGAGGAATGTTTAGAATAATAATAATAATACTGGTCAACAACATAGACTGAAATCAGAAAAAATTTGAAATTTAGCAATATTGTATAATACAGTAATACAGGCCCCATTTCTAGCAGCCATCACTCCAACACCTTATCCTTGAGTAATCGTGCTAAATTGCTAATTTGGTACTAGAAAATCACTTGCCGTTATATCAAACACAGTTGAAAGATATTTGGTTCTTTAAATGGAGCTTAACATTGTCTTTGTTTTTGAGTTGCCACAGTATGCAATAGACTGTCTTAAGGTCAATATTAGGTTAAAAATGGCAAAAAAGAAAACAGCTTTCTCTAGAATCTCATCAATCAATCATTGTCTTGAGGAATGAAGGCTATACAATGCTTGAAATTGCCAAAAAAAACTGAAGATTTCATACAAAGGTGTACAGCCGTGGCCAAAAGTATTGGAAGTGACATAAATTTTGTGTTTCTCAAAGTTTTGTGCTTCAGTTGTTGTGGTGTTGATTCACATTGTTTCTAGATTATTGTGTAGAGTGATGCAGATGCATTTTATAATAATTAATTGCAAAAAGCTTAATTGGCCAAAAAAATTAACCTCGTAACAAAAACCCAAATTTCACTTCTGGCACAAAATGACCAGCTAACATCATTTCACTAATCATATCAGCACCTGGAAAAGTGTGAATGAGTACTAGTCAGGTGAAATCACTCTATTATTCTGATTGGATTATAAGAGCAGACTGTTTGCTTTAAAAGGAGGGAGGAAGTGCTTCCAATCATTGTGTTCTTGTTAGCAATGGTTACCTCTAAATAAATAAATGCAGCCATCATTGCTTTGCATCAAAATGGCCTCACATGCAAGGAAATTGCTGTAAAGAATATTGAACCTGAAAGAACCATTTACCGGATCATCAAGAACTTAAAGGAGAGAGGTTCAACTGCAGTGAAGAAGGCTTCAGGACGTCCCAGTGTTCAGCATGTGCCAGGAATGTCTCCTCCTGAGGAGTCAGCTATGGAATCGTGTCACCACCGGTGCAGAGCTTGTTCAATACAGGCAGCAGGTTGGTGTGAGTGCATCTGCACGCACAGTGAGGCAAAGACTTTGACATTGGCCTGGTGTAAAGAAGGGCAGCAAAGAAACCACTTCTCTCCATGAAAAACATCAAGGATAGACTGAAATTCTGCAGGAAGTACAAGGATTGGAGAGCAGAAGACTGGTGCAAAGTTATTTTATCTAATGAAGCCCCCTTCCGACTGTTTGGGACATCTGGAAAATCGATAGTCCGGAGAAGAAAAGGTGAATGCTACCATGAGTCCTGTGTCATGCCAACAGAGAAGCATCCTGAGACCATCCATGTGTGGGGTTGCTTTTCATTCAAGGGAGTGGGCTCTCTCACAATTCTGCCCAAAAACGCTGCCGTGAGTAAAGAATGGTATCAAAACATCATACAAGAGCAACTTCTCTCAACGATCCAGGAGCAATTTGGTGATGATCCGTGCATTTTACATCATGATGGAGCACCATGTCACAAGGGAAGAGTGACAATAAAGTGGCTCGGAGATCATTACATTGAAATTTTGGATCCGTGGCCAGGCAACTCCCCGGATCTTAATCCCATTGAGAACCTGTGGTCAATCCTCAAAAGGCAAGTGGACAAGCAGAAGTCCACAAATTGTGATCAAATTCAAGCACTAATAAGGCAAGAATGGATCACCATCAGTCAGGATTTGGCCCAGAAGCTGATATCCAGCATGCCAGAGCGAATTGCAGAGGTTATGAAGAACAAGGGCAACACTGTAAATATTGACTCTTTGCGTATATTGAATGTTTTTGCCAATAAAACCATTTCAAACTTATGAAATGCTTATCAGTGTTTTCCAGTATACCATAATCTAAAAATTATCTACAAATACTGAAGCAGCAAACTTTGCAAAACACAAACTTTGTGTCACTGCCAATACTTTTGGTCACGGCTGTACACTAGTCTTCAAAGACAATGGACAACTGGCTCTAACAAGGACAGAAAGAGATGTGGAAGACCAGATGTACAACTAAACAAGAGGATAAGTACATCAGAGTCTCTAGTTTGAGAAATAGATGCCTCACATGTCCTCAGCTGACAGCTTCATTGAATTCTACCAGCTCAACACCAGTTTCATGTACAACAGTGAAGAGAAGACTCAGGGGTGCAGACCTTATGGGAAGAATTGCAAAGAAATAAAAAAATCACTTTTGAATAGGGCTGGGTATCGAGTTCGATACATTTTAGGCACCGACCGAATTGCCTCTAAACAATCAAGTATCGAAAAATGTCTTGTAGTTCTGTACCAAATTTCGATACCTAAGGGGTTAATCTCGTCAATGTCAGTGATAAGCATGTAGCATGCTAGGTAAACGTGCCGGAGATTGGCTGTGTTTTGGCATCAAGGAAAAACACTAGTTTACACCAGTTATGCCCAGAGACGTGGCTCACACGTGAGGCTGTAGTGTGTATGCATCCCAACCCCCATAGATGTAAAAGATGTGGAAAAGATCAAAAGCGTGGCTACATTTCACCAGACTCTATACCAACAGCGCGGAATGCAATATTTGCAACAAGATAATTGCTGCCAAGACCGGCAACATGACAAATCTGATGAAGAACTTGACAGTTCAAGGAATGAACTTTAGAATAGAAAGTTGCTCCATCTTCGACTGCAAGAAGACCGAGCCGGTGCAGTCATCCTCTCAGCGTCCTCCTGCCACAGAGCTTCCTTGAAAACTACTGATGAATGCAGCGGCGCAATGACCGGGACACCGACAGGTAAGGTAAACATTTACCAAACAAACAAAGTCGGCTAACTTGTAGTGGTACATGCTTGTGTACTTGTTAAATTAACATTTCTGTGCGCAGTGACATAGTCCTATGAACTGGGACCTACGTTAGATATTGTTTGGATGTATGGCTATAGATAGTTAAATCAATGCTAAAAATGCTTTAAGGTTGACAGTAACTGATCAAGTTTAACAGTGAATTAACAGTTTAGCTTTCTTGTTTTTTTAATGTATAATTGTTTTAACATTAACGTTATATCCTCTGCTCCTGCCGACCCTGGCATGAGGAGACCAGAAGGCTCAGGAGATGAGTCTTTGAGTCTGTAAAAAAAAGTCAAACTGAAAAAATAAAACCAAAGTTTTTTTGAGGTAATGTGTAATGTTTGTAATCTTGTTAAAATGGGTTTCATAAAATTGGTATAGAAAAAAATATAGTTTAGAAACTGGTATCGAAGTCAAGGTATCGGTATCGAAATTTTTTGAACAATACCCAGCCCTACTTATGAAACAGAAAACAAAAAAGAAAAGGTTAGAGTGGGCAAAGAAACACAGTCATTGGACAACAGATTATTGGAAAAGAGTGTTAAGGATCTTAACCCCATTGAGCTTTTGTGGGATCATCTAGACTGTAAGGTGCTTGAGAAGTGCCCGACAAGACATCCACATCTATGGCAAGTGCTACAGGAAGTGTGGGGTGAAATGCCACCTGAGAATCTGGACAAACTGACAGCTGGAATGTCAAGGATCTGCAAAGCTGTCATTGCTGCACGTGGAGGATTTTTTTGATGAGAACATTTTGTAGTAGTTTAAGAAGTTCTGAACATTTTTAATTCACATTATTAATGTCCTGACTATACATGGTGAATAAAAGTACCAATTTCTTTCCTTAAGAGCAAAATCTGTACATTATTCTAAACTTTTGGTCGCCAGTGTGTGTGTATGTATGTATATATATAGTGATATAAAATTAGTCATATCGTGATATAAGATTTCTGTCATATCCTCCACCCCTAGTTTAGGTTTTATTGGGTTTCTGGTTTCACAATAAACTGCATCTTGTCTCTTGTAGTCTCCATGTCTGTGCCCATTACAGTATGGAAAAATCCACTATCAGTCGACCTCTATAGTGAGAAGTGCTATACAAATAGAAATATTATATTATATTCTGCAGAAACAAGAGAGGTATATTATACCTGCCTGTTCTGTTCTACCAGCCTTGAATTTGGCATAATCTAGTATGCATAAGCAGTTGTAATGTTTGAACATGGGTGTGCCACAGTTTGAACTTTTATGAACACATACTTAAAACAGCCCTCAACTAGTTATAACGGATAACGAAAACAATTGCAAACCGGCACCAATCCCACACTGATAGATTTAAATGGTTGCATGAGGTTCGGCTGTTCCGGCTCTGAATCTTGTGATATTTTTGTGGGAGCTGATGTTCTGATGTTAGAGGCAGCTGGGACAGATTCTGCAGATGGGAGGGGTTATTAAGCGTCTGTCCGTAAAGATTATTGCGACATGGGGAAAAACAACAACTTAATCTACCATCTGTGCGAGGGCCCGTGTTTATACACTTACAGTATTCCGGAACAGGTGGTACACACAAACGAGCCCACTGTCATGTTGGCGTAAGTCGGGCCGCGCTGGTCGCAATCAAAGCATTTCCTATTGGGAGGGAGGCTGGTCATCTCCCGAAGCATCTTCAGGTGTTTCTCCTCCTGTTTTCTCTTGGCACTCGCAGCCATCTCTAAATAATAAAGCAGTCGACTCTAGGGGAGGTAGAGCTGTTAGTTGTTGGTTAATCTAGTGCATAAACACGCCCGGCAGCACTGGAAAACCGCTCCACATAGGACTGCCAGGAATAGCCATAAACGTCCTGTTCCTCGCCGCACTGAATTTGGGGAGCTGTAGTCTGTAAGTGAGAATACTGCCACCTACGGCACCGGAGAGAGCCATGCGGTTACTGAGAAGTGAGGTAATATGGTCAATAATAAATAAAGCATCTGTTTTATAGAAGTATTATTTTACTGTTTTAGCCTTGCCCCAGACCAAGTCTTTACATATGAAACTATGAAAATCCATTATAGGCTAAACATACAAATTGTTATGTTTAAATCTGTGATAATTAGTTATGGTGGCATAATTTTCACCACAACGGACAAAACGGCATCCTCACTTGTAGCCTAAACCTCAAATGAACTTCGGCTGTCATAAAAATATGCGCACTTCCGGCACACGCATTAATGGTATTTTTTAACTTTTTTCCCCCTGGACATTTCTCGGCAATTTTTAATTCTCAATGCGCTCTAAGTCCTCATGGTGGCGTAGTGACTCGCTTCAATCCGGGTGGCAGAGGACGAATCTCAGTTATCTCCACATCTGAGACGTCAATCCGCAAATTTGATCACATGGCTCGTTGAGTGCGTTACCGCGGAGACATAGCGCGTGTGGAGACTTCATGCCATTCTCTGCTGCATCTACACACAACTCACCACGTGCCCCACCAAGAGTGAGAATCACATTATAGTGACCAGAGGAGGTTACCCCATGTGACTCTACCCTCCCTAGCAACTGGCCAAATTTGGTTGCTATTGTAGTATTTTTGACTGAATTGACTGAAAAGGAGTACTAGCCGAGTCATTGCTTTCCTGTTCTTGATAGATAAAATTATCAAACTGATGGCTCGCTCAAGCAATCAATAGGTCAGACTTCAGCAAACCTAAACAAATGACAGGTGCTTTAGAAACATAATTCATAATGCTTTGAATTCTAATGCTAGAAGGTCCAGATGTTGCTGTAGTCCCTGTGGGGTGGGTGACAGCAGCACCAGGTCATCCGCATAGAGCAAAAACTTGATGTTTTTGTCTTGCAGAGTGAGTCCAGCGGCTGTAGACTGTTCCAACTGCACCGCTAATTCATTAATGTAAATGTTGAAGAGTGTTGGACTCAGACTACAGCCCTGTCTCACTCCTCTCTTCTGGGTGAAGAACTCTGTTTGTTTGTTGCCAATTTTTATTGCACATTTGTTCTCTGATACATCGATTTAACGATGTCATAAACTTTACCCCCTACACCACTTTGTAATAATTTGTAATATAGTCCGTCGTGCCAAATAGAATCAAATGCTTTTTTGAAATCAACAAAGCATGCAAATATTTTCCCTTGTTTGGTCTGGTGTACGTGTTTATTGATTAGGGTGTGTAGGGTGTAAATGTGGTCCGTAGTTCTATAATTTGGAAGGAAGCCAATCTGATTCTTGCTCAGGACATTGTGTTCGTTAAGGAAGTTTACAATTCTATTATTTAAAATACTACTTATTAACTTCCCCAGATTACTGCTCACACAAATGCCTCTGAAATTATTCGGGTCCAATTTGTCCCCACTCTTGTGAATGGGGGTAATAAGTCCTTGGCTCCAGATGTCAGGGAAACAGCCCGAACTAAGTACAAGGTTGAATAATTTGAGCACAGCTGTCTGCAGGTCAGGTGTGCTGTGTTTCAGCATTTCACCTAAGATGTTGTCAGCACCACAGGATTTTTTGCACTTTTGGTTTTTAAGTTTTTGGACTAATTCATCCTGTGTAATTGGAAAGTCCAGTGGATTCTGGTTATTTTTTATTGTGTTTTCATATATTTGTAGTTTATAGATTTCTTTATATAAGTTTTCAAAATGTTTTTTCCAGATTTCTCCATTTTGGATCGGCAAATCTTGTTGTTTAGTTGTGCTCAAATTATTCCACAAATCCCAGAACTGATTTTGATTTATTGATTGTTCAATTTCCTGTAAGCTTTTGGTGAGATGGTGATGCTTTTTTACTCTGATTGTTGTTTGTTTGTATTGTTGTAATTTGGAGCAGTAGTCAGTTCTTATGTCTGTATTGTTTGGTTCATTGTGTTTCTGATTTGATAATTTTCGGAGTTGTTTTCTTAATGTTTTGCAGTCTGTGTCAAACCACTTTTCCGTTTTGGATGTTTTTTAGGATGTTTTTTGCCTTTCTTTTTCAACTCCGTTTTACTTGCTGCTTTTTTAAATATATTATTGATTTCATTTGTAGCCGAATTTACACCATCCTTGTTCATTCCAAATAGTTTGTGCATAAATGTAGTGATTATGTTTTTCAGTTCTTCAGAATTGAGGGCCTGGATATATTTGTCTGTGCTGTCTGGAGTCCATCTGTATCTCTGCTGGACTTGATACATTTGACAGTTCTCCATTCTTCTATGTTTTGGTGTGTGGTGTCTTTTAATATATATATTAGTTTGGTTATGGTCTGAGAGTGGAGTTTGCTGTCTGACAGTGAATGCACTGAAGGACGAGGGGTCCATGTCAGTGATGGCATAGTCAACTACACTAGCTCCAAGACCTGAATAACACGTGAACCTCCCTAATGAGTCCCCTCTGATCCTGTCATTAAGTATGTACAGGCCTGAGTCTTGGCAGAGGTGCACTAATTCTGTACCATTTTTATTTACAATATAGTCGAGATTGTTCCGTGTTGGGAGGTTTTTCGTGAGGCTCAGGGGGCTCTGGCCAAACACATGTTTATTGCCCTTTGGGTCAATATTATCCGGTTCGGTTCCAGTTCTTGCATTAAGTCTCCACACAGAAGCACGTTTCCCTGGGCCTGGAAACGGCTGATCTCTGTGTGGATGTTGTTCAGATATTCCTCATCATGGTATGGGGATTTTCTGGAGGATTGTAGATGGCACAGAGATATGTGTCAGTGGTGCCAATGCCATTTTCAGTGTTTAATTTTAGCCAGCAGTGGAATTTTCCTTTTGTAATAGTAGAGATGTGTTTGGCCAGATCCTCCCTGTACCACACTAAAATCCCTCCCGAGTCTCGACCGCGATGGACTGTACTTAATTTAACTGAGGGCACAATTATTTCATAGTAGCCTGAGGGACAGTGGGTAAGCACATCTTGTCGACACCAGGTTTCAGTGAGAACAATAATGTCCACATCTTTAATATTTTTTACAAATTCAGGGTCTGTGCTTTTAAAGCCAAATGTGGAAGAATGAAGACCCTGAATGTTCCAACAACTTATAATTAATGAACACATTGATATTAATAAAGATAAACCTATTTGGTAAGACAGAGAGAAAACATGTACAATATATTGCATATGAAAACATATGCATGGCAAACAATTTACATTAGTGAATATTGTTATTATTATTATAATTTATTTTATTTTTTCCCCTTTTATATTTTTCTTTAATTTAGCTGTGTGTGTGTTTGTGGGTGTGAGTATGTGTGTGTGAGGATGAGTGTGTGTGAGTGGGAATGAGTGTAAATGTGTTTGAGTAGTGTTCTTATCTATGTAAAAGCTGGTTGCCCAGTGTTTGTTGCATCTCTTTTAATAGTGCCCAGCTCACTGATTGTCGTGTCTGTGTGTGTGTCTGTGTCAGTGTGTGTGTGCTTGTGTGAGAGTGTGTGTGTGTGTGTGTGCTTGTGTGAGAGTGTGTGTGCGTGTGTGTGCGAGTGAGTGAGTGTGTGTGTGTGTGTGTGCGTGCGAGTGTGTCTGTGTGTGTGCGTGCGAGTGTGAGAGTGAAAGCGTGTGAGTGAGTGTGTGTGTGTGTGAGTGAGTGTGTGTCTGTGTGAGTGTGTGTGTAAGGGTGTGTAAAGTTACTAATTTTATCCAAAGAATTCGTAAAAATTTAATTTAACAGAGGTATCAGTATTGGTATCGATATTGGCTTAAAAGTACAGGATATCATTTCGAAAAGAAAATAAGTGGTATCGCCCATCCTTACGTAATGAAAGGAATGTGACTTTCCCAGCAAGTGTCGCCAGTGTCTCGCAAATCAACCGTTTCGACACGCCGAATCACTAATTGAAGCAATTCGCACATATAACTTCGTTATTGACATTTAGTCAAACAATAAACTAAACAGTGTCATACCTAACTCAACGGAACACTAATCTCACCCAGGGTAACTAATGGGTAAAAATAAACACATGTCATAACATAAAACGACATAATTAAAATTAAACAGAACTTAACACAAAACTATAACACCCAATAACTTTTAAATGTTAATTAATAACACCCCCAAACAGTCTCCAAAACCTGCACATATGTGCCTCATTAATTATGCAATGAAACAACAGCCAATAGAAAGTCCTCAAGCATAAACAACAACAGACACTAAAGTATATTCCTGGTAAGGACTATAATTCAGTGTAGTTTAGCATCTGATATTCATTAAATAGGTAAATGTGCCATTTTCCCCTTTGCACCAAGAAAAGTGAAAAAAATGCAATGTCTGATCGATCCTTCTAACTACTGACCTACAAACAATGACCTGAGCACTCTGGACAAGGTTTTCATTAAGGATATTTCTGTATTTTGTTACGTTCAGATTTCCTTCAACCCTGACCAGTCCCCGCTGCTGAAAAAAAAAACCCCACAGCATGATGCTACCACCACCATACTTCACCGTTGGGATGGTATTGTGCAGGTGATGAGCATGTGATCTGGTTTCCTCCAGACATGACACTTGAGATTGAGGCCAAACAGTTCAATCTTCGTTTCATCAGACCAGAGAATCTTGTTTCCCACAGTCCTTGAGGTGCTTTTTTTTTTTTTTTTTTTTTCTTGCACTGAGGAGAGGCTTCTGTCTGGCCACATAAAGCCTAGATAGGTGGAGTGTTGCAGTGATGGATATCCTTCTGCAAGTTTCTCCCATCTCCACAATCTCTGGAGCTTATCCAGAATTACCATCGGGTTTCTTGGTCACCTCTCTTACCAAGGCCATTCTCCAGAGATTGCTCAAAATTGTTAAAATCAGTGCGACACACTTTGCAAAAGGTGTGGCCATTGTCGATATTGGTTCGAGAGATAAGAAATTAAATTCTTCAGATGTTGTTCTATTTACATTTCTTCTTTTTTTTTTTTAGCAGGAGCAAAACCTAAGTCTCCTCCCATCTGCCAGTGATGACTGATTCAACTTCTCGCTCCTACTACCTGTGTAAATATTAACAGCTCATCTGGGCTGAAGGTTGTCAGGTTGAGGTCACAAATGGGTTGAAATTTGTATGATGTGTCGATTCTGTGAGTAGGATGCGTTTCATACAAGATCTGGCGACTGGACAACCTTGGAATAATATATTGATGTGATTAGTCATATAACAAGATTTGGGCCATACAAATTACGGGAGTTTCCCGGGAGAAATAACAAAACGGGAGGGGGGCGGGAGATGGGTGTGAAATACGGGAGACTCCCAGGAAAAATGGGAGTGTTGACCGGTAGCGACCTAATTCTGTTCAGTTTTTATAAAAAAAATATTTGCTATCAAAAGTCTCTCGCGGGCCGCATCAGAGCAGTCGGAGGGCCGCAAATGGCCAGCGGACCGGACTTTGGACAGCCCTGTTGTAGGGGAACACCACTTTCGGGCAAGTTACTCAAAAATGTTTCAAGCTAAGCTACAAACTACTAAACAGAAATTTTTTTTAAGCTAAGCTAAAAGCTACACTTCAGAGAAAGTAGCAAGTTACACTACAAGGCTAAAGCTACACGCCAAAAGTAGCTTGTTCCTTATTTTTTAACCGCAGATGCACCGAGCACACTGTCTTATTCAATTGATGTTTATCAAAGCCTTGGTACAGTATGTTACAGTTTAGTGCAATACAGTATACAATTATATGTATGGTGAAATACCTACCGGTATGTGCAAGTAAAAATCAAACATGTAAATTCATATTTAGACATGCTTCTTATACAAGCTCATGTGTTCAACATTTAAAGTTACAATGTTTACATTTTATTTTTCACCTCTACTTACTACCTCTACAAACCCATACTCATTTAAACAATTTAATTTGCACATTCCTGTATAAAATCTCTGCGCACATACAATATACTATTCATCTATATTCACATATACAGAAATACAGCAGCGAGACACAGAAATACAGGGTATATCATCAGAGACCAAATTTCTTGTGTGTGTGTGCATGAGAGGGAGAGAGAGACAGAGAGTGTGTGAGAGAGAGAGAGAGAGAGAGAGCATATCATGGTAATACCATGGTACATTTATTTTTGTAAATATTTTGTATTTGTATGGTGCTTCAAAGTACTTCAAAGAATACCATGTTACTACCATGGTAAATTTATTTACAATTACCATATTCATATACTATTGTATTTATAAAAATACTACGGTACTTTGCTATATGATTACCATATTCATATAGCCTACAATTATATTAACATAGTGCGTTCAGGTAATGGTACATGTCCAAAAAAATGGTAATGCCATGGGACATTTTTATGTGTTTTCATCGTTTACAAGCTGCAAACGTGTTGAACTTTATTAAGACTTTCTTCATCACTGGCACATCACTAGGACACTAGGACACGTTTGCAGGTTTTGTTTCCATTGATGTAGATCCACTGCAAACAGCGTTATCTTTATCTTTATTGTCCTTGTTATAAAATACTCTGTGAGCTTATTAGCAAGTGAGAGCGTGCACAAATGATTCAGCAGCATGTATGCCAGCTTTCTGAGGCATTCAGATTGAATGCGAACTGATTCAGACTGCTTTCCTATCAGGAGTGACCAATTTATTTTAAAGAACCGACTCAGATGAGCGATTCATTTGTGATCGGACATACTAGTTTTGATTCAAACTGGCAATAGTAAACACAGGTTACAAGGCATGATGAAGCAGTGTAGCTTTTCTCAATGCACCTGAGCAATTAATGGAGAGAAAGAGAGAGAAAGACAACACACACACACACACACACACACACACACACAAACAATACTATGGAAATATAAATATTAGCAAATTTCAACATGTAGACAACATGTTGTTTACGCGTCATCTACGTGTTGTTTACACTGTGATTTTTCACACTTTAACCATGTGCAAACAACACGTAGACAACGCACAGACAACATGTTGTTTGTGCGTTGTCTATGTGGTAAAATTTGCGTATATTTTAACTGCCTGGTGTTCCATATACAGACGAGCGAGTGAAGCGACACACACAGAAGTCACATTAGGCAAACTCAGATGTTGCATTATAGAGATGCAGACCTGGCGTTCAGTGAGACGAGTGCATGATGCAAAGTCATATTTTTGAGCCTAAAGGGACACCATATTGGTCTGCACAACACTGCATGAAGTCAACCACACCTAAGGACTAGCTTGTCAAAGGGTAAATGCCACACCTTCTCATGAATAACATTGAGATCACCCATGATGTAGATTTAATAAAATTCAATGGAAAGCCTAAAAAACGTACGTCGCGAACTTTGACGTTGTTCATTTCAAACCCAGAAGACGAAACTAGCCTGAAAAATTCCTAAATTAACCCTTTCCTCTTGAGATTAAAAATAACGAATATTGACATTCTCTGCCCTTGTGTGCAAGACATACTGTTTATACCTCTTAACATCTAAAAAAAAGTTGTAGTGTTTCATGACCATTTAAAGCAGGGTCCCCCAATTAGTTTTCACCAAGAGCCAAATTCTGTCAACAATACAAAGTCAAGGGCCACAGTCCTCAATGTAATGGGGAAGTGTTTGTGCTGCTATTATTATTATTATTATTATTATTACTATTGTGGTTTTTATTATTAAACTTTTTTAATTATTATTTTATTAGTTATTTTTTCTCAGTATTATCCTGTTTTATTAATTCAAACAATTATGTTTTTTATTTTGTTTGTATATAGACACACAAAACTACACAACTTTGCCTGCAGGGAAAAAAGAAAAGAAAAACTTTAATGAAGAATCTGGAACTCCATGTCCTCCATGCGAGTCAACTGTTCCTGCTCATCTCCAAAGAGATCTACTCCATGCACTTTCTCTAATTACAGATTCAATTATTAGACCTATTAGCATTAATATTGTTATTGTTCTTAAGAATAATATAACACATTTTTGCGATCATTTCAGTAAAGAAAAGACAGTGAACCAGTGTATTATTTTTAATATTAGGATATGCAACATATTTTATATAGTACAATACATGTTATTCTTAATGTGCATTATTCCACATGTATTTGTTTCACAGTACCCAGTGTTATATTATCCAGGCATTAATCCAGACATTAAAAAAAGAGTAGTTGGCGTCGGAAGTCCATTTGAAATATACTCTTAGGAAAAAACATGTGCACATATAAACAGGATGTATATTTATGCAACAGCACTCTTTAATTATTTCACTCAAATAAAACACAGATTATATACCCCCCAGAATGGACTGACACCATGGAAAGAAATAATAAAACCGTTATGCCAAATTAGGTAAATAAATGCTTGAACACCGTTCAATATATTAATCTCTAACATTTGAAGGCACTGGCATGACACTGGTATGAATGTTTATATTCTGGGGTGATATTGTTTTTTTGTTTTCACGGACTGTCTACAGACATTTCATCGGAAGTTTGTCTCGCAAAATCGGATTTGGTGTGAACAGGCCTTTAGCGCAGGCCACACATTTGTCTCACATAATAATGAAAAAATAATAACATAATGTTGATCAACACAAAAATGGATTTAAAATCATTCCTCCTATTCTTTAAAAGAGCACAACTCTGGATTACAGTGAGGCACAAAGAACACTTACAATGAAATTGAATGGGGACAATTTCTGGATGGTTTAAAGGTAGAAATGTAAAGCTTACATTTTTATAAAAGCACCATTTAATCCTTGTGTTACTTTAGCTGTAAAGTAGTTAAAATCATCATTTTAGTTTTTTTTTTTTTTTTTTTTTTACATTACATTGTCATGGCAACGAAGTAAAAAAATTGATTTTTCGGAACTTTACACAGAAAATGTTAGTGATATTATCACACTAAAATCATGTTAACATGCACATTGTTTATGTCTTGAGGTTATACTTTTGAAATAGTGAGTATTTTAATGTTTTCAGATTGGCCCCATTCAGTTACATTGTGCCTCAATGTTCCCCAGACTTTTTTTTTTTTAAAGAAAAGTAGGGGCAAGTCAAAATATATTTTTGTGGTAATCAATATGAAGAGAATGACAGGTTTTATTATTTTTTCTAAATGCAGCTAATTGTTAGCACTTACCGTTTTGGTCATATTAATTTAAGTGTATCAGCAACCAGGGCCACTGCTGGCCAAATTGATACCCTACGCAGAATTCCAGGTGGACGGGGGTTCGCGTGATATGATTGTGAAGTGATCGTCTGTGTTCTGCAACTGCTTTCGGGTCCTTGAATAACATATAATATGCGAGTAAGGGCAGCTGGTGGACTTTCTGGTGTCCTCCTAGGGTAAGATGGTGCCCCCCCTAGGGAGTTGATGCCCTACACAGGCTGCGTAGTATTCGTAAAGGGAGTGACGGTACTGTCAGCAACCATTTGATGCATGTTGTACATCTCATTACTTCTCAAAATGGCGCCACGGATGGCAGCCTTGGTGTGGAGCTCTCCAATTATTTAGTTGTTTTTGTTAGTTTATCCTGTGTTTAGTAAAAAAAAAATTCCAATCAGTTTTACCAGGGATGAACTGCTGAACATTCGGCAGCACATATCTGACAATCTTTTTCCAGTTTGTTTTTACTATTCAGCAGTTTTTCTGGTCATTTTAGTTGGAGGCGCAGCTGTGTTGTTGAAGCGTGCTATGAGATGCAAGTGAGCCATGCTGGTCAAGCACAGACAGTGCGGCTTTTGAAATAGTTCTGCAGAGTATTAATCTTGTGAATCTCCACTCTCGTCTTAACAAAACGGATGAACTACATCTCCTCACCTGTACAAACAAGGACTTTTCAAACTCTGCTGTCTTGAGCATCACAGAAACCTGGCTCAGTGGAGCCATTCCGGACAGTGCGTTACATCTGCTGGGCTTTCAGCTGTTCAGAGCAGATCGAATTGCGAAGTTAACAGGGAAAATGAGAGGCGGAGGAACATATTTTTACACCAATGAGAGTTGGTGTACAGATGTAACAATGTTAAAGAATAAGTGCTGTCCTAATTTGGAAGTGCTCTTCATTAACTGAAAGCCTTTCTACTCGCCACAGGAGTTTTGCTCATTTATTCTGGTGAGTATTTATACTCAGCCACACGCATGCGTGAGCGCAGTGCTGAATCAGCTGGCTCATTAGATCACAGACATGTAACAACAATACCAGCACTCACTTATTATTATTCTGGGAGATTTTAATAAAGTCTGTGAAGAGGATGTGTGCCGAGTCTTCTGGAAACAAAAGACAAGGAAAGCACAGGGCCCAGACATTGTTTCACCCACATGTCTAAAATCCTGTGCTGACCAGCTGGCCCCCATCTTCACACAGATCTTCAATATATCACTAGAGCAGTGTGAATTTCCCTGCTGCTTCAAACGCTTCACCCTCATCCCTGTCCCAAAGAAAGCCAAAATCACAGGACTTCATGACCACAGATGTCAGAGCGACATCACAAATCACAAGTCCTGTGATTTTGGACTAGTGTTGGCCCACCTGAAGGACATCACTGGACCCTTTCTGGATCCCATTTAATTTGCTTATTGTATTTCTATATACACTTATATTTTCTATTCTGTTTTTATTTGAATTCTATTTTTTATTTTATTTCTGTCTTGTTGTATTGTTTGTGCACAGGAAGCTTCTGTCACCAAGACAAATTCCTTGAATGTGTAAGCATACTTGGCAATAAAGCTCATTCTGATCAATTTTACCATCGTAAAAATGGTTTGTATTTGACCAAATTTCCATTATCGTCAGCATGCTGAGTAATATTTTTATGGTGTCAAAATAAAAGTTCCTCAAGAAATATATATGACTGAACGTTTTTTCCAACAACAAAGCCCTGGAACGCGGCATACTCATTATGACCACTTCAAAAGTAGGATAATTTCTATAGCACATGAAGGCAGCATTATATCTTGCCATTATTGCGAGGTGAAAATGAGGGGGGTGGTGTGGTGGAGGTAACCTCCAATAATCAAAACAAACAAGTACAACCCCCCAATATTTATACCATGCTCAATGGAAACATGTAAATGCTTCACGCTGCAACCCCCCAATGTTCAAGACAAACCTACACCCTTGGATACAGACATCAACTGTCATTTAACTCAAGAATGCACATGTGCATTAATAGACTTGCCTGATTTTTATCCATGATCTGAACTAAGGAAGCACAATTTATGATAGCATTGTTGTCAGATTTCACTGCTGATTTGAAATATTTTCTTTGATCTTAATCTTGACCAACTGTTTTGGAGATTTCTGCCTTTCCCTATTCAAGTACATACAAGCTTTACTTATACTGCTTGTTGTATCCATAGAAAATATCTGCCCATGAGTGTTCCCAAGATGGCCTCCAAGTGAACTAACTTGCCTTAGGCCCCCCTCCTCCTTGGGCTACAATGAGTAGGCTTTAACAAAGAGGACCTTAGTGGACCCCCCTCATCAAAAAGCCTGAGTCAACTTTCCTTGTTGTCCCACCAAACAATGACTCTTGTTTACCATAATCACATACAATGGTATCTTCATGGTACTCAAATGAACTTGTAATATGCAACCATGTAACAGTCCATGCCCAAAAATATCACCCATTACCACGGTAATACCATGTCCAAAACAATGCATAACTGGTAATACTACGGTTCTTTGATGAAGTATATACCATGGCACTGAGTGATCAGTTTATTCTGCACCATAATAATACACGGTACTCCAAGTTACTTGAAATAATGGAACATGTCTAAAAACACAGTATTATCATGGTTCCATGTCCAAAAAACATGGAAATACCATGGTGCTTTTTTGTTTGTGGATCTAGGAAATTCAGAGAAATATACACAAACACACACATACATAGCATTGTATATAGGCAATAACATATGGAGTCATACATACACGAGCAACACATATGACATTAAGAAAACATGAGGCACAGTGTAGTTGTAGAAAAAGGGGTATTTTACTGTAATCTAATACAGGTTCCCAAACATAAAAGTTGTTTCTTAATTGTGCATGATATAGACAAAAATGTTAAATATCTTCTCTTGGCACTTGTTTTACATTATTTTTGACAAAATCAAAATATTCAGTACAGAAACTTAGTATCCAACACAGATCCATGCTAATCTTCATCATTAGAATCTGCCATTATATTTCTGACTGCTTGGTTGAAAACATGGTTTAAGCGAAACTGTATTTTATTTAGTCTTTGATCGTTTTGTGCCACTGGATCTTCCAACAACTGCAGACTCAGCCTGGATAAGAAAGCCAAGAATGTTTGTTAAACTGTTCAAGCAAGCAGTCCATTTACACAACTACTTAATTAACATCTGACCTTTCTTCTCCGTGTTGCAGGGAAAAATTCCTTAAGGCGTGACTGTCTAGTTGGGCCCATCTTCTCATCCTCCTCCCTCTGTTTCCTTCTCTTTAAGAGAGACTCACGAAACTTCTTAATGCGTCCCCGCACTTTTTCTTCCCTTAAAAACAGTAAATAAGGTCACACATGCTAAACAAAGGCTAAATCCACACCTAGCAAATCTCAAAAGATAAAAAAACCCTCAAGTCTCCCAGACAGAATCAGATAACATTGTGCATTCTCATACTTCTTCAACTCCAACTTGTTCAGGTCTTGACAGCCAAAGAATGCATTATCAGTTAATATCAAGACCTACTTCAAATGATTTTCCTTGCATAGGAACTGCACCAGGCCCTCTTCATCAGGCTCATTCCAAACCAGTACAGGGGTGTCAATTTGTGGCGTTTCAAAAAACAGCTTGCGGGCAGCCTTGTACTCCCAGTTTAAAGGGATAGGGTGTGTCTTTAAGAATCAGAAACCCCAAGTTACTCAGGATTATTCAGTAAACCAGAGAAAAATTACTATAATGTTTGTGAAATAATACTGATCAGTCCTTATAATGTTTACAGAATGTGAAACTTTATCAGTGCTAGACTGATGTCAGTGCTTGATTCTCTGACGTATAACATTCTGTAAATAAGATCTTTTCTGAACAGGCACCTTTCTGTTGACGTGTTCCATCACACCCTCAATTGTATGATGCTCCTTTATAAGCTTCAGTGCTCGACTTGGCCCAAGGCCCCCAATCTTATCACAGTAGTCACAGCCCAGTAAGATACATAGGTCAACAAACTGTGTGAGAAAAACAGAATACAATGAAGCAAAATTTCAAACACATTTTCCTTACACCAAAGTCCTGTTCTTTTAGACGGAATTGCAAAAATAAACAAAACGTGGTTGAGCCAATGTTATATCGGGGTAGATAATAAAAAGATCTGACAAAAGACTGAATGTTTTACCTCTTTATGTGTCAGCTGTAAAGCTTCCAATAGCTTTGGTAAGGAGTACTCTGTCACCTCACTGTGAGATAAATGAAACAAGGACATACAAATGATATCTATTTTTGTATCTTAATTTATAATTACACAATAGAAGTCACTTATCCCTATGCGAGCACCACCATAGCCATCATTCAAATTAGTATGGCAAAAAATGCCAATCCAAGAGTAGAAATTAAACTAAAACAATAACACTGCTTTTATTAATAAAATACATAGCCTCAGTTGTCTTATTCAATGGTCTTCTTCACAATCTATAATCAGAATCTGTAAGTCTGCAATCTGCAAATAATTTTTTAGATTTTTCCTCACCTGTCTCTCTTTGCATTAAGCTGGCGTAGAAGAACAGTTCCCCCAAATGCCAGTGTATCCATGTCCTCTGAAGCTACAGCATTAACAGTGCCACTTTTAACCAAGTGGGCACAGAGTGCCTCTGCTTCTCCTGGAGCCTGAAATTCAAAATCACAAGAACCTTATGCATGTAGTAGTAAAACTTTTAATCAAAACTGGAGAGAGGTTTTATTTGGATTGAGCTCAATTAATTAGGGAAAAGAAAAAGTCATACCATGATACATGGTACACCCATTAGCTGTAGGAGACGGTGACAGTCTTGAGTAAAGGATGAAACTGCAAAAGCATGGGCAGAAAGCCTTTAGCAAATTGGGAATATTGATGAGAAGCATTACAGTATGAGTTTGACAAGACCGAGTAGAATTTTTTGTGTGTGTGTGCTAAATTTTATGTAAAATAGAAAGTAATTTAAATGGATTTACTTGGTTGACTCCTTAGCACAAAGTTTTGGCCAAACATTTATACTACCTGTGTTTGAGCTTGGTGAGCTGCCCCAGCCTGTGCTTTTAGCTCTTTTCTCCAGCTACAGGGATAAAAATACATTGATATTTTAACCTATGTTTGTGTGAGAAATCTGTGACTTTTAAAGGTGCACGTAGTAAGTTTTTGTTCATGTCATCTAAGACTTACACTGACACCTAGCAGCATGGATTCAGCATCATTCAAACACACCGGGCCTCATTCATGAAACACAAGCAGAACAGATTTTTGTGTAAATCGTAAAGCCGTTCTGACATAAATTCTCGGATTCATTGAAGTTTTCATACTTTCAAAACATTAGTTGGTACGAAAATGTTTTACACCTGCTCCCGACCATGTGTAAATCAAGACATCCAAATGTGTTATGTTCTTTCAGCCAAATTAAATAAGTAATGAAAAATTAACTAATATCTAAAGGAGTGAAATTATCCTTAAAAAAAATCCCATAAATTAGTAAAAAAAGAAAGCTTAGTTTTCTTTTTAAACTATAGCCGTAGAAGTGCTTGATTTTTCTCTATAAAATTAATGCCCTCTAATGCCTTTGGACATTTATTATATTTGATCTGAGTTATATAATTTAGGTTGAATAATTTAGTATAGGCATCAGTAAATCGTGTTCAGTTAATAATATATGGTCAATGCTAATGCTGTTAAATCCAAAAATAAACACATTTTTCATAGTTTTCAGGAAGGTCCATTTTATGAGCAAATGACTCAGAATTTACTAATATACTGTATTTATGAAAGTTTCATGAATGAGGCCCAATAGTTTTAAGTATAATGCAATTGTAGAAATTAACAATTTACAGTCAGTCATGATTTATATAATTCAAGAGTGAAAGTGTCCAATAATAGGGTGGTTATTGAGATAAAGTGAGTAGTATTCAGCTGATCATGTGACCTTAACATGATAATTACATGAATGGAGTCTTCATCTAAAGTGAGTCATCGCGATTATATACATATGTTTCAAAATAATAATGAATTTCATTAGGAGTAAAACTTTTTTAATGAGAAAAAAATTACTGGGCACACCTTTAAGATTTTACAGGGACCTTTAAATTTGCTAGTGCACATCTCACCACAGCTCGCTTTTGATTGGGAGGCCTGCCATCGAATACAAAGACAGGCTTGATGTCATGCTCCAGGAAAGTAAGTGTGCGGTAAAACAGGCCTGTGAGAGGGCTGCAACATCAGATGCTCATAAATCACTGTAGAAAACCATCTATATACACTGATCAGACACAACATTAAAACCACCTGCCTAATATTGTTTAGGTCCCCCTTGTGCCACCAAAACAGTGCCAACTCTCATCTAGGACTGCTCGATTACAACTAAAAGCATAATCACGGTTATTCTGGTCAATATTGAGATCACGATTATTTAACACGTTTACTCATTGACTTTGGAAACATCACGCATTTATTGAACTTAAAAAAAAAAAATTTAACAGTAGATTTCCTTGAACTTGAAATATAAACTGCACTGGGTATGGAAGGAGTATTGTTATAAGACAATTATTTTATGTTACATATGGTGGTCAAATAAAGAAAAGCCTCCATTGCCATAATTTACAGCAGGGATGCTCACACTTCTATGGAATGAGATCTACCATGTACAATAAAGGCTATACATGATCACAATACCAATATTTCAGTAGTGAAATTTGATGATTCTCAACACCTGCTTCAGAACAACAACAAATAATAACAATAATTAATTTGTTGATTATGGAAGAATGCTTTAAAGTTCTGAAGTAATTATTCAAGACCAGTAAACAGTCAGTAATAACATAACAATAAAAAACAGCACTGAATAGAAATGTATTAAAAATAGAACAAAAAATACAAATGGAGAAAAACGTTTTTGTAAAAGCTTTAAAAGTTTTTAACAGCAGTATCAAGTATTCAAGTAAACATGCTGAATGAAAATACATAAAACTACTTCTGGACTTCACTGTATGATTACAATATATTAATACTTTTTAAAACTACTAAAGTTACTCAGTCAAGAGCAGTGAGTGTTTTCTCATTTTCTTGTTATGTTTGTTTGATTATTATAATGACACTAAACAGCAGCTGGACTATTAGCTTACATTTATACTTCCAAGTCTGACATTTTAATACAAATCTGCTTATTTCTCCGCTGTTTACATTCACTTTAGACATCATTCTCTGTGTTTACATGAATACCTCACCAAGACAGGCATTTTGGTGGTATTTTGAAATGTATTTGGCCGTTCAGGTGTGCATTAGCACAAGCCTGTTCAACACACACACACACACACACACACACACACACACACACACACACACACGCAGCCTGTCAATCAAACAGGGCACAGCTGTTACTAGATCACTTACAAATGATAAAATTAAGTGCTCTGTGTTACTTTCCACAACAGAATAAGAATATTAACATTAAAATAAGTGACATGGGCCTAGGCTATCACAAATACACATTATAATCTAACTGCAGCAAATGCGCGTCCCGCGCCAGAGTGTTCATCAGCCAGGAGAAGATTCAATCTCTTCCCCGTCACTTCACGCAACTCATAGACACGGGTCTGACCACATAGAGAAATGCCAGTTTCTGAGTTTATTTTCATAACCCGCTTCCTTGTTTTCTGAACTTTAAAGGATGCTTTAAAGATATAATGCCAGGGTGTTTCACTGCAAAATGGAATGTAGCACAATAATAATTTTATCTCGATGATCTTGTTTTCATAATTGTTGGGAGCCAAAATCATAATTGAAAATATATTGAAAATATACATTTCTGTAACTGCTGATCTCCTGGGATTTTCACACACAACAGTCTCTAGAATTTACTCAGAATAAATAGAATAGAATCTCAGAATGCTATTCTGAGATGGGGGTTGGTGCTGTTTTGGTGGCACAAGGGGTATCAACACAATATTAGGCAGGCGGTTTTAATGCAGTGGCTTATTTGTGAATCAATAAGTAGTATTTGTTTGAAGCTCATAACATTTACAAAAGATAAAGAACACAGATTTTAATACAGCATATTTAAACAAAGCCATTGATTTAAGATTAGTTGAGATGTGACTTTACAGTAGTTTTTGTATGTAGATTTCACCTTAGCTTCAGATGGCCGGGGACAGCTGAGCGAAACTGATTCACCACAATAGATGTATCCAGTGCGATTATTTCCCCTGGAACACAAAAATAAGGACCATTTATTTAATTTGTTTTAATGTCTACTGCATGAATCAGCTAACATAACTATATTAATTTAAGACAACTATCTTCTGAAGTGTACTTTCGAGATGCATTTTTTAAAGCTTGTAGTCATGTATCTCACTGTTTTCTCTTCTTTCATGTTTATGACTGTATTACTGGAAAACTTAGCTAAATTATCTGCTTCGTTGCATTATAAACACTGCACTGATCTCACCAGAATAATCGCCGATCTCTTTGTTGCGCACAGACGTTGGCGCATCAAAACGGATTAAATGTGCCAATTTTGAGATCCCCATTTTAAATTAAAGAGGACTGTATATCGTGATTGCAGGACTGTTGTAGAACTTGTCCCTCATTATACGGCTACATTTCCGCATGGTCCCAGTTCTCAGGTGATTGCTATGGTAACGTGCAATTTGCGGAGCGCTGATAGGCCTACGCGACTGCACGTCACAAACTCTCGTCTCGCAAATGCTGACCAACTGCCCAGTTCGATTGCCGTACATGAGCTGTAAAGAGCGAAAATAGTTTGAATGTGAGAGATGGACAGACTACGAAGCTTATTTTTCTAAATATTTTATGAAAACATGTTTTATAAACTACGTGTTTGGTCTTTTTTTGTGTACATTTAAACCTAATTTGGCTTAGTAAAGATGGAGCAGGGACTGGAGATGACAGCAATGATTCCTGCTTTGCAAGAACTAGCCAGGTAACATAAATGGCTGCTAACAGTGCTCGACATTCCTCTGTTATATAACGTTAGTAGTTTATTAACATGTCCTTAATATTCAAATTCACATCAGTGATAACCCACTTTTGTCCTTTCCAGTGCTATTTCTGCTGAGTACAACCAGGCTGTGCAGAAACCTCGTCAGATCCTGTGTCAGTTCATTGACAGAATACTGATAGATGTTGATGTCGGTAAGATTTAAGCTTGCATTTCATTGGTCTACTTGTGTGTTACCACTTTTAGTATAATAAAGTTTAAATAGTACCTATTATGTTTTTTCAAATATTACCTTTCATGTAGTGTGTTATGTAAAAGTGTGTGAATGTAAAAATATCTGCAAAGTTTAAAAAATCAAAGTGCACGACAAATGGTGTTATTGACTCCCAAAATAAAGAACCGATTCTGAACACCTGAAACGAGTCGTTAGTAATTCCAAACTTACTTCCTGTACTAACCTAAGTAATTTGGTAATAAAAACCAGCCTCTAGTCTTCATTGGGTCCTCGCGAGCAGCTTTGACCCGCCCTCAAACACTACACTAAGTGGTAGACCAATCACAACAGACTGGGGACATCTGACCAATCGGTGCAGTGTAGCTCTCTGAAAGGAGTTTAGAATGAATGCTTTAGAACGGATCATTGAACGTGTCGTTTTTGACACTGGGGAAAAAAAGGTAATGCTGCAATTTAAAGTGTTTTTTTTGTTTGCTTTTTAAAAATTTTTTTTTTTTTTTTTTTTACCTTGGATGCATGTAAATCTATTGTATGAGACCTTTCAAACAAAATCAGGCACTTTTAAAAACCATCATAGGTGCACTTTAAAGCAAATGCAGTGGTGCCTAAATTAATTCTGAGACGTCTAGTGAAAGTGCTTCAATTTTGTCTCAAACTTTTGAACTTCTTTGTTTTTTTAGTCATGTTTCTGTAGTCTTTTGCCTAAGATACAGTTGTTCTAATCTTTCCCACATTGTAGTTGCTCTGGAGTTATGCAAGAACACCAGTTCTGAACCAGTTTGTGTCATGCTTCTGGTCTGTGTGCAGCACATCATTAAATCCTCTTCATTGATGTTCATAAACCCACTGTGTCTTTCTGATAACTTCAAAAACACAGAGAACAGCTGTACTGGTAGGCTGATTTGATTTAACCGGTTTATTTTAAAGGAACTTTTCACCTGACAATCAGAAAATGCTCTCATAATTTACTCACCCTCATGCCATCCCAGATGTGTTTGACTTTCTTCAGCAGAACACAAATGAAGATTTTTAGAAGAATATTTCTGCTCTGTAGGTCCTTACAATACAAGTGAATAGTGTCCAACATTTTGAAGCTCCAAAAGAACATAAAGGCAACTTAAAAGTAATCCATAAGACTCCAGTAGTAAAATCCATGTATTCAGAATCGATATGATAGTTGTGGGTGTGAAACAGATAATTATTTAATACAAGTCAGTTTTTACCTTAAATTCTCCTCCCTGCCCAGTAGTTGGCGATATGCACAAAGAATGAAAATCACCAAAAGCAAACGTTTTAAGAATGTAAAAGTGTAAATTGATAGTAAAAAAGGTCTTAAATATTTAACTGTTTCTCACCAACACCTAAAATATTTCTTCTGAGTACATGGATTTAACCACTGAAGTCTTATGGATTACTTTTATGTTGCCTTTATATGCTTTTGTAATTTCAAAAGTTTTGTCACCATTCACTTGCATTGTAAGGACCTTCAGAGCTGAAATATTCTTCTAAAAATCTTCATTTGTGTTCAGCAGAAGAAAGAAAGTCATACACATCTGGGATAGTGCATGAGGGGGAGTAAATGAGAGAATTGTATTTTTGTATAGAATTTAAGCAGAATGTTGGGGACTGACAGTTTCAGTCACCAGTAATATTTGGTCTGTTTTCCACAGAGCTGATACGTTTAATTCAAGATCTAGTGCATAAGAATCTCATGCTCAGACCATCTCCCCAATGGCCAGTGGTGGTGGAATGCTTCTCCATCACTTCTACAGAAGCTGCTGTTTACCTGAACCCGACCATCCTTCAGCTGTCCCCAAGTGCCTCTGCACAGGCATTGTTAGTAACTTCATTAACAGTTCTGACAGATGTTCTGCAATGCATAATTTTTCTAAGAGAAGTGGGCATCTTTGGGATAATAATTGTCTGATATTGTCTAATGGGAGCCCAAAGCTCAACACCTTGTCCATGGTACTTCTAACTTGCATTGTGCCTCTGGGAGGTTTCCCTGAAGACCATTCACAGCCATTTTTCTCTGTTTATTTACATCTTCTGGAGTGCTTCTGATGTGTCAGATCTCAGTGTGTATGCCGGGGAATTCTAGAGTCTCTCCCAATTTGTTTTCCAACCAGAGCAAGGTGCTCATGGCAAATTTTAGAGAGTTCACCTAAACAGCAGCTGGAGGTGAAGGCTACACCTTGTGATGTCTTCTGCTTCACCCTGGATTTTTTCCTCCTGGATACAAGTGTGCAGTGCAGATCTGAAAAGAGAGAGTCACAGCAATTTGCAAAGGTTTGATTCAGACCATTGGAACTCAGGAACAGCAGGAGGTAATGACTTAAAGTACAGTTCACCTCAAAATGAAAATTCTATCATAATTTTTTTTAACCCTCAGGTCATTCCATACCTGTTACTTTCTTCCATTGAACACAAAAGTAGAAATTTAGCAGAATGTCCTGGCTGCTTTTCTGTACCGTGAAAGTGAATAGGAACATGGTCTGTTGAGCTCCACAAAAAAGCACCATAAAAAGATAAGAAAATTGGTCAATATGACTTGTGTGATGTATTCCAAGTCTTCAGAGCACAATTTGGCTTCAAAGATCCTGCGCATATCCGTGTTCCACATGAAAAGCATATTTAGTGCTCATAAAGTCAAATGAATGTTATAAGGTTGCTTCATCGACTGACGGAAATGCGTATGTGGCTGACATGAGAGTATTAAAATAAAGGTGCATCTTAAAAAATGTCTACATTAAGTTGTATAGATAACATTGGATTGTTGGTTATTGAATTGATGCATCAATCCAGATTGATGGATCGATGGATTGTTACATGTCCGGAAGGCAAATAAGAGCCAGTGCAACATAAACCTAAAATTACTAGCTCATTATATACAATGTTAACCAGTCTTTTTGAATGACAGCTTTTATCAGGAGTGTGGTGCTTGTTCAAGCATGTGGATCTGGGTAACAGTGACCCTGATACAAAAGCTCTGGTCTGTGCACTGTTCAACCTCATTGAAGACCCAGACCAGGAAGTGTGCACAATGTTTGGCCAAATCATCAAGAAACTTCTAGAGTTTTGAATGGAAATGGCTTTCTTATGGAGGTACAGATCTTCATAACAGTGCACAATATGATTTAACCATCAGCTTGTACTTGGGTGATGCATTGTTTATGATTTGTTTTCCTGGTCCACAGCACCTTGTGTCCAGACTGAAAGAAGCTCATCCAGCAAAGACGTCCAGAAACAATGAACTCAAAAACACACTGACATTAACCACTGGTGAAATTGGGAGGTATGGCAAATGTATTGTCTTCTATTGTTGCCACTGTTTATTGTATATGTACTGATACTTTGTAATGGATAATGTACATAATGTAGACAGATCCCTATTTTGTGATAACAACCGGCTGACTATACATTATCCTGCATACTATGTTATATTCTTATGTATTATTATAATCTTATGTTATAGAATAAATGTAATTATTGTTAAATTACTGCTTAAATTATCAGTTCACGTTCAGTAAATAGTATGGCATATTCAACATTTAAACTTATTAACAGCTGATTTAAATCGGGTTCTATAAGAGCAGACGCAATAACAATGACAGTGATTCCTGAAATATGCTATTCATACCATATTCTTTATGTTGGCTACACCTCCAAAACACACTTGTTAAGCTGAATTTTTTTATTGTTATTTTGTACAAATCAAATTCACATTGGCCTTCTTATTAACATGACAAATCAAAACTGTTGTTACATTTTTAATAAATTGTACACAGAAATTCGAGCAACGCAACAAACTCTCCAATTACAATGACTGCTGTCATTCACTGCAGGTTTACACTGTTTGAGACCTGCATTTGGACGCGAGCTCAGTGACGCTCCACACAATGTTCTGCACTTTCACGAATGCTCTCATTAAAAACAAAGCTGTCTAATTAGCATAATAAATCAATTATTTACACCGCGTCTGTGCCTTGATTAGAACACGATCGTTTTAGTTTTGTCATGTTGCTCATTTGCAGTGTATTTAACATCTACTTACAAAACAAGCGGTGCAACATGCAGTGAATCCAAAATAATTACAAAGTTCTTTTCTCTCTTGTTCTACAGATTCTTTTCAAGTGTCAGGTGATGTTTCTTCAGTATTAATTTTCGTGTGCTGCACAAACAGAGCAAGAACATAAAGCAAGCATCTGGGCATTCAGATGGTTTAAAACTTGCACATTAGTATCAGTTGTCATTACTGATAGGACGGAGGAGTAATCCAAGCGGCTCTGATTGGCCATTGCCATTTCATTGCTCAACGGACATGTTAGTGATTGGTTAGAATTCTCAACCACTGCAAAAACATGTTGTAAATGAAAACCATTGATGCAACAGGAGCAGACTTACATTGAACACTAATACACCAAAAATTTCACAACATATGAAAATCCCTGGTTACAAATCATACTGGTTATTTCCTTGGTTATACAACATGGATGAAATATTACACACATTTTAAAGAGGTTCATCAGGCTATAATAATTAATTTGTCAGTTATACAAGTTACCACAGTTCAAAATAATTGTCAGAATTACCTAGTAAGCCTAGGTATTTTATAAATCGTGGATTTAAATGCATTATGTACATTTTAGAAAGTTAAATAGGTAAAGTATTGTAACTGTAGAATGTTCCTGGATTAAGATGAAATGTGTTAGTATTCAAGGCATGCAAATCTGATGGTCTTTGGGAAACCTTTCAAAGAGAAGTCTGCTTTAACTCTGTGTGGAAGTTCAGTAGGTCGTGCTGAGGGGCCTTTCTGACCCATAATCTTTTTTGCTTTAAATTAGGTTGTTTAGTGTGTCTTGACCATTTTATTGTCCAAAGAAAGGCCTTCAGTTGGAAGTTGATGCTTGGTCCGTTAATTTATGATGGTGAAGAATTTCAGGATTGGAAAGGTTGGGTTTTTTCTAGATTCAAATCATGTTGTTTCAATTCTTCTGCATGTATAATACTACACTTATACATGTACACATACTTGTTTCAGTTCATGTGACTTAAGCTGTGTTCCTATTATAAAACTGTGCAAATACAGTATTTTTCTAATTAATACTTTTATCTTTTTATTATTATTTTTTCAGTGTTTTAAAAACATTCCTGCATGATCCTTTGGTTGAGTGGAGTAAACCTGTCAAGGGTTCCTCCAAGAATCAAGTTAATGAGTATGGAGATATCCTCAATGAGAAGGTACTTTAGCTTAAATGGCAGTGCTCATTTATGACATTTAAAGTCTTGTATATTTAGCTAAGTGGCCTTAAGTTATACATAAACACACAACACTTATGACTGCCATAATTTCAAAGCACTCTGATGCTATTAATGCAACATTGTAAGAATTGCCTTGCCTTGTAGACTGTAAGGACCACCTCTTTACTTGCAATATGAGCTCTAAGCTATAATTTAATCTTTGTTCCTTCTAGGCTAAGACCAATGTTTTGGACACAGATCAGTGACTTCAGGGAGTGATCAAGAACAGTAATAAAGTGATGGGTTTGCCTCTGTCCACTGAGGAGCATGTACTCTACCTCATTCAAGAAGCCACAGATGATAACCTCTTGTGCCTGATGTATCTTGGATGGGGTTCTTATCTGTGATGAACGTGCTTGCACTTAAAAGTTTTTGAACAAAACTTGAACGTAAGCTTTCTGTTCAGAACTGTACTTTCTCCTCACATGTAGGGTGCTGTTTTTTTAGATTCGGTTATGTTTATGTCAGTATCCATTACTATGTTCCTCAAAATATTACATTTTCATTCATGCTTTCATATTTAAGAAGTAAATATTCTAGAGTTTGTATTGATGTTGTCCCCAGGGGTGAAAAACATCTCAGAACTAGAGATTGTTTATTTGTCACAATAAAAATTAATTCTTATATCACAACTAAATGTGCATTTTTTAAGTGGTAATATTAATAAAAATGTGCACTGTTATAGTCTTTATAAATCTATGGTAGAGATTTTTTTTTCTGATTTAGATTTTTTGCAATTTTCTACTCTGTGTGCCTGTGTGAGATGGAGTCTGTTTATTTCACAGAGATATATGTTTTAAAGCCCTTAATATACTCTTAGTAGAAATTGTCAGCGCTGCTGGCATATAAATGCAGTGACTGGTCATGCTGTCTGTTATGAAGATTCTCCTGGTTTCTGATTGGTTGTCGTAATTATCTTCACACGCGCTCTGACAGCCAGAGTTCCCACCTTGTCACGCGCGTGAAGACCACCAGCTCCCGCCAAACAAACACCCTCTGTCTCATTCTGATACAGGTATGTATAAAAATGACGCGTCGGTTTGATCCATTTATTTGGCGTATTCTAATGTCTTTTTTTGTTTGCGAATAAAATGTTTATTAGGAGGTGTACATTGCAAAAATATAGTCGAACGTCGAAATGCAAGCATGTGAGGCAAATTGCTAAACGTGTTACGTATATCAGGGAATTGAACGTTTTCATAAGGTTTTAGGTTTTGCGCGGGATTAAGAAATTTCGTCGCGGTGTTCAATGTATTACCGTATTACCTCTTTTTTTTCTTCCCTTTTATCAAATTGGAGAGCCATTTGTATTCTGTCATGTCAGCCAAATATCTCTGTGACCCATTTTATACGCTGTACAGCCCTTGTGTAATCAAACATCTGTAACAGTTAAATCATTTTAATTGTAACGAATATGCCTCAATTTCAACTCAATGGGACAGTTGACTATTTCACTATTCCAAGAATCAAAATACCGTGGGTATTTTAATTTCATCACCGACTACTACAAATGTACTAGCAATAAATAGGGTTCCCACTGCAATGTAAAACCTGGAAACATGTTTTCCAAGTCTGGGAATGTCATGGAAATTATTATAACATTTTCTAATTGCTTAGCTTTAAATGTTTGCTCTCTATAAAAAAATGTTAAAAAAATAATAATATTCAGTAATCATGATGGAAAAATTATGGAAATTAATTGATCAAAAGGTGTGGGAACCACAGCTAAGTTATAATATAAGGGTCAAGGGATGGATTACAATTTTAAAGGGTTTTACTATAAATATAAAAAAATTGCATATTAAATATTTGAACAGTTTTGTCCTCCGTGTTAAACTTGGAATTAAATTTGTGTTTGAGTAATGTCTTGACCCTAATAAATGTCTTGGTGCGACCTTAATATTTATTAAACAAGGTTATCATAACATGCATACAATTTGAACAGGTTATTAGCTGTACAGTGAGTGTTTTTGTCACATTTATCATTTCAGCACAGAAACTTTTAGGTGTTTGAAATTTACAGATCCATTTTTTATTTAACCCCCCTACAATTTATGGGAAAAGGATAACAAAATAGTCTACTTTAGCATATGTATCAATGATTACTGTTCACTGATTAATCATAAACAGAAATTAAATCTAGTTTATGATTAGCAATATACACGAAGAATGTGAAAGTTAAAGTGGAGATTGACTGAGCAGGATGGAGAATTTATAGTAAAAATGTACTTAAATATTGATCTGTTTCTAACCCACACCTATCATATTTCTTATGAACACGTGGATTTAACCACAGGAGTCACATGGATTAAGCTACTTTTATGCTGACTTGTGATTTTTGGATTTTTCAAAATTTTGACACCCATTCACTTGGTCCAAAATAGCTGATACATTCTTCTAAAAATCTTTATTTGTGTTCTGCTGAAGAAAGTCATACACATCCGAGATGGCATGAAGGTGAGTAAATGATAAGGGAATTTTCATTTTTGTGTGAATTATTCCTTTTAATCCTGATGTGACCCCTTTAACAAACAACTGTTCTCCTCCCATTATTGTGCGGGACATAACGCACAATGTGACCCAGCTTTTTTAGTGGGTTTTCCTAAAAAATTTTTTTGCATTCCTTGCATTGTTTGAACATGTTTTATGCACAACTATAACGCTCTGTCGGCATTAAGGGAAATTTAGACCCTACACATAAACTGATTTTAATGCAGTTGTTTCGTACATTATGATATTGAAATCTTTCTGTAATCATGTTGCCCTTTTATTTATTTTTTCCATCAGATTAATGTAGTGTTTAAATAATCATAGATACTGTAAGTGATGTATTTTAAAAGCTGTCAATCACAAACACCTATATATTATAAAATACCTATATTTTTATTCTTAAGGGAATGTAAATTATGTTATGTGTGCAACATTTTTAAATTGCAGCATAGAGTTTTAATATAAAGGGGCATAGCTTCACAACTCAATACTCACTACTCATGAGTACTTTTAAATTAGTTACTCTTTTACTCTTACTTGAGTAGTTTTTAGGTCAAGCACTTTTACTCTACTCAAACTACATTTTTAAGATGTAACGATACTTTTACTTGTATTATTTTTCAGTACTCTTTCCATCCCTAAATAACTGGTTACATCAAATGATGACAGAATGCATGACATTAAATATGGTTAAAAAAGACAACAGCACAATCATGAAACAAACAAAAATGTACTTCACCATAAATAGAAAAAATCTCAAATTCTTTTGTAAAACATTTTATAATAGTCCATTATAACAATGGATATCATATATTTAATTAATTTATGTAATTCAGTTATAATTAATCTGGTCATTATGCCAAATATGATAACATTAAAGTTCAATATTTCTTGTGTGTGATTTTAAATAGATTTTCAAAAGATAAGTTATTGGTGAACAGTGGCACCACATTTTAACTTTTTAAAAGCGGAAAAATTACCTATACCTAAAAAGTATGGAAAATTAAAGTATTACACAACTTTTAGAGTTAATACTGTATATATATTCTGTTTTTTTATCATAAAAAAAAAAAATAATACAGATGGTATCATGCATTTGACCCATAAAAGTTTTTGCCTTCATTTGGTACTTATTGTTTTAGCTGTCAAGAATAATATAAAGCAAAAGGCTAAATGAGACCCTACATTATAATTATTTGAAATAAATATTTAGTAAAACAGATAAAAACTTATCTTCAACTGTATTATTTAATGTTCATAATGGATTTTTAAGATGTAGAAGCTATAACATTTTTATTTATATCATAAATAGTGTTACAATTGACCCTAAATTCACAGTCAATTTAAAATCTTGTAGCTACTAGCAGCATTTGTAATTCTTGTTTAATTTTAATCAGTTAGAATATTATAGAAATTCAATATAAGTTTAAATTCAAAGGCATCAACATGTAAAATAACAGTAAGCCTACTGAACATCTTAAAAAATAAACATTTCTCATGATGTAAAACGATCACACTGTTTTTCTCAGGCATAGCGAAAATTACAGAGGAACACTACTGAGCGTATGCTTAAAATTACTTATTTTATAAAATCTTTTTGATCTTGTTGAAATGTTAGTAAATTAAGCACACATTAACATAAGTCTAAAATACCTGGTTTATTAGTAAAAATGATACATCCTTTTATATTTGTATTTGTCTCTATCAACAGTTATGTATATGAAAAAATGGATCTATCAAAGAGTGAAGATTCTTCGGATGACAGTAAGTGTTCATATAAAAATGCAGCACATGGCCAAAGAAAATACACTGAAGGACACAAACCTCACAACACCCCAAATACTGGATTTGTAAGTACCAATGAAAGCCCATGCTCACTGCCTATCCCAGACATTCTTAAGACACTCTCTTCAAGACTTAGTGACACTCTCTCAGAAGGCAATGGACATCTCGGCATCTCTGTTAAAAGGAGCAGAACCCATGACTGTGTAAGAGGAATGAGGTTGCAGCAGACTGAGAGCCCTGGATACAAAGATGAGACCAACCAGCGCCATCACAATAAGCTTGTGTCCAGTGTCAGCTTTTCAGGATTTGAGGCGCCTCTACGGCTGCTTCGCGAAAATCGAGAAACATCTGGCAGCAGTCATGAAATCATTGATTATCGTAATCTAACACCTCAAGTGCCCTTTGTGCCCTGCATAGCAAAATCCATTCCTAAAAAGAGGATCTCACTAAGGAAGCCTAGAAAGACTATTAAAGACTTGTTTGTTCACAAAAGACATAAGCATGAGAAAGCTATGTCATCAGGTACACCGTGTGGGGTTGAACGTGAAAATGTACCAACATTGATACGGACGAAGAAGTCTTTTAAGCACAGAAAACGTGCCTCTGCAGGGAGCAGGTATGATTGTGAACTCAGCGAGACATTCTCAGATTCTTCAGGTGAATATTCATCTAATGTTTGTGAGGATGCTGCCTCATTAAAAAGCTTTGGATCTCAGGCTGGTTGTGGAGAGATATTTGCTGATGAGGAATGTCTTATATCCCCTGATCATGACAAAGCTATATGTGAAACTCAGAGACAAAGTCCTACTGTTGCAGGCTTCCAGGGAGGTAAAGAGTGTCTTGCCTCACCAGCTCACCTCCTGGACATGTTTGGAGTGTGGGAAACCTTAAATAGAACTATACTCTTTGGACAAAGTTCAAGATCATCAGGAAATGCAACAGAAACCACAACACCTATTGCAAAATCTCCTTCCACAACTAAGCCTGGAAATGTCTCAACAAATCCACCCAGACCTATAGAGTCAAAGATTGGGGAATCGAATACTGACCTGATAATCCCCAAAAGTGACAACCAAGAGAACTTTAGTGATGAGGGATACTGTGATTATTTTTCTCCTGGTTTTGAGGACCATAGCAAAGGCTCCCTCACCCCAGATCACTCCAACAAGTTCCCTAGGGACACTTGCAGTGGAGATGCTCTTTACGAGCTGTTTTACGACCCCAGTGATGCAGAGATAACCCCTATCTTTGATAATGAGATAGATCTTACAGACAGCATTGTTGGCCAATGCAGTGACCTTCCATTATCCATGTACAGCTTCCATGTTGGAGCAGAGGAGAATCTTGCCCCACCTTTGGCTAGAGACTTAATTGGCCAAGAGTTTGTGGAGAGTAAATGGTTGGGGAAGGATTGTTTACTAAAGCTTTGTGACACAGAGATATCTCTGGCTATGGGTATGGTTAACTGGCTGAAGCAGAGGACAGACAAAAGCAACCCAATGGAACTGAGGTCTTCACAAACTAGCAGTGTGGAAACAGGCGATGTATGTCTGAGAAGCAAAACCCAGTCAGTGGGGGTTAGAAAACCACCAAGAAAAGTCCCTCCGAGAACTGGTAATAGTAGAGAAGATATGCTTAATGTCACAGAGAAAGACTCAACCCAGCAAGGCTTTGTTGTTCCCTTAATAGATTTTCCCTCACAATTTGATGTTAACACAGTGATGTCAACCTTGGCCTCTCCAGAGAGCCTACCCAAAACCCCAACGAGTGGTGTGTGTTTCAGAATATTCAATATCGACTCTCCAATGACCCCAAGTGGAGATTTGCAGTCTCCTGTGGTAAGCTCACCTGGCTCTGGTACAAGATCTTTGTTTGTGCTGGCCATAAACAAGGAATCTCTTTGTGAATCTTGCAGGAGCTCCCTAAAAACTGGAGATAAAAATCTGTACCTGTGCCGTAATTGTATATCCCTCATTGAGCACATCAAGACTTCAGACATGTGGGCCTGTGCCAGCCTTCCTCAGTCCAAGACACTAATTCCACAGCCAGTAACTAGAGATCTTCTATCCCCACCCAGCACCTGCGGGATAGAAAGTGATATCAGCTTAGCTTCTCTTGTTGAGAAGTGTGCTTGTCAGTTGTCTTCTATAAAGATTAACATTACTCAAAAGCCCTTACGCTGTGAAAAAAGAGTTGTCCTTGAACCTGAGCAATGGGTTAAATGGAACAAAGAACAATCACATAAATACCTAAAGTCAAAGCACAAGAAAAGACTAATGGCAGCTACAGAGAAATGCTTGCATGCTAGACATTGCTTGAGGATGTCCAGTCTCTCTGAGGATATTCATAAACCTTCTCATTTGGAGACTGAGGGACTTGGCTTTGACACTACTAATGGTTCAGATGATTTGGTGTTGGAAACGTACAGTTCATGCACCGACATAGACACATCTCAAGCTACTAGGCCTACTTGTCTTCCTCTCAGGGCCTCTACCTTGTCTGAGTTTTCTTGCAGAGAGGATCACCATATTCACAATTTGAATAAGATGGAAGATGGAAACCCAGCCAAAAAGAAGCATAGATTACGCCATCACAGGAAGTCTGCGGTGAACAGTGAGGAGTCATTTGTCTTCTCGAGGGAGAAGAAGGTAGAATGCAGATTCAGAATGAAGAAGTAAAGCTCATGTTAAACAGGTGCCAAATTCCTCTATTCAAGCTTTAAAGGAATGTTAAGTAATAATTTTGACTCATCCCTCGTTTATAAAAAAAAGAGGAAGCAAATTTGTAGTTACAGTTAGGCGCTTACTGTAACTGCTTACTGTAATTGTAACCCTAAACCCTAACCTGCCACATTAACTTCCATTATAAGTACCTTACTATAATTGCAATTTTTGCTCATATAAGTAAATTAGGAAAAAGTTGAAAATATTTTGTTTGGTAATCAACATTATGCTACAAATGCTGTTGATTGAACTTGTATTGAACCTGGATGATTCCTTTTACATAGCCTGCTTCTTTTCAGTTGGTGTCTTGCAGCAGTTTTTGTAAATAGTATGACAGAGTTAATCTATTAATGGATCAGTACTAATTCAGGGCTCGACATTAAGCATTGTCATTTGCTTGTAAATTGTAAATTGGTTATTCACTTGTCTGAGTAAAAAAGTTGCTTGTCCAGAGAGAAAAAATGGACATTTAAGTTACACACTCAAGTAACATGGCAAAGTTGATGTTGTTTATTTTACTAAATTAATGACCGATGCCCAACCTTATAGTATTCCTATCAACTCAATTCTCTGCAACAGAAATATAAACTGCACTGGGTATGGAAGGAGTATTGTTATATGACAATTATTTTATGTTACATATGGTGGTCAAATAAAGAAAAGCCTCCATTGCCATAATTTACAGCAGGGATGCTCACACTTCTATGGAATGAGATCTACCATGTACAATAAAGGCTATACATGATCACAATACCAATATTTCAGTAGTGAAATTTGATGATTCTCAACACCTGCTTCAGAACAACAACAAATAATAACAATAATTAATTTGTTGATTATGGAAGAATGCTTTAAAGTTCTGAAGTAATTATTCAAGACCAGTAAACAGTCAGTAATAACATAACAATAAAAAACAGCACTGAATAGAAATGTATTAAAAATAGAACAAAAAATACAAATGGAGAAAAACGTTTTTGTAAAAGCTTTAAAAGTTTTTAACAGCAGTATCAAGTATTCAAGTAAACATGCTGAATGAAAATACATAAAACTACTTCTGGACTTCACTGTATGATTACAATATATTAATACTTTTTAAAACTACTAAAGTTACTCAGTCAAGAGCAGTGAGTGTTTTCTCATTTTCTTGTTATGTTTGTTTGATTATTATAATGACACTAAACAGCAGCTGGACTATTAGCTTACATTTATACTTCCAAGTCTGACATTTTAATACAAATCTGCTTATTTCTCCGCTGTTTACATTCACTTTAGACATCATTCTCTGTGTTTACATGAATACCTCACCAAGACAGGCATTTTGGTGGTATTTTGAAATGTATTTGGCCGTTCAGGTGTGCATTAGCACAAGCCTTTTCAGCACACACACGCAGCCTGTCAATCAAACAGGGCGCAGCTGTTACTAGATCACTTGCAAATGATAAAATTAACTGCTCTGTGTTACTTTCAACAACAGAATAAGAATATTAACATTAAAATAAGTGACATGGGCCTAGGCTATCACAAATACAGCTGGTTATTTTATTTTATTTTATTGATATTTTAATTAGTCTGCTTGTCTGGTCGGGGAGGTAAAATTCTCTTTCACTTGCCACTTCAAAAATCCACTTGTAAATATAGGCTCTTTTAAAAAGGCAGCATACTGAATTACTTAGGTCTAATAATGCGATAGTGGATAAAATTGTATCTCAATGTGGAAAATGTATGATTGTATGTAATCCAATTTGGTGTTTTTAATGGAATAGAATTAATATTTGTGATAATTAATATATTAAATGATAATTAAGGGTCTTTCTCTTAATGTAATATTGATTACTGTCTGGAAAACTATTTAATGCTTTTTTATTTGAACAGCTGGTGGGTTTCTGTATTTTGCAGTAGAAGCATTGCTTTAATATCCCAGATTATCTAAATACAGAAGCAAATGAGTACAAAATGTTTCCACATTCACTTGCTTCATAGCTTTACAAATTCTTGCAACCTTGCTGCAAGAGAAATGGCACCTGATTTTCTTATTAGTCATTAATAATGACCACGAGTGTGCTTCAGAAGCACCAGTGCAAGCAAACCCACCGAGGAAACATATAATTTTGTCCCTCATCCTGCTGTCAAATTATACCATGCCTTGCAGGTATTGGATACTCACAGCAAGCTCTTTCTCATTTAGTTAACTTACAAACAATGGCAAGAGGTGAAGCGGTTGCCACATTGTACATTAACAGACACATAACCTGCAGTTAATTGTTTTGTTTCTGAAAGCAATTGGGAAAAATGCTATTTATGTCGTTTAACACAAAATAACTGAATATATCCTACCGCAA
The DNA here is from genome assembly GCA_032164185.1 of Moxostoma hubbsi. Taxonomy (NCBI): domain Eukaryota; kingdom Metazoa; phylum Chordata; class Actinopteri; order Cypriniformes; family Catostomidae; genus Moxostoma; species Moxostoma hubbsi. Next base: position 19,447,089 of record JAVLUX010000009.1, read on the forward strand.
ATAAACTGTAGTTCAGGTCTCCTTTAATACGGACAGTCATGATAGTGTAGATATTATCCTACTGCCGATCAGGGCTTTTAAAATATCTTCTTTTAATTACAGCATAAGGGAGGGAAGGGCCACTGTTTTGTGCTTGTGTCAGGGGAAGTGTCTGTATCACAGCATTTCAGTAGGCTTCAAGGCTTTCTTAGAGTTATACTGTAGCTGGGTCAGCAGAGGTATTAGAAGGCTCTGATCTATGGGTTTTGGTGTGTGCGTCATTGAGCATTGATGAACTGAGTCTGTAATTAGGATTTCGGGGGAAGGGAGGGAAGTCAGCAGTTTAGTAATGTGTGCTATTATTAGCAGACTCAGACAAGGATATCAAAAAAAGATGCATCTGTGCTAAATTTATACTTATTATCTACACACTGATATGAAAATGTACATGTAATAGGAAGAAGATAGGCCAACTGTCTATCTGGATTCGTTACTTTGTAAATTACTTATGCAGAATTAAGGTTCTCATTGTGTCTGTGTGTGAGAGAGAGAGAGAGAGAGAGAGAGAGAGAGAGAGAAAGAGAGACATTTTGGTATAAATTAATGAGAGCCAAGGGAGCTAAGCCTTGAAGCTTCAAGGTCAGGTCCTCCCTACATATCTGTGTCTTGTTATGTACTGTATTTCAGCCTGTTATCTCAAAACCATAGCAACAGCACACATGGGGGAAAGATCTCAGGATTTTGGCAGTCTCCCATTGTGAGAGTGGAAGTGATTTATATGATGTTAAGATTGTTATGATGCTGATTTAGAAAAGATTGTTTTGATCCTGCAGTTAAATCTGTAATGTAAATGTTTTGGAGGGTGTTGTGTTTTGATTTATTTATTGTTTGTTTTCTGTGATTAGGATTTTAGTGTCTCAGTAAAAAGCTTACCTAATTAATAATTTAAAACCAGAACTGTGGAACTGGAAAGTGAGTGGAATTTAAGTAGAATAGCTTGTTAATAATTTAGTAAGACTGTCTGGACCTTCTGACTCAAAGAATGGTACTTAAAGCACATTTTGTTTTCTATGTTAAAAAATTTTTACTCCTAAAGCAATTAATTGCAATTTTGAAACATTTGTTTACTGTATAATAGTGCTGCACGATTAATCATATCGCAATCACGATGTCAGCCTGTGCGATTATATGACTGCAAAATGCTGTGATTTTATTCAATAAATAAGTGCATGTGTGGACGTGACAGCCCCTTCTCTCTCAGAGCTGTTTGCCCATTTTCTACACAGCTAATAAAAAGATGACCAGTCTATAATGATGACACGCGAGATGAGCGGAGTGCTGCAGCTCGAGTGTCTGACAGAAACACAGATCACAGCTTGGCGACATGTCTTTATTTTATCAATAATTAAAGTTAATATAATACGGGACCGTGACATGTAAATAAGCACAACTCAAAAACTGTAATTCTCTGTGCGGTCAGAGCTGCTTCAACCAGTCGCGGAAGAGACCCAATCTGAGCGGGAGTCCAGACCGGGAGAGATTTAAAGTTCCGCCGGCTGATGCGCCCTCTAACACGGAGACACTCGTCTCTCACCCCCACTGTCAGCAGCTCACAACGTCATCATCATGAGATCATCATGATAAAATCAATCTTATGTGAAAAATAACACTAAAATTAACAACAATAATATTATATATATATATATATATATATATATATATATATATATATATATATATATATATATATATATATATATATATATATATATATATATATATATATATATATTGGTTTTGGATAGACAAGATTGACAAATGCTTATTAATAAAACTCTAATGGCTAAAATGTTTACAGTGTTCAGTGACTAAAATATCAATATGACTAAATGTTACTAAAATATTACTAAAATGTCAACAGTTTTCATCGATTAAAACTACATAAAAAATGCCCAGTCTTTGTCAAACAAAATGACTAAAAACAATAAATAGAAATAGGATAAGGTTGACTAAATATGATAAAAACTAAAAAGGATTAAGACTAAGATTAAATTAAAAAAAACAGCCGACAAAATTAACACTATTATTCAGTTGCCAGCTCATTAGGAGTGTATTAATGCAAAGCCAACATTTACGTGTTTTTAACGTCACTTTTTTGATCAGTATGGTACCACCTCCGCCTCATTTTGAGCCAGTGAAAACCCTGGTTATATGACTTTATTTTGGCTTTAAGATAACCGACACTGAGCAGAGAGAGGTACTGTGCAAAATTAAAGTGCTACATCACGTGGCAACACGACAGATTTATATCAGCACCTGAAACAGCACAGAGAAAAGAAGAAAAGTGAGATTTCAGAAAATGATCCACACACTGGACAAGAGATACCAGCGATAAGTAGAACTTTTTAGAGAGAGGATTTGGAAATACCAGTTGGTCATTTAAAAAAACAACAACAAAACAACAACAACAACAACAGTTTTAGTGGTTTGAGTGAACCACACTTTTATATCCAGTTTCCTTTTCAAAAGAGTTTATACAAAGTACATGTTACATCCTGCTTAAATGTCCCTGTTTATTTGGACAATCTTATTTTCATGAACATTTGTATGTTCTTATTTATTGTTCTATTTTATTTAAGTGTAATATTGAGAAAATAACAAGTTTGCAGTAATGCAAAGATATTATTTAATTTTGAAAAATATTATTTTAATTTGTAAACACTGTGCATTTATAGTTATTGTTGCTAGTTTGTATGTTTGAGTTGTGAAATACACATTTCAGCATTCAGTAATCTATTTGTGCATTTTCCTTTATAACCAAGCAAGCTGACTCATGATACCATTTGTTTATTTTATCGCAATCGCATATCGCAATAGTAACCTCAATAATCGCAATATGACATTTTCCCCAAATCGTGCAGCCCTACAGTATAATCATGATCACTCAATATGTGATAAAGACTTAAAGCCGTATTTGTAATCCGAGTAACCACCCTGTTATTGGACACCTTTACTCATGCATTAAACTAATCATGGCTGACTGTGAATACAGATTTTCTGAAAACTATTGTGTCTGTATGATGCTTCATCCATGCTCCTAGGTGTCAGTGTAAGTCCAAGACAAAATGAACAATAACTTAATAAGTGCACTGTGACGAGGAGGGTGGATGATGGAGCACGGCCGGCGCTGAATCGGCTGATCAGCGGTAGAGCGCGATAAGGGGCGGCCAGAGGCGCTGGTTCGAGAGAGAGATGCACGCTGCACGTTTGTTTATGTTGGTTTTAAGTTTACCATTAAAGTTTATGTTTACAGTTTAGCTGGTTCCCGCTTCCTACTTGCTCATAATTTGTAGGGGCATTGGGTGGATTTCCTTTGCTTTCACTTTAGTTACATTATTTCCACTGTCTAAAGGTTAGGGGTCCTAAACTACAACACTGATTGTTTCATGAATGCAGGTTGCTATCTTCACTCCTACAGACATTTTACAGTAGGTGTGATTATCAAGTCAAATTCTCCAGTTGCAAGTAAAATCACACCAAAATACATTCTTGTGTTGCTCCCTTCTTGAAGAATGGTAGGAATTGGTAATGGACTAAACATCTTCTATTTAGTTATGTGAATAGCTCTTAGCTATAGATTGTTGGTGTGTGAACCCTGCTACAAAGACCAGCTTAACCACCATGCAATGCCTATGCTGGTCTAGGCTGGTTTATGCTGGTTCAGTGCTGGTCTAGCTGGTGGACCATCATAGCCATAATTTTCACCAGCAAAACCTAACTGGTGAAGCTGGTTGACCAGCATAGCCTTTCTAATTAAGCTGGTTAAGATAGTTTAAAAGCCTGGTGCAGACACCAGCATCCCTTGCTGGGGGACCAGCACCCAAATCATAACATAATCTGGTGACCAATGCTGGTCTTTTCAGAAGGGGGTGATGCATTGCCTTTTTAGTTCCACAAAATCACTCTACTAATCAGGCTAAACTGTATTTTCTTCCACCTTCTAGTCTGCTGCTCTTCTCTAAACAGAGTTGCTTTGGAAGTTAATAAGCAAATAAAAGGAGGCCAGTATGACAGAGAACTTTCTCCTTTATTTATAACTGTGAGGCAGTGGAGAACATTGTTTCTTTTGTTCTTAAAGGACTAAAAAGATTAAAAAAAAAAAAAAAAAAGATTTTGATTTAGCTTTATTTCAGTGTTTGAATTGGTTTTGTGCACAAAAAAGTACTGTCTAGAGCTTGTTCTTCATTAGCAGGAAACGCATTTGAATGTGGCCTGAGGTAATCATGTTAAATATTACTTGGCTTGTTTTGGGAGGTAAAGTCATGGATACAGGGGTGAGACATGAACAATGAATGATCTATTGACATATTTTTATTTCCTGCTCAGCTCTCAGTGGATCCACACACAGCAGACAGCTGTTTGCTTGCACATCTGGAAAGTGTGAAGAAAGCGTATATTCACTCTAAACCACTGGTGACTTCCAACATTGTGCGGGGCACAGTTCAGGCAAATACGCATTGAACAATATTGTATCTACATGCTAAGGAGTTGTGGAGGTCAGCATGATGTTGTTGGAAATTAACCTTCATCAGAATGTCAGGTTTACTTATACAAGTGTTATGTTTGCACTGTAATTATAACATTTGACCACTGTGGGGCAGTATATGCATTTCACAACCTATGTATGATTTCTGAGGACATGATCTGAGTTTGCATAGAATGTTTAAACCAACCACATTTTTAAAATCTGTCTAGGTCTGCTTGCCTTTCCTCATACACTATCTTTCATTGAAACTGGGCATTTTCTACTCATACTTGTTTATGAGTTGTCTCATCGGCTGCTCCCCCGCAGTTTGGCATGCAGCCAGAAGGGGAAGGGGGTTGTGTTGGCTTTGCTCATGGGAGTGTTCTCAGCAACCCAGGACTCGCTAAAAAGCAGATGTGTATAGAGCTGCTTGACTGTTGACCATTGAGAGAGGTGATGCTGAACAGGACTCTGTTCTCTCTTCTGGCTGGAGGAATAAACCTTATATTGTTAGTTTTGTTGGATGACGCTACTGATGATTTAGTCCAGTGACATAGGACACAATGAGGGACTGTGTCGATATTGAGGGGTGGAATTATCCTTGCGTTGACACTGGTGGAAAGGGAATAGACAAAACTTTGAGCAATGTGAGCCCTTGTAGAGTTAATGGGGCATAAAGCTTAAGGGTTAATGCTTGTATGAATTAAAAGAAAACAAAGATCTATTTTGAAGTATAGCAATGTATCTGATGCAACTGCTCCAAATAGTTAGCAATGACAAATTACAGTTTAGTTATCAATAACAGGAGTGCATTTGACAGATTATAATTTAGATTTTTTTTTGTCATTTTAGATGTTCAAAGCAATCTATAATACTCATACAAAGATTATTAAAGAAATAGTCCTGGTTCAATACAAGTCAAGCTTAATCTACAGCATTTGTGGCATAATGTTGATTACCGCAAAATTTTGCACTTATAATGGAAGTGAATGGGGCCAATTTTTGAAGGGTTTAAATGGATAGTTCAACCATAAAGGAAAATTCTCACATTATGTACTAGCCCTCATGCCATCCCATATTTTGAAGCTATAGGTGTGGGTGAGAAACTGATCAATAAGTAAGCCCTTTTTTACTATAACCTGTTCAGTAGGTGGCAATATGCATGAAGAATATGAATCGCCAAAAACAAAAGAATAATAATGTGAAAGTGAGATTATAGGGGCTGTGTAGGGCTGTGTTCCACTTCAAAATTTCCCCCCTTCCCTCGCTAATTTCCCTCCATCTCATGGACTCAGATGTACGTACGTCATTGCTTACGTTGTGTGAGTTGCAATGGGTTTAACTGGAGCCCTTGATCACTTCACAATCACAGATTCGGGTAAAGTTTAGTTGTAATTTCAGAGGCTTATGTATAAATCCGGTCTGTTTATAAAAAAATATTTTTGGACTTTATATTAGGTGGTCTTAACTATGCACTTAACCATTTTATACAATGTATAAATTATGGTCATACATGTTGTTGCATTGTAATTACATTTAAAGTACATTACATTTGTAGTTACACTGTTAACTTTACCCCTACCAAAACCTAACTCTAACCCCTAATCCTAACCTACCCATACCTCAACCTCAGTAGCAGCAAATGTGGGAATTTCGTATGTAGTTACACCGTAATATATATAATGTTAGTACATAGTTGTTAAGGCCTAATATAAAGTGTGACCATATTTTTTGATTGGAATTAGTTATTAGAAAGGATTAATAAAGTTTTACAAATACAAAATGGTAACATTACAATGAACATGTAGGCTATGGCTGTGTAACAGTCAGTTTAATGTAGCTACAAGTATTATGCTGTTAAATATCAGTATAACATTTCTAAACTGCTTAATTGACCCAACTTTCATCATACAATAGAGTTGTTTGTGGGTGGGGTAGTTTTAGTGTGATCTGTGCTGTGATGCCACAATCAAGTTGTATTGTGGGATTTGGAGCTGCCTGAAGCATACATCTGAGTAGGCTCACTTCCTTGGCCAAAATCGAGGTGTTGAGGGTCTGTGAACAGAAACTTCCCTTGCCCACTTAATGAAGTGGAACTTCAGAAATGGCAGCAGGGATTCCCCCGAGGGGAAGTGCTTAGGGAAGTTAGTGAGTGGATGTTTAATGTGTGGTGGAACGCAGCCTAGACTCTAGAAGGTATCCCCAGCAGTCTAATTCTCGTGAGAGTCTATTTCACTGTTTTCAAGGTTAGGTTTAGATTTAGTGTTGGGGTTAAGGTTTAGGGGTAGGTGTAGGGTTTCTAAAGGACTCTAAATAAACACAAAAGCACAGTGTGTGAACATTCAATGCAGCTCTCGCTAGATTTTATGTAACTAGGGGGTTACCTTCTAGACATGACCGATTGAAAGACTTAAAGGGCACCTATTATGCCCTTTTCACAAGATGTAATTTAAATCTTTGGTGTCCTCAGAATGTGTCTGTGAAGTTTCAGCTCAAAATACCCTACAGATCATTTATTACACCATGTTGAAAATGCCAATTTTTGGGTGGGAATAAAACAAGCTGTTTTGTGTCTTTAAATGCAAATGAGCTGGTGCTCCCTGCCCCGTATCCAGAATAGGGCGGAGTTTTGACATCTCTGCTCACTAAACATCATAAGCAATATGACTGACAGCGAAAATGGTGTTCAGCCCTATATGTTTGAACCGGAGTCAGACACTGATGTTGGAGTGACACCGTCAGAAGTAACAACTTTGAGAATGAACCAGGAAGTTTCAGAATGGTTATTTGATAAATGTATTTATTTGTTGTAGAGTTTTTTCAGAAGTTTTGAAATGATGGATGAGCAACACGCACAAAAATACTGTTACAATGTTCGCTATGTGCTATAACGGAATAACACACACAAACAAACATGGCCGTCTGCAGTGTCCGTCAACAGTCATGGGCAGGGCCTGTACAAAGTGACATCACTTTGTTCAAATTCTGCAAACGGCTTGTTCTGAGACCATGCTTATTGTTAATGGGGATAAAAAAAAAGGACTGGGTGGATTTTTATCATTATAGGGTGGTTGTGTACACACACTGCCAACACACATTTATGTTCAAATGTACCTATACCATGTAAAAGTGAATTTGGCATAATAAGTCCCCTTTAAATATTGATCTGTTTCTAACCCACACTTATATCGTTTCTGAAGATATGGATTTAACAACTGGAGTTGTATGGATTACTTCTATGCTGCCTTTATGTGCTTTTTAAGCTTAAAAATGTTGGTATCCATTCACTTGCATTGAAAGCATCTAAAAATCTTCATTGGTGGTCAAGAGAAGAATTTCTTTTTCATTTTTCTGTGAACTATCCCTTTAAACCCTCCAAAATGGGCCACATTCGTTTCCATTGTAAGTGCTTCACTGTAGCCTCATTTTAATTTTTTAAGAAAAGGAAGGACGAGTGAAAATATTTTTATTTGCTGTAGATTGGGCTACATTTGAATTGAACCCAGAAACTGATACATGTATGTTTTCTAATGTCTCCTGTACAGATCTGGATCCTGACTGTCTTAAACTCATTTCATTCTACTATGCAGCACCTCAGGGGAGCTGAATGCTCTACCAACTGTCAAAGTGTCTATCTTTCATCCTAAAGAATTCTGACCTGCGTGCTCGTTTTACTGACACAGTGGGCCAGCAACAACAACACGTCTGTTGATCTGTTTTTTGGAAAAGTGACATTTTTCTGAAACCTGTCGTATCAGTGTTTTTAAACCAAGGATCAATGACAGGACATACTAGTGCAATAACTACAATAACACTTTATTAATGTTCAAGGGACTCATAAACCGATAACTGTTAAATTGTTCTAAAAGAGAAAACTTTGGGAAACTGAAGTTCAACATTGGGAATTTCAAGTACATTGTGGGAAGTTACACTTTATTTTTGTATACAGGATTAAAACAATCTGACAAACTTTGAAAAGCTCTAAGCTGGAGTTTAGAATTTATTTTAAGGATTGGGACATTTCAATGGAATCAACTTTGCATTTTCATTTGTCCCGCTATTAGTGTTCAAGACAGAGACGGGTAATGTGTATCAGTGAATAAATTAGGAAAAGTAGTCCCTTGAAAGAACGCCTCTGATCTGGCTGATGTGACCAGAATTGATGAGTGCTCCTAAAAAAGGGTCCATTCATACATATAGTAGGACTCCTCAAAAAGCAGGCAGGTGGTGTCGTCTTTGTCCATTTTGGAATGTAATTCTGGCATTTCTGCCCCTTTTTTACTCTGTAAATACTCTGATTCAACTCAACTTGGACTGCAACAGTCCAGCTGGGGCTGTACATATTGGAACTGCATTTCTGTAAAACATCCCCTTATATGACTATCTATACATCTGTCCATACATCTATCTTTGAGAAGACAGTTATCTGCATAAATATAGACGTGGATATGTTTGTGAGCAGACAGTTATCTGCTATGTGTGAAAATACTGTATGAATATTGTATGATGAATCTTGCAGTAACACTTTACAATAAGGTTCCATTCGTTGACATTAGATAATGCTTTGTATCATGAACTAACAATGATCAATGTATTTTTTACAACATTTATACATCTTTGTTAATGTTAGTTAATACAAATATAATTTTGCATTGTTAGTTCATGTTAGTTCATAGTGCATTAACTAATGTTAACAAACAACATTTGTTTTTAAAAATGTATTACTATATGTTGAAATTAACCAAGATTATGAAATGCTGTAAAATACTGTTCATTGTTAGTTCATGTTAACTAATATTGTTATCAAATGATGACAAGTGAACCTTATTGTAAAGTGTTACCATATTGCTCTAAATAAAAGTAAGTCAAAGGATAATTTAGAAGAATCTCTAAATTAGCAGCTATTAGTGGAGTATTATATTTCAGGGCATCAAACTTTTTCATGAGATCATCCATAACCATTGCATCATTTAAGGGTAGTTCAATGCAATGTGGTGTCAATGATAAAGAAATGGCATTCTTATTAATAGATTTGTTTCTATTTAACAACTTTTTATTTATTTTTTCAAATTTGGTAATATTCCATTTTGTATTAATTGAACAGAAGCTTTATACATAGCTTACAATTTCTCACATCACTGTCATACTGGATACTAGGGGGAAAAAGTTTCTAAAATTTTTCTGAATTGTTTTTTTTATATGTGTTCATGGTCTGCATTTCTTGTAAAAAAAAAAATCTATAAAAAAAGTGATAAGTCTTACTTCTCAGGATAAACTAGAATAAGAATACAAGAATTAAGAAACTAATATTAGCATGAGACATGAACCAATGACAATACACTAATAATACACTTCTTTGAAAAAAACATGTGTTGCATGATTTATTCTGTATTAACCATATATATTATCTATGATGTAAACTATGTTAATTAGAAAGTGCATATCGTGTTGGAATGCAGTATTAAGAAGGTTATTTTGTCACCTCTTGGTGCCATTATAATGTCTTTGTTACAAGGCAGCTGACAATTATCGTAATTCTGTGCAATAATTATATTTAAGTGCTTGCCTTTCTCACTAAGAATAAATAAAACATATTTATGAATCCATGTCCATTTATCTTTTTTATTACTATTGTTGCGTTATTGTCTTCACCAAAAGTGTACTCTTTCAAAACCATGCAGATGACAGAAGGGACAGACCAGTTGAGGTGTCAGCACTGCATGTATCTACTAGCTCAGACATTGCTTAACAGACAGAACAGTAGCAAAGCAAACATCAGAGTGACCGAACAGAGCCCTGTATCAGGCCTGGCGCCGACCGTACTCGATGACTTCCACCTTGCGGGGAGGCATTGATTTAACACGTTCATTAGAATCATGTCAAAAAAAAGATTTATTTTGTCCCACATTGTAACCCCTAAATTTTTGTAGACATGTTGTTTAGAGTACACTTAATATTAATGAAACTGCCACTTGCCGTTTTTCCAGCTGTCTGCGCTGTTTTTCAATAGTTAATGTCTATGGAAACATGCGCTAGACGGACGTCTTTGACCGTTGCGTCTTGTTGATTTTTTTCACAGTCTCGTACAGGAGCTCCGCGTTTCTAGACGTTGTGTCAAGTTAAAATAACGTCGGCTTATGAAACGCGTCTCGAGACACCTGTTTTCTCTCCGATTCGTTGCGCTGCGTCTAGCAAGCACGTGTTCGGTATGAACGGCCCCTTAAAGAGCGCGCGAGCGAGTTTGACGCGTCGCTTCGCATCGCGCTGCTCAATAAATAAATTATTTGGTTGACTGGATACTTACGTCAGAATTCTACCCAAAAATCTGACGGGACTGTCGCTATGCGCGCGTGCCCAAGTAAACAGTTTGGTTGATTATAATGGGGCAATCCTGTTTGTTCACACTTGCAGTCAGTGTAGGTGGGGTGTAAGAGAAGGTTGAATATTTAAGAACTAAAATTCTCCCTGGAATTTGTTATACCACACCACAGAGACTTTTGCACTGCGTCTTTTTGTGCACCGTCGCTTTAAATGTAAGTACACCGAGAGCATATCGCGGAGCTGGAAAATATGTGTAAACTACTGACAGCGTTAAAATAAACATGGCACATATCAGCCGTGGTGGAGTACTCACGAATGTCTTGTACGGACTACATTTGGCACGGATCACATGCTGCACTCTTAAACGAGGACTTGAATAAATATATCATTGCCGTTAAACAGCAGCATGTTTGTCCATGTAGACACACTTTCAGAGCCATTGCCTACTTAAACACGTTGAAGACTAACTAACAACCGACATGAAGAAAGCAGATGTTGTTAGAGCGAACTTTTCCAATTATAAAGGACTTTAATGACTTGTTGAAATCATTAGAAACATGGAAAAGGGAGACGCTGGGAACGGTGCTGGGACACAGAGCGGTGAACTGGAAGCTCGTGGAGACGGAGGACTGGATGAAGTGCAGATGCACCTCGCCTGCTTACCGGAGAGATACATGAGAGCGAAGTTTTCACTCTCAGCTTACATATTTTGTTGGACAGTTGTTAAGTTGTGTCAGGTAAGACATCCACAATTAAGAATGAATATTTCCCTGACAAGTACAGAGGAGCTGTCGGTCAGGTGCACTGTCTGACGGTTAGGGTTGATTGATTGGAAGTCTCCTTTCATAACTGTAATTTATCTGGAAGATGTTAATAACACATTCTTAACATACCTGGAAACTTTTTTTGCCTAGGTAAAAAATATAAATGAAAGATTAAATGGATAAGCCCCCCCCCCCCCCTGCTCAAACCCAGGTAGGGGAGATCAAAGATCATTTTGACACAGGTCTTTGATAAAGTAATGGCCCATGATTAAGTCATCTATAATGTGATCTTCTTTGGTGTTTTCATTTACTGTTTAATGCATGCATTGGGTCTTTAGGACCTCATTCCAACCCTTGTACTTCATCCATTTTCTGGAGATATGCCAACAATCAACAACTCTTTAGTATTCCTCAACCTTCCTCTAATGTGTAGTGTAACAAAAACAACAACAACAACAAAAGGCGAAAATGGCAAAACATATTGTAAATTACAAAGTGAATATGGTCATTAAATATGTAATAGTGACAGTTTTTTTGTGCTTCTATAAATTATATTTTTATGATTTTTGTTCATATCTACATAAGTTTACTATCACAGGATATTTTGTATATTTCTTTTTTAGTACAAAGCAAATAAGTAATATATTTATACAAATTACTACTATGGCTACAGCCACATAAATCTGGATGCATTCAAAAACGCTCTCTTGATATTGACCGCCATCTTGATTTTTTTGGGTTGAATGGCATGATCACATCACATGACTGCGTCACATGACAATAAATATTTCTTCGTTTTCAGGTATATCCATTTTCCCTGTCCACATAAGAATGCGAAGATGCCATTTTCATATTTATCCACTTGGGAGAGCGCTTCCGAAATGCTTAGTTTTCGCTGGACAAAAACGCCAACTCATTGTGGACAGAAGGCCAAAACATAGAGAAAAAGATGCGTTTTAAACAAAATTTCAAAACGTATTAGTGTGGACGTGGCCTATATAACGTTGATGTGACAATGGTGAAATATCAATATTCCAAATGCATATACACATACATATTATACATAATACGTGATTGACTTGATTTACATTTTAAAATTGCTTTTTGATGAAGAAACAACATGGAAGTAAACTCTAGCAAGTGCCTGAGAAAATACATGTATGTAGCTTATGTGTAGATTATGTTTTTTCATGTGTAGCTCAAAATGTGTTTGACGGCTCATGAAGTTTCAGCGTGAAAGTAATGACTCCTGTTCTATACTTGTTGCATCAATTCTTTGATATATGAAAAAATAATACATCACAATATATCAGAATATATTCTGTTCTGTTATTTTCTAATTGTCTTGACAAAATGCGACACTATCTGGGCATTTTGTAGATCCATTTGATGTAGATATAAGTGCCGGGTCAAACCAGTGTTTGGCGAAACACCCATGCATTTAAGGGTCAAAAACAAACCATTTTGATCACAACATTACAGTTATTATTCAGTCTTACTCTTCTGCCAAGCAGTGGGAACATCATATACGTTATCATAGAAGGATGCCTGTTACTATGGTCTCCAGACGATTACTTCTTTACACACCACAGTCACACATGCATACAAATATCAACATCATGTTTATTGGACATGCAAGCAGAGGAAATAGGCCTATTTTGAAATCTACTGTCATTACACTGTGTCCAGTTAAGTTTTGTCAAGCCAGTTAACACTTGCTTTTCAGTAAGCCTAAGCCGTTTTTGTATTGTGAGATGTTTCACTCTTTAAAGTAGACTGAAACAGGGACAATGCAACCAAAGCCTTGGACCTATTCCAGTAGTGGAGTGTTTCTCAGAACACTGAAATGACTGTAAAGGATGTCTGGCTACGTCCATGCAGTAACCTCACTACCAGCCTTTGAACTGTTTCCATTTGAACCTTTCCATGAATATGGCAGCAGTAAATCACAGGAACCTCTTAAAGTTTATGACCTATTAGAGGTTTATCTTGAGTTTAGCATCTTTTGTTCTACACAAGATCCTCTGCATGCCCATACAACAGCAACAAAGTGGTTTGTTGGATGAATTGAGGAATAAAATACTGCAATTTGTATTATTATTAATAGTAGGCTTTAGCTCTTTTGACAGTTGAAGATTGCTAGATATCTTTTGATGAGCTTCAATGAGTCTAATCCTTTGGGGTTTTCCAATGCATTTGGTTTAAACACTAAAACCAACTATTTGACAAATTAATCTTGTTTAAAAAAAGATGGTACAAAAACTTTACCTCCATTAATCACTTTCATCACAAGCTATCTTGCAATAAAAAGGAGCCAGCTGCCGTAGGGGTCAAACTCTGAAAGATACAGCACAACTTTGAAAAGGTTTTAATAGTTTTGATTGGTTAAAGAACGCCCACAGACCCTGGAGACAAGCAGGAGACTTTTTACATAGTAGAAAACCCTATGGATATCTGGTAGATTAAACGAAGGTATAGATTTGTTAAGGCATTTATGACTGAAAATAAATAGCTCTAGAAAATTATAGACTTAAGTTTTGATTCGATTTTAAGAGACAGTATGCCTCCAAATAAATCAATAGGTGTTGGCTATGAGAGAAAATATTGTTGTATCTTACCCTAATTAAACCCCAACATATCTTAGTGTTGTAGTCATGGCTGGAATGATTATGCCATACCAGTTCCCTGTGGTTTGCATTAATGGCAACAATTTACCATAAGGCTAGTAATGATTACCTTGCTTGTGCTCTGTTAAGAATCCTTGGTACACACCTTGAAACTGTCTTTTAAATGTTTTCTTTTTGTCTTTCTCCAGAGATTAATGTCGTCCTCAGTTCCTCCCCAGGTAGGTACAGTCTTTCCTTTTAGTCACAGTGTTTTCAAAACCTGACTGTCAAACTGCAAAATGTAAACAGAATCATAGACAAAATCATAAAAATAAAACAGAAGCCTTGAGCTAATATAAAAAGCACACATTTGACATGGTAGCAAAACCACATGGACTAAATCCAATAATTCTCATTCAAAGCATTTCATGTAGTTCATTTAATATGCACTGCTGTACTGAGGTAGTCTGAACTCTCCCTGCTGAAAAAAACAACAACTGCTTAGCTTGTAGGGTACCGAGAACCTGTTCTTATTCAAAACCGGTTGCATTTAATAAAAAATACCTGAATAGAATGATTTTCAGGAAGCAACACCACGCTACAACCATCTTCCTGTTTCATGTGCTACCTCTCAGCGGCACTGCAACATCGTTATTGAATCTACAGTGCTAAACATACAGCACCACCAGTGTAGTCCAATTCCTGAATAAATGACTGTACTTTTCAATCTACATCGCAAAACATACTACATTACCTACTGAACGAATGTCTTATCAGCCAGTTCTTTTTAGTGAATGAGAAACGTATGTCATGTGGACTCCAAATAAACAGGTAATTGTTAGAATGTTATGTAATGCTTTTGAGACTTCAATCAAAGTAATTACCAGATGGCTGTTGATATGAAAAGGTTTAGAAAGACATATAGACATTAAAGTGTTTTGTTGAAGTTAGAGGTATTTTATAAAACAAAAAATAATGAATTAAAGGGACAGTTCACACAAAAAATGTAATTCTCTCATCATTTACTCACCCTCACCTTTACTTTATTTCTGCTGCAGAACACAAAGTTTTTTAGAAGAATTTTTCAGCTCTGTTGGTCCTCAAAATGCAGTTGAATGGGTACCAAAAGAAGGTCCATAAGTAATCCATAAGACTCCAGTGGTTAAATCCATGTCTTCTGAAGTGATATGATAAGTGTGAGTGAGAAACAGATCAAGATTTATGTCCTTTTTTCCCACTTTCACATTCTTCTTCTTCTTTTCTCTTTGCCAATTCACATTCTTTGTGCATATCACCACCTACTGAACAGAGTGGAGAATTTATAGCAAAAAAGGACTTTTTCTCACCCACACCTATCATATCGCTTCTGGAGACATAGATTTAACCACTGGAGTTTTATGGATTACTTTTATGCTGCTTTTATGTGCTTTTTGAGCTTCAACATTTTGATCGCTATTCACTTACATTGTTTGGACCTACAGAGCTGAGATATTCTTCTAAAAATCGTCGTTTGTGTTTAGTAGAAGATAAAAAGTCATACACATCTGGGATGGCATGAGGATGAGTAAATTATGAGAGAATTTTCATTTCTGGGTGAACTTTTCATTTAATAAAATATCTTAACGTTGCATTTAGTAATTTTTTACTCATTATAAAAGATTAACTCCTAATTAAATAAATGGTAAGTTTGCAATATAAGTAGGAAATCATGTCCACTCACATTAAAATGAACCTTATAAAAGCTGTTTTATTCTACATGGAGATGGTCCACACATGTGGAATAACATAACCAGTCAAATACTATTATATTACTTATAATACTTAATCTCAGTAACCATCCTGTTATTTGACACTTTCACTCCCAGATTAAAGTAATTATGGCTGACTTTGAAAACTATATTTTCTACAATGGCATCTGAAGCTAAAAAATTTGAATTTAAATGATGCTGCATCCATGCCGCTTGGTGTCAGTGTAAATCAGATGACACAAAGACAAAAATTACTTAGTGCTCCTTTAATTTAAAATGTATGTAAACACATATACTGCCAAAATCTGTTCCATTCAAATATTAAATAATTTCAACAAACCAGTGCTAATCCGCATTAAGCAGCCTAGAACATCATTAGAATTGCAAGATGGTTAAACTGATCTTTTCAGCAGGGCTGTCATCTAATACATCAGTGAGATTGTTAGATCTGTAATTTTCCATTTAATATCAGGGTTCATTCATTTGAATTTAATTCCACAAAGCATCTTTCAACTAAAGAGTTTGATGTAATGATCATTGATGTGCAAACATCCATGCTCCATGAGGACATACTGTACTTCTGCTGATATATGCTATCTTATCTGTCTTCCCCCCTTTAATGGCTCTGCCTTAACTTGTTGGATGTTGCTGAGGAGTTGTGCAATGCATTGAGATATGAGCCATCCTCTGTTGTTTGGTGTCTGCAGATGGCTGATGTACTCTCATGACACTCTCATGCATAGAAGATTTGCTTTGTGTTGTGTGACTTGTGTTGCTTGCTCGATCAGGCGTGAACAGGCTAGAATATGATGTTGGTTATATTCCATGGCAGTTTCAGCAGCGTTCCCTCTTATTACTGTAAATGTAATGATTATGCTCAGTCACAGATTGTTAACACTCCTCCCTAAATCAAACGTTGTTGATTCCTGTCACAAGAGTTGCTCACTTTCCTACCTGTTGTATTGTAGCTTAATGTTGTTGCATAATATTCTTAATTTAATATGAATTGTACTTCAACCAAATCTGAATCATCATTATGTTGAGGTCAGGGTCAGGTTAAATGATCCACCCAGCAGAAACACATACTGGAATTATGATTGGATTTTAGATGTGCACTTCTTTCCTAAAGTTATGTTTCCTAGAATAAGAGAGATCTACCTTCACTTGACATGCCTCTACTTGTAACTTGACCCATGGAATCATACACTGTTAAAAAAAACTGTTAAATTTATGGTGAAATACTGGCAGCTATGGTTGCCAGATATTTACCATAAAAAATACTTTGACTTTGTTTTTATGGGATTTCATTTTGATGCTTGTATATTTTACGGGCATCACTACTGTTTATATTATTAAATGATATAAACGTAATATACTGTACTAAGTTTCTGAAACCATACATGTCTGCTTTATGTTTTAAAATGTATGGTTAATCATGTTGTAAATCACAAAAGGCCACATGATGATTTAAAAGTTTATCAAAAGTGGCCCTTCCAGGAGCACATGTGCACATTGTTACTCACATAAACACAAAACACCACCAGGGTAACATGTGATGCTAAAATAATGCAATAAACATTTACTAAACTACATAAAACTTAAATTCCCATATGTACATAACTTATATTAAACATATGAAGAAACATACTATTTCCATAAAATATAATGAAATGTGTTGGGTCAGGGACTTGAATGCCAGATTATTGTTTTTCACAGTAATTTTTAAAATAGTTTTCCATAAAAAGTAGATACATTCACGTGTTAAACATATACATTTAAATTATAATTAGATTTTTTATTAATTATACTTTTTACATCTAAAATATAAACTTTTTCCAATTTTTTTGCTGTAAAATTGCATGTATTGTCTTGTTACATATATTATAATTTTTGAGCGTATATATTAAGGTAACTCCTCATTTACCAATTAATAATTATTTTCATTTTATTTGTATTTTTTTTACTGTAGCGTTTTGGCATTCTTTTATCATTAAAAATATGGATTTTTTTTTACAGTGTAGCCAGTATTGTCCTCTGCTAAATGGCTCTGCTTAAATTTAAAATTGATTACTTGAATAGAATTGATTAGGTGTCTGGTATTATATTAACAGTTAAATTGTGACTACGTCCTCAGCAGTATATTTAAATAAATTCACAAAAATTCTGAATTAACACAACCATGTAATTTGCTCAAATTTGAATATTTTGACACCTTTTGTTCAGCAATGACAGCTTCAATATTTTTTTTGCATGGGTGTGAATTTGACTCATTCTTCCAGGCAGATTTGTTGTTGTTCAGTTTAGCTGAGTAGTGAAATAGTGCAACAGATCCTTAATTGAACCTTCGCTAACCCCTGCCTTAAAAGTATTTCTAACCAATCCTGTCTTAGCAACTGTTGCCCCACCGCCATTTCTCTGACAAGCGCTTGCCTTATTACAGTGAAAGTCTATGAGAGCAATGTGCGTTTGAGTAGTTTTAAGCGGAAATTTATTGAAATGTGAAAAACGTTGTTGCTGAGTCACTTGTAATAGTGACACGGGGTACCTGGTACCTAGAGTGTTTTTTCACACAGTGTTTTTTCTTTCTTTAAAAAAAAAAATCTTTAAAAAATATTGAACATGTATAACATCAGCGAGCACACTCTACATTTGCTCCAAGGTAAATGAAATCTTATAACAACATTAATTCATTTAGGTATTGATTCAGGTCTTAGTAAAGGTGGTACTAAATAAAGAGTTCAAACTGAAAAATGTGTGTGTTTGAGGCATTGTAAGCAAATGTATTTCCCTTGCACAAATGGTATGAGGTTGGTAATCACGTTTGCCTAAATTCTGATTCACAGTCTGCACAGTTTTCAATCAAATTACAACTTTTTTATTGTAACAATTTATTTGACAAAAATTGTCAGATTACAATGTCACTTCATTCCAGCCCATTTGAGAATATTATCCATTCTGTTTATGAGAATATTTTGCCAAAAACCATGCCATTCACGTTGCACGGCAATCTCCCATTAACTCCTTGGGAAGTTCTGCAGAGCTTGTCAGAGCGAGCGAACGTAACCAAGGGGGCGGAGCTTAGCGAAGGGTCAGTTGCATTGACTGAATGTGGGCTTCGTTCCTGAGTTTTTTCAGATTATTGTCCTTCTGAAAGAAGTTCCTCTCAAGCAACTGAAACAGTATTTTTTGCTGTATTTTGCACCATCAATTCTTCCTTCTATTTTTAACAGGCCCAATCTGGTATGCTTTTTTAAGAGTAGGCAGTGAAAAATATATTGCTTGGAATTTGGTTAAAACATTTCTGTCTTGGCCTTCTTTTCTCCTTCTTCTAACATATTTTCCCCATGTCAGAATGGGGTCACTGTTATACTTTGTTATACTTTAAGTGCCTATTTAACACTTTTTGAGTAATTGCTTCTATTTTGCCTCTTTCCTATATGTGCTAGTGTTATACAGAGGTCTTGATATGGTTTAGTGCAAATTTAACAAAAATATATTGGCCTCTCTGAGGCTTCTTTCACTGGTCTCTTATCCACTTTCTTGAGTTTTGAGGGACAACCTTCTCAAAGTTTGAGGGATTGCATTCTTGTTATGATATTGGGACTAAATACTCATGCAAAATGTCAGGGGTTTTCTAAAATAGGAGAATTTGTGCTGTACACGACAAAACTAATTTTAGTATTAGAAGTATATGTTTATGTAATCAATCAAATTATTATTTAATGAACTAAATATGCATATTATTCTAAATATAACTAATCATATAAGTAATGTCACTTTAAAGAGAAAATAAAAAACAGTTGGCTTTGATGAAGGAGATTTTTGCAGAAGATTAAATACTGGTTGAACTGCATGCTTTTCCACTGCACAACTCTAATCTGCCTCTTCATGTCTCAGCCTGTACCTATTTAACCACATAAACCCAGCTGTGTCATTCAAATATTGTCCTGGGCGTTAAGCCTGTGAGCAGTGTTGGGTAACAAACTCGTTATAATATTTTTTTACTTCTTAAAAAAGTTACAAAATTAATGAAAAACTAACTTTTTATGGAAAGTAAAGCATTATGTTACTTATTTCTGACTGCCGCTCTCTCTTCTGCTGAGTATTCAATATAAATACAAGAGATATGTAGAGACATTACAGGTCATGCTAGCTACTGTACAATACTCATGTCAAAACAACATATTAAACAAACAGATATTTATAAAGTCTACAATCAGTAGGTCTTTTTGTCATATTCATAATGATTTTTTTAAATTCAGCGTGTTTTTATACATGAAACTATCGTGTTTCACTCAACCGAATGTTGAATGTTAAATTAACACAGAGCAGTTTGGATGCAAACTGATCCTAGAAAAGTAGTTACAGGCAGTTTTAAAACAAAGCAATTTGAATGCACAAAATGTCAGCAATCACTCCCCGTATGTATCTGTATAATCATGACATGGCCATGGGAAGACTTCACCGGCTTATGCCTGTGATATACCACGAAAATGTGTGTTTACACACTTTTAAATGCAGTCTACATTAATCAATCGTGAGAAACAAAGTATCGCTTACCCGAATGTTACATTTTTGACAAAATGTTGCCTTATGAGAACACATTTCTTAATTCTTGCTGTGATTGTCATGACAATGGCAAAGTTTATGACGGCTGCTCATTTAAGCTCCAGTGCACAAAAAATACACCTCTGCAATTGATGAGTGCATCTGTTTTGAAGCGTTTACATTCCTTTACCAGCAATATTTTGCCATTTTTAAAACAGGGTGGGCTAAAAGAAGACTTGTGCTCTGCCCATAGCAGAGCACAAGTAATGGCTAAGCATGGCTCATACTCTCTAGAACTACAATATCCATCATGCGCACACTACAATGCCCATCATGAACACACATACTACAACTGCATTGAAAATCTCTAGTAAGCCTCCCACTCTCTAGAACTACAATGCCCATCATGCCCCTCTTTGAAGTTTGCACACTTTTACTCCTGATTTATCACAATACGGGAAAAGGAGAGGTGTACAAAAGCAACGCATTACTTATTTAAAAAAATAACTCCGATTATATGGTCTAAAATAAAAAATATTGGTTACTTTTCTTGGTACTTGAAAAAGTAATCTGAATATGTACCACACTTTTTGCGTTATCCCTAATACTGCCTTTGAGTAATAGAGGTGTCTCTGAGCAGACAGGGATTTACATTTTTGCATAAATAGATTCTTGTTTATTTGTGTATGTACATAATGTACTAATACTAATTCCTACACAGTTTTTAGTCAGTAGAAACTTTTATGAAAGTCAGCATATGAGCTATAGCACTGTGTTTATATAGTGTATATAGTACAAAGTATTTACATGTGTATTACATGGCGTACCATTATATTCCTCAAGGCCTCAAGTTATATCCTTGAATTTTGGTCACATGCTACTTTGAAGCATTTTCTTTGAAGGACTGTGCCTTACAGGCTTTCAAGCTGTAAGCATGAGTTATAATGCCAAATACACCACAAACATGCAAGCAATTCTGCATCGTAGTCATAAATGGCCTGATTAGATGTAATAATTGTCCCTAATTTTCTAAAATCCCAATGTTGCCATGTTTGAGCTTCAGTTGGTGGACCAGAAGAAAAACCTGTCACATCTTTCCTGACCCAGTGCTGAACCTCAGAGCGGGATTTAAACTGCTGGCTTGGCTGCGGCGAGCTTTCCTGTGGCGAGCGGATGATAGTCGCGGACTGCCAGGGTAAACCTCACCCTGGCTAAAGACGTCTATAAAGAGTTCTGTTTTTTTTTTTTTTTTTTTTTGTAGGCAAGCTCCAATAATTACTCTCTTTCGACGTCTTTAGACAATGGCAGGGGTTAAACACTACTGTAATCATTAAACCGTCTGGGAACCACATCTCGCTAGAAACAAAACACAGCCCGATGAGAAAAGAGGAGCTACAGAGAGTTGGCAGTCGATGTATTATTTCTCAATAGTCAATTCTTTTATCTGAGGATTAGCTGGAACGGCAGTGTGTTTTGTCTGTACATTTGAAGTTCAGTGTTGCATTTTACGTGGTCTGTTAATCAGCCAGGCATCGGAAAAGAGCTCCTCATTTCCATGTACCACAAAGAGAGAGAAAGTTATTCAAGGGTATTCGTTATGCTCCAAACAAAGAGATCTGGACGTACTTTCTTTTCTTTTTATAATCACCTCCTTTTGGATAAATCAACTTCTCACGCACACTCTTCTTTAATGGCGTTTGCCTCTGACGAAGGACTGCATGAGGTGTGCCAGAATTGCCCTGAAAGCTGTTTATTTATTTACTTTTGCCTCGAAGCATTAAAACCTGCACAGGTGGAATGCGTAGTTTGCCAGCAGACTTCAGTTATGAACGCTGTTCCATGGTTAATGACTTTGTCTTTATCAGATCAATGTAATTGGACTTTTCAATGGGAAATTATGCTTCCTTCCTCTCATAATTGCTTAAAATAATTCAAGTCAAGTAACATGGAACCCGCCTCCTTTGTCTGAAAGAAGAGGTTTTCAATTCCTTCCTCTATTGTCCACCTGGCCTGTTTTATCTCTTGAAAACACAGTGCTTGTTTGCCTAAATCTCACGAGGATATGCTGTCATGCAAACGCATCTGTGTGCACCAACTTTACCTGTCAGACTGCACTGAGAAATGATTTGTACCCTTCAGGCGAAAAAGGAGGGAGCCCTCAACCCTCTGATTGGTTCTTGCTCTCTCTTTTTATTCAGAAGACCACAATTTCTTAGAGCCATCAGGCTGTCCTGACTGGCCTTTTCTCTTATTCATTTTTTTCCCTCCCTCTTTCACTCTCTGTTTTGGGATGGGCTTCCTCCTCCTTTGTTTTCGTGTCACTGGTTGAGCCACAGGCTCTGGAGTGCACTGTTAGTCTTAGTGCCTAACGAGCAGTCAAGGGCGATGAATGGACACTGGGATCCATTCTGGCTGAACTCAGATCAGCTTTCTGAGAAGACTGGCTGTTAGGATGCCAAACAAAGGCTGTGACCACAGAGATATGGCACAGGTAGGACTGAGATGCTGCTTCCTCTATAGATTAAAATTTTTGCTGCAGGCAACAAGTGAGTTTAGTAAACAATTAACTTCTCTTTTACAGTTTGAGGTGATCATAAGGCCAAGTTTCTCTGTTTCTTGTACTTCTAAAAGTCTCATTGTATAAGCACCTGTATAAGGAGTCCAGCACGTTGTGCTTTGTTCAGTCATGTTATTATACACCATGCTGTAATGGAGGCGCCAGCAATTGTTTTGTGTTAGATTAATGACTCTGGAAAATGTTTGTCATTTTTTTTTTTTCGCTTTTATTATGTAATAATACATCACAGATAGATCTGTTTTTGCATTTGTGTTCTTCAGTTTTCTATGGTTGAGTCAAGTCAAGAATTTGTTAGTTTTAAAAAGTATTTCATATTTGGTGGGATTTCTCAGTAAAACTCCCTTGTTTACTGTAGATGTGAAGCTTGTAAAAATGTAAAGAATTCCATGACTCAGTTCAATACACAGTGCTGACATTGTGAACTCATTTTGTGTATGTGAATTGTGTATATTTGAGCTCCAAGACTCATGTATGTGTCATTAGTAGAAGATGCATTTTGGGTGATTTGATCACATGTGGTCAGGTTAGACACATAGCTGTTTACACCTGGTCACTTAAATGCAATGGTGTCCTGTGACCACTTGTGAACGGATTTGGAATGGAGGGTCTCTTTATCATGACGACATAAATCACTATGCCAGTGTGTTACTGCATGATATAAAAGCACAACAAAGTCAGAAAAGACAAAGAAAGCGCAAACCCCCCCAAAAATGGCGCACTGTTTCCGCCAGATGTAGTTGAAATGTAATGATATCAGACACACTAAAGAAGATCAGTGAAGCTCTTGAGATTGTGTATGTGTCCGCTTTTTTACATTTTCTGATCTGAAGGTTATTTCCTTTTAAAGCTGCTCATAACCGGCAAAGTTTAAACTCTTGTTTTAGTGATTGACAGTTGAGGGGTGGTGCTTCACTGTTGCCGGAACACATGCAGGACAGATTAAAGTTTACACCTCAAATACGATGTGGTCATATGTGTTTTTGATCACATTCGTATGTGGTTTATGTGATCTGATCACAAAACATTTTAGAACTTGTTTAGTCCTGTATTTAAGGCTTACCACATGTGATCGGATCACTCGAAACACATCTTTATACCAGGTGGAAACGGGGTCTTTATGGATAGCACTTTTCACAGTGTACATAATTTCAAAGCGGCTTTAGAGAATAAATGGGAGAATCTCATGAAAACATGTCCAGGTCACATTTCACCCCAAAAAAACCATCAAAACAAAACATATTATAATTAATTAATACAAAAATAAGCCTATTTTTAGGATGATTATTTTTTTTTCTCATTGCGACATTATTTTCATGACAATTAAGCATATTCCTCCCTAAATACTAATTACTGTAATGTGTCTGGATGTTTTACTTTGGAGATTTTTTTTTGTATTTCCCATTGTTCTCAATGATGATTCTCATTAGGTTCTCATTGCTGTTGTACAGTAATTCTTTTACTAAATTACAGTAAAGTAAATACTGTAATGCAATGATTTCATTCTATTTAAAATAGCATAAATAAAGGCTGTTCAATAGATACCACCATGAAATATACTTTACCATTTAAATAATATGTCATTAAGATTGCTTGAGATTGTTTGCATTACAGTAAATTGTCACTCTGCAAAACATTTGAATTGCCCTAAACTTTTCTGTAAGGGAAATATTATATCTTATTTCTTAAGTTTGATCTTGCGGTGAAATATGACCTGGGCATGTTCATAAAATTTTATTGTATATTCACCCAATATTATGCTTTAAAATATTGATTTGCTGTTGACCTTGGAACTCATTTCCTATACTTCCTGTTGGACTAGTTGTGCTTAAGCATTCTTTATTTGTCCATGACTTCCCGGGATGTCCTGATGGAGCCCCTTAGTTTTTGACTAATCCGATGTGCCTGTTAAAGACTATTTTATTCTGAGTGCAGAGTTATAGGGCAGAAAAACAAAAAAAGGCAACCTCCAACCATAGTAAACTAGGGGTTTTATATAGTCTGTAACATTGATTTAGCATGTTGAATGACATGGTCAAATAGTTTGAGAGTAAATGCTGGCACTTGCATGAACATAAAGAAAGAATGGGGAGAACTGCACAGTTTTAATTCATACATTTTCATAATTTCTTTTTATACACTAGTACAAAACTACTCTTTAACATATCTGTTTTCTACTCTCTTTTGAGAAGTAGCTGGATAGTTTGTGGACCAGCAAACAAAACACAACATATGCTGCTGATATGTTTTTTCAACAGAGAAATTAACCTCACTGGAAAATACGTGTTCTGCTCATGCGGATGGAATTGTTGCAGTGTCAGGTACAGCAGCATCCTGCAGCTGTGAGTGCCCATCATGACACAGCTGTTGCTGTTCTTATCATTGATATAATTTTTTCTTTCCTTGCTTGCACATTGCCAATTATATATGTGCTGTTAAGACTGGGGTTCAGAATAACAAACAAGGCGTGGTGTTGTTTCAGTATTGTGTGGGGCTCTTGAATGTGTTTCATCTGTCCCAGAGGAATAGAAATGTAGAGTCTCGCCCTATACTTCATGCCATCTCTTCAGCCCCCGGCTACTTCTGACACTTTCACTGCCAGAAGAGCAGCCTTTGAGTGGGCTTGATTTACAGTAACAGTCCATCAGGTTTTGCATAAAAGTTTGCTCACAAAAGCCACTAGTCTTTTTGTTGCCAACTGTTAACCATTCTTATCCCTGGCGAAAGGGGGAAACCGCTTCTAGGGCTCAACAATATAGTCTGCTGGGCTGAGGACAGTGTGAGAGAGTTTTGGGTCAGTTGACAGAACTGTCACTTGACTTAATGGGCCAGTGATAAATTGACACTACATGTTGTTATGCCTTGAACTTAAACATTACTTTTTATTACATGTTTTGAACCAAACGTTATCTAGCTGGCTGACATAGATAGAGTTTTATTAAAATTGTGAGAATGATGACAGTATTACAAGCATCAGTTAGAATGGGCTGAAAACTACAAAACAATCAGCATGCTAATGTTTTGCATTGTATGCCATAATTGTCCAGCAAAAGTGTGTTTTTGAATGTGTAGCCTTAGCATGGTAACACTATTACTATTGTGCTGACATTTGTTTAGGTATTTTCAAAAACGCTGACCCATCGCCTAAACGTTAGCGTGTAACTTGTCCTTCACTCTTTGTTGGATATACATGAATGAGGTTTAAAATTAACCAGCCTTTAGGGGAAGTGTGCTATGACTTTATAAACATTTGGGTGTTACAATGTTCGAAAAACCAGGTGCAAAAATCCCATAAAATTAACATTGCAAAATGATCACAGTTATCATATCTCCAAATCTGAATTTCATAGATACTTGGGTGGGCTCATTTGACTAGGGCTAGCAAGCAGCCTTTAAGTGTCACCCTAGCAACTGCCTTGCCATACCCTAGCTACCATCCAAACAACTGTATAGTAACAGGACCCCGCAATATCTCTGAACCAGGATGTCGTAGAGATGGGGGTGGGCTCTTTTGACTTGTGGAAATTTATTGAGGCTTCTGGGAAATTGTGGCAGTAAATCTTGTGACAGCAAAACTGGACCTATCTTGTTTATATTTAAAACCTGGAAAATTTGTAAAGAAAATGTAGCATTTTATAAAAAATACCTACTAAAAATACTTTGCTGAAAAATAAAGTTTATAATTTTTGTAGTGGGGCCAGTGAAAATGTTGACCAAGCTTTTAAAAATATGATTGGTCAGTTGAAAAAATCCTTCCAGTTCTGCCTTAGCTTCTGTGGAAACTGGAGATGAATAGTACCAAATTCTAAATAGTGTCCATAGTATCCACAATCATGCCCAAGCATTCTTCCTGTCTCAAAATTGCAGGGTGGAGACTTTCCCAGCCAGGATCTGAGGCTGAAGTATTTTAGCTTCTCCGGTCCATGCTGGTTCGTTTGTTTGAAAGCACACATAGAGTAGCTATAGAACATGACTTTGCCAGAAGCTAATAGCTTTTTTGTGGGTACAGAAAGCCTAAAGGCTGAATGGCCACGTCAGGATTGCCCCTCCTTGCAGATCTTTTTCTTGACCACAAGGCTGGGCAGCAGCCAAGCCTTCTTCTGAGCCTTCACCCTGTTGTCTGTCTCATGGATGAAAAGCAAGGACAGCTTCACTGCCATTTGTCCTCTTTTCCAGAGCAAAGTGTCCTCATTTGTCTTTCTATAATTAGACATTATTTTTTATTCGTACAGCTACATATCAGAAAGTAAATACTGGTGCTAATCTGTACAGATTGTGGTTTAATGTCAAGAATTCAAATAATTTCCTGAACTTTTCTTTTGCATTTCAAATATATCAGCCCCCTGCCTGAAGTTATACAAGCTTTTCATAGGTCCCCTGACCCTATGTTCTTATTGGCAGTCCTGCAACACTATGCAAGCGGCACTTTATGTATTCCAGACCTCTTGTCTTGTGTCCAAATGTCTTGTCATTTTAGATCTTATTTTTTCATTCTCTTTCTCTCCTTCCCACCATGTGAGCTGAACAAACACTTGTGCACAAGTGCATGCTGTATATACCCCAACAGCAGTAGTGTAGTCTAGGGCATATGCAGACATCCTTCTCTATTTTAGGATTTTACGAATGCCCACCTAAAATAAGAGATGATACATATGGCTACCAGTACAACGAGTAGGCTTTTGACCTTGAAATTCTTCAATCTAATAGCACGATGACGCAGCACTGTTGAATGAATTGAGTTTATTATTATTATTTTAAAAAGTGTGCAGTGATTCTCTCTTAACGTGCATGGAGCAGCGTTAGGCAGGAGCGCAAATGATGGCTCTGGAAAGACAGACAGTCTGACTAACGTTCATTTCAGATGCAAATTGATATTTGCTAACCAATCATATTTCCAGCATCTAATGATGATGCACAAGCAACCCTGAAGTAACCATAATTTGCACTGTAAATTTGTCTCCCTGCTAAACATACATGTATACATACAGTACTGTGTAAAATTTTAGGCACTTAAGATGTTTCACAAAAACATTTGTCTTAAGATGGTTATTTATATCTTCAGCTTTAGTGTGTCAAAGGGAAAAATAAATGTTAGACTCCAAAACAGTACTTTTGCAAATAGAAAAGATTAGAATAGAAGAACAGAGTGCCCTGCAACAGATGTCATGGCCCCCACAGAGCCCCCCCCCCACTGAATATCGAGTCAGTCTGGGATTACATGAAGAGACAGAAGCAATTGAGACAGCCTAAATAGATCGAAGATCTATATTTTGTGGTATCAAATAATTTACATTTCTTAGTAGGAAAACAATTTCACTATTTACAGAAAAGCACATTATAGTACACGCATAATAAGAAAAAACATTAATTATTATGTAGCCTATATATGGTAATATAAGAGTAATTTCATAGTAACCCAATGAAAGGTACATTAATAAGACCTATACATTTGAATACATATTTAACATCTAGCTACCATACCATGGTTTTTAGTTGTTCTGTACACCATGCCATCAAAAAGGAATGTGTTGTCAGACATTACTGGGAGCAACCTTTGAGTGTTTCCAGAAATCCCATTTCTAATCTTGTTTCTTTGTCTTGTCTTGCTTTCTGTGTCTGTAATACACAAGTATGTTAGCGCAAACGCTTCTGACTATTGACCGCAAGCTTTATTACCTGCGTTGTTGCATTCCAAAGTTTGCAAGCATGAGCAGACAGTAAATTTGGCAACAGTAGGTCAAAACTTTGGATCACTGCCCCTAGTGGCTGAAGCGGGAATTCTTTTTAAACGTAAGGGCACATTTGAGCTCAAGTTTCCTGCTGAGTGATTCCAATAGTGAGTTGTATTATTAGTTGTAAATGATATAAATACACTCAACAGCAATTAATAATTTATTAATTACTCTACACCCTAACCCAAGCTCTAACACTAAACTTTTGGTTAGAGTAAAAATGTAATTTTAGAGCTAAAGTGCAACCTCCCAATCTGTCTCACCATAGTTACTTACTGGTTCCCACATGACCAGAACCTGTGTCTTTGCTAGAGGGAAATGTGTTCACTCTTGAAGTGATGCAAAAATATCTGATAAGTAATGGTGCTTGTTAGTAATTCTGCTGATTGGGGTCAAATTCAGTGTACATGAACTTTCGGAAGCAACATTGATACGGAATAATTTTGGTCAGAGTTGCAATCTCAGTGTTGGCGCAGAGGGCTCTATACTGGGCATTAGTCTTCTACGGTCAGTTTTCTCTTTAAGGTCAACACATGTAATTAAAATGGAGCAATACTTTGAAGAGAATCTTACAGAATCAATGGCCATGCACAACACCTTCTATGATGCCTTTTCTCCTTTTGCCTAATCATGAAATACAATAGCACACACTCCTCAACTGCCAACATCATAGCTAGCTAATTTGCTAGCTACCTGAGTAATAACATTTCCGGGATAACAAAACATCGCCTCCTTGAGCACTGAAGTTTGTTACCACCACACAAGAATGTACAAATAAGGGTCTACAGGCTTGCAATGCATTGGCCAAGCATTCGCGTCTGCGAGGCCCCACTAGAGGCCCCATGACCCATTAACATTCACTTCATCTCAGATACACACTCTTTCTCTCTTGTGATGTGCTTTACCAGTTATTGAATATTTATGTAATGATTATTAAGTTCTCTTCTCTTTTTTTGGTTTGCTCTTACAGTAAATGACACGCAAAGTTTTTAGAATGCCTAGAGGTCATACTCAAGTACATGTCTGTCAGACTCACTTATTCCACAAGAATAGCACATGTCATATTTCCAAATAATTCTATAACACTCCTGCCATGGCAACAATGGCAAAGCTAGAAACGTGCCAAGATTTCAAGAAAGTGTGCCCTTCTACTCACTCACTGCACCCTTGCCTTCCTGTAACATAGTCACATCATCCACGGTCTACCACACATATAGACTGACAATAAAGAACAAAAAGCATGCAGGAACAAGTCTCCATCAACTTTAGATTACTCATACAGCTCACAAACAGCTTAATGTTTAGTAGAATTGCACTTGTTATTCAGAGATGTTGGTGCAGGTGCTGTTGGCTTGTGGGTCTGTGGAACAGATACCCCATGTTCTCCCCTCTCTTTGTTTCGTTCAGAGCAAAGCAGATTTATTTAAACGGAGCAGTGAGATAATGCCAGCAATGCAAACTGATCTAGACTCAGAGCTTATCCTCTGCATGGGAACAGATTGATAAAGGATCTTGTTTTACTCTCACCTCCTTTGTTGTATTTGGGGTCGCTCGGTTGTGGCTGAACTCATTGGCTGAGTGTGTTGTTTGATCATTTATGATTTGGGAAGTATTAGATTTGGAAGTTTATTCAGATTTCATTCCTTTATTGTATTTTGTGTTAAAGACCTATAATGGGGTAAGGGTTGGGCAAGGAGGAGATGTGAAGCAGCAGAACATTCAACTTAACTTTGATGACATAAAATAACTTAAAGAAACATAAACACACTCACACAGCGGCCGCATGTGCATCTCTCTCTCTCCCAAACTGGTGCTCATGGCTCGTCTTTATCCCCCTACCAGCTCATTATGACAATTCAGTGCTGGGCATGTGTCGTCACGGCCCGCCTATGCCCTACTCCTCGTCACACTCCTCTACTGCCCGATTTAGGCTGGGGAGACCTCCATCATGACATACTCCCCTCCCTTCCTGGAGGGGAGGTGTTGACATTCCGGCCGTCCTTCTGCTGGCATGGTCTTCCCCGCCTCTCCGGAGCACTGGGAGAGACGAGGGGAGGGAGAGGGAAAGAAAAAAGTGGCTCACCGGTCCCAGAACACACTGTCGCTTGGTCCTTGGCCAGCTAACCGATGGCACTGGACATCGCCTCCTGGCAGCCGGTAGCAGCTACTCCGTCTCCTGGCGAACCACTCCAGTACCACCGTACCATACCTTCTAGGCATGCGACACTCCAAAAGCAACGAGGGCTCTCAGAAAGGGCAACCATCCTCCTTCCTGGGTTTCGGCACCATTGTAACAGGGTAAAGGATAGGCAAGGATGAGGCGGGAACTGGCAGAACATTCAACAGCTTTAATGACATAAAAGAACTTAAACATAAACACACACAGCAGCCTCTCCCGAACTGGCGCTTCCGGATCGTCTTTATTCCCCTCCCATCTGCTTACGAAAATTCAGCCCAGGGCATGCATTATCATGGCCGGCCACGCCCTCCTCCTCATCACAAGACCAATGAAATCAAAATGACAGTTTTATGGCTTTAAATACATTACATTACATTACATACAAGTTTTAGACACTTGTGAAAAATGTTGCATAGTGAGGATATCTTCAAAAATCATACCAAAAAATAGTTTTCATTTATCAATTAACATCATACAAAGTCCAGTAAACATAAAAAAAGCTAAATCAATAATTCTTGTGGCTACTTTTGTCTACTTTAAAACAGACCCAATTCTCCTAGGTACATCTGGACACAGTTGGTTGTTGACAGATAGGATGTTCCAAGCTGCTTGGAGAATTCACAACAGTTCTTCTAACTTTTTAGGCTGTCTCAATTACTTCTGTAAAAATTACACTTGATAATCAATACTCAAAATAAACATAAACTTCTCATTGGTTGACAGATTACACACTCAAGATAGTGCTGCACACACATTCTCTCTCCCTGCTGGTGGTGTCGTGGCCGTTTATATCCGCTCACCCCATGCTCACTGGAATTAGAGACAGGTGACATAATTTAGCTCAGGTGCAAGCAACTTACTGCTCTCTCTCTCCGGAAGGGCGCTCGACCATGCCCCCGCTGCCACAGCCATCTCTTGCAGAGCATCCTGTTCTTCTATTCTAATCAGTTCTTTTTGCAAAAGTAATGTTTGGGAGTCTAATTTTTTTTTTTCCTTTTGACACACTAAAGCTGAAGATATAAATAACCATCTTAAGACAAATGTTTTTGTGAAACATCTTAAGTGCCTAAAAATTTTGCACAATACTGTATATAGTGCTTTTCTTATACTACACTCAAAGCAATTTACACAGTAAGCAGGGGACTCTCCTCAACCAAAACCAGTGTGCAGCATCCACCTGGATGATGCAACAGCAGCCATATCACCAGTACACACACCACACGCCAGCTATTGGTGGAGAGTAGCGAGTAGAGTTATAGAGCCAATTAATGGATGGGGATTATTAGGAGGCCATGATTGATGAGGGCCAATGTGGGGAATTTGGACTGGACACCTGGGTTACACCCCTACTCTTTTCGAGATGTGTCCTGGGATGTTTAATGACCACAGAGAGTCAGGACTTCAGTTTAACATCTCATCCGAAGGATGGTACCTTTCTTTACAGTATAGTGTCCCCATCATTATACCCACACAGACCACATGGTGAGCATCCTTTGCTGGCCTCCCTAATAACTCTTCCATGTGTTATACTTAAAATATTAAAATGTACAATCTTGCTCTTTTGGGAAAACAGAAAAATTGTTGAACTACACAGATTTTTGTCCAATCAAATACTCTCTAGAATGAGAATTTATCTTCCCCTAATAATACCACTGGCAACTTATTAATCATGATTTAAGGCTGTGACATAAAGAAAGCCTATTGGCTATTTTTTTTTTTTAAAGGGATGAGCCCCTTGGTATGTACCACCCAATCTTCCTGTTTCAATAGAACATACAGTATGTCAGCAAATTAATGAAAGCTGTGCACATTAAGCAGTTTCACAGGGCATTCAAAACATTGACTGTTGTAGTTGACAAGTCTTATTTTTAGATACGTTTTTCCAAAGAGAGGGAACACAATGGCATGATTAAGGTTTTACAGACAGATATAGCAGAGGGACATCAAAGCCCACATGTATGCCCTTTGCCCAGAAGTGTTAACATACGGGAGATCCACAGGGTTATATTTCTCTTCCTGCACCTGCTGGTTGCTCCTTCACTGTAATTGTGCACTTTCACCAGTGTGGAGGTTTTTGCTGTTGCGTTCCAAAGTGGTTATAACTAATGATGAGATCGATAGTGTTTTGGAAGAGCCATATGTAAATATTTGCCCTGACAACAATAAAATTATTATTCTTTACTAAATAATGTAATGCATAATAAAATGTGGTCACAATTTCTATTCAATTAATTGTGACTGATTCATGATTGTGTAGTTGACATGAGTTTTCAAACAGTGACAACATTTTCATTTCAAACAGTGCTAAAATGTTTCTATTTCTTGTATGACCACATATTCTTTTATACACTCACTGAGCACTTTATTAGGAACACTATGGTCATAGTAAAGTGCCCGACATGGTCTTCTGCTGTTGTAGTCCATCCGCCTCAATCTTCAACATGTTGTGCATTTCTGAGATGCTATTCTGCTCTATCAATGGGACAGAGTGGTTATCTGAGTTACTGTAGCCTTTCTGTCAACTCGAACCAGTCTGTTATTCTCCATTGACCTCTCTCATCAACAAGGCATTTCCGTCAGCAGAACTGCCACTGACTGGATGTTTTTTGTTTTGGCACCATTCTGAGTAAACTCTATATTGTGCATGAAAATTCCAGGAGATCTGCAGTTACAGAAATACTCAAACCAGCCCATCTGGCACCAACAATCATGCCACGGTCCAAATCACTAAGATCACATTTTTTTCCCATTCTAATGGTTGATGTGCATATTAACCTAAATTTCTATGTATCTGCATGATATTATGCAATGCACTGATGCCACACGATTGGCTGATTAGATAATTGCATGAATTAGTAGGTGTACGGGTCATTTGTCAAGCACACAATTTTATTGTGTGGTTGACAATTTTTTATTGTAAAAAAAAAACAGAAGACAAAAAAGTAACTGGAGGGAGAATGTACACCATAGTGTACAAAATACCCCAAAAATAATACACCAGGTTTTATATTTCTAGGCTCAAGATTTTTACTTTGGATAAAAAAGGACATAATACATTGGGTATTATTATAGTTGGCCTAACTTTAATGCATTGATTTTTCATTATCACATTGACAAAGGAATATTTAATAAAAAAAATGAAAATTCTGATGATTTACTTACCCTTGTGTTGTTCCAAACCTCAACTTTATTTTGTAGAACACAAAAGGTGATGCTGGGCAGAATGGCAACTGCAATCACTTAACTTTCACTGCATCTTTTTTCAATACAGTGGAAGTGAATGGAAACTAGGGATGTCATCCAACAACATGAGTACATGATGACAGAATTAAAATTTTTGGGTGAACTATCACTTTATTGCTGACAAGAGCTGGGATTCAAAACAATTGTGCCTCTAAATAATACCAATAATTTGCTCTGTTTCGACTCTCTCAGAGCCATGGGCCATTATGGTTTAACACACTGTCACATCAACTCACAGCAGGTGAAATTCAACAAAATAAAAACAAGAATATCATGTACAGACAGGAAGACCCAAGTTAGACTATGTTTAGGCTCAATGAAACCAAACCAGTACAGAGTCATGTGAACACAGATAAACACAGACCGTACAAAGTGTTATGCAATATATAGATCATGTTGCATACATGCATGAGTGTATATCTTTTCAAGGTAAGTTTTCATGGTGCATTTAGTGTCTCTTATGACATTTAGCAACAGTATCCATAAATTAAGTACTGTAGAGTTGAGTGTTGCTGTGGGAAAGCTCTAGGATAATTTGTATGCTCTTTGAATCTTTGTTGCATTGGATTCCTTCCATGTGTCTTTCAGTACAGTGCATCTATCCACGCCACTCTGTGAAGTTTCTCTGGTAGGGGAATTGGGCGGCATATTTCTAGTTGGCTTATAAATATTGTGTAACTAAGTCCCAGAATAACATGTTGTCAGGTGGAAAAGTACATGGAGAGTAGGGATGGGCATTTTTGAGTAATCTTGTAGGCAATTACTCTAACACAACAAATGAGAAATTGATTACTCTTAAATTAAAATGTCCATTAAAAATATCAAGTGACACATACGTGAAATGTGTCTTTTGTTTTATTCACAAATGTTGCCAAGAACGGTTTCAAAATAAGCAAACTTCTACAAACTATGCTTTTCTTAATGAATGAGATGAACAATATGCATTATAAAAATGTAATAAAAATGATTTGAAAATAAAAGTAATCATTTGCACTCACCTGGAGCTTACATAGAAACCAATACTGATGGCATTAGGGTAATGCCCAGATATATGATTTAATACATATACTGGTCTAACGAGCTTTAGAGTTTCTTGTACTGCTTCGCATTTAACTTTCCACCATAAGAAAAGATGCTTCTCCATTGGTTGGCATGACTCCAACAAGAACGGAGTACTAATAGAGTACTCTGATAAGAGTACTCTTGATAAGAATCAAAATATTACATGTAGTGCCACACTTGGCTTTGCTTGAAATCAAAGATGCCAAGATATCTCCTTCTCTCTCATCCAGCACCTCAACGACACATTTTCACAATGCACCTCAGTGTACACAATTTTAACTGCGAGATTTGGTGAGAGATTCAGAGGGAAAGTACTGGATAATTCAGCGTTGGCCACGCCTGGCCAATGCTCAAAGGAAAATACATTTGTTATTTTCAAGTATTGTTTTCAATAGTTGGTGCAGAACGATTACTCGATTACTCGAAAATCCCTAATGTAGTGTATGATTTTTGTGCCATTAATTGCTCAACTATTAAATTACACCATAGCGCTTTTTAATTATTGGTTCTGACTGGTTAACTGAAGTTCCAAGGTGTTTTTTAATGTTGTGTAACTTCAAGGCTGTGAGTAATTTCCAGGTTTGTTGACCACATAAGATAAGAAAATATCTGCGATTTGTTGCACTTGCTTTTCTTTATAAACACGAGCCGGATGGACATCGTTGAATGTTTTTTTCATCTCTCTGTTGTTT
This sequence comes from Moxostoma hubbsi, assembly GCA_032164185.1. Lineage (NCBI taxonomy): Eukaryota > Metazoa > Chordata > Actinopteri > Cypriniformes > Catostomidae > Moxostoma > Moxostoma hubbsi. Next base: position 19,483,063 of record JAVLUX010000009.1, read on the forward strand.
TCATTGTCTTGTGCAAGATTGCTATGTTTTTAAGGTGCTCATGTGTCTCAAGACACCTGCGTTTTGTTTAATTTTTTGCTCTGCATTTAGCTTTTTAACTTTTTGCAAAGGAACAGTATGTGGTTTTCGCCCTCAGTGGGGCACATGGTGTGTTGTGCGTAGATGCCGCGGAGAATAGTGTGAAACTTCCACACGATCTAGGTCTCCGTGGCAATGTGCTCAACAAGCCACGTGATAAAATGCATGGATTGACTGTCTCAGACGCTGAGGCAGCTGAGATTCGTCCTCTGCCACCTGGATTGAGGCGAGTCACTACGCCACCATCAGGACCTAGAGCACACTGGGAATTGGGCATGCCAAATTGAGAAAATTAAAATCACTGTTGAAAAATGCAGTTATCTCACAAGCTGTCTGGCACTGGAGACTGTTGGTCTTCTCTTTTCCAAACAATTGGTAGTAATAAGAGAAATATACTCAGAAAGCTTTTGCTTCTACACTTAAGGTTGGAATGGAAGTTCCTCTGAGAAGAACACTCCACAGAAGGCCTTTGATTTGACCCTCACAGTCTCAACGAGTCACTGTTGCCTAGACAGCGCTGTGTAATATGCACCAACAACTTAATTGTGTGTGTGCTTAAGTTGCCATGGGCAGCGTGTGACATTGTCCTTGCTTCTTTCTCACGCTTGGTGTCCTGGGAGGTCATGGTTTGGGTTATAGTCTGAGTACTGGGAATGACATCCCTTGTCACAAAAATGCACATTCTGAGCTCAAGAACAGTCAACCAGATATTTCTTCACCTTAGACGGCTTCTTTGATTTAATAAAATCTGAGGTCATCCTACACTTACTACATAGCTCTCTGGAATTCTTTATTATTGTAATTGCTAAGATTTTTATTATTCTTCTGCCCTAAAACTGATCGTGCACACCAAACCATAAGCCCTAGAGAGATTAATCTTTGAGAAATGGTAGTACACCTGCTGGGTAAGCATATGCATGCTCTTGCCCTGATTGGCCTATAGGTGACGCTGTAGCAAAGGAAAACGCCTAAACCGTATGTCCTACACTCAATTGCCTTATAACATTGGAATCCATTGCTCAAGCCGAACAAAATAACTCTCTCCAATTTAATTTCTGCCATGAAATGTTTTCGCAATTTGCGATTTTTCTTAAATCATACTTTGAGAACCAATCGGAACGAAACCAGTGCAATATTATTATCTGGAGTCCCAACATAAATAATTATCAAAAAAAGTTAGAACTTTTGATTCACCGTCTCAACTGTATGCCAAAACGTAAGGCCACCGGGAGGCGTTATCACATTTTACATGCATGAAAATTGCTGAATATTGCGTGGGGTGTCACACAGACACAAATTAAACATATCATATAATAGATCTCCACTTTCTGAACAACTTTGCCTCAAGGAACATTGTGTAAATCAAATCATTCATTAAACATATGAGATTACTTTAATCTCTAATCTTCAATTTTGCAAACTAGTAGAATTTTTTACACAACATCAACAAAACCTGTACATGAAAATTGGCATAGCTATAACAATGAAAATATATTACATAGCAAGTCTATGAAAAGCTGCAGTATTCACACAAATACAGTGAAACTTAATCAAATAAAGCATCTATCCAAAAGTACACAATTCAGAAATATTGTGCAAAAGAAATACATTAGAAGATGGCGATAATTTATATACCAGTCATATTAAAACGGGAACTGCTGTAACACAGTTTGAGGCTAAAAACAAAAACACATATTTGACTTCTGGCCCCTAAGGTCTGGACAAAGAAAAAAGAATTGGCCACCAGAAGACGCTATCACATTTCACAAGCATGTAAATGGTTGTATTATCTATGTTGTATTACAACTTTTCCATATCATATGCCAGTTCTCTTCATTCCGAACAACTTATCCTCAAGAATCATTGATGTCAAAAAAATTGTTTGTTACATATTTCACATTAAAAAAAAATAATTAAAAGCACTATATCTGTATGGTAAATTTTCCTGATGTTGCTGAACATTTAATTGCTTAATCTACATTTTAGGTGCTTATTGGCTGTCTGAAAAATACATGATATCTTGTAACACATGCACTCAGTGTTCCTATGCTGCTTAAACCTCGTTAATTGCTGCTTGCAGCTATATTTCTGATTGTTCTTTTTTTTTATTATTGTTATAATGACTGCTAAGCTACATAATTTATCATTGTCCCAGGCAACCAATTTCCTACATACTTGTGCTATATGTCTCTCATATCACTTTGTGATCTCATAAACAAATAGTATTTCAAATCAATATTTTATTGGTAATTTGTTGTGCAACAAAAGCAATTTTATAGTGTTGGACAGTTGCAGTTGATGCCACAGGCTGAGAGTGGTTTGTCATGTCAGTACAGAAGCTTGAAAATGCATGCAAACTGCCCCATTTCCCAGTCCATTTAGACCAAATCTATATTAGAAAGTCAAAGATATTCACTTAAAATGATTAATCATAAAAGGACAATGATTAAATTAACTAGAAAAGATAGAATTAGAAAGATTGATTAAAGCTTTACTCAGTTAGATTAACCATGTACTTTGAGTTAATCAATGGCGTAGTGATTTTAATCAACTCGTGCTAATTTAACGTTTGAAAACATGCTCTTAACCAGCAATATACTGTAAAAAACATTGCATCACGGCATAGAAAAAGGAATCAGCTGGTTGAATGCCTCTATGTGCTTTCAGACATGAACTCCAAAAACAGGTTGGTTTTATTTTAAAAAGGAGCCGGCACATAGGCAAACAAGTTTTCATTTCATGTGATTGGCCCACACAGTGTTTAAATATAATGTTAAACATGCTTGTTGTGCTTTTTGTGACCCCTGTATAGTACTATGTAGACTTGATGTATAAACTCTGAGTCTACATAAAAGTGGTCACATTTGTATCATTTCACATGTTATTATTCAGAAAAACAAGCACTGAAAGTTGCCTTTTAATAAAAATGTGCTCTGTCCATGTTCTGAGATTTAATGCACATACACACATAATGATCTGAAATCTTCTGAGTTTCTCGTACCGCTTCGCATTTCCTTTCCACCATAAAAGCAGATTCTTGTCCATTGGTTTGCATGACTCCAAGAAGAACTGAATATCAAAACAGTAGAATTTAATTAGAATCAAAATATTACAAGTATTGCCACACTTCTCTTTTCTTGAAAGCACATACAATGATGCCATCATATCGCCATCTCTCATCCAACACCTCGACGACACATATCCACAGCACCCACCAGTGGACTCAATTGTAATTGCAAGATTTGGTGAGAGATTCAGAGGGCAAGTACAGTGTAATACGCAAAGGAAAATCATTTCACGATATTCAAATAATGTTTTAATAGTCGACAAGCTATTGCAGAAAGATTACTCAATTAGATAATTATGCATGTACTGTAAAACTATTTATTTAAATTTGTGTATTTTAAGTATATAAACAATATATTTTAAGTTAATTGCAAACTATTCATATATTTACAAATATATAAGGAGTTTGAGAGTGTAGGGAAAACAATTTAATTGCATCATTAGTAGTGTGTCATGGGACTGGGTGGACGCTGCAGAGCTCTTTTGATGCACTTTGTTTGCTGTGATTCTCTGATTGGTGGACCTTTTCTCTGCAGGATCATGTTATTCACCACAAATTCCTCTATTAAACAAACACAAATAGAAACCAACAAAAATAATCAGATTTACAGAGAAGAGAGCTTTTATCTCTTGCCACCTTATTACACAGAATCTGGTTTCGACATTTTGCTATATATATTTCTGTTATTTCTGTTAATAACTTCAAGATCCTAAATGTGGAGCATGTATTGCTTACATAAATGTTGACCTTTCACATATAACTTCCGTTTGAAAACATGTACATGGGTTGTTGTGTACATTATAATGTGGGGTGTGTTTTCGTGAGGGCCTTTGTATCTTTAGCCATGCTGACTTGTCAAAAACATAGTGGGAGGCCACTGTTGAGTGATCTGGTGGGGTAGCTGAGTGCTCTCCAACTGCTTTTGTAATTATAATGCATTTTGTGTCGGTTCCCGGCATACTGCCTTCCCACTCCTTTGTCTCGTGACAGAGTTCATATCCATTATCAGAATATCATAAGCCGCTTCTCAGCCCACACAAAGCAGAATGACAGAACCCCACTATCTCAGTCATGCTGTGGAAGTCTTCATCTGATGAAGTGCGAGAAATCGAGGAGTAGACATACATGTTCTTGACTGTCATTCAGTTTCTTTGTTCACAATGGCCTCATTCAGCCAAGGCCTCTGACTAAACCGTGTCAAACTAAATTAGAGAGACAGAAATATAAGGGAGAGAGAGGGGTACTGGTCACTAAAGCTGCTGATCCATTGCCAACTGCCTGGACCGTCTACCTCCCAGAGAGAGTTGACACTCTGAATAGCCCCGAGGGAGGCTGTCATCACCCAGGGAACAGTGGAGTGTGCGGGCAGAGTGAGAGAGGATGGGCTTGAGGAGTTTGGGTGAATTGGTTGTTGTTGTGGGTAGCAGGCAGTGATTTGCGGTCACATCAGACCATGTGAAAGAAGCCAAAAAGGTGAAAACAGAGAATAAAAGATGTTTACAAGAGCTGAAGGGTTTTTGCAGTGAAGCTAAGAAAAACAATTATTTAACAAAATAATTTAATCAACTGTTTTATAGTCTGGTTTGGGCTCTAATACTTTTTAGTTTTTTCTTTGTCTAAGGAGATCTTGTAGCTCAACTGATAGGGCATAGCTCTAGCAATGCCATGGTGATGGATTCAATTCCAGGGGAAAGCATAGAATTATTTAAAAAAACTTTAGCTTGAATGCACTGAAAATTAATTAGTCAAATGCAGAATTGTACATGTAAATTTCCTTTGACAAGTGTAAGAAATCAAAGCTATCTGCTGGTTTTTGGACACACTCCAAGCTCTCAGATTTTTGTTAAAATATCAGTTAAATTGCTGTTTTGTTTTTGTTTGCTTCTGATATATATATATATATATATATATATATATATATATATATATATATATATATATATATATATATATATGATGAATCATCATGGGAGAAAATTTTGGTCCATTTTGGTCCACGTTTATGGTCCATTTTTTTATTTCCACATGCATACACCAGAGGGCACCCTGCACTGTTAAAAAACAATTTGCAAAAACTATCTTTAGGGGGTACAACAGCTTGTCACTGAGGCAGTACCCTCAATGATACACCCACTGTTCCCTATTTTCTCCTTAATCAACTAATACTATGTACCCTTTAGGGACAGATAAGGTTCAAAAGCATTACAACTGACATGTAAAGGGTACAGTGGGTGTACATTTAAGGCCGTTGCCTTAGTGAAGCACTTCTTTTTCTTTTCTGTGTGTTAAGAGATAAGTTTATCGCAAAACCTGATTAATGTTGTGTGAAATGTTAAAATTGACACTGAAACTGTATCAGCCCACCTGCCATCATGATGCTATCATTCCAACATACTTTGTCATTGACATTATTCAGCAGGCCCTGTTGAATGTAAAGTACAGTCATTTGGTATATTTGAATAATTTGTCCTTCCTGTGCATTTTCCAAAACATATCTCTCCTCATCCAACCATCCCAGTTTTCCTTTTAAAGGGAACATATCTTGAAAGACAAGGTTCTACTACTATCTCTATATACTCTAACATTCACAACGCAGAGCTCCAGTCCACCCAGACTATATGGAAACTAAGCTGCAAAACAGGCAATTTAATTCTACGGGTCTGAGAGAAGGTGGAAAATCCTTATGTATAAATAAATTACAGCCATTTTTGGTGCAAGAGGCCTTGATTAATATTAAAGTGAACCTCAGTAAAAAAATAAAAAGCTGCAAAATTGTAGAACATGTCTCTTGTAAAGGTTATGTGTGTTATTTTTCCATGTTAAAATACTTTCTCCTGTCCCAGCTGAATACAGTGTGCACAGAGTAGTATTAGTAAGCCATTCGAAGGTTGATTTACCCCAAAAAGTGTAAACAAAGCAGCTTTGTGGCACTATAAAAAGTTTGCTTTGTTTGAGCATCCTGACCATAGAATATAGAAAAGAGAATATACATAGTGGCACTAGTTGGGTGTAATCCAATTACAAAGTAATTTGTTTCTGTAATCAAATGAATTTTTTTAGTATAAAAAGTATTGTAATACATTACATTTTAAATTCTTGTAATCAGATTACAGTTACTGACTTACAGTTAATTTAATTATAGTAAATTATAGGATTATGCTTATTTCTATTATGTTATTTATGTGGAATACATGAATTATGGCCCCGTATTGAGTCATAGTGAAGGAAGATGTGAGTGTATGTCTTGTGTGTAACAATGAACTAGAAAGAAATATAGACATTATTTTCAATTTGAGTGAAAAAGTGTTTTAGAAAATAACTTTAAAGTAATTAGTAATCTGAATACAATTTTAGAGAAATAATTAGTACTTTTGTAATGCTAGTGATACAGAATTATACAGCACCTTCATGTGTACTTTTTCTCATAGGATAAATGGGAAATACTGCTTAAATTTTTCATCACCTGATAGATCTGTTTTTAATCATCTGCTTTGAACTCACTGGATATTTCCTATATTAGAGTTTCCATTCTGATGTCCTGCCCTCGGGGGTTCAAACTCACCACAATATGTTTTCCACCACCTCTTACATTAACTGTCATAAATACACATGAAAACTGCAACATGTGCCCACTTGACCCCACTCAAGAAACAGCCAAGTGTCATTAGATTTTCTTCACACTTAAAGTGTTTATACAGTATGAATTAAGACATTACAGGTACAGTTGCTGGGTTTGGTGGTTAATATTTAAACAATAGCACAGATACTGGGTGTTTCTCAGACATGTGTTTCAACAAAATTAATACTGACATAAAAAGGACAAAATGACCTCATACTCTTCCTCCCACAAAACAATTTTTAATCTGCCTCAGCCTGGCTTGCACACTGTTATTGTTACTCTCAGACACTTCACTACCCTCAAACCAGGCCTCACTGCGTAATTAAATAATTTAAGACATTTGTTCTTGCCCCTATTTTGCCATTGCAAAGCCTTTATATCAAACTAATTGAGAAGTTAAATTACACCACGTTATCTCACATTGGCACTCGGTATGGACAAAAGTGTCCAGAGAGTTGGCTGAACCCTAAATTATGTATTAATAAGTTCCCTTTCTGTTGGTCAGAGTGGATTGTGTGGGGGGTTACTACACTCAGTGACCTAAATGAGAGTGGAGTGTTGAGATCTTTTGAAAGTTTAGTTCAACATTTTTTGGATTCCCAGATCCCAGTTCTATAGGTATTTACAGCTGCGCCACCTGCTCTGTATTGTTTTTGGGAGTGGAAAACACTTCCTTAAAGCGGCATATAGGAGAGGTGATTATGGCTTTCGGAAAAGGTCATGAAGCATCATGTATTACTCTCTGCTAATTCAGAGTCTGAGAATGGAGCTTCAACATCTCTCAAGAGATTATGGGAGAAAGATTTACATATTATATTGGAGGAGGGAGTGTGGGCTAGGTTTAAAAAAAATGAATCTATTTCATTTCTATTGGACTCCCTCTAGGTTGTATAGGGTTGGTCTTAAAGACACACCCACCTGCTGGTGATGCCAATAAGAAGATGGAGACACAACCCATGCTTTTTGTGGGTGTGTTAAGATCCAGGAATTTTGATTGAAAGTTCATGTATTTTTTGTATGATGTTTTAGGCACTCGAATTTCACTCTGCTTCTGACTGTATTTTGGATAGGGCGCCCTCATATCCGGAGTAGTTTGCGGAGATGGGGAGGATGACTGCTTTTGAAGGGATGTCAAGCAGAAGGCTGGGGGTTCAGAATTTGTTTAACAGGAAGTGTGGCAATTACTTGGTATTTTGGGGGGACTCTCGGGGAGGGGCTGGGGAGAGAGATGTTTAATTTATCTAGGACTGTCAATCGATTAAAATTTTTAATCAAATTAATTGCATGGTGTCCCGATAAATTAATCGCGATTAATCGCATATACAAATATTTGCTGACATAGCCCCTCATATAACAATAATTGAATATATAATGATGAAATAATTATACATAGTTATCTATATATATATATATATATATATATATATATATATATAAATATATATATATATATAAATATAAATATTTATATATTAGGGCTGTCGATTATTTAACTCGTTAATAACGTGCGATTCATTTTACAAAAAATAACACAATTAATCGCAATGCTTTCCTGAGAAATTCTTGAGAAATGCAAGCTTGTAATACCACTTGTTTACTCCAGAGGGCAGTAAGTGAAATTTCAGCTGTGTGAGCAACATGCAGTTTATTACAGTGAATAAAACATTAACAACCCTTCAGCGGACACACAACATAAACATGCGTTACGTTTTTGCGTTCAAAACACTTGAAGGGGCGCAAATGCAAACTAAGGGATCTCAAGATGTGTTTAAAGATTGAGTATTAAACTATATTTAACTTGACACATTGACCTAAAAAAAATTTATGTTTATGACGCAACACACCCTAGACGCGACACAAGCATGTCTGACACAGGACGTATGGTCTTTACCTCACAAATATTTAATTACCAACAAGGTTAAGGAGGTGTCCTTTAAACTGTTTAACACCATTTTTACCCAGTCAATCTTTATTTAAGAAACATGCTCCCTGAAATAGATCCACTTTGCTCCTTCTGTAATGCTGTAGATGAATCTGCCCCTCACCTTTTTTGGGAATGTGTCCACGCTGTAGTATTTTTGAGAAAACTGTGTTTGTTTGTACGTACCTCTATTTTAACTAGTTTTTCTTTGCTTTATGATGACGTTTTATTTGGTCTTCACAGTTTTGATAAGTTAATATTTTCTGTTTAATCTGTTTATTTTTCTTGCCAAGTTTTTTTTATACGTAATTGTAAATTTATGTCTATAAAGCCCTTATTTGCACTTTTTTGTAAAGATTTGAAATATTATTTAAATACTCTTTGTACCTCCAACAACTCCAAAGCATTGAAAACCATTGCACTATGTAATGAATATAATGTCTTGGCATTATTGTAAAATATATACATTTATGTTTATGATGCAACGCACCCGAGACGCTACACAAGCATGTCTGATGCAGATGTAAATTGACGGGTCCTTAAACAAGCCCTCATAATAAATCTCCAACTGATTGACAAATTCACTTGTGAAATGGATTGCTGTGAATTGTATGCCAATGATTGTCTTATGTTCAATAATATGTTAGTAAACAAATACAGTGTATTCTAAAGCCGCTTTTGGTATTGTCTTATTAATGATTAAATCTTCTGCCACAAGAATGTAATGCACTTTAATTATCTGAATATTTTTTATTTTATATATATAAATATTTTGTGTAAATCGACAGCCCTAATTTTAATTATATGTGATTATTATGTTTTTCTCTTTTTTTCCCTTCTTTTTGTGTGTGTGTACTAATTATGACCACAGGGGTGTTCGTTGGGTGTTAGGGTGGGTTTGGTGATTGGGGAGGGGTATTAGGGGGGATTAAATGTTAATTCACTGTATATATGTTGTGTTTTTTTATTTTGTTATATGTTTATTAATCAATAAAAATGTTAATTGAAAATAAATAATAATAATTTTAAATCTTTGTAGGGGCAGGAGGTAAAGACCACATAAAATTGTTTAATGAGTACTGTATTTTCAACATAGAGATGGCAAAATCGTAAAATATCTTATGACTTGGCTCATATAAAAAGGTATGACTTTGTAACACATTTCTAAGTTTGTGGGCAATGGAGGAGTCAGGAGATAGCGAACAGTCAAAGGTGAGTATTTTATTACTCTCTCTCAGTGTCTTACAAATCTTGAAGGAATAGTTCACCCAAAAATGAAAATGTTCTGATAATTTTAGGCCATCCAAGAAGTTTCTTTCTTCATAAAAACAGAATTTAAGATTTTAGGATTTAATTTCAGGCCTCCGCCTTTAAACAATGCAAGTGAATGTACTTGACGGTCCCAAATTAAGTTCTTCTGAACCCAAACGATTTATTATTTTTTAGAAACAAAACAATACTTGTATAATTTTTAACTACAAATGGTCACTTCCGTACATCTCTGTGACGCGTGCTCATGAGAGGGATGACGTAAACTCGTTGGTAAGGTCACGCATCACATGGAGGAGGAGGCAGGAAGTGCATCACAAGAGAAGAAGCGCTGTACAAAAGTTTAATTGTCTTTGCTGTAGATTTGTATTTGTAGACACAAACAGGTCAATAGCTTTAGGAACAGGCTCTGGTCGCTCTCTCTCCCACTCTGATGCTCTGGCGTGCCTTTTCAGGTCTCCCTCCACCATCACTATAATTAGAGACAGGTGTTAGAGTTAATTACGACCCAGGTGATGATCCTTACTGCTCTCTTTCTCCCTCAGACCGACACATGACCATGCCCCCAATGCCACAGACTTTTATTCCTATTGAGACCAACCAAATGGATAGAATACAGACATCAAATATGATCTAGCCTCCTATCCAACACTCCTATCCAAGAAAGGAAATATCTGAGGACAAATTTGGTTGCTCATTCCACATTTATTTATGTAATACAAATGACTGATGTATGTCAATTACTTACGTTATACGTTTCTTGTTCCAAATCCTAATATTTTCTTTTTTATGTGGTACACCATTATTTTTCTTTTAAAATAATGGTTGGGTTTAGGGTAGTGTTGTTACATAACCAAAATTTCAGTAGTCGGTAACAATAGCAATTACGAAACCATAGCAAAAAATGCTAATATATAATGTGCTATTGAACATATTAACATATAAGTTAAATTACAATGTTGATAATAAATTAAAAGAAATGCACTTTTCTTTCAAGTGTTTCTCAATTAAGTTTTTATAAGTAGGGCCTTCTGAAATTTCTTTTTCCCACAAATTCTTTTTTCTTAATTATTTTTCCAGAATTCCATGTTTTTTAAATTTGAAATTTAATTTCATCATCAAAATTGTGTCTAATCAAATTAATTCTTAAAACTTTTTATACTTTTAAGAAGTAAAATACATAATTCATTATTAAAATGCTTAATTCATTATTATTATTATTAATATTACTACAGTGAATATGAAATTTTACTATACAGTTGTAGTATATTTCTGTTGCAATTTTTTCAATTTCAGGCATCTAAATTTTATTTTGAATGTACTTTTATTTTGACGTGTGGTTTGGGGTTTGACGGAATCTTCTTTTCTTCTGACAGATAAACAATTCGATACATGGCCTAGTGTGACGTTTAAAGTGCAAATGCTGTGATTTAATTATATTATTATATAGTCTACATGTGCTACATGCTTCACAGTTGATTAGTGATCTGCTTTGTCATCTCATACTGTGCGAATGATTCTCAGTGTCTATGTAGTTTCCGGTGTATGAGCGGTCTGTTTCACACATTCATTTAAAGCACACAGCTCATGTAGACTTAGATTGCAGCCTTTCGTGGTTTAATAATCGCACTAGGACATATCATGATTTTAATTTGATTAATTGTGCATTTTCGTTTAAAAGGAGTAAGAGAGCACACACTCAAATATGCTTGTGAGCATTTGAAAGCTGATGTGTGTCTGTCAGACAGTGTGTTTTGGCTTGAGTCGTGCTCGGTACTTCCAGTATTGCAGAAACACCGAAGTACTGGTACTTTTGACAACACTAGTTTAGGGTTTAGGTAAGGTCAAGGGTTTACATTTGGCTTGAACATGGGTTCTGGGTACTGTTAATACGGCTTTTCATGAGATTGGGTTCGTATTACTGCTGTTTTGCTATTGAAACAGATGTTTGGGTGGGACATATTAAAGGGTTAATTATTGGGGTGTTTAAGTAGCCAATAGGCTTTAGTTACATCACAGCCATGAACCATGAATTGCTACTTGTTGATAGCCTGTTTCATTTGGCATTGGAGGGAGGGACATTCTCATTCTACAGATCATTTGATTGGACAAAAATGTGTATAGTGAAAAATGTGTCAATATTTTTGGTCTGTTTTCACAAAAGAGAAAAACTGCTTAAAGTTCATGTTGCCAACTTTTAGGTGTACACTAGCATATAGATCATTTCAAAGCAAATACAAGCCACAAAACTTACCATTTTCACAGGGTCTTTAAATGGTTAAATGTGTTGCCTGGCTATTATGCAGTTTTACGTATATATTTGAAACGAGGAGTTCTCATTGTTGGCAAACTTAAACAGTTGGCATGGCTTGACAGGTTCAGTCTGTCACTCTGTCTCTATCTCTCTCTCTCTCTCTCTCTCTCTCTCTCTCTACCCCTCTTGGCCAGGACTTGAGTCTTAGAGCTCTCCTAAATAGCAACAAGTAAGCATGCAGCAGCAACAGGCTAGGGAAACTCTCCACAGGGCTCATGAATACAGAAGGAGAAAGAGAGGGAGAGAGAGATTTATAGAGGGAGTTTTAGAAGGAAGATTGAAGCCGTTGGCTCCTCAGTACACTCACGATGTTCTATACACTTCCTATTCCTATGATAATTATATACTTTCTACGCAGCTTCTTTGAGGTAAGGATCCTTCAGCTTGTTTTCATACCTTTGTGTTAGTATGGAATTGTCAGCGGAGTTAATTATTGTTGGGATTATTTTTGTTAATTATTGTTGGGATAGATAAACATCAAACTGTCACCATGTTTAGTTATGGCTTTCATTTAATTTTCTTTTGAACTGCTCTTAATATGCTTGTAACTTCACTTCTTGGAAAGAGGACAACGTTTAGTTCAATGGAAAATATTTGAAACATTTGCTCAAGTCAAAGATGTGTTGGTGTTTTGACTGAAAAGTGTTGTAACACTATGGGCATGTAAGGCTCTGATACATTTGTGTCTATTATATCATGAAGTCTATTGAGTTTTGATTTTGGGTTCACATGATCAAACATAGAGTAATTTTTCCTTTATAAATGTCTTACAAAGTTCCTATAATAGCATTTTGGTGTCTTTGGATTTGTTTCTTGAGACCACATATGTCTCTGATTAAATAAAGGACGCTTGGTTCACTGCCTGGATTTTCTCCCACCTTACACTCACTGAGTCAGTGAAGCTTCACCAGTGGTTGTATTAGTGTGTGTGTGTTTGTGTGTGTGTACTCACATTGGGAAGCAGTATTTGCAGCCCATATAGTGTTGCCATGGATTTGGGGAGGTGCTTTTAAAATAGTTTTTTAAGTTTTCAGTGGCACAACAAGGCAAATGGTTTTTCATCTTGTTCAGAGCCTAATTGAGAGAGAGAGAGAGAGAGAGAGAGAGAGAGAGAGAGAGAGACTTAACTAGCTATATTACCTGCAAGTTTTCTTGTTTCTGAATGCATTTATGTCCTTACAAAAACTTGTGATTGAATTAGATATAAAATGACAGAGATGTATGGTGTCTTGATCCTGCCATGGAAGAAAAAAATCAATAGGTTAATTCTGACACCAGTTGGTTTAAATATTTTAAAAAATGACAGAAACATTCAGTTAGTTATGAGAAAACATTAGCATAATTTGTTTGCAGATTGGTTTGGTAGTTTATCAAATACAGTCAAATTCACAGGGGTGCACATAACTTTTTAGTCTGGTTCACTGGGGAGCACTAGGAGATTATGTTTGGTACTCACCCTATACGCAGTGTGGTCTGACTAAGCATCATCTTCCTCATTACCCTCCTCCTCACTGCCCTCCTCACTGTCTCCCTCATTATCCTCAGTTTCAGTTATAGTAGAGGATGATGTACTTGCTGCTTCCTGGATGGTGGAAGATGATTCACTTCCCTGGTTGAATCTGCAATGGGCTGTTTGTATCCATAGGTCTACAGCTGGCTTCGGGTCAAATGTGCTCATCTTTGGCAAGTGGATGCTCATCAGGGCTGAGAGATGAGGATGTAACAGACTGAATCCGTACTTGTTTTTTATTATATAGAGATGTGAGAAACCCCTCTCACAAGCTGCACTTTTCAAAGGAATACTAAGGGACAATTAAAGTATCTTGTAGATGTTGGAGTAACTGTCTGGATTGCTTGTATTTACTACCTTGACCAAGTCATACACAGAGGAAGCTGCCAAGCATTTTCCTGCTTGCTTTAAACACATTCATTCTCTTATAGTAAAGTCTCTGTCAATAGGCAAGATGGCCTCATAATTCTGGAGAATGGTGCTGATTATTGTATTGCCAAAACTGTGGAAGTCTTGCATTTCTTGAGACGAAGTTGAAGGATCAAAAACGTAAAAATGACTTCAGAGATTCATATCGGTTTTCAATTAAACCTCTGAGTAAATTAGTTTTGTCCCTCTCAGCATCAGCATTGGAAATAGTGTTTTCCCTATACAGGCCTTCACCATCAAGCAAAAGCGTGAACTGTCCAATGGCTAGCATGAGTTCATCTTTACATTCTCATTTTGGTCAGATTTTCTTGCTGAAACCTTTAAGATGTCTCCTGCAAAATGTTTCAAACACTGGAAATGCTCAGTGCATATATGCTTAATTCACTGTCATCCGTCTTATCCAGCTGCATTTGAATGGCTGGCCACAGATTTGATATTTGTAACATTGTCTCATGCCTCCATGCAGGCATATATTATTGTGAAACTTTTCTAGTTTTAAAAAGGATATACCATTCTTGTCACATAACTTCATTAGCACTTAAAAAATGTTTGATCCACCTTTATGTAAATAAAATTGCAGCAGCTTGACAACGGAGCGATTAAACTCTCACAATATGAAACCATGCGATCAGCTGATTTTGCACAGTTCTCAAGTGTGTGTGCAGTGCAAAAAACATGCACAAGGGAATCCCCAATCACAGTAATTTTTCATAGATTTGGTAGAACACTGTTGTACAGTACATACCGATGTTGACAGCAGCCCCATCTGTACAAACAGCGACCAACTTTGTCATCCATTCATCCAACCTTGTGTCAAGGAATAGATTGGCCAGGCCGTCCATTATGTGCTGTGCCGTTCGTTTGACACCCAATTAAATTAATCCAAAGAAATCAGAAGTCTCCATTTGTGGAAACACACACAATGTAAACAATTTCCTGCTCTGTTTTTGTTATGTCTTCCATTCCGTCAAAAAAAAGACCACAGAATTCAGCTGATTTCAGCTTTTTCCTTAAATTCTGTACTGATAGTCAGTGCAATGCTTTGCATTATTCATGCTCTGCCTTCATGTGAATGATATGCCCCTCTGACTGTGTCTCCTAGCCTTTTTAATAATGCAATATCCTCAGCATACAAAGACATAGGATGTGTGTGTTAAGCCTTATGGAAGGCCAGGAGAAAAACATTACACAGGTGACTGAATTTTTCATCTTTACATTTTTCATCCTTTTCGATTTTTCAACCTAACTCTTTTCGTGCTTATCAAATGCCGGATGACTAAAATTTTTTGTCCCTGCATAGAAATCAATAGTTATGTTTGCTAGATGTGGATGTGAATGATAGATTTTACACCACATTTGGTTGCACTCATCGGATTCAAGCCGATGATACTCCTTGGAGCCACTTTTCTCTGAGAAAACTCTTCTTTCACTCTGGCTCGGTCTGACATTTCTTTTGAGGTGGAGGAATGCCAAAGAAGTTACTTAATGTCTGTTGTTTTTTGGACATCTCTCACAGTCTTACATTTGTTCGACCCAAAACGGTAACTGTATATTAACACTTGTCATATATGTTGATGGTATGAATAGGAGCGGTCTAAAAAAATGTACCCTGCACATTTTATATTTCTGTCACGCATGCGCACCTGCGCACCAGTTATGTGCACTCCTGCAAATTCATACATTTTAAATGTGGTTAGATGTTCAAATAATATTCAAGACCATTTTACATATTGTCCACTAAAACTGTCAAGAAA
Organism: Moxostoma hubbsi; assembly: GCA_032164185.1. Taxonomy (NCBI): domain Eukaryota; kingdom Metazoa; phylum Chordata; class Actinopteri; order Cypriniformes; family Catostomidae; genus Moxostoma; species Moxostoma hubbsi. The sequence goes on from JAVLUX010000009.1 coordinate 19,499,024, forward strand.
AGCTAGCAAAGTCTACATAAGTTTATTGTTATTGTGGGATATTGAAATGTGCCCTATAGATCTTACCACCTGACATATGGATCATAGAACACTACAGGTGTGAAGTAATGAAGAATCTCCTCCTCTAGTGTCTCTGCATTTATGGCTCCGTTAAGGCACTCTGTAGTGTGGCTTACTCTGCGCCACTAGTGTCACCAAACAGAATTGCAAAAATAACACTTTGCTGCCTTTCATTGGTCAAACGAGAAGATATTCTTGATCCAAACTTACACCATTGGTTCAGCCAATGTTTCTATATTTGTCTGGTTGGAATTCACCAACAAACAGATCAATGATTTGAAATAACTTCAGAGTCACATCATTTGCACTTTTCAGTGGTTTCACTTTTACGAATGGTTCAGGCACCTATAGATCCTTCCATTTTCTATAGTCGCTTACCCTACTGTATGTAGTTGCTGGGAGGACCGGAGCCTATCCCAGTTGTCTCTGGCCTATCTACTTTTTTAGTTGTCTCTGCATATTAAGTTGGGAAAGGACAAAATATTTTAACATCGAAAAACACACATCACTTTAAATCTTCCATCAACTGAATGTCTGTCAAACTTCATGCTATGAACACAAACAGCGATGAACTTTTATATCCCTACACCCCCGGCTGAAACCAGAGCCATGAAACAGCACTATTCCCAAACATTTAGAACAATATTGTTCTCCAGCAAAGAGCAGTTTGACAGAGGATCCCTCCCAAGCTCATCTCCCGCCAGGAATTTCACTGCTCGGATTGCATATGAATGAGAGTTGTTTTTGCATCTGGTTACTCTTTAGATGACAGTGTTTGGTATGTCAGAGCTAGGCATTGTGTGTAAAAGTGTGGGTGTGAATGCATGTATTAGCATGTATGTTGTTGTTTTGTTGTATAAATGTATTAATTACACAGTGACAGTGGGACTGATGGGTGCTTTTGCTAGTGTGTGTATGTGTTTGTCAGGATTTGCCTACATTGTAGGGACCAAATGTACCCATAAGAAAATCAAAACCTGAGTCACCTTATTTTTTTTATTTAGTAAAAAAAAACATTTGCGCTGGTTCTGCCTAGCGGCTGGAGTTTGTTTTGTGGAGGAACACACCTTTGGGACAGTTATGTGGATGAATCTACACATTCTTTGTGTATATTCCACCTATTGGCTGGAGTTTGTTTTATAGATTATCTTTTGTTTTGTAATTGCATCTCACAAAATTTTTATAGAAACACCGAACTTGAGCAATCTGACAGCAAAGTTGTTGCGGTGGCTCTCGTAGGCATACATGGACTGTTTGAGTTTAGAGGGATGGACACCAGTTGGCACTGTCATGTTTGGGGTTAATGCGCACATTTTTCTTTTTCTGTTTGTTTGGTTCTGGGGGAAGTTTGGGGTTTGATTGTTGCTCTGATGCTTGAATGTGGTCTTTATAATTTTGTTTTTGACACACAATCTATTTTTTCAAAATGTCAAATGTTAATATGTTAATATTCCAGTGGAATATGAATGGGTTGGGGCACACCATATAAAGAAGGAAGGTTATTTCTCTTCTTAAGTGTAAGAAATATGATATATTGTTTCTTCAAGAAACTTTTCTTTAGTGCTGGCTCAAGTAAGAGCAGGGGAGTCATTACACTGATAAGTAAACATCTACAATTCAAATGTCTCAAACAGATTAAAGATAAATTAGGAAGAGTCATTATTGTTTAAATTGGGGTAAAGTCTTATTTTGGCTAATATTTACGCACATAACGTTGATGATCAGGGCTTTTTTATAGATCTTGAAGGGATGTTGCAAGCCGCTGGCACCCTTAATGATATAATATTGGGCTGAGACTTTAATCTTTTTATGGGCTCAGTCCTTGATCATAGTAAAGCAAAAGTGTGTAAGCCCCCTAGAACAACAGTGATGCTTCACAGGATGTGTAAAAACCTTGGTCTTACAGATATTTGGAGACTTTTGAACCCATCTGGTAGGGACTATGTACATTTTTTTATCCATAAGTCCATAAGATTTACTCTAGAATATATATATTTTTTATATATCTAAGTCCCTCATTTCATCTGTTGTTGATTGCTCAGTTGGAAACATCTTAGTCTGAGATCACACCCTGGTATGTTTAAAGGTGTTGCCACATATGGAGAAAAATAAATCATATAGTTTTAATGTATCCCTTTTACAAAATCCTGAATTCCAACAAATGCTAAAGGCTGAAATAAATGTTTATATGGAGACCAACTGGTCCTCAGTATCCTCTGCGGATGTAGCTTGGGAGGCACTTAAGGCAGTTCTTAGGGGCCGGATCATACTGTATGCCTCATTCACCAAAAATCCAAAGCACAAGAACTTGTGGAGTTGGAAGAGAATATTAAAAGTATGAAGCAGAGCTGAAGCGACGAACGTCATCTAATGGCCTCAGAGAATTGACCCCATTGAAAAACATATATAGTACTGTTTTGTTGCAGTTGGCTATTGGCTATTCAGGGCAAGACAGTCATACTACGAGTCAGGGGTCAAAGCAGGGAAGCGTTTGGCTTGATATATAAAACAGAGAGATTATTTTTCTACCATTCCCTCAGTGAAATCTGCTGGTGGTGAAATATTTAACATGGCCATTGATATTAATTATGCTTTTAAGGAATATCTTTGTCTAGAATATATAGTTCCATGTCTTCGTCTACTGATGAGGATATTAGAAACTGTGGAACCAGTTTATGTGGAACCATTAGAACTTCCTAAACTGTTGACTGAGCAAAAAAATTATCTTGATTCTGAGATAACCTTGGATGATCTTGGCAAGGTATTTAAGGCCTTGCCTACAGGCAAGTCTCAGATGGCTTTTTTTCCCCACATTTGTTAGAAGTTAGAATTTGTTAGAATGGAAAGCCCAGATCAGTCTGATTCTTAAAAAGGACAAAGATCCAAGTGAGTGTAAGAGTTACCATCCAATTTCCCTGACCCAGATAGAAGTTAAAATATTGTCAAAAAATCTGGCTAACCGATTAAGTTATGACATCTCTCATGCATATTGATCAGGTGGGGTTCATTCTGGGCTGTAGCTCTTTTGTTAACATTAGGCATTTCATCTATATCATGTGGTCAGTGGTGAATGATCAGACCCTGGTTACTGCCATCTTACTTGACCCCGAAAAGGTTTATGATATGGTAAAGTGGGATTATCTATTTTAAGATTTTGGAAATATAAGGGTTCGGGGATACTTTTATTGGATGGAATAAGTTACTTTATAGACACCCGGTAGTGGCGGTACAAACAAATGGATTCAATTCAGATTATTGTACTTTGGATAGGGGCACCCGTCAGGGTTGCCTTCTTTCCCCATTATTGTTCTGTCTGGCCCTAGAATCATTAGCAGCAGCGAAACTTTTGCTTTACGCAGACGATATTTTATTATTCGTCTCTGACCCTACTAGATCTGTGCCTTGCCTCCACAGAATTATTAATTCCTTTTCTAAATTTTCAGGAAACAAAGTCAATTGGTCTAAATCCAATTGACTTTGACTTCAAGATTTTACATTGATTCTATTGCACCCCCTTTAGATAGTCTATATAGCCAATCAGAAGATGGAGACACATCCCATGTTTTTTGATCCAAAGATCCAATAATTTTAAGATCCAATAATTTTGGTTGAATGTTCAGAGTTTTATGTGTGATGTATTTTTATGTATCTGTATTTTAGGAGATGGGGCAGTCATTAATCACATCGAAAATTGTGTTTTAACCAGTGTCATGATCAGCAGACAAATTGGTTTTAGGGATGGAAATCGGCTGGAGCGCCCTTATTTCAAGAATGGTGCATGGAGATGGGGAGTGTGGCAGCTTTCGAGGAAGCGTCATGTAAAAGGCTGTGGATTTGGGATTCATTTGATGGGAAATGGGGCAGTTATTTGGTGTTTTTGGATGGCTCTCAGGGAGGGGAAGTGGAGAGAGAAGTTTAGTTTTAAATCTGTGTGATTATTATATTTTTTTTGTTATTTTTGTGTGTGTGTCTATTATCGTTTGTGTCAACAGGGATGTTGTTGAGTGTCAGGGTGGGGTTGGGGATTGGGAGGGGGAGTGGTAATAGTGGGGTTAAAGGTTGATTCTGTATTTAGATGTTTTTCTTTTCTTTGTTATATATTTGATATATATATATACATGAATGAATAACAAATATGTTAATAAGAAGAAAAAGAAACTGAATCACCTAGATTGTGGGGACCACAGATTAAAAATGTCTTAATAAACATACTGAATAATGATGTAAGGATAATGTAAACATTCAAAGGGGTTCAGTACGCATGAGTTATAGGGATAGGGTTTTGGAGTTAGGCATAGAAAAGATCCATATTTCAGTATAAAAACAATAGAAGTAAATAGAAATTACACACCATGATAGAAAAACTAATGTGCATGTGTTAGTGCTCAGGGCCCTCAATCCCTGTGACACATTGGGTTAAGAATGCAGATTACATACCACATTCAGTTACTCAATACATTGGCTTGTGACAGGGAAACAGACTTTAAGATTAAGAGATTCATTGAAGAAAACATGAAGGGAACAGTGAGAGATTTATGTGCTTCATTTAAGGCAAACAAATCATTTAGTGAGTAATTTGAGTCTCGTGGCATCAGATCCAATTGGCTTCAGTGTAACCCTTCTACAGTTTTCATTTCATGCCGATACTCTTAGTATTCCAGGCCAAATTTGACAGGACACAGTAATCATGTTTTATTTTTTTTAATGTTTTATTTATTTAATTTTTTATAAATTTAATAAACTAACTTAACACTAAACGTATGCATTTCTCCTGAAATGTTATGGCATTTAGACCTAATTTACATCTAAATGTCTAAATTACACCATTTATTTTCATAGAAAATAAACACATTTTATATGACTTTCACTTAATTAAAAACATATAATTCATTAAACTGAAAAAAGAGGAAAATATCAAAATGTGTCATCATATGGAGCATCTGCTGTCATCTGCTGGAAAAAATATATACAATTACATGAAACGACATTTATAACCAGTAGATGGCTGCAGTGATCCACACATGCTGCCTGGTCAGTGTAAACCAATGTTGTGAAAAAAGTTAATTTCTAGATATTAAGTTAAGACTATTATTTGTCAAAGATTAGCATGTTTTATGTTTGCAGTCAAACTTGACCATGGTGTTACATAGAGAAGACTTTTGTTGCAAACCATTTATTTTGCAAACATGAAAATTCAAATCAAATTCAGTCAGTGAAGTAAATTTAAGTATTAAAATTGCAAGAACAAAAAAATTATGAACAGAAAAATATTGAACAGCAATATACAAATTATGCATTAAAACAGTAATAAACAGTGAATAATAATAATAATAATAATAAAATATTTTTTGTGATAAAGTATTATAATAAATATTAAAGTCTTCACACATACTCATAGAATCTAGCTAACATTTTTTGTGTTGAGATGGCAAGTGTAGGAAAAGTCACCTAGCCTTGTAAAATTTAGGAGGAAGCCATTGTCATTACAAAAACAAATGTCAAATCGGTCAAAAATGACCAAGCAGTAAAGTTCATCATTTTGTTGCTGAAATAGAACTGTAGGCAAGGCCCAAGAAAGCCACATTTATACCGTTAAATAAAATTGTTTTCATAATAGATGAAGTGTTTTGTCTTGATGGTGTGGCTCCCACATCTGTATATATATATATATATATATATATATATATATATATATATATATATATGTATGTGTGTGTGTGTGTGTGTGTGAGAGAGAGAGAGAGAGCGAGAGATAGAGAGTTAAAGAGTGTTAAACACTTTTGTATTTAATTTTTTTTGTTTTTTCTTATGCTCGGTCAAATTTGACCAGGAACACGAAAAGTGTAACATTGTTTGATAAAACCATTTAGATTCATAGAATCAATTCAGAATTTTTTTTGTGTGTTCAGATGGTAAATGTAGGAACATTAACCAAGCCTTGTACTGCTCCAATGGAGGAAACCATTTTACACACACACACACACACACACACACACACACACACACACACACACACACACACACACACACACACACAAATGTTTGGAATAATGTACAGATTTAGCTGTTTTGGAAGGAAATTGGTACTTTAATTCACCAAAGTGACATTCAACTGATCACAAAGTATAGTCAGGACATTACTGATGAAAAATTCAAAGATGCCTGAGGAGTGCAGGAAGATACAGGTGAGGAAGGGGATCCGGAAGATGACCAGGTGGTTATGGAGGAGACCCAAGGGTAATGATTGGGTCCAGAGGCCTGGGGGTTGCCACAGGGCCGGGACTGGGTTGGGAGGTGGGGACAGGGTCGGGAGGCCTGGGATGCACGTGGCCACAGAGTGGGGACTGGGTCAGGCAGTGGAGCTGCTGGAGGAGGGGCGGGCGGAGCCGCTGTAAGAGGAGTCTCTGGGAAGGTGGGCGGGACCATGGAAGACTACGAGGGTGCGACCATGGAAGACTCAACGAGAGCTGGTAGCGACTGGGGAACAACCTCTGTGGTCTTGAGCACTGGCAGCGACTGGGGAACGACCTCCTTGGTCGTGAGCACTGGCAGCAACTGGGGAACGACCTCAGTGGTCGTGAACACTGGCAGCGACTGGGGAACGACCTCAGTGGTCGTGAGCACTGGCAGAGACTGGGGAACGACCTCCTTGTTCGTGAGCTCTGGCAGCGACTGGGGAACGACCTCAGTGGTCGTGAGCTCTGGCAGCGACTGGGGAACGACCTCCATCGTCGTGAGCTCTGGCAGCGACTGGGGAACGACCTCCGTGGTCGTGAGCTCTGGCAGCGACTGGGGAACGACCTCCGTGGTCGTGAGCTCTGGCAGCGACTGGGGAATGACCTCAGTAGATGAGAGCACTGGCAGCGACTGGGGAATGATCTCCATTGTCATGTGTATTCTCTGGACAGCTGGGAGCATAGTCATGGGTGCGGGCGAGTCAACAGGCATTGGCTCTGGCTCTGATGGTTAAGGCTACAGGCGTGGACACTGGCTCGTTGACTGTGGCAGGCTTGGAGCAAGGAGCCGTGGTGGGCTTGGAGTAAGGAGCCGAAGATGCAGGTTTTGGCTCAGGGTTCCCGACATAATCCACTGTGTAATGGGAACCGTTCCAGAGACTTCTCCACCTATTCACAGAGTGTTCAGTGAGGATCAGCCAGAGGCATCAGTTCCTTCAGTGCACTATTCAGACTGGTCTGGAAGAAAACCACCAGAGAGCGGTCTGGATAGTGCACTAAATTCGCTAGTTCTAAAAACTCACAGACGTTATCCTCAACTGGACGGTCCCTTTGCTTAAGCAGACATACCCTGGGCACCTCATTCTGACAGCTGCTAGAGCCATGTGGGTCAGTTCTTCTGTAACTGTTGGTTGCTGAGATGAGACGGAGATGCTGGATCAAAATGCAGGCTTTTAATGATGATGATAATAGTGAAACAAACAGACAAGAACTCATAAAGCAACAAACAAGAACTGACAAAGGAATGCAAAAACTAAAGTGTATTTATACAAACAAGAGCTAATGAGTGAATAGAAAACAGGTCAGAACAATAAGAAACAGATGGCAGTGATGAGGGCAGTGCATACTGGGTAACGTAGTCCAGGGGAATCACTTTAAAATAAGATTCCTAGTAAACACGAGGGAGACTCGTTTGTGACATTGCCTTTGTGGTTGTTTTTAAGTTGCCATATTATGCAATAGACTGGCATGTCTTAAGGTCAATATTAGGTCAAAAATGGCAAAAAAAGAAACTGATTTCTCTAGAAACTCATCAGTCAATCATTGCTTTGAAGAATGAATCCTATGCTATGCTTTAAATTGACAAAAAACTGAAAGTTTCATACAAAGGTGTACACTACAATCTTCAAAGACAAAGGACAACTGGCTCTAACAAGGACAGAAAGAGATGTAGATGTACAACTATACAAGAGGTTAGATACATCAGAGTCTCTAGTTTGAGAAATAGATGCTTCTCATGTCCTCAGCTGACAGCTTTATTTAATTCTACCCACTCAGCTACTGGTTTCATGTACATCAGTAAAGAGAAGACTCAGGAGTGCAGGCCTTATGGGAAGAATTGCAAAGAAAAAGCCACATTTGAAACAGAAAAACAAAAAGAAAAGGTTAGAGTGGGCAAAGAATTACAGACACTGGACAACAGATAACACCATGTAAAAAACTATTATTATTTGTGTTCCTGTGTAGTAAGTGCTATTTCCTAATTGCTTATGCCTCAATAGTATAGAAAATGGCTATTATTCCTCACAAACATTGCTTTTGTGATCAGGACATTGGTATTTTTACATTTACCTATTTTCCAGAACATTCCAGATATATTCAGTGCTGAGTAAACTTGGAGTAACTTCTAGTACTTTCCAGTAATATAAAAAGTAGTATAAATACAGGGGCCTTAAGCCCACCAGTTCAGTTTAGTTCCAGCTGCCCTGGTGTGGATACATATCTGATACTTATATTTTCTGAGATGGCATCAAGAGGCTGCAAACATCCGGCAAATGCATTTTGCTATGTTTGCGGCCAATTTATCAAGATGAGAGCGAAAAAGTACTGCGTGGAAGTATCTGCTACGATGTGTGAGCCCTACAAGGCATATTTCGGCATGCCTGTCTGGGATCAAGACATACCCTGGGCACCTCATTTCACCTGCGAGCACTGCAAAATAAATAAAACAAAAAGGTAAGATGGACAATTGTTGCTCGGTTAATTTTTTAAATTGTAAAAGTTTTTAATTTTAAAATGTTTTACAATTTTCAATGTTATTGAAAAAATATATCATATATGAAAAATGTTGCAAGAATCTCTTACACATTGGTCATGGGTGAAATAAATGTACAGAGGGGAAAAGAGAGCCATGAAGTTTGCTATGCCAAGAATTTTGAGGGAACCCACTGACCTCTCAAGCAACTGCTACTTCAGCATGGTGGACACTTCCAAACATTGGACTGGCAAGAATGCACCTGCTATCACATATCCGGATTTTCCTTCATCCATCGCCCCAGTGCCACACTGCCATGAGCTCCCCATACCCACTCCTCCGGAGAGAGAGCAGCCGTCTTTAGAAGAGAGCAGCAAGTCAGAGAGCGAGAAAGACATTGTAGATTCAGATGACAATTTCAGAGGTGGAGCTGAGGAGAGAAACCCATACTACCCCAACCAAAAAGACCTCAACGACTTGATCCTGGTCTCACCAAGTCCAATGCCAAAATTTTGACATCTAGGCACAAGCAGTGGAACTTGTTGGATGAAATTGTGCAAGTCGCATATCAGAGGAAGCATCACCTACCTTTTCCAGCTTCTTCACCTGTCAAGATGGGCTCTGCTTCTGCCACAATGTGACCAGTCTGTTTGAGGCAATCGGAATCGCCTGTAACCAGAATGAGTGGCACCTCTTCATTGACAACTCATCCAGGAGCCTCAAAGCCGTGCTGCTCCATAATGTTAACAGGTACCCATCTCTTCCCCTGTCTCACTCGGTGTACCTCAAAGAGGATTACAACAGCATCAAGACCTTGCTGGAAGCCTTGAAGTACAATGAGTACATTTGGGGGATGATTCATGAAAGTGATTTGCAGAATAATCATAAATCTCAAAAAACTACTCACTTCTAAATCTTTTGTAGTCATATTTGCATAGCTTTAGTATACATACATGCTCATTTGGTTTCATATGTTGTTTTATCTGACTGTATGTGAACGAAAGACAGAAATTCACCCTTTTTCATTAGAAATAGGTACATTTCAAAATATCACTGTCCTGGTCACAAAAGCAAAGTTTGTGGGGAATAATAGACATTTTCTATACTTTTGAGGCATCAGCAATTAGAAAATAACACTTACTACCCAGGAACCAAAACTGTGTTACATAGTGTATTTGGAAAAGAGTGTTATGATCTTAACCCCATTGAGCTTTTGTGGGATCAGCTAGACTGTAAGGTATGAAGACAAGAAGTGCCTGACAAGACATCCATATCTATGGCAAGTGCTACAGGAACCGTGGGGTGAAATGCCACCTGAGTATCTGGACACCATACCAAATGACAGTTGTTTTCCAGTAGCTTTCAGCTTTTTATGGCCTTCCTACAGTTGCAGAAAACATTTGTGAACCCTTGGATTTATCATAGAATTCTGCCTAAATTGGTTACTAAACTAAAACTAAGTAGACAAACACAGTCTGCTTAAACATATGCAAACAATAATACATTTTAATTTTTTAAAACACGTTCAATACAGTTCCTGCAATTTGCTATAGAGTGGTATAAGTACAGGAAATTATGAAATCCATGACAGCACAAACTGAGAGTGTTCATGCAAGAAAGTGTCTGGAACAAAATTTATTTTATTCAGTGTATGTTATGTAAAGTTATAGGCCTAATGCTGTTAAGATGCCCTGCATTAAAACATCCAGTGTGTCCCTGAGGTCTCTGTGGGTACATTTTCTAGATCCCCAGAGCACAGACAGTGCCACAGCATTCAGCAGTAGAGAATGAGAGCAATAACAGGACAGGAATGTAAATAAACTCAAAGAATACTTACAAGCAACCTAGTGTAAAGTAGAGATACATAGCCCTTCCAATCGAAACCCAGCCTATCTTTCCAAAACAGCCAACCTGCTTCGAACTAACTCATGTAATTAATATTTAAATACTAGAAAATGTCCTCATAGATTATGGCATTAGGCCACATGATCTCAATTGACTGCTCTTCTTACAATGGGCTATAATGTCTTAAGACCATATGTTACAACTCATTTTCACAACCCAAAGTTTTTTGGAGATTTTGTCTAATGCAAATTTGTTTGGGAAGACACAACACCAAGATCTCAAGGGGGTCATGATTTTTGAAGGGTTCTTCAACATTCAAATTGACATGTCTGCTACCCTTCACATCATAGTTTTAGGCAGGGATGTGCCATCCATATAAACAGAATGGTGAAAAGAAAAATTACACTAATATTTAAATATAATTGTTAATATAAACTACTGTTTTCATTTAAATTTGTCATCTTTCATCTCAGTTTAGCACTTTGAAGCCACCCTCAGGTATAAGCACTTCGTTATGCTTTCTTTGATTCAAAGCATTGTTTACCTTTCATTCAGCACTGTACACAGTCATTCAAATTTAATCACGCCCGCTACAACCGATTACAAAGGTAAGCATGTTTACCAAAATGAGTAAGCCAATCAGAAGCTCCTTCATTCAGTCACGCTATTTAATAGGCTAGATTTTAGTTTTGTGTCAACAAGTTCACGTAACAAATGCGTTATTAAGCACTACACCTGATATCTGCCATGTAAGCATCAACATCCTATGTGGCTTTGGCAAAGTTCATTTTAATAAAAAAAATAAAATAAAATAAAAAAAAAGGCTATTGAAACTTCAACAAGTGGGTGACTTTTACAACAACGTGACGGAGATGTTCATTCACAAGGAGAGATGCCTGGATTTTGTGTTTAAGTAGAAGTTAGTTAATATATTTATTAAAAACTTATTTATACTAGGTCATAGATACTAATTTTTTTTCTGGTTTGAGGCTATGAAGTATTGGTCTGGCAGTCATGTCCTTCTTGTGTTATGTCTGTTTTATTGTTCTAATGGGGCACAGTGTCTGTTGAAAAAAAAATATATTAAGGAATGATGACTGCTTGTGTGTCTACATTACACATGCCTTGTACATTCAGGTTAAGATTGTGGTCTTTGTTGGTCAGATTAGTTCATTGCTTCTGTCCATTCCATTGTTTCCGAATGGTGGGAAGAGTGATGTGTGAGGCCTGTAACGGTGGCAGCCCCTGTACTAAATTTAAATAAAAATTTGGGTGCCAGACAGGTTTAGGCCTGTCAAAATGATTACATTACCCAGATAGCTCTAAAAGCCACCAATTACACAAAAAACAAAATGTGTATCGAAGCATAAGTGTATTTAAATACCAAAGAAAACAGTAAACAAAAAGGCAAGGAGTCAAAGACTCAAACACAATACCAGAAATAATAAATACCATAAGAACAAAAATCACAATACAAATATAACAATACAAGTGTGTGTAGTTGAGAGTTAAGGCAGTGGGAGTGTTTGAAAGGTGCATGCTGGGTTATGGAGGGTTTGCAATGTACCGGACGATGACTGTGGGCAATACTGCAGGACGCAGAGTGGGAGTTCAACAAAGGGATTAAAAAGTAGGTCAGAAGGAATCAAGGAATTTCCTGGCACTTCCTCTTTAGACCCTAAGTTTTTCACCGTCACATCTTGAAAAACGGAGCTCTTCGGCGCTTGTAGATTAACTCCTGCCACTCCACTTTTACGCAAACAGTGCAATCAACGGTGATGAAAAGATCCAAGCCTCACTTTCTAGTGATGAGCACTTGGAGACTTTATTTCCCTCGTTGTTTCCTCTCTTCTCCAATCGCGTTCCTTTTCCACGTCGCCGTACACAAAAACAAACTTTCTCTTTCCACTCACAGCTTGGCACACCAAAACTTCAGCTCACTCTAGTCTCAAATCTCTCTGGTTTTACCCTTATCTTTTTTTATGTGAGGTCAACTTGTTTCTTTTTATAGGTTACCTTTATTGTTGTCACCTGGAAATCTGATGAGCAGCCATTTTAGTTGGAGGATCCTTAAAGGGGCAGTGCGCAGTTCTGCTCTGCCACAGGCCTATGATGAAACTAGTAACTGGCAGTATTTTCTATTTCTTTTTGTTGTATGCCAAAACAAGCTCTTATGGCACTATGGTTATGTATATATGACAATCTTTACTGAATTGAATTTGTGTGCTATATGAGCAATATTAATGTCCTGAATTTAAAGCAATTTGGTAATGAAGTTTGCCACTGTAACGATTGTTTCCATTGGCTGGTGGGTTGTAAGGCAATAATTGACATCTCTAACATTTCTGTGACATTACACTAATCAGTATAATGTATTTTGGGCACAGCATTTAATAATGTGTATTAAAAATCTTTGATACTTTCCCAATCTCAAAGCCTACGGCACATGCCTGGTTTAGGATTGTTGGTAGTGAAGGACTTGGGACTGTATGCATTCTTGTGGCACCATCAACCAGTAGTCAGCTCTGTTTCCCTCTATGTCTCCACAATCTCAGATTTTGGAGAATATTTGAAATAATGTAGTTATGGGCTATGCTGATAGTCAGCATATACCGTACCTGTGGGTGGCTGTGTTTTGAGGATAATTTTTCAAATATAAAACGTCAGAACAAGATGTCATTACAAATCTCGTTAGTGTTGGAGTCCTTTATGCCAACACGATCTCAGTTTTTGAGAATATTTGAAATAATGTTGTTATGGGCTATGCTGATAAGCTGATATTGTACCTGTGGGTGACGGTGTTCCGAGGACCCTATGTCAAACATAACACATCAGAATGTGATTAAATTGCTATTTTCATTAGCAAGTTGTGAGACCCTCTATGCCACCACGATCTCAGATTTTTTAGAATATGTGAAATAATGTTGTTATGGGCAATACAGATAGGTGCAATTGGAATATCCTGTACTATACTGTGCTGTGGGTGGCGGTGTTCCGAGGATCATATGTGAAACATAAAACATCAGAATATGATGAAATTGCTATTTTCATTAGCAATTTGCCACCATGATCTCAGATTTTTTGAAGTATTTGAAATAATGTAGTTATGGGTTTGTAAAGGGATTTAGATGGGCAAGGAGGAGGCGAGAACCAGCTTGGCAATAATATTTGAATTAAAAACTTAAACAAAAGAAAAAACACACACATGACGGACATGTCCGTAAACGATCTCTCTCTCCTGCACCATCCTCCACAGTCGGCCCTTATCCCTCTCGGCGGCTTGATTAGCCTGATTAGGGACCAGGTGTGTAGAATCACGACCCATCATGCCACAGGGTTATGCTGATAGGCGGCATATATTGTACCTGTGGGTGGTGGTGTTCTGAGGAACATATTTCAAACATAACACATCAGAATATGATTAAATTTATATTTTCGTTAGTGTATGAGTCCCTCTATGCCACCACAATCTCACAATTTCACAATCTTCCCTACATCACAGCAGGACTGTATTTACTACAGTCTTTAATTTTAAAAGAATACATTTTTATTTAATATAAAGAATAGCACAGAAGGTCAAAATTACATACTGTTATCACACATGCCACGTTAGAAGATTTGTGTGTCAACAGTCTATTTAAATACCTGCTGACCACAGCCTCAGATTTTCAGTGCAACTGTACCTTTAAAAATATTGAAAATAAATGGGAGGTCCTAAATGCCACCCACCATTTTTTAAGGAGGAACGGTTATTTCGGCGAATATGGAGCTGGATTCAGCCTCATGTAGTTTGGCTCAAAAATGTCTGTGCCCAGAACTGAATGCTTAAGAGCAAAGATTTTATAATTGTGGGCCGGGCAACATCCAGTCCTAGTTATGTGGAAGTATTTTTGTGTCCATAGTTATTTGCCCCTGCCTGCAAACCTGATTTGGGGAAAACAGCTCCCGTGTGTCTTAGCGATTGTGTCTGTTTAGGTTATGTAACCATTGATAAAGAATAGAATATGATTCTGTTTTGTAAACAGGATAGTGAAACTGCAGATTAGAACAGCCAAAAGGACAAGGATAAGGCCTTGCTCCTGTGCATTTTGGATTTCACTCTTTTTGTCCTCAACAGCCCGAGTGAAAGTTATCAGAGCACAGCCTTTATTTAGATCTTACTCTCTCAACAGGGGAACATTGCGTAAGCTGCTCATTACCTTCTCATTAGGGACAAGAAACAAATTGTGGTTCATTCATGTATACAAAATGCGCTGAAATTAAAAAAAATATTACACAATATTTCTACCTGGTCTCAGAGAAACATTTTTGCTAATTGATTTTTACATGGCTCATTGTATCTATTGTGGCAGTTTCCTGGTGAAATCCAGTAATAAGTTGACACGTGACCCGAAGGTTTAAAAGAAGCACCACAAAATGATGATTGTTGCTTCAGGAATTGCATTTTTCATGTCAAATTTGCTTTTTTGACACTAAAGGTTAGGTTTAGGTTTAATGTTTAGGGTAGAGAGATTTAAAACTAATAGCTGATCTGTTGAGAGATTTGATATTGGATATTTCACTTCAGAACTACTGCAATACTTGGATGGAGCCACATAATATAATTTTGAAAGTCCATACATCCATCCATCTTCAACCGCTTATCCGAAGTCGGGTCGCGGGGGGCAGCTGCTCCAGCAGGGGGCCCCAAACTTCCCTATCCCAAGCCACATTAACCAACACTGACTGGGGACCCCGAGGTGTTCCCAGGCTAGTGTGGAGATGTAATCTCTCCACCTAGTCCTGGGTCTTCCTCGAGGCTTCCTCCCAGCTGGACGTGCCTGAAACACCTCCCTAGGGAGGCACCCAGGGGGCATCCTTATCAGATGCCCAAAAAACCTCAACTGACTCCTTTCAACACAAAGGAGCAGCGGCTCTACTCCGAGCTCCTCATGGATGACTGAGCTCCTCATCCTATCTCTAAGGGAGAAGCCCGCCACCCTTTTGAAGAAGCCCATTTCGGCCGCTTGTACCCGCGACCTAGTTCTTTCGGTCATGACCCAGCCTTCATGATCATAGGTGAGGGTAGGAACAAAAATTGACCGGTAGATCGAGAGGTTTGCCTTCCGGGTCCGCTATCTTTTCGTGACAACGGTGTGATAGAGCGAGTGCAATACCGCCCCCGCTGCCCCGATTCTCTGGCCAACCTCCCCCGCCATTGTTCCCTCACTCTTGAACAGGACCCCGAGGTACTTGAACTCCTTCACTTGGGGCAATACCTTCTTCCCTACCTGGAGTACGCACTCCATCGGTTTCCTGCTGAGATCCATGGCCTCAGATTTAGAGGTGCTAATCCTCATCCCAGCCGCTTCACACTCGACTGCCAAGCGATCCAGTGAGAGCTGAAGGTCACGGACCGATGATGACATGAAGACTACATCATCTGCAGAAAGCAGCAATGAGATCCCCAGCCCACCGAACCGCACACCTTCCCCACCCCGACTATGCCTCGATATCCTGTCCATGAATATCACAAACAGCGCTGCGGAGACCAACCCCCACATGGAACGAACTCGACTTTGTGCCGAGGACCCTGACACAGCTCTCGCTTAGACGTACAGGGATTGGCTTGCCCTAAGAAGGGACCCCCCCACGTACTCCCGCAGCACCTCCCACAGTCTCTCCCAGGGGACCCGGTTATATGCCTTCTCCAGATCCACAAAACACATGTAGACCGGATGGGCATACTCCCAGGCCCCCTCCAGGATCCTTGCGAGAGTAAAGATCTGGTCTGTCGTTCCACGGCCAGGACGGAACCCGCATTGTTCCTCTTCAATTCGAGGTTCGACAGTCGGCCAAACCCTCCTCTCCAGCACCTTGGAGTAAACTTTTCCAGGGAGTCTGAGAAGTGTGATACCCCTGTAGTTGGCACACACTCTCTGATCCCCCTTTTTGAAGAGGGGAACCACCACCCCGTTCTGCCACTCCTTAGGCACTGTCCCAGACTTCCATGCAATGTTGAAGAGGCGTGTCATCCATGACACCCCCTCCACATCCAAACCTTTCAGCATTTCTGGTTGGATCTCATTAATCCCCGGGGCTTTGCCACTGCGGAGTTGTTTGACTACCTCAGTGAGCTCCCCCAGGGAAATAGAATCTGATCCCCCATCAGCCTCCTGCTCTGCCTCTAGCTTAGATGGCGTGTTGGGATTTAGGAGTTCTTCAAAGTGTTCCTTCCACCATCCAATAACCTCCTTGGTTGAGGTCAAAAGCATCCCATCTTTGCTGTATAGAGCTTGGATGGTTCCCCGTTTCCCCCTCCTAAGGTGGCAGACGGATTTCCAGAAGCACTTTGGTGCGGCCTTCTCCATGGCTTCTCCGAACTTTTCCCACACCCACTGCTTTGCCTCCCTCACAGCAGAGGCCGCAGCCATTCGGGCCTGTCGGTACCTTGCAACTGCCTCTGGAGACCTCCGTGACAACAAATCCCAGAAGGCCTCTTTCTTCAGTCAGACGGCTTCCCTGACCACCAGTGTCCACCACGGTGTTCGTGGGTTACCACCCCTTGAGGCACCTAAAACCTTGAGACCGCAACACTCCACCACGGCTTCGGCAATGGAAGCTTTGAACATTGCCCACTCCGGTTCGATGTCCCCAACCTCCGCAAGGATGCCTGAAAAGCTCCACCGGAGGTGTGAGTAGAAGATCTCGAGGACAGGGGCCTCCTCCAAACGTTCCCAGTTCACCAGCACTACTCGCTTGGGCTTCCCAGGTCTGTCCAGAGTCTTTCCCCACCCCCTGACCCAACTCACCACCAGATGGTGATCGGTTTACAGCCCCTCTTTTCACCCGAGTGTCCAAAACATATGGCCTCAGATCCGACGACACGATTACAAAAACGATCATTGACCTTTGGTCTAGGGTTGCTCTGGTAACACGTACACTTATGAGCATCCTTATGTTCGAACATGGTGTTTGTTATAGATAATCCATGACTAGCACATAAAACTAATAACAAACATCCACTTAGGGTTCAGATCGGGGAGGCCGTTCCTCCCAATCACACCTTTCCAGGTGTCCCTGTCATTTCCCACATGCACGTTGAAGTCACCCAGCATCACTATGGAGTCCCGTACTGGGGCCCTATTCAGTACTCCATTCAGGGTATCCAAAAAGGCGGAATACTCTGAACTGCTGTTCGGTGCATATGCACAGACAACAGTCAGAGTTTTCCCCCCACAACCCATAGGCGTAGGGAGGCGACCCTCTCATTCACCGGGTTAAACTCCAACGTATACTCAGACTCGTGAGTATCCCCACACCTGCCGTCTCCTCACACTCCAGGAAACTCCAGAGAATAATAGAGTCCATCCCCTATCCAGGAATACGGATCCAGAACCAAAACTGTGCATCGAAGTAAGCCCCACCAGATCCAACTAGTAGCGCTCCACCTCCCTCACCAGTTCTCCCCCCCCCCCCAGCGAGGTGACATTCCATGTCCCTAGAGCTAGCCTTTGCTGCCCTGGTCTGGTCCGTCGAGACCCACGACCTTCACTGCCACCCATATGACCCGACTCCTCCGGTTTCTCCAATGGGTGGTGGGCCCAAGGGATGTAGAGGGGGATGTCACGTCGCTTCTTCGGCTGTGCCCGGCCGGGCTCCGTGACAAGCCTTGGCCCCTCACCTGAGACCACTTTGCTTTCGGAGACCCTACCAGGAGCACCTGGCTCCAGACAACTCAGCCCTCAGGATTATAACCTGACCACCACTCTCATTGAACATCAGCCGTGCTCTGATATGGTTGAGTAAACCTGATTTAAATGATCACACTGCATTGTTTATTTTCAGTTTTTGCAAATATCTTATTTGTTTTGTTCTGGCTAGACTCTAAAAGTAACCACTTGTCATTTTGCCTTGATAGTTAAAAAAATGCCACTACTGGAAATTCTTCAGGACCAGACATGCACAGTAGTGTTCTAATTCCTTTGTTGTTGAAAGGAAGTGAAATAAAAACAATCACTGACACCTCATGGGGATTTGTTGTATCTTAATCTTTCATCATTGACAATATTTATCCTTACATTTTTATCCTTACTCTCTGTCTCTATCATTTAAATATAAGAGATTCAGGTGTGTTTCGGGCTTGTTCACAGTCCTGCGCTATGCACCAAATCTTAATTTATTCTGGTTATTATTGGGATTTTGGTTGCAAAATAAACGGCATCTGGGATTTTATTCATATATTCATATTCTATGTCTGTGCCCATCATAGTAAGGAAAGAATAAGACTTTTTTTAACGTTCTATAAATCAATTTTATTAACTATCATCTTATTAGTTGGTTATCGTCCTTTCGTGATTGATATCGTCAAAATCCATGGGTCAACCTTTAAAAATAATTATGTGACTTGGAGAAGACATTTGGTTAGTTCAGAGGCAATATAGATATGTTTAATTAAATTTCCATATAAATGGTTGTTTTAGGCAAAACATTGTGTTAAGTATCATTGGTCAAGTGTCAGTAGCAGCCTGTATGCAGTCATATGTGCTTTTTCTTAGTCTCTCTTCCCATTTTTACCTCATACATCTACGTAATTAAACTCAACTTGAATACACATTCACTCCCCCTTTCTCCAGTCCAGTTTGTGACGTAGTATTAAGACGTTAAGCCGTACAATAGGTAGGGTAGGGAACTCAACTGTAATCAATTAAAAAAACAAGCTCTGCTTTCTGAATGGGGGCAAATGACTTGTTGTTGGCGGAGATCACTACACTCGCCATTGAGGGCAGGCTTTATTCCTACCTTTTCTGTTACACTGTACTCATTCACAATTTCACACTGATGTTCTGCTAGCATGGCAAGTTTACAGAGAAACGAGTCAGCTGTATGTTTAGGACATTTTAGTTAGGATATTGTCGTGTATTGGGAAGTTTCTAAATTTACATGAGATAAGAAAACAGCAATGTTCAATTCAAATATATATATTGCAGTAACTGGTAACTGGTCTCATTACTTTATATCAGAATACACAAGACATCACGTTCATATTTGTATTTGTTTGGCTAATCGAACGTTATATAGTGCATTGTGGATTTTTGCTACTCACCTTTTTGATACCTGCTGTTCTTAAAGCCGTTCCTCTTAGTTTCTTACCTCATTTAATATGAAGGGTTTGGAGTGGATTGACCTGTCTTGATTAGCCAGAGATGTGCTGCGCCTGCTGACTCCACTATTCTTAAGTAGTCAAGTGGTTGACAAGGGGCATTTCGTCTCTTCTCTCTCCCTCTTAATACCTCAAGTTTGCATGTTACTTGTATTGGAAGCCGAAACAGCTGGAATAACTTTGGTATGTGTGTGCTTTCACATTGTACTAAGCTCAATAAATTGGAGAAATGGTTACTGGAAGACAAACCATTGAGTTATGAGGAGAATGGTTTGTGGTGGTGCTCCACTATGGGGATTGATGGTATGGATGCTCTGTGTATCCATGGGAACTGCTTTAAGAGGGTGACAGCACAACTGTGTACCCTGCTGGAGGGCTCTGACTCTTTCCAAAGCCTCCTGACTGTTAGTAGAACTTTCTCATGATTTCTTATGTTATATATGCAAGTGTAGATACTGTATGTGATGCTTGTGATGTATTATAATAGTTATGGAATGTGCTGAATGTTGTTTGCTGTCATTTAATTTCAATGAGCTGTTTTTTTATTGTTGCCTGTGGTTTCTGCTAATGTTAATGACGCATACAATCTGTTATCCTCTCGTGTTTTTTTGTGTCTGCACAATCATTTTTCACTACATTATTGATACAATAAAACAGATACTCTTTAAGCAGATGCTCTCTAAAGGGCTTTTATTTAGGTACATAAATAATGGAGCTTATGGCTGAGTGACACATTAGAACCAGGTGCAGAGGGGACAGAATTTCACATGTAATTGAATAATTATAATAGCTCTGTGATTAACCTCACAAAAATATGTTCCTCTTTGGAATCTAATTGATTGTAGAACTGTAAAGAAATTAGTGCTGCATGATTAATCATATCGCAATCGCAATGTCTGCCTGTGCGATTATATGACGACAAAATGCTGCGATTTTATTCAATAAATAAGTGCATGTGTGGACGTGACAGTCCATTCTCTCTCAGAGCTGTTTGCCCATTTCTACACAGCTAATAAAAAGATGACCAGTCTATAATGATGACACGCGAGATGAGCGGAGTGCTGCAGCTCGAGTGTCTGATAGAAACACAGATCACAGCTTGGCGATATATCTTTATTTCATCCTTAATTAAGCTTCAAATAATAGCGTGCCATGTAAATAAGCACAAACTCCAAAACTGTCATCCTCTGTGCAGTCAGAGCCGCTTCAACCAGTCGCGGAAGAGACCCAATCTGAGCGGGAGTCGAGACTGGGAGAGATTTAAAGTTCCGCCGGCTGATCCGCGCACTAACACAGAGACACTCGTCTCTCACCCCCGCTGTCTGCAGCTCACAACGTCATCGTCATGAGATCATCATGATAAGATCAATCTTATGTGAAAAAATAACACTAAAAATACAACAACAATAATATATATATATATTAGTTTTGGATAGGCAAGATTGACAAATGCTTATTAATAAAACTAATGGCTAAAATGTTTACAGTGTTCAGTGACTAAAATATCAATATGACTAAATGTTACTAAAATATTACTAAAATGTCAACAGTTTTCATCGATTAAAACTACATAAAAAATGCCCAGTCTTTGTCAAACAAAATGACTAAAAACAATAAATAGAAATAGGATAAGGTTGACTAAATATGATAAAAACTAAAAAGGACATTTGACACAGGATTAAGACTAAGATTAAATAAATAAAATAAAAGCAGACAAAATTAACACTATTATTCAGTTGCCAGGTCATTAGTAGTGTATTACTGAGCCAACGTTTACGTGTTTTTAACGTCACTTTTTTTTATCAGATTATTGTAATTGTCATACTGCTATGTTGCTTGGAACTACACCCAAGACTTTTACCCACTGTTGCACTTGTGTATATGGTTGAGTGACAATAAAGGGATTTGATTTGATAAGGGGATAGTTTACCCAAATAATTCTGTCATTATTTACTCACCCTCATGTTTTTCTAAACTTTTATGTCTTATTTATGTCTTTTTTTTTAGAATGGAACACAAAAAGAGATGTGAGGCATACATTTTGCCTCAGTCACCATTCACTTTCATTACATCTTTTAAGAAAAAGAATAAAAGAAAATGGTGTTCGAGGTTGACTTTCTGCTTAACATTTCCTTTTGTGTTCCACAGAAGAAAGTCATGGAGGTTTAGAAATAAAAAGTTGAGTAAATGAAGGTAGAATTTTCATTTCATTAGAACTTTTATCAACTATCCTTTTATGAACAACAAAATAATGCCAAAATTATCTTTCTCCTCTTAGGCCCTGGCTATAGAGGACTCTGGGAATGAGGCAGGCTGTCTGGAAGATGGGGAACCTCAGCAGGAAGAGTGTGGAGAGCAACAGGGCAACCAGGAATGGTGTGAGCCCATTCCTGAAGCAGCACAGGACACAGCAGAGGAATATTTTGACACACACTCATGGCATAGTGACACTTTCTTGGACCTCATCCATGAAACTGAGGACTGCTGTAGGACATCGCTCAGCTCTGAGACCAGATCTTGCTCTGGGGGTTGTCTGGACTCACATTCTCCCTTTGTCCAACTTTCTACTTCTGTCAAAAAGAGAGGTCTCTCTGAATCAGCGAGGCATCACACTGTCTTTGGCAGTCTCCATAGGACAGTGTATGGAGAGCAATCACAAACAAAGACTGGAATTAAGGAGATAAGGCAAGTAGGCGTTGATGGTACTGGATTGTATGACGCTAAGGATGTTCCTGAATGTAAGGAGGCTTTCATTAATTTGCCAGCAGGATCTGGTCTTGATTCTTCCTCACAGAATGATCTATCAAATAAAGAAACACCCTTTTTGGCATCAGGGGACTATGTAGAATCACAAAAACTCTCTAAGCTAAATACTGAAGAAACATTATTGACATCAACTGACAGTGATGAAGCTACGTCTCAGCCCGTTGACACTCTTGATGGAAAATCTCATTGCGATCAAATTGAAAAAAATATGACCGACACTCAGCCAACACATAAAGAGCCACATACAGAAATTATGTATTGTATTGATAATGATACAAGTAACACTGAAATAAAGTTGTTTCCCAATGCCACAGTTATAACAAATTCAGGCAGGGAACATGAGTTAAACACTCAACAGAATAACACGAGTTTAATTGTATCACAGCTTTCTGCTATAGATGCCACTGTATCGGAATCAATTTTGAAGCCTATTAAAGAACAAGGGGAGTCAACAGTGCATAGCCAATCACAGTCTTTTGTAGAACACAGTCAATTCCAGGCCTCAATAGAACATATCCAGTTAAATGCTTTAGTAGAACACAGTCAATCACTGTGCTCAATAGAACAGAGCCAATCGCATGCCTCAGTAGAAAACAGTAAATCAGAGGCCTTAATAGAACATAGGCAATCACAGGCTTTAGTAGAACACAGTCATTCACTGTGCTCAATAGAACACAGCCAATCACAGGCTTCAGCAGAACACAGTCCGTCACTGTGCTCAATAGAACATAGTCAATCACAGGCCTCAATAGAACACAGCCATTCACAGGCTTTTGTTGAACATAGCCAATTGTGCTCAATAGAACAGATTCAAACACAGGCTTTAGTAGAACACAGACAATTACTGTGCTCAATAGAACACAGTCAATCACAGGCCTCAATAGAACACAGCCAATCACTGGCTTTAGTTGACCACAGTCAATCACAGGCATCAATAGAACACAGTCAATCACTGTGCTCAATAGAACACAGTGAATCACAGTCCTCAATAGAACACAGCCAATCACAAGCCTCAGTAGAACGCAGCCAGTCAGAGGCCTCAGAAGAAAACAGTCAGTCAATGTGCTCAACAAAATACAGTCAATCAAAGGCCTCAGAAGGACACAGTCAATCACTGTGCTTAATAGAACACAGCCAATCACTTTCTGAGCTAAATAATGAAGACATATTATTTACATCAATTGACCATGATAAGGCTAATTCTCAGCCTGTTGACACTCCTGATGGAAAATCTCAATGTGATAAAATTAGAAAAAATATGACAGACACCCAACCAACACTTAAAGAGCTGCATATACAAATTATGACCCCAAATGAGAAAGCTT
This sequence comes from Moxostoma hubbsi, assembly GCA_032164185.1. Classification (NCBI taxonomy): domain Eukaryota; kingdom Metazoa; phylum Chordata; class Actinopteri; order Cypriniformes; family Catostomidae; genus Moxostoma; species Moxostoma hubbsi. The sequence continues at coordinate 19,522,871 of JAVLUX010000009.1, forward strand.
TAAAGTGTATTGATAATGATACAAATAAAGCTAAAATGCAGTTGATTTCAAATGCCAGAGTTATGGAAAATTCAGACAGCGAACATGAATTAAACACTCAACAGCATAAGATAAGTTTAATTGTTTCACAGCTTTCCTCTATAGACGCGGCTGTATCTGAATCATTTGAGAAGCCTATTGAAGAGACAGAAGAGTCACTACAGCACAACAAATCACAGGCCTCTGTAGAGCACTGCCAATCCCAGGAATCAGTTGAAAACATCCACTCACAGGCCTCAGTAGAACACAGTCAATCACAGGCCTCAGTAGAACATAGCCAATTACAGGTTTCACAAGAAAACAGTCAATCAATGTGCTTAACAGAACACAGCCAATCACAGGCCTCAGAAGATTACAGTCAGTCATTGTGCTCAGTAGAACACAACCAATCACAGGCCCCACTGGAACTCAGTGAATTACAGGCTTCAGTAGGACACAGTCAGCCACTTTGCTCAATAGAACACAGCCAATCACAGGCCTCGGAAGAACAAAGTAAATCACTGTGTTCAGTAGAACAAAGACAATCACAGGCCTTAGAAGAACACAGTCATTCACTGTACTCCATAAATCACAGCCAATCACTGGCCTCAGAACAACACAGTCAATCACTGCGCTTAACAGAACACAGCCAATCACAGGCCTCAGAAAAATATTGTCAATCACTGTTCTCAATAAAACACAGCCAATCCCAGGCCTCAGAAGAAAACAGTCAATCAGTGTGCTCAACAAAACAGAGACAAACACAGGCCTCAGAAGAAGATAGTCAATCACAGTGTTCAATAGACCACAGCCAGTCACAGGCCTCAGAAGAATATAATCAGTTGCAGGCCTCAGAAGAACATAGTCAATCATTGTGCTCAATACAACACAGTCAATCACAGACCTCAGTAGTAGACAGCAAGTCACCAGCCTCAATAGTACACAACCAATCACAGGCCTCAGTAGAACACATAGAGGCAATTTCCATGAACTCTCATTGGCATGTTGTGAATGAGTCAGACTCTGTTTTCATGTCACACTCACTGAGTGGCAACATTTATGAAAATGAACAATTAAAAAAGGACTACAAGGACATTTACACTGCCTGTGAAGTCAACCAATCCTTAAAAACATCTGAAAAGCTGTCATCAATGCACAGGGACAAAGAACTCGATCTGGCCATAGAAAAGAACGACAGTCTGATTTTCGAAAAGGAGGGCTTGAATGAAACCACAGCTGTTCTTACTGATTATTATGCACCTGCTAGCAGTTCCTCAAATGTGCCTTATTCAATTTTTACTGGAGTGTCGGATTTAGTGCATCAGTGTGTGATCAATGACCATGCCTCAGTACAGTCAGACTGCACTCATTTCAGCCACCAAAATGGCTCAGTATTACAAAATGATACTGAAAAAGATGAATACTTAATGAGCAGATATCACATGGGCAATCATGTTTTGCAAAACAGTGAGCAAATATGTTTAGAAGACTATGAGTCTGAGGCAGATTTTTGCAATACCCAGCAGTGCCACCCTAATAGTACAATTCTTTGCAACAAACAGGATGAATTCATCAAAGCACAAGCTTGTGTTAGCACTAAAAGTGCTGATAATGAAGATGACACAGATGATGTTTTAGAAGAAACAAATAACAACATGCAAAATCATACTGGTATAGAGTGTCCAAATGAATGTATAATTGTTCCCTCATTTGAGCAGTCAGTAATTTACTCTGATAATTTGGGATGCATGGAATATACCAAGCACAAGTCAATGAGAGTTTCAGCAGTTGATGGTTGTCCAAGTACTCCTGTAGACAGTCATGTCGAGTCTCTGGATGGTCTGTCTGAGATTTTGTCTGACAAATCTCCAGTCAATGCCACAGACATTTGCTTGGAGCTCAGTAATGACCTTCATATGAACTGTAAACAAGTAGCACATTGCATTGTAGATGTTATGTCTGACACGTATGAAGATTATACAGAAACCTCTAAACAGTTTCACCAACCCGGCAACCAGTTTAACAAACACACAAGACAAAATAAATGGATTAAGTTTGAAACGTTTGAGCCTGCCAATATATCAAAAATTAATGTTGATTTTGTGTCTAATGCACAGTCAAATCTGTGCACAAACACACAATCACCCTTTGATTATTCCCAGCTGAGCACTAGAAATGAGGCTTTGAGGACAACAGAATACAACTCAGACACAAATAACAACATTAAGACCATTACTTTAGAAGACAGTGCCTCAGGCCTACAAAACTCTTTACCTAGTTCTTTGCTAAAATACAATACGTTTACTAACAATACTAGATTTTTAGTCTCAGAAGGGGTTGATCACTTTAAAGAGAATGCCCCTCCTCTTTTAAACAGCTCAGCTACCCCCTTAAAAGCACCTGAAATAAAGACTGCAATGGACTGTAAGGATAATGTTGCAAAATCACCTGACCTTAGCACATGTTTCAGCCACAAAGATGTTGCACAAAAGCAGCTCTGTGATTGCTGTGGTGGGAAGGATTGCCAGTGGTTGTTTACAGTGGAGGGAGAACAGACAGCTGGAGCATTTCAGTTTAAGAACACCGACAGCATCAGGCAGTGTAGCACTACAGTGTTACACAACTCATGTACCTTGCGTACAGATGACCATAATAACACACATGGAATTTTTAATGCAGACTCTGCAAACTGTGAATTTTCACATGTTTTCCATTTGCATGCACACATCCAAGAGGCAAATATGTTACCACTGAGCAGCTCTGCGCTCAAGGTCAATGACACTTGTACATCAGAAAACACAGGAAGAAGGCTTGAAACTACTTTCAAAACAAGCTCTCCCGAAAGCACCGTCTCATTATGTGAACCGTCTGCTTGCAGCAATCCTCTTTGCACACAGTCATTGCAGATTTCAAAGAACACTTCGACAGAGAGCACATTTGTTGAATGCTGTCCCATGTATCCCATCACTAATTTAGAGGCCATTTTGGAATCTGACATTTCACTGGAGAGTTCATTCGTGATGGAAAATGGATTGGAGAAACAACAGAGAGGAAGTCCATTATCAGAAGGTGGATTCAATGAGGAATGGAGCTCCTGTGATGACATTACAAACCGCACTGTTCCTCACAGTCCATATGAAAGCAACATTTCTGCTATACGTACAAATGTAAGGGAGATGAATGCTTATGTAGCCACTGTTCAAGAAGTAAGTACTGTTATGAATCAACCAGATGCTGAAGAGCCATTAGCACCTCAATTAAATGGGGTTGATAACTGTGATGGCCATAGTTTGTCCAGTAATGTGTCACAAGATCTCGATTCCAGTACCAATAGCGAGGAGATGGAGGACAGCACTCAGTCACCCTCTAGCCTTCACGGTTTTGCGAGAATTAAGAGAAACCAGTCAGGGAAGGGCTCTATGTTTTCAGTTTTCTCTAGAATGCCCTCGTTTCGCAAAACTAAACGAGAACACAAGGGCAATAACAAGGTAGATCAAGAAGAAGGAGAGGGGCAGGAGGAGGTGAGGTATACTAAGACACCCATATGTGACAAGGCACACCCTTCTCTCTACAAGAGCCTGATGTCTCAGAGTACAGATCATCTTACAGATATTATGAAGGATGATGACCACTCTAATGATGATATTTTTGAACAGGCCGACGACGCCCTGAATTTGCAGAGCAGAAAGAAGTACACACAATCCCAAAATTCTTATTACTCCTGTAATGTCCAACATCAGCATAAAGATGTTGGCGCACTGAATTTTACAGCTTCCTCAATGACAGATGGATTACAGCAAAGGAAAAGCAAGAGTACCGATAACTTGAATTTACGAATGAAGCTCGCAATGGCACATAGGTCTCTGTCAAGCCTGTTTGAGTCCAAATATCATGAGAAGGAAAACCAGGAGCAGAACCTGCACTCCGAGAAAGAGGAAGGGAAAACCAATCAGCCCTTGAAGAAGATGAAACGATCTAAAGAAGCAGAAATTTACAAAAGAACACTATCTATTCCTGGGACAATTTGTGACAAGTCCGCACACCAGAGCCATAATGCCTGTGCTTACTCTGCTCCTCAAAGCAGGTCCAGGCTTCACAGCTCACCTTGTTCCCAACTACACTTGAGGAACATTTGCCATTCGGACCCACTGAGCTTGAAAACTGCTCCTCAGGACCAGTTAGGAGGTACACTGGAGAAAAAGTGTCTGGAAGGAGGCGAGCTACCTAGTGCTGCTTCCTCTGATTCTGACCAGGCGTCGGTAGAAAGCTTTGAGGCTGTTCGCAAAGATGATGATAGTTTGCAGTCTTCTCTACACCCCACTGTTCTTGCTCTTACAAATCAGATGCCACCCTCCTGGGGGAGGTCTCTGAGCTGTTTTGAAGCCACTGATACTCCGACGAGGCCCATGAGCCCCAAACCCAACAGTCCAGGGTTGTTGGGACAGAGGAGGAGCTTCCGTTACTCCTCTCGATCTGTGGCATCTTCTCTCTGCTCGCTCGGCCAGGGAGTGAGCGTTGAGGGTCTCTCTGACCCGCCTCAAAGGCCGAAGTCTCTGAAACCAAGGACAGCACAACTTACCACAGCGCACTCCTTTGATTCTGAATACTTACTAGAGGACAGCAGTTCAGACAGCCAGTCGCAGACCAGCCTGATATCAGGATCGCTGATCAACAAACCAGAGGTAAGTGAATAGCTGACATTAAATATGTAAAATAAGTACATTTAGTAAAGTTTTGTAAAATGCTATGCTATGCATTCCATACAAATAAGCCATGCATTGCATACAACAAACATTACAGGTCATGCTAGCTACTGTATAACACTCATGTCAGAACAACATACTAAACAAACAGATATTTAGAACGTAGGTCTTCACATAATTTTTATAATAAAGAATCAATAACATGAATATGCAAGATCTGTTTTTCCTTCAACATGGCAGCCAATATGAATAATGAAGAATAACCACTGTCTTACCTAAAGCAGCCAAGTCCAGCACTTGAACCGGCATCATATGTCATCATGTGCTGTGCCCATTGACCACGTTAGAGTCAACTTGTCTTTTTCAAAAGTCAGGATAACATTCAGTTGGGAATGCCAGCCGAACATGTTCAAGGAATAAGTCTAATGAATAAATGAATATTTTTCACTTACGTCATCTCAGTGCAAGCTTGTTTTCAGTCAATCCATGTTGCGTACAGACGCCACAACTTCAGAGGCGCATGTTGATACAATTTGAATGGGATTGTTTTTAATGCTGCTAAAATGCATAAAACGATTTGTTTAATTAATGAAACTACTTGTTTATTCTAAAACAAATATGTAGAATATTTTTTGGAAACTATGACATTTTCTTTGTGTACACAATCGATGTAGAATGTTGCTCAGAGCCACTGATCCAGAGTCTTTTCTCATCCCATTCTCCCAGATATAGGGAGATGTAACACGGAGCAGTTTGGCTGCATAAGTCAGTGAATTGAACGAGTATTTCACCCTGTGTATCATGTTGTTGCCAGTGGAAGACTAGTCTTAAAATCCCTCTGCCTAGACCCGTTTACTGATTTTTTTTTTAATGCAGTATGTATTAACACATGAATCAATCATGTTTCACTCAACCGAATGTTGACCTCATATTATACTAAAACACGAAATGCACATGCACTTTAGCGAAGTGACAGGCGATGTCTGTATCTACAAGGTAATTGTCTCTTTTACCAGCAAGTCAGGACTTCCATTCTACATCCATTGACTGTTTGGTGCTAGAGCTTCTGGGTTGGGCATTCCAATTTCTCCCAATAATTTAAATAGAAGTGACTTGTCTCTGCTAAATAGTCTCTGGCCTCGCACTCTATAGAAGTACAGTGCCCATCATGCACTACGTCTCCTCCCTGAAGTTTGCACAATTTTACTCCTGATTTCTTGAAATACAGGGACAGTAGATGTGTACAAAAGCAACGCATTACTTTATTTACAAATGATGGTCTAAAATAAAAAACAATTGCGCTAATTTACTTGTTACTTGAAAAAAGTAATTTGATTATGTAATGCATGTTACTTTTATTGCATTACCCCCAACACAGGTTGACATCTGTAGCAACATGGTATACAGCATCTAAACCTATTTAAAATTTAGCTAATTCTGTTTTAAAATGCCATTAAATAAGCATGCAGCTATTTTACTTCATATTAATTGAGATAATTCTTGGAATATTTGTTCTTTTAAAAATGTATTTGGACCATTTATAGTTAACTAGTGAAGGCAACAATGTGATTAAAAATGGTGACCGGTTGCAAGAACTTAGATTAGGTATGTACCCAAAGCTGAATACCTTATTCAGAAAGGCACAAATAATGTCTTAAAAATTAATAACAAATTGTACCGAATAATAGAAAAATTATTTGTTCGACTGATTATCCGAAGAGCGCAAGCATAGAGAGATATTTTAAATAAACATATCTAAAACAACAACGCAATATTAAGTCTGTGAAGTTAGTATGACTAAAGTTTAAACTTTTTAAATTAAAATGTGCACAGTGTGATTTCAGTTCAAAACGGATGGGTGAGTTGCGTTAACATGAACTAAGCTACCATATCATACACATTTTCCACTTTTTTAAATGACTAAGTTAGTCATTTAAAACCTTCCGAGTGAGATATATGACAACATGCCTCTGTGTCTCACTCACTCCTCTATCAGGTGAGCAGGCAGTGTGTAAGGTGATGGTGGGGTGAAGTTTGTCATCAATAAGAGCAATTTCTTTCTAGAACAAAGCAAATGCAAGTAACCTGCAAAGAACATACACAGACAGTTGTGTTGGTCTGTATAGGGTTGGGATATGATCGCAATGATTAGCTGGATATATAAAATTAAACAATATCATGAATATCACAATGATTATAAAGCACTTTTTATTTGGGCACTTGATTTCCTAAAGAGCGCACCATTAATCAAAATAACATAAAACTTTTGATATGGTCATATGTGAATTTTAAACCACAAAAAGCTGTGATTAAATTAAATTATATGGTTTGTGTGCACTACAGAGTTTTTTGTGTCACACAGGGTTCATGATTACGTAAAAAAATTACTACTGCATAGTCTAAAACAAATCTAATCCTCAAAATAATATAATAATGTACAATCATTATTTAGTTACAATAATATTCAACTGGGTTAAAAATTAGTTAAGTTTAGTTAAGCACCTTGTTCATTGAGAGAAAACATGTTTTCGTAAAGATACATATATATATATATATATATATATATATATATATATATATATATATAGGTAAAAAATGTATTTTATTACTGTATTGTTATATATATGTGCATATAAATTACAGTTATTAAATATTAACCTTCTTTTTGTTTATTCAGTGAAAAAAACACGCCTTCAACTTGATGGTGCCTCTGATTACAAAAATTACTTTTAAGCCATTTCAGATAATTACATAATTATTTATATACACTATATAAATATTATTTATATAATATTTATATATATATATATATATATATATATATATATATATATATATATATATATATATATATATACACACACACAAACAGGATATACTGTATATCGAATAGGCTAAAAAATGATTCAAATGGAATCTTTTTGTATAGGTTTTTTTTGGTTGTTTGTTTGACAGTATGGATGATGATGGAAAGTAATGTACAGTTTCACACATTTTCAGCATTATCTTGTAAGAAAAACTAATATAGTTAAATATAATGATAATAAGACCAAATAATTGGATGAATTATAAAAGGCATATTTCTTATATGGGAACTATAATTAGAAAAGTCCCATTAAAACTCTTATGGTTTAAGCCCCACCCAAATCCTGTGATATCCAAATACATTCACAGATAATTTTACCATTGCAACAGATACAGATAACGGCTTTGCTGCACACCCCTACCCAATATATATACATTTTCACCTGAAACCTTGATGTTGATAAAAAATAACACGTTATGTGACAGCTACCCATGTAAAATGTCAGATATTATATTTTATTATATAGATATTAGATTGTATTGTGTATTTTCTATATATGAATGTTACACTTGTGCATTGATGACATCCACATAACTGGGAAGATTGTGTTAGGAGAGCTTAAGTGTGTCCTTTGAACATATTGGACAGGTGCCCTCTATAATTTACTCACTTTCTATATTAAGCTTTACAGATTGGACAAGGCTCTACCTACTTGAAAGATGTGGATTGTTGAGGTGCATAGGCATAGACAGTCTAACCCATGTCATTATGTCCAGGAAATACAATGGTTGTTAAATGTTTTGTTAAAAGATTTTTCAGAGACAGTGACACCTAGTGGTTAATGACCGTGTCGACCATTATTGTGGCTCAAACATTTATCATGCTAATGCATACTTTTAAGAATGTAACATTACCAAAAATCTAAATTTGACAAACTTCATCTTCAATGCAACTTTCATCAAAAGATATCTGTATAACCTCCTAAATTTGCACTCAAAACATGTACAGCACAGTGCTGAGCCAGCTGCCCATTCATCAGGGAGAAGACAACAAGGACATGGATGTGTGCTTCGGATGAAGAACAGAGAGCAGGGTAGAACCGCACCCAGACCCATCTCAGACATCTACAGCTGGGTGGGGCCTCTCCAAGGCATCAGAGAGGTGGCACTTGACCAAGAGAGGAAAATAAATTCCACAAAAGAACATTGTTTCTCATGCTCATATGAAATGTTGGCTGATGCAGAGAACATCTATAAAAAGAACCTTAGCGTACAGAGAAGTTTGCGGCAGCTTAGCACTCCAACATCTGAGAATCATGAGAAAGTAAGGAACTCATCGAAATGGGAGAAACACCTTGCCATCAGCATCTCCCACTGCATCCTCTCTTGTCCTGTTCTGCTTTCTTCCTGTTTTACACATCTGGACTCATTATCTTCTACTCTGCTTGTAGTGTCTTTAGGATTTCAGACTTCTCTTCTATTTCTTGTGTTTTGCCTGATTTTTTGAAAGTCTGGCCAAACACTTTCCCCTAAGATGTCTCAGAATTTCACAGACTATTTGAAGTTCTTTTATCTAGTTAATAGATGGACAAAAAGTTTACACAAAAGGGGCTGTTCACACAGGACACATTCTTGTATTTCATTTGTGCTATTTTTTCATTTTTGGTCTATGTACATGCAGGATAGATGTTTTTTGCCATTACAGGTGACGTGTCTAGCTGCATGTTCGGTGTCTCTGGGCTTAAGTGCCACATTTTTAAGACACAGTGTCAACAAGAGATCAGTTAGATGAATCTGGTGATGGGTTAAAAGTGTATTTAATGTGCATTTTAGCAATTGATGTATGAGAGTTCAAGGGCTAATTAACCTAAAAAATGTATTCACCATCATGTTTTCCCAAACCTTTTTGGAACACAAAGGGACAAGTTCGGCCGAATGTTTGGAACTGACAGGCTGTCAGTCACCATTCACTTTCATGTATGGAAAGAAAGCAAACATTCTGCCAAGCATTTCCTTTGTGTTCCACTTAAGAAAGAAATTCAAATTGGTTTGGAACAGCATTAGGGTGAGTAAAAAGTAGAATTTTAAGAATAGTTTTTGGGTGATCTGTCCCTTAAATGCATCCATAAACATGCATTTTGTTAAATTCCATTGAGCTCTTTACTTCAAGAATGAGCCCTGTGTAAATACCCCCTTTCAAAGTGTTTAATTTTTTTTTTTATTGTTAACATGTTTAATTATGGACATGTGTTGTGTCTGATCACTGTCATTTATAGGTGCGTACTAGACTCTCTCTTACGTCTCCTGAGCAGTTCCCTTCCATCTCTTTGAAAGACCACCACTTCTCCCAGAGCACACCTATAGGCCTCGACTGTTTGGGCTGGCCCCACCGTGTGTTGTTTTCAGGTCAGTAACATAAGCTTTTTGAACACAACATTCACGTTATCACTGCATCACAAACTTTTATTAATACGGGAACAAGTTTATTGTCTTCCTAAATCTTTGAGTGTCCTACAGGGGGCAATGGTTGCTTTTATTCTAAAACCTTCACTTTGATAACTACTGGTGAGCTATTTATGGGTTTGTTTGTGACATTTGGATCCCGGAGACTTGCAAACGTCTTTGATGTGAATTTGTTGTCCTTCTTTATCAAAGATCGTTTAATTTACGTTCATATACCTGGACACAAACCTGAGGAGGTCTGTGCACAGATGCAAGCAAACATCTGTGATTAGATATTGAAAATGACTTCAATAAGCTCTTCCACCTACAGGTATCTTAAATGTGTGATTTCTTAAGGAGAAGCTTTATTTAGTCATGTGTGAATGTAACAAGAGCACAGAGGTTATCTTTGTGCAGTAATGCGTGGAGTGTGGAGCTCAGGGGCCCCCAGCGCTGATCCTCTCTCTTTCTGCCAAACAATCCTGCTGATTATTTCTCACCCACTCACTGGCGCCAGGCCTTCTCTTGCTTGCTCTCTCTCTCTCTGAGCGCGGAGGTAGACCTGGCTTGAGAGGCTTGAGAGTGGTACAGCACCACTAACTGCCCAACACAAACACACTTTTAAAAGTAGATTTTGATTTAGAAAAATTGAGTTCAATGTCTAAATAAAGGTGAAGTCTTAGATATTTTTTTAAACAACTGAGCTTGACTGACCTTGTTTGGATAATTTTTTTTCAACCTGGTCTCATAGAATCATGTTACTATACCTACATTTTTGCAAAATTAATTTTTATATCACATATAGCAAAATAAACACCAGGGGAGCTGCAACAGCAACTTTTATTAACTTTCACACAAATCACATATACGGCAAAATGGCAGATTCTCAGTTCCTTATAGGGTTACCAAATTTCCCAAGCGAATACAGGACGCTTCAGCATTTTGAGCACTTTAAAATGTTGTATTTTGTCAGTGTCCAGGGATCCCTACTGAGCATATAGCCACTTAAGTATGGGACATGTGGCAACCTTAGTTGATAAATACTTACTTTTCGCTCTGTTCCTCATACGGTGCTATCTTATGTAACTATGTAACTACATGCGCTATGTTAACTATAGCGCATGACTTGAAAGGTGACACATTTTAACATTTGCATTACATAACCTACTACAGTACATCATTGGTTAGGTGTAAAGTTTGGTGTAGGGAGGTGGTTTCATTGATATAAAGCTCATAAGATCATTAATCTCAAAAAATTGTTTAGGGGAACATTTAACTCTCTTTTAGGGCCACTCACTGGACATTTCAACTCAGAACAGCAATACATGTTACGTCATTTTGCAAAATTTGTCACCACAGTCATGTAATTTTCATGAGATTAGGCTGGTTTTATTTGTCTCCTATTAGCATCATGTTTTTATAATAAAAATCAAACCTCAAACCTGGGCCTACTATATATTTACAGTTTCACTCTCTAATCTAAGATGTGGCTTCTGCATGTCTTGTTTACTTTTATTGTTCTCATCAAAATAGTCCTCCCACTGTTGATGTCTTGACTCTATGACATGCTCTGTGCTTCTTGCAGGACCTCTGCAAATGCCTTGCCTTATTTAATATGGATTCCTATGAGGAGAAATACACAATGACCTCATTTTGTCCCTGTCTGACATCATGCCCACTCTACGACCTTTCCGTACACTGCATGACAAGCCAGTACAGAATTCCTGGCCATTATGCTAATGTAAAACTTGAGTCTAACTTCATCAGAGAAACTAACACATATACATGCTGCTCTCCACAGAATCTAATCTTACCACTCCATCACAAGAGGCACATGGACCGACTGCACCTTTGGGTGAGTTTACTTGATCAGAACCACCATATGAACTGTCTGCTTTCAAACAGAGCCTGTCTGGTTTATGAATGTTTTAAAAAGACACCCAAACCTATTTGTTTCATTTGTGACTGTTGGGTTAAACAGACATTCTTCAGCATGGAATTGTTGTAAGCATATTGTAGATTTAAGATTGGGACATATCCTATTTATATATAGATGGCTTTCATTTTGCAATGACAGTTTTAAGTGTGCGTGTGTGTGTGTGTGTGTGTGTGTGTGTGTGTGATCTGAAACAGTGATAGATCAGATCTGTCATATACATGAATGTGAGGAATGTTCCCCTGAGTTTTAACTTTGATCTGCATCCAGTTTCCAATGTTCTTACATAAAATGTATTCACAGCTGCAAGGTCTAGAGCAAGTCAATATTCTCAAATTTGTGTCTGATGAGAAAGGTCTGCTCACAAACCACATTCCTTTCTATTAATAGTTTTCAGAGATAATGAGCATTTCTTTGGAAATTGTGTATTTTAGTATCAGTCTGGTGTGCTGCTCAAGTATGGTTTCATCAAATGCTTTTGTTGTGATGTGTTGTGCACATTTTTGGGCCTGCCATTAATGTGATATCAGCTAATTAGGGGTTAAATTCTTAGAAGGTGTTTGCAACTCTCGACATTGCTAGTGCTCTCTCCAGGCGGCGTCTTTTGGTTTACTAACAGCTTGGCTTTAACAGTGGAAGAAGGGGGGCTCAAGGGGGGACTGCGGGGAAGAAAAAGGCAGTCTGTTTCAGTGCCAGACTGAGTGCTTCACATTGAACCATTTGAGTCATATGAGTCCTCTTCCCCTTAGAGGATCCCCGGTGATGCCAGCCTGTGACTGTATGTGCGTGCAAGAGAGAGAGAGAGAGGGGGAGAGAGAGAGAAAGAGAGAGCTGATTGTGTGTCTTGGCGTTTATGTTGAGCTCATTGAGACTGCAACCAAGAGTGAAGGTAAAAGAGCAGGAGAGCGAGAGAGGAATGAGAGGGGAGAGCTGAGGGCTCGTTGCAGACTCTATAAGCAGTCGTGACTGAGAGCTCAGTGGTTGACACAAGCCCAGAGACGTGCACACACGCAGCACGGTTGGAATTAATACCTGCCGAAGCGACACCACCCTTCTCCCTGTTGGTGTGTGGCCACATGCGCACCCAGCACAGTGCCGGTGAGGTGGGCGTCCCGCTGACAGGAGGAGGCTGCAGTGGTGGCGGTGGCAGCAGTGGTGGGGGGAGCTCAGAGCAGTCACCTGGCTCTGGCTCAGATTGCAGCCCCGCTAAGGGACTGCCTGGAGGGGTCAGGGCAGTGAGAGGGGTCATGTCCCATTACTGGAGTCTGGAGAGCCTTCATTCCACCAATGGTAAGACATTTCCACCTTTGGACATCAGAGATCAAATGTGTTATTTGTTGGAAACGGAGGGATGCTTTGAGCTTACCTGCTGAAAAGACCAACTTAGCTAGCTGGTTTATGCTGATTTTATGCTGGTCTAGCATAGCTAGGTTGTTCACCAGCAAAAATTGCTGGTCAACCAGAATACTGTTCCAGATGAAGCTTTTTAAATTATTTAAGAAACCTGGTAAGAACACCAGCATCCCATGTTGTGGACCTGCATCCAAAACACAACAAATGCTGGTCTTTTCAGCAGGGGTGATGTGCATGTCAGTTAACACTCATGAAATGGGTGACATTGCCCATGAGGTTTTTGTGACAGCGCTTGTTCATTGTATTCTAGTCTTTTGGTTTATGTGGCTGCATTGTCTTCAGCCCTTTATGGGCAAAAGGAGGTAGCTGAAAGAGCCACTGTCTCTATGCAAATGTAAACATATGCATTCCTACATTTAAAATGTCAAAGCAACATGAGTTTGTTTCTGAATCGGACTAATGGGCTTCAAATCTGTTTGCATGCCACATATATAGTAGAATGTGATTAAAAACAAGATTAGTTTGAAAGCTGACTAGTTTACAGCCAGTGATGTTGTAATTCACATTAGATATAATGTTTTACAGTTGAATGAAGAAGTGCCTCTCTCTTTACTGTTTGCATCCTGCTTAGGTAATTGCAGTACTGTCATGACTCATGGATGTCATCTATTGATTTATGTTCCTTCTGGCTCGTAATTGGTTAAGTGGTTGTGTTGTGGAAGGCTCTGTCAATTGAGCAAATATGTATTCTGGATATATAGATGGATGGCTTAAGAGCGAACGCTCAGAGCGATGTGACAACGTTCCCTGCATTCAGCAGCTACGCATTTTCCCTCACAAGATATTAATGTACAACAAAATTAACATGCAATGAGCTTTTCAACACATGGTAGCCTTAATGATTGCATTAAACAATGTAGCAATATCACGCAAGCTTTGCTATACTGTCAGTCTCCATGCAAATCTGACATACAGTATGTGAGCTATAATCTGTACTATAATATTCATTCTGCAAAGCTCCTGAAAGCAGAATCTGTGTTAAAAATATTTCAGGGGGGACCAACACTGCCTGTTTTGCTTTTAAAAGCCCCTTTTGCCCTTTGAGTAGATATATTGATTAACACAAATTCTTCAGGTTTCCTCTCTAAGAATAGAGCACCTCTCAAATGGCACTACCCGTTTGATCATTAATACTTGCCTGCGTCAGCGCCCATCTAGAAAATTGTACAAAATGAGTGAGATGTTTTTAGATGAAGTGCCAGTTTGAGGTGCTCATTATAATTTTCTCAGGGTTGGCATGGTGACAGACAAGCCAATGACCATCAGCCAAGGTAGCACTGATGTCACAAACGACCATCGCTATTCGTGTCAGCTGTAATTTGGATGTTTTTCTCATTTTGTGCTTTGTCCTGTGAGAGATAGGATGTGACTTTCTGCGAACGAGGGAAATAAATGGTGCACTGGGAGCCAGCGGCAATAGCTACAGACATTTCAAACTGCACTGTCACCTCGTCACGGTCCACTGACCTCATTAAAGTGCTCATACACTGTCCATAGCTGATCATAGAACAGTGGGGGGAAATCAGAGGAACAGCACGTGAGAAATACTCTGAATGGAAACGTTTATATGTTTGAATATTAAAAATATTTAATACCACAAATGAGAGTTTTCTTTCACACAAAACCCAAGGGATTTCTTTTGGCATCTCATAGATTAGTTAGATTAGGTTTTGGTTCAAGCCAGACTGAACCTCCAAAACTCAAACTGTGATTATCTAATCAGCCAGTTGTGGGGCAGCAGTGCATAAAATCAGGCAGATACGGGTCAGGAGCTTCAGTTAATGTTCAAATCAACCATCAGAATGGGAAAAATGTGATCTTAATGATTTCGACCATGGCATGATTGTTGGTGCCAGATGGGGTAGTTTGAGTATTTGTGTAACTGCTGATCACATGGGATTTTCATGCACAACAGTCTCTTGAGCTTACTTAGAATAGTGGCAAAAACAAAACAAAACATCCAGTGAGTGGCAGTTCTGCGAACGGAAATGCCTTGTTGATGAGAGAGGTCAACGGAGAATGGCCAGACTGGTTCGAACTGACACAAAGGCTACAGTAACTCAGATAACCACTCTGTGCAATTGTAGTGAGCAGAATAGCATCTCAAAATGCACTACATGTTGAACAGCAGAATTTAGGGTTCCTAATAAAGTGCTCAGTGAGTGTCAATCACTCCTAATATAATCTACAAAGCTGTCTACACTTGGCACTTGGCGATATAAAACACTTTCAGTTGATGGACATTCTGTTCCTACGTACTCTGATGCGAACAGTGGCTTCTGCCTCTTTCTGTGTTTGTCTGAAAAAAAATATTAAATATCATAGAATTGATTGCTATTAATTTTTAACTGTTGTCCATTGCATCAAAGCAGTTTATTATTGCACAAGCATTTAATTAAATTACTTTGGATGCTAAAAAAAGTTCTCAAAACTCGCAAGACTCGTTGACAATGACTGTGAGGCGATATATATGTTTGTGGACAGATTATGAAATTATGTTTTCAGTTGTAATTTTTCAACTCTCAAATTGAGCCAAGCACTGGCTCTGGCACAAGAACCAGTGCCATTTTAGTGGAAAATGGTGTGGATAGTTGATATAACATGTCCATTCATTATTTAATTTTTTTTTATCAATATCAAAACTTTAGGTTAACGTTTAAATGAATGTACAGTACTGTGCAAAAGTTTTAGGTACTTGTGAAAAATGTTGCATAGTGAGGATGTCTTCAAAAATAATGACAAATAGTTTTCATTTATCACTTAATGTCATACAAATTTCAGTAAACATAAAAAAAAGCTAAATCAATATTTTGTGTGGCCACTTTTGCCTTTAAAATAGCCCCAATTCTCCTAGGTACACCTGGGTAGGGTTGCACCAGCTGTGCGTAAGTTCTCACGTAAATTAGGACGTAAAGCTCACACTAAGGGTTCAGTAACTGCTTGTTCATTTGTAAATAAGTCAGTGCTTAATTTGGTTGCACCACCTGTTCTTAAGGCAGAACTTAACTAGTAGGTCGTAAGCTCTCTGTAAAGTGATGCCAATCAAAAGCCTTCAAATTTGTAAACAGGAACCGTGAGCATAATTTCAATCTGCTGCCTTGCGTGAACTGTCAAAACAAAGACGTACAATTTTAAAAGTTATATATATCGATATCAAATCAGTTATATGCATTATTCCCTTTCTTTTAAACTGCATATGAGCGTATATGTTCACATCATCATAAATATACAAAGGACGATGTCTGTCTCATAAAACTCATCGATGAATTTGAGGTTCATTATTTTTTATCATCAATGATAATCTCATCGATGTACTCTAATCTGGCTGCCATCTCATTCCATCCATTCGTTATTCACGGGCTAAGGCTGCCGTAAATATTTCGTTTATACGTAGGGTTATGTCCTACGTAAGTTTAATTGTGCAACGATCAAATATTTAGTTGTGCGTAAATTGTGGCCCATTTACGCAACAACTAGGCTAAATTTGAATTTACGCACAGCTGATGCAACTGGCCCCAGGACACAGTTTTTCTTTGGTTGTTGGCAGATAGGATATTCCAAGCTTCTTTGAAAAATCACCAGAGTTCTATCTATTTAGGCTATCTCAATTGCTTCTGTCTCTTCATGTAATCCCAGACTGACTCGATGTTCAGTGGGGGGCTTTGTGGGGGCCATGACATCAGTTGCAGGGCTACATGTTCTTCTATTCTATTTGCAAAAGTAATGTTTGCAAGTCTAATTCCTATTGACACACTATTGGAAGATATAAATAGCCATCTTAAAACAAATGCTTTTGTGAAACATCTTATGTGCCTAAAACTTTTGCACAGTACTGTATAAGTAAAGTGTATATTTTAGGTGCTATGACTGTTCACCATTTCTCTTAATGTTTTCACCATTTTGAATCACCTTTTGACTTGTTCATTTGAAGTGGTGCTTTGACAAATGTTTTTTAAAAATGTTTTGAGTTTTGAAAGTTACAAATATTCTGTTTAGTTTCTCATTTAATATGGTCAAACAAACTGCATACATATTTATAAAAAATGATTGACAAAATTCTATTTCAAATTGAGAAGGATAAATATGGGACACTTTTAGAAATTTTGCTTTTCCTGGAACTTTTAATTATGATCCAAATGCCATATAACCTGATATTAAAGGGGTCATGCTTGCTTCGGCAGCCTGGGCTCTTTATTTCTGGGCACAATAATGGCACTGAAGCGAGGGGAGGTGGTCGATCTGAGGCCCATGCCACTTGTGTCTAGTGTCATAGTATCAAGCCTTTCCAAGTCAGAGGGCTTGAGTCCTAGTCAAGTCGCAAGTTATTGTTGTCAAAGTCTAAGTTGAGATGCAAGTCTTCTTTGATTATGTCGAGTGGAGTCACAAGTCATCACATTTTTGATTCATCACATTTTTGATTCATACAAATAAATAGTTAAAAAATCATATATTGTGATTTCTGGATTTTTTTTTTTTAGATTATGTCTCTCACAGTGGACATGCACCTACGATGAAAATTTCAGACCCCTCCATGATTTCCAAGTGGGAGAACTTGCAAAATAGCAGGGTGTTCAAATACTTATTTTCCTCACTGTAAGTCTGGAGTAGTGAGTTTAGATAGTGGGGTGTGGAGTGGTTGTTCTGTAAACAAGCATAAATTCCTTGAACTTAATGCACGCAACCATTGGCAGCCAGTGCAATTTGATGAAGAGAGATGTGGATCAATTGGTTTGACAGTACATGCTGAAAGGCCTGCCAGAAGAACATTGCAATAGTTCAGCCTGAATAGAACAAGAGCTTGGATGAGGAGTTGTGTAGCATGCTCTGATAGGTAGGGCCTGACCTGTTGTACAAGGCAGATCAGGCAGTCCTTGGTTGTGATTTTCAATGACTTATCGTCAAACACAACTCCAAGATTTCTTGCTGTCTTGGATGGTGTTATCATTGACGAGTCTAGTCTTTAGGTCCTCACAATGCTAGTGAATGGGTACTAACATTTTTAAGCTCCAAAAGCACATAATGACAGCATAAAAGTAATTCAGTTGTTAAATCCATATTTTCAGAAGCGATATGATAAGTTTGGGTGAGAAACAGATAAATAATACATTTTATGCTGCCCATATGTTTTTTTTTTTTTTGGAACTTCAGAATTTTGGTCAGCATTCAATTGCACTCCAAGGACCTACAGAGCTAAAAATCTTAATTTGTGTTCTCCAGAAGAAAGAAGTCAAACATATCTGGGATGGTATGAGTGTGAGTAAATTATGTGAGAATTTTCATTTTTGGGTGAACAATCCCTTTAATCATTAAAAAAAATAAAATAAAAAATCAGTTTGTTTGGGTGTGCAATCTGACATTTTGGTTGGCATTTGCAAACCTTTGCACACACTTGGCTACACCACTGGTACTGATGATCTACATCTAGGTTCAGAAACTATAATAGTGGACAAAATTATTCTCCGGGGAATATTTTAATCACAGGTTAAAATATTAATCTCTGATTTGCTAAACCATATTTAAAATTAAGTGGTACAACATATCTTGATTTAAAAGTTAAGAGTTTAGGGATCAACCAACCCTTAATTATGTCCTTATTGGTACAACTCGCACTCAGTTTGAGTTGATTTTTGTGTGGAGGTTATTTGTGTATATCATTTGTGAACTCTTCTTCACAGTATGTACAGTACATGATCTCATTGTATGTTCCATGTGTTATTTAACTTTCCTGTTTCCCTTCCTTCATGCTAATGCATGCACCATGACACATTTGATGCCGCGAGGGGCTTTTAGCCTATTTGATCTGGAATAAGAGAGGTGAAGTGTGGGCTGGGTTTAAACACTGCAGGTATCAGATGCATTGTAGATTAGGCCTTGTGCAGTGGAAACAGTCTCACAGGATGTGTCACTACCTCCCATCAACATATCATGCTTCTGCAAATCCACATCTCTTCTGCTTTCAGTATGTGTGTGAAATGCACCATCACTTGTCACTGAGCTGGAAATAGAAAGTCTCAGTTCTTCTCAAAAGCTTTTTCATTAAATTCTTAAGTTTACAATCTGGAAGGAGAGCAGATGTGTAGTTCTCTGGGGGTATTTTGTCTGATTGTGGAATTTTGACAAGCCAGTAAGAGCTGGGTCAAGGGATGGGTTCATTTTTTCAAAACTTGGGGCAAAAGGTCGAAAAAACTAGTTAATCTATATATATATATGTATATATATATATGTTCTTTAAATACACTGTAAAAAAAAAAATTTCAGGTAACCTAAAAAAGTGCCATTCGGCCTCATTTGGTAACATCTAAATTAACTGGTCAAAAATATTAACATTAACACATTTAACATGACGGAATCAACCTGAATATCTAAGGTTACACCAACAAAAGTTAATGTTAAGGGTGTTATGTGCTTACCTTTTTTAAAACCAGTTAGTCAACTAGTCGCTCAGGCAACTCACCGTCTATGTTGAAAATATGTAGTTTGCACATTGTTATAATGTAAATTTGTTTTCTTCTGTTCACCCAAATGATATACAGCTTGTGGTAACATCTAAATTAATTGATTTTAGTCAAAAAATATTATTTACTATGACCAGATCAACCTGAATATATTGGGTTATACCAATGAAAGTCTTTTTAAGGGTTGGATTTGATAGAAAAATCTTTAGATAACAAGAACTTGCATTCACTGTTTTACATTTGAGATCAATCATCCTCATACAATCCCCAATGATTGTTACTTATCTACACACAGGGTGATATGGCATTTAACATATAATTTGATCAAATGTATTACACTCAATAAGCTATGCCTTTAGCTTTCCATGATCCAACAATTGTGTTGCTAATCCAGTTAACATGCATACAGAACAGCTGGGTCTGCAGTATGTTTAGATGTGGTACCCCTCAGGCATTCTCACAACTGACGGCAATGAAACAGATGGTGTTTCATTCACACCTTTTTTTAAACAAACCACCAGCATACAACACAGTTGCACCCTAGCCTGCTTTAAGCAGCAGTTCAATGTCTGAATAATCTTCCCCCCCATACACCCCAGTGTCTTCTGGTTTCTGATATGCAGAACAAAGATGAAGAGATAAATAGTGTTTAACAAGATGTGTGTTACATCTCTAAATAGACATTCAAATGGCAGGATGGCATCTCTGCAGGCTTCACCATATGTCTGTTACAAATAAAGGTTAATCATTTATTCTTTGCAGCATTTTGTTTCAGCAAAACCTAAGCGGGGCTTGGGACATGGAGTACCAAAGAGGGCAGTGGGCTGTCACTGTGGAGGCAATTAGGTTGACTTCCACTTTGCCGAACAGTTCCCAAATCCTCATAAACGTTTGAAGTTTGAACTGAGACAGACACTGGTGAATGATCTGGACCCACTCGCTCTTGAGGTGTGCACACATGCTCGTGGAGTCGAGTCGAACCTCCAAAAAAGAGATTTGTTGGCTGAAGAAAAGTGTTCTTTTCACCCAGTTGAAATTTATACCCAGGCTGTTCAAATGGTGAAGTATAATGTCCCTGTGCTTGGATAGCAGAGCCTTTGATCGGGCCAGTAATAGCCAATTGTGTTCATCTTCAAGAGGCCGAGTGTCACATTTGACACAAGTGACACATTTTGAGTCGATTTGGCGGTGCCAGAGACAATCCGAAGGGAAGGAATTGATATGTCATGCATTCGAACACAAATCTCAAGAACAGCCTGTGGTGCGGTACAATCCAGATATTAAGATTAAGATTAAGGTCATTATGCAGAGTACAGGTACAGAGCCAATGAAATGGAGTTGTTTTCACATATCCCAACTAAGCTGGGTTCAGAGTGCAGGGTCAACCATAATACAGCGCCCCTGGCGCAGATAGGGTCAAGGGCCTTGCTCAAGGTTCCAACAGTGGTATCTTGACAGTGCTGGGGCTTGAACCCCCAACCTTTTGGTCAGTAACCCAGAGCATTAACCGCTGAGCCACCACTGGCCCTAAAAAAATGAAACTACCTTCAGATCTATTGATGCAAACCAGTACTGTGGGCGGATGTGCAATAAGATCTGTTTCTGAGTGAACATCTTGAATGGGCGTTTTGCCAACATGTGAGTAAAGCGTCTCAGATCTAGGATCGGACAAAGCCTGCCATCTTTAATTGGAAAGAAAGTGTAGCAGCTGTAAAACCAACCTCTATCGCATCTTTTGTGAAGAGATTATGAATTTCTGCACATGAAACCGGCACGTCCCGTGATGGAACCATCAAGGACATAACGCTGTTGATGCAAGGCGGTCTGCGTGCGTATTGGATCGAATACCCATGTTTGATCATTTTAGCACCCAATCTGACATGTCTGTGAGCGTCTGCCACGCGATCACATAACGTGATGGCATGCACTTTATATTTTTCACTAATTGTGATAGTGTGCCGCTCACCATTGGGAAGCGGCTGTGCACAGTGTGTGAAATGGGCAAATTATATAACCAATCATAAGATTGGCATTATAGTACAATGACTTGAACTAGGTAGTGGAAAAGGAATTCCCCAAAGCATTCAGCAATGTCTCATGAATCGATAGGTAACCGTTTTTTTTTTTGTGTGTGTTTTTCACTGTAGCATTGTGGTTGTGATTTTTAAAACTTCACTCGCACTTTTCAGGATCAGGATTGATCAGGATTCTGGGTTATTTAAAGCATCCTTACATTGATGGTTTTCTATATAGCTACAGAATAACTAACTTAAAAAGAATTCTCCTGTGTCAACAGGGTGCAATTTTATCTATATCTACCTTGTCATCACTGTTACTATACACATTGTTTGTTGCCTGTACCTTTTGTGAATCAGTTGCTAACAGTAGCATTCTAATGTATTTTGCTCCATATGTGGGTGAAGTGGCACTGCAGCCATACAGTGCTGGTTACATCCACAGCGATAATGAACTGAGGCCCACATGGCCAGAGTGTACCGCTGCACTGACCAGAGGAATTCACGCCATTGTGTGAACGCCTCAGCTTGGCTCATAAACAGATCCCAATTTGTTAAACCAGGCAGCTCAAAAACTGCTTATTTTTGGCTGTATTCTGCCTTATTATAGTGTAATAAATTCTCATGACAAAAGCGGTAATATTTGTGTTTTGTTATACATTTTGATGAAGACACAGATGTGTGAAAAGGTGTTGGTGAGTGGCTGGTGGGTGTCTCAACTGTAATTATCTAAAATATATATGTGCATTTGGGATATCATGTTTCAACCCAAATTCAATACTTGATAGCCACTGGAAAGAAGCAGATATCAACTCTGCTGTGAAATCATTCTTGAATTTTTCCATTTCCTGTGAGTTCATGGACCTTACTTGGTATTTAGTTTTTCTACATAGAAGAGAGAAGTTAGAAGAACTCAGATTATGATCCTTAATCCTTCATGTTCACCTCACCTCTCTGTTTACTCTCTGAGCAACACTCTGCCTAGAATTTCTCAACAATCATCACTCTGTCTGGAGTGCATCAAACTACCCTGGTAGCTTAAGTGCACATCATAGGCCTTTTCAGCTTAAAGTGAGGAATATCATGCAGCTTTAATTTGTCAGTAAACTGCATTTGCTTGTTTGTAGTACATACAGCTTATCAGTCCCTCAAGCCTGCTCTCAGACAGGCACAAGCGAGACTCCCAAGTTGAGCTGTGCAAGGTACGGCCTGCTCCTTTCTAGCCCTACTACGGGCCTCATCTGCAGCTCAGGAAATTTGTTCTGAGCTCTTTTGAGCCAGCTACCATAATGCTTTGTTTGTGTATAGTGTCTGAGGACACTGTTTATGGTGCATAACTTGCATATAAAGTTCAGCACCTATAAAATATGACTCATTAAACTGGTTACAGAGGTCTGTGTGAATTCAGACAATTCATAAGACACTTAAAAAATGACTTGCTGTAAAAATGTATTTGAATGCACAGTCTTCAGTGGATTATTGATTTTACTAAACATTGACAATAATATTTAACAATTGAACATTTTTTAAATATATCTTTTTTTAATAATAATAATCACAACAAACCTTTTTTCTGCAAAGTAATATGGTTCATTCGTTTACGAAGACTTTAGCGTTTGCACTCGGCAAGTAGTCGGCAACTGGTCCCTTACTATAAGTCTTAGATCGTAGCCCGTGCCTATGCCTGGGATGGCATGAGGGTATGTGTAAAGTAAATGATGAGAGAATTGTAATTTTTTGGTGAACTATTCCTTTAATTGTTGATGAGAATCCAAAAGCATTTTGGCCAAATACAACTTTAAGATTAATTTAAGATTAGCTGCTTTGAACTCTAAAACGGGTAAAAAATGACCCGAATATCTCAAGTTGCTCATCTTATTTTGAGTGTCAGGTCCACTGTACCTAGACACATATTTGTCCAATGACTTTGGTGTGGAGTGAATGTAAATTGAATGTGAATGTAAAACAGTCTTTAAAAGGATGTGCAGATTCCTTACAGGCCTGCTGTCTCTTCACTGATACTCAAGGAATGTCAGATTCTGATGGTTTGAACGTTTTCCAGTGCGGATCTTATCTGTGTCCCTCTGTCTTTTTTTTCACATCCAGAACAGACATGGTGGTGCATTGATCCAACTCTGTTAGGAAGAGTGTGTGATGAATATAGAATATAATCTGTATGTTTTGCCATAGGCTGTTGCTGGTGAAATTTGTTTCCATGACATTAATGCAACATCAACAAGTTAAGTTGTAGCTTCAGTGCCCATAGGGGCCAGATGCAAAAAAGATGTTGCGGGCTGCACCATTGTAATAAAAATAAAAAAATTAAAAGGATATATGCCACTATTGCATCATCTTTATATTGTATACTTAATATTATGCAAGTTTTGTTAATGTATTAATAAAGGATATTTCTCTCATTAAGAATGCTTGTAATAGAACAGTGATGCAGGGTCCGAAATTAAAGGGAGCGTGGGGCAAAAATGCCCCCAAAAGTGACAAAAAATGCCTTAAAGTTAAAAATGTGGGGAGAAACAATGTATTGATATCTGTTTTTTTATTTATACCATCTGATACAGTTCTTAAAATTCTTCTTTAAGAGTAGCATTGCACACTATCACAAAGTATGTTTTGAATAAAAGAATGACACAGTCAGTGGTGTTGTAGTGTCTGAAGAGGTGGGCATACTGTGAATTTATATGAAAGAGCCAACTCCCAGGAGATGAGTAGTTACAGAAATACTTAAACCATCCTGTCTGGCACCAACAATCATCCATGCGATTATCTTAATCAGCCAATTGTGTGGCAGCAGTGTAATGCATAAAATCATGCAGATATGGGTCAGAAATTTAAAGTTTATATCAACCATCAGAATGGGGAAAAATGTGATCTCAGTGATTTGAACCGTGGCATGATTGTTTGTGCCAGATGTGCTGGTTTGAGTATTTCTGTGACTGCTGATCTCCTGGTATTTTCACACACATCAGTCTCTAGAATTTACTCAGAATGGTGCCAAAAACTAAAAACATCCAGTGAGTGGCAGTTCTGTGGATGGAAATGCCTTGTTGATGGGAGGTCAACAGAGAATGGCCAGACTGACAAAATCTGTGGTAACTGAGATAACCGCTCTGTACAATTGTGGTGAGAAGAATATCACCTCAGAATCCTACTCTGAGATGCAGGTTGGCGCTGTTTTGGTGGCACGAGGGGGACCTACGCAATATTAGACAGGTGATTTTTATGTTGTGGCTGATCGGTGTATATATATATTTACCAGGGAGATACATTTACAGTGAAAATTATAGTTACTCCAGGGATGCTTATGCATCAGACTCTGGAAATGTCATGACCCTTACTGAAATGGAAAATATGATTGGTTAGCAAATATCCAATTTTGTCTGAAATGAACGTTCTGATTGGTGGATCAGACTGTCTTTAGTCAGACTGTCTGTCTTGCCTGTGCCATCAGTTGCCCTCCCGCAGCTCCGTGCACATTTAGAGATAATCTCTGTACACTTAATTTTTATATATATATATATGTAGGAGGCACAGCTGTGTTGTTTAAGCGTGCTATAAGATGCAAGGGAGGGAAGTGAGCCAGCGCGCAGGTCAAGCTCCGACAATTCGGCTTTCAAACAGTGCTGCCGAATATTCATGTGGTGAATCTCCACTCTCTCCCGAACAAATTGGATGAACTATATCTCCTCACCTGTACAAACAAGGACTTTTCAAACTCTGATGTCTTGTGCTTCACAGAAACCTGGTGTTACATCTACCAGGCTTTCAGCTGTTCAGAGCAGATCGCATTGTGGAGTTAACGGGGAAAATGAGAGGTGGTGGAACATGATTTTCCATCAATGAGAGTTGGTATACAGATGTAACAACATTAAAGAAGATTCTCTTTATTAACTCAAATTCTTTCTACTCACAGCAGGAGTTTTCCTCGTTTACTTAGTGTTTATATTCCTCCACACTTGTGCATAAATGTAGCGCTGCACAGCTGGCTCATTAGATCACAGAGACAGAACGACAATACTCAGACTCACTTAATATTATTCTGGGAGATTTTAATCAAGCTAATCTCACCTGTGAACTGCCAAAATACAGACAGCACATTACATGCCCCACCAGAGACAGAAATACATTGGATCATTTCTACACAACATTAAAGGATGAATATTGCTCTGTCCCTAGTGCAGCTTTGGGACTCTCTGATCACTGTCTGATTCATCTTCTTCCAACCTACAGGCAGATCTAAAATCAGCTAAACCTGTAGTAAAGACTGTAAAGTGTTGGACCAATGAAGCAGAGCTGGAACTACAAACCTTCTTTGAATGCACTGATTGGAGTGTATTTGAGGCTGTAGACACCAATCTGGACGAGCTCACTGATACTCTGACATCATATATCAGTTAGCGAGGATGTATGCATTCCTACTAGGTCTTATTTAACATACTACAATGACAAACCATGGTTTACAGCAAAACTCGGGCAGCTTTGTCAGGCCAAAGAGGATGCTTACAGAAGTGGGGATAAAATATTGTACTATCAGGCCTGGAAACAGAATTCAGAGTGGCTAAAAAAGTTACTCTGATAAGCTGAAAAATATGTTTTCCGCTAACGACCCTGCATCAGTGTGGAGAGGCCTAAAATAACCTACTAACTCCAAGACACCATCCCCCAACACTGTAGGGAACCAACATTTGGCTGACGACTTGAATGTGTTTTACTGTATATTTGAAAGGCCTAGTCTCACACCCCACACCTGCTCTGACCTTCACTTCACACTAACATCAACACCTCCTGCACCCCCCTCCTCCCCCTTCCTGCTACTCAACCTGCACTTAAGATCTGTGAAGAGGAGTTGTGCCGTGTCTTCCGGAAACAAAAGACAAGGAAAGCACAGGGTCCATATGGTGTTTCACCCACTTGTCTAAAATCCTGTGCTGATCAGCATCTTCACACAGATCTTCTATAGATCATTGGAGCAGTGTGAATTTCTCTGCTGCTTCAAATGCTCCACCATCATTCCTTTCCCAAAGAAACCCAAAATCATAGGACTTAATGACTACAGACCCATCACTCTGACTTCTGTTGTCATGAAGTCATTTGAGAGACTGGTGTTGGCCCACCTGAAGGACATCACTGGGCACTTTCTAAATCCACTCTTGTTATCATGTTAATAACTAAAAACTCAGAAACTGGCATTTCTCTGTGTGGTCGGTTCCTCTTCTATGAGTTGCTCGAATGTCCCGATCTAAGGGGGAGAGATTGAAACTGCACCCGGCTGAGAGAGACTCTGCCTCGGGGACGTTCATCCCTCGAGCGTGGACGCTTAATGAAGCTAGATTAGAACGCGATTACTCGCGACTTATTTAATCATAATATATCTCACTATGCATTTCTTATTGTGAAGAAAATTGCCAATATGCAGCTTTATTAATTTGAGAGCACTTTGCACATTAGTTTTGAAATAGTTTTTTATTCATTCTATGCTTGTATGCTTGTTTATTTAGTTTTTTTTAATTTTTTTTAGTACTTGGTAAAAACTTAAAGTAAATGTTGCAAAAGTTGAAGCAAATCTTACATAAGTGTTCAAAAATACTTTAATCATACATTGTACAGTTTTGTTATAATTCAAAAAGAATATATTTAACTTTATGTGTTGCTCAATGGCATATTTATGTTTTGTTAACTTTGTTAATTAAAGAGTGTTTTTCAGTATTTTTGCATTTTGCTTTGGTACCAAAAATGGTATCGAGAACCATGAAATTTCACAGGTATTGGTACCAACTACTGAAATGTTGGTACCGTGACAACACTAGTGGAGATGATTGTGGACTTTAGGAGGAACACCCCAACATTGACCTCGCTCACCATTCTAAACAGCACTGTGGCAGCTGTGGAGTCATTCAGGTTCCTGTGCACTACCATTTCACAGGACCTGAAGTGGGAGACCCACCTTGACTCCATTGTGGAAAAGGCCAAGCAGAGGTTGACTTATTGTGTATTTCTATATATACTTGTATTTT
Source organism: Moxostoma hubbsi (assembly GCA_032164185.1). Taxonomy (NCBI): domain Eukaryota; kingdom Metazoa; phylum Chordata; class Actinopteri; order Cypriniformes; family Catostomidae; genus Moxostoma; species Moxostoma hubbsi. The sequence goes on from JAVLUX010000009.1 coordinate 19,550,687, forward strand.
ATATTCACTTTTTATTGTTATTCTATTTTTTATTGTTGTTGTATTGTTTGTGCACTGAAAACGTCTGTTACCAAGACACATTCCTTATATGTGTAATCATACTTTGCAATAAAGCTCATTCTGATTCTGATCTGGATGATTCTAAACTCCTGAAATCTTCCAATGGATGAAGCTTGTGGCAACTAGTGGAGACGTATGCACTGTGAAATGTGGCTGTACATAATAGCAACACCCAGTGCTCAGAATACAGATTTCATATAATTTCTCAGTTGCAGGTCAAATGATGTTCTATTTCCAAAATCTCTTGCAGGCTTCATCTGAGTAGTCGTTGGGCCACAGATGGCCTGCCGGCCATAGTTTGGAGACCCCTGCCCTAGAACATCCTTGGGTTATCTATTGCTCAAGGGCACAATGGGGATAGTTCATGAATTGTCCTCTGCATGGCTCAAACGTTCAAACTTTTGGTATATCATTTTCAATGTTATGCAGGGCTTATGTCTTAATTAGATCAAACTTGTAAGTACACTTTTGAATCATAAAATAACACATGGGACACCCTAAGGCCTACAGTCTTCACAGACACATAAGCGTAGGCCACAAGACTGCAAGCCCAGTCAAGTGCAGAATTTGGATCAAGGCCATAATGTGCATTATACATATATTATATAGTAGTGTGGCTGCTTTCATTTTAGAAGCAAATTAGTCTTCTCAAATCAGGTGCGTTAATATATAATGTTCCTTAAAGGAATTTCCTTCTCAGCATTTATTTAAAGGAAGCAAGCCAACCCAAAAACTTTCTTTCTTGCTTAGCTATCAGATAGCATACTGAATAGCATAAACTTGCTCCCTTTTAAAATGTGACAATAAGAAAACTACTGAAACAAAATTTTTTCCAATGTTTGATTTAAAAAATGCTATAGTAAACTTCTGAGGTGAAGTGATATCTCGCTCTTTGGTATTCAATGTATTGTGCTACTGTAACTAGCTTATGTACTTCTAGATTTTGATGACTGGTGTAATGGAACTTAGTGTCTTGGCCTTAATGTGTAACGTTGATTAGGCTGAGTGGAAGCTTTGCTTGCATGTCTCAGTGGTAAATTTGTGCGGTCGGATGACTTTATCTGTGGATGTTGAGTTATAAAGAAGCAGGTCAGTGCACATTCACAGTCCTGCCTGTTTTACTGTATCCATAAATTACCCTCAGCTCATCATAAATCGTGTATATAGAGAGATTTGTGTGTGTGTGTTTAAACTTGCACAAGTTAGCATGCTTTGGTGCAAGACACTGTGCTTTTCAAGATTTGTGCCTATGCACTCTGAAAGCAAATTTGATAATGCATTTAATGTATAAAGTAGGGGCGTAACGATTTACTCATCTCACAATTCTGACCTGTTCACGAGACTGAACTCATGGTTCGGTTTGGTTCACAATATTTTAAACTTAAGCCTGAATCAAGAAAAGTTAGGATTTAAGGTTGTTTATTTATTTTTGTTTATTATTACTTTAAAGACATTTGCAAAACAGTTCTTTTCCTTTAAAATATAGCTAAAAGTACTTTTCTTAAAATTGTAAAATGATCCATCAGATATGTACTAGGACCAAAACCAACCTAGAACAGTGCAGTGGTGACACCAAATGAAAAAATTAGCTAATAAATCTGCTTACTTATATTATGTAATTATGTTAGATACATATGCTGCTTACACACAATCACAGATTACATACATTTAAAATATTTTTTATTTAAATTGTATTTTCCTAAAATATTATTATCTATCATATATTATATATAGTTAAACCTCTGTAAACCTTAATTTAACAGGTAGTCAGAACAGATCATTATCGCGCTTCAAACTGACATTTGATCCCTTGCGCTGAAAATGCACCTCTCTCTCCTGCTCGCTCCCCTCGCAAAAGGGTGGGAGCTCCAAACCACCAGCAAAGATATAAGGTGCCCCTTACTTAACCCTTTCCCTAACCTTAAATGGGTGTGGAAGTGTCACCCCCCTTTTGGAGTTTGCGCAACCCTCTTTTGGAGTAATCCAACCCCCTTCTGTAGTAACCCCGCCCTCCTTTGGAGATTCCGCCCCCAGTTGGAGGTCTCTGGCCTGCAGCTGCAACTGCTTGCTCATTTCAGCAGCTTCAGCAGAACTCAATGTACAACACCAATGGCTGCTAGTGTGCAATCATATTTTAGAGCTCCATGTGTGCAATGAAGTGATTACCATTTGTATGCCAGCATTACATAGATGTAGGACGTTGCACATATTGGATAGAACAGATGCTAAAATAATAAAAAGTAATAATAAAAAAGTCCCAACTCCAGAATGCAAATCATCACATTTTTGAACCGTGATGTGTAGTTCCACGATAAACCGTATCACCCCTAGTTTACAGAAAATGCCCATTAGTTTTCATGTCCTGAATTTGCTCACAACTGTTATGGAATGCAATGACATGTATTGCCATTAGTTAGTAATAAGAAATGTTCATGGTCTCACCATGCAGCAAAAACTGCTGTCAAACTCAATGACACCTCATGAATAATTTGAGAGCACATAAACTCAGTTGGGGAGGCAGTCCTAGACAGAATTGTTTGGGTTACCCCACTGTGACTGTCTGGCCTGGAGCTGTGAGTGAACTATATTTGATATCACTAGCCCAAGTGTCCTGGAAATGCTTGACTCTGATGAGCACACTAGTCAACATCTGCTGCTGTACTGCTCTATGCTTTGGGCCACACACTGAACAACAGTAAACATATCAGGGTGATTTGATCAGGTCTATTTCCCTAATCAATCCACAGGATTTTACAATTAATCTATATTGAACATAACATGATTACCAAAAACATTTTCAGTTCATGTTGTAATGAGAACAAATCCACAATTTTAAGTGTCATTTTACTGATCTTGCCCACCAGTTCTGATCGCATTATAGTAGAGAATGCAGCAGACCGCCTCAATCTGGTACACTCTGCCCGGACTGTACTGAATCACTCCACTACTTTGATCCAGACACCTGAATCAGCTCTTTAACATGCCAAAAGTGCTCATGACTACACCAATAGCAATGGATATATGCCAGGTTATAATGGTCTTTTCCATCATTAGATAATTATTTGATGAATTACTACTGCCATGATCGATAGACAATGTACACAAATGTCTTTTAATATTCTTTTTACTGCCTGCATTCCTCGGTTAGCAATAGCGTGATGTTAATTGCACCAGGCAAATAGCACTGAGTTTGTGAATTTAACGCAATCTATAATGAGCCTAATTTACATAGAAAGGAGGCATGTTTGTGCAGAAAGAAATGACAATGGCTTGATTTAAATGTATTTTGCCTGCAAGTGGTTAGTAAATAACATGTAGGTTTTAAAGCTGAAATACTAAGCACAAAAGTGGCGCAACTGTTTTGTTAATTTACCTCTGTGGTGCTATTAAAAACAGTGGCGCTCCTGAGATTAGGTAAATTAGGCTTCAGTGTGTTGTTGTGGAGACGGTCAGATGAAAATATTTACCTCAGTTTGACATCACAATGTGGAGGAAGTAGAAAATTAGTACACTCAAAAAAATATTTTTGCCTATTTTTAAGATCTGAGTGTCCATGAATAAAGATGGAAAATTTAAAATCGAATAATTTTAGGCAGTCATGCACCAGCCAAGCAACTGTGATTGAGTTTAATACTGCAGGAATGCTTTCGGACAGCTTTCTCCAGGTATTATAGACTTCCTTGGTCTAAACAGGTCAGGCTTTTCAGTTGCTCGTTATTATTGTTTTTTTTTTCTTTGAAATGTTACATGTTTTTTTTTTTCTTTTCTTCAATGGGATGTGACTGAAACAGTACAGTCCTTGCTTCAAGCTATGCAACAAAACCAGACAAATACAATTGAACCAAAAAGCACTTTTGAATAGGACCTCCCATTGGAAACAGGATTCTAGGTCAAGTGCTTATGAGTTGCTGCTTGAACACCTGAATCTCCTCCAGTGGTGTGAGTTTGGGATAAGGCTCTTTTTGTCTGACCAGTGATGGGGTGAACATTTGGGAGACATGTTTGAAAACAATTATTATTGCAATTATTTTTGGTGCTGCTAGTGTTGCAGAAATTACATACTTCAACATTGAATTTGGATGGAGACCTCCCTCGCCACACTTTCTGCAAGTAACTTAAGCAGATTTATTAGCAGATTCATGAAAGTAGTGAAAGGGTTCTTCATAACATCTACCCGATTTAAGATGCTGTTCTCATTTACCTCTATTTTCATGGACAGTCGCCTCATGCATTGCAAGAACAATGGATATTTCAGGGGTGTAAATATGAGGCTAACTCCATTATCTGCCATCCATTCATTATGAATGAGACAGGAAGTGAGATGGTTGTGCCGGCCAGGTCTGCTCTTCCTCACTTGTTTACTGCATACTAATAAATAATGTTTGTGTAAAAGCCTGCCAGCTATGGCAGCAGATAGTCTTTCTAGTACTTTAATAACATCAAACACATAAGAAAAAAAATAGGTAAGAAAATGAATGCTAGTCATGTTAGTAGTTATAGTGGCAAGTGCTTTGGACATTCTGTAAAGTACAAATAGAATAAATAGAGATAAATAGAAAATATAAATTTAATTTACATTTATTAATTTGGCAGATGCTTTTGTCCAAAGTGACTTACAAAAGAGGTAAACATAAGCAAATCATCTTAAGGGGACAGGGGTACGAAAAGTGCCATACTACAAAGTTTCACTAGGATCTGAATAGTATTCAAAACAGTTTAAATTGCAACAATTTTTTTTTTTTTTTTTTTTAGTGACTGGTTAAGTGCTCATGGAAAAGACATGTTTTATGTCATTTTTTGTTGTCAGCTTCACAGAAGGAGTTGGGAAGGTCATTCCACCAATGTGGTATTATGAAAATGAAAGTCCGGAAAATTGTTTTGGTGCCTCCTTTGTGTTGGCACAACAAGGCGATGTTCCTTAGCCGACTGCAGGCTTCTGGTGGACGTGTAGCTCTGCAGAAATTATTTGTGGTATGCTGGAGCAGACCCAGGGACAGTTTTGTATGCAAGAATCAGGGCCTTGAAATTGATACGTGCATCAACCGGCAGCCACTGGAGAGAGACAAGGAGTGGTGTAACATGTGCTCTCTTTTGTTCATTAGATCCAGACGTGCTGCTGCATTCTGGATCATTTGCAGAGGTCTAATTGCACATGCAGGGAGGCCTGCAATGAGAGAGTTACAGTAGTCCAGTCTAGTTATGACAAGTGACTGAACAAGCAGTTGTGTGGCATGTTCAGAGAGGAAGGGTCTTATCTTCCTGATGTTGTATAGTGTAAATCTATATGACCTTGCGGTCTTTGAGATGTGGTCTGTGAAATTAAGCTTGTTATCTAAGATTTCTGACAGTTTTGGGAGGTGATTCTGTAGTTGTACCCAGCTGCACGGTGATGTTGTGTTCAACAACAAAGACAAGGAGTTCGGTCTTGGCCGGGTTGTGTTGCAGGTGGTGTTCCTTCATCCAGGCTGAGATGTCTGCCAGGCAGGCAGTGATTCGAACAGTCATTGTGGTGTCGTTGGGCTGGAAAGTCAAGTAGAGTTGCATGTCATCAGCATTTCAGTGGCAAGAGAAACCATGTGACTGTATGATGGGTCCCAGTTATGTTGTGTATATGGAGAAGAGAAGTGGCCAAGCACTGATCCCTGAGGTACCCCAGTAAGTAACTGATGTGGCTTGGATACCTCACCTATCCAGGCTACCTTGAAAGACCTACCTGAGAGATAGGAGTTAAACCAGTCAAGCAAAGTTCCTTTGATCTTTGATGCCCAGCATGGAGAGGGTGGAGAGTAGGATCTGATGGTTGACTGTGTCAAAGGCAGCAGAAAGGATCATCACTCACCACGGATCCACAGAGCAGTTCCTTTTTTATTAATATCATCATACCAGACAGCGAGAACAAAGAGGTCACACAGAGCATGCGTTAAAACCAAGGGCTCTAGATTTGTCTGGTTAGCGTGGGCCAATTAGCCCCTGCTGGTAGATGTTGTGACTACACCATTCTCGGTGCGAAAAGCCCCTTTTTTTGCAAGCAACATAGGTTAGGCTGGATTATACTACACAATTTAACGCTGATTTTAGCTACAATTTTTAGTCGGGCCAAATTTGTATTAGTCGGGGCTTGTCAGCTTAAAACATTTTGGGTATGATGGGTACTGACTCTGATTTCTTACCCTCTGACTAGATGGAAACATGTTTTTGAAATGTTGAGCTGACTATTCACTACACTACAGGGGAAATCTTGTAGTCTTTTATGCTCCACAACTCAAATCTGAAGTCATACGGTGGTGAGTTAATTTAAATTGAGTACGAAATACAGTTATATATTTGTAAAACATGATAATTTTCCACCCTCATTCTGACCCTCTGTCAGAAATGCTTGGTTTTAGTGCTGCTTCTCATTTAAGACTTGATTGAAAACACCTGCTGTTGATGATTGGCTCTCCCCTTGTCATCTAACTGCTCACCTTTTGTGGGTGGGCTACAGAAATGAGATTAGGTAAATTAGGCTTTGATGTGTTGTTGTGGAGGCGGTCAGATGAAAATATTTACCTCAGTGTGACATCACAATGTGGAGGAAGTTGAAAATTAGTACACACTTTTATTTATAAATATTTTAGCCTATTTATAAGATGTATCCATTTCAATTGAATAACAAATTTCCATCTGAAGACCACTTGACTTGACTTGACTTGACCATGAGTGCAGTTGCATGCTTAATCTGGAGCCTTGACATAAAGTAAGGCAAGGTTAAATGAAACTATATATATATATATATATATATATATATATATATATATATATATATATATAGTTTTTATTTATTGTTTTTATTTATTTATTTATTTTGCTTTTGTGTGATACTGTATTCATTCCCATACTGTAGGTGTCCAAGTTCAAAACCAAACATTTTTAGTGTATCTTTAAATTAATAAATCCTACATAAATGTTCTCAAAGATGGCATTTAATGTAAAATAAGCCATTTATTCTGACTGCTGATCAGTTGCTCTGTGATCAGAATTGAGTATGTCTACAAAAACGCAAGTTTTAGCCTTAAAAAAAATGCTTTCAATCATCTTATCCCACAGAATAACATTTCAAGACTAGGTTCAATCTGTGCTTGAGACACTAGTCCCTATATGCTCCAGGTTTGAGACTGTTTTGTGTTTTACTTTACAGCATTGGTGATAACTGATGGACCACAAGATAAGTCTGGCCTTGCTGATGATGTAGGAAGTGAAGATGAGCTGTACAATGAGTTTCGCAGCTCCTCAAATCGTTTTGGACACCCAGGAGGAGGAGGAGAGCAGCTGGCCATAAATGAGGTAGGGCATACAAACTGAGTGTGTGTTACTATTTGTTTGTTTACAGATTTGGACCTTGGTCTCTATCCATTGCAGTACATTCAAAACCCAGAATGTCCACATAGAAGGACCATATTCAACACTTTTGTTTAATTGTATTATTATTATTTATTTTATTTTTATTTTTTGTTACAATAAAAAGCTAAATATTAACAAAAATTATAAGCCTTGTCCAAAATGGCACACTTGATGTGGATTTGATACAGTCTTGAGACTTTAGTAAGGTGTCCAGTTTCAGCAGAGTGCTCATGAGCACCCCTTTGTGGCAACTATACGCCGTCAATGTATCCTGTTGTGAAGCCTGCATTGTTGTGCACTTAATAGCAGACTACTACCCAACTGTGTACACAGCATTTTGTCACCAAAGTGTGGAGGATTTTCAGTAGGACAGAAAGAGCTGAAGGCATCTGGTGTTTAGAAATACCAGCTTTTATCCTACATCTTCTTTATTGCTTAATCATGACTGAACAGGCCAAGTTAGAGAATACTGAATAGCTTTTGATATGTACACGTGGGTTGACACACGTGCTCATGTTTGTAACATCACAAAATGGACGTTTTTGAATTGTTGTCATTGAGATGTAATTTAGATGATGAGCTTTGTGACTGGGGAGAGAGATTTTTGGGGAGTGGAGTATGATTATTTATGTTGGAGTCTTTTTACATAGTACATGGAGTATATGCATAGTGTCAGAGTATGATTTATGGCTGTTTGGTATTGCTGTAGAATGCCGCTCAGTAAATGCATTCAGCGTTTCAAAGAGAAACAGCAGAAAAATCTAATCAAACTCAAGCCTCTGGGAACTCAGTGTGCACTGAACTGCGCACAAGCTCTGTGCTGATGCTGTCGTTGTTGTTTTTAGGTCTTCTGTCCTGAAAAATATTAATCTAACAAGAGACAGACTGATGGGGCCACAGCAGGACAAATCATGTGCCTTTGTTCTGCATGGAAGATACAGCTTAGGGCCCAGTTTCAAGAAACTTCTTAAATTAAGAAAACCCTTACTTGTCATTTTAAGTGTATTGTCACAAAGGGTTTCCTTAACTTAAGGGGTTTCTTGCAACTGGCTGCAGATTATTAGTGGACTCACCAAGGCAAGCATCACTAATAATACCATTGCTCATGCTTAGGGTTAGTAATTTGAACAAACTTCTAACCATGCTTACACTTCCTGCACCATTTGTGCGATGGACATGAATGATACCTCAGAGCTTGTTGAGGAGAGGTGTACTTTTATATGCCAAAGTGATTGGGATGTTTACAATGTTCCCCTGGCAAATAATACAATTTGCAAGAAAATCCCATAGATGTATTTTTGTGATGAGGGAGAAAGGTGTTTCAGTGTTGGGGATTGTAAGGGCAGACTTAAAGGTGCTATATGTAAGATTGACAACAAGCGTTTGAAATGGGCACTGCTGTCCAAATTCAAAATATTGGAGAGTTGTCTGCCCCGCCACAGACTCGAAGCTCATGCGGGTTGACACCCCACACACACACACACACACACACACACACACACACACACACACACACACACACACACACACACACACACATTAACTGGTGGCACTATAAAACAGAGCAATTTTGTAATTATTATTTTGTCAAATAAATCAGCACAACACACACACACACACACACACACACACACACACACACACACACACACACAAACACATTAATGAGGGGGAAAGACCATAACACACACACAATCTAACATGCATACACCAACAAACGCACACACAGAGAAAAAAGCACATAGTCTGAGTCTTCTGTTTTATACACTAATTGAATTTTCACAGTCCAGTGCTGTTCATTTTGGTTTATTACTGTTAATTTTCTTGACATTATTATAAATGTACTTTTGAGTTATTACATTTTGATGTTTGAAATGAAAGATTGGTTACAAAATTATTAGTTTAGGTCTCCCCTTTTTTAACACCGGGTCAGGTTTTACTGTAAGCATTATGTGACATTACTGCAAAAACTGAGACTTAATAGCAGTAAAAAAGAAAAGAAAAAGAAAACTAATTCTAAACTTTGACAAATAATAGTTTGATAATGTCTACATACATATTGAAATGCATAACTTAAGTAACATTAGATAACATTTTAAATTACTTCACAGTATGAGGCTGCATTGAACACTGCAGCCATCTATGGGCTATTATTGTCATAGCACAAACTCATATGTGAAGAATAAGAAGTGCTTACTTGCATATGCAAATGAATGGTGAAATTGATAAGACCTAAAAACATAACATTTATGCACATTACAAGTGCATAAATGTATTGTTTTTATTTGAAAAATAAATGTGAGAATTTCTGAAAAAAATTAAAAAATCTAAAATGATCACAAACGGTAAAATAAGCAGCCCTTCTTTAACACAATGGAGGGTTAAAGGAAGTATCATGCTGTGTAATAGTGTGACAAAGGGGGTGGGGCTCTGAGACCACAAAAGAATGAGCAAGAGAGAGAGAACAGCAGGTTATGGGAATCAGAGTCCTGCACTAATCCCATTAGCTATGCTCAAACTGATGCAAAGGGAAGAGACGTGTGGGAATGACTGCATTAATATTACCTTGCAGACACTGTCCTTGATCAGGAAATTATAGCTCAAGTGGTGTTTGGCACACCACGCAGACTTAAATTAACATCTCAAACAGCATTACCATCACTGTGGCACTGCCTTAAAGAGACAGGTCAGGGTGTGCTTGCTTTTTAGATGGGATGTGTGTGTGACGGGCAGCCAGCACAGCCAATGAGTGCCTAGAATCATGCTAGAATAGAGAGGATGTATTGTGCTGCATTCTCTCACCTCTCTCCCTCCCCCCACTGCTGCCCCCCTCCTGCTGATGCTAAGGCCAGCCTCCTCTACTCTGGTATCCTAGATACGCTCCACAGCACTGCCATCTGATTGGGTAAAAAGGATAAGAAGAAAAAAAAAGGAGGAAAAACAGAAGTCAATTCAGGCTGATGAATGGATGTTTTTTGCTAGTGCTGCTAAGCACAGATGCAGCAACCATTTGTGGCCCTCAGGTTTTCGTTTTTCCTTTTCATATTTGACAGTATAAAGAAAAAGGCTTTCATGTGCATTAATCGGATCCAAAGGTATTAACACGGCCGTGTATTTAATCAGGGGAGTAGGAGGAGAACGAGAGAGAGGCAGTAAAAGGGAGGACAGAACGAGACGCAAGAACACCTCGGAAGACAAGGAAGAAGGGTCAGAACAAGTGATAAAAAAACATAAAAGGAGAAGAACAGATGGAGGCGGAGAGACACATCCACCCCTACTCCTGACATCAGCAGTGTATGGGAAGATAATCAAGGCGAGTGACAGAAGGGGAGGAGAAGGAGAGCACACGTGCTAGAGAAAAAGCGAGAAAGGGAAGGGAAAAGGAAGTGAGCAGGTAACTGTGGACGTGGAGGCTTCCTCCCCTCCCCCTCCCGATGCTTTTCTTGGAGAATAACAAGGGGATCTGGGAGCAAAACTGTGTGCTGTGAAGTGTTTGTGCGCAGATCTCTAGTTGAGGAGGGTTTCGGCGCCATGACTCGCGGAGGCCAGCGAACGGCATCTCGGCTGAGCCTGACTCACTTTCTTCTGCGCTGTAACCTTAGCCCAGAGGCCCAGAAGGTGGTGGTGTTCGTCATCATGATGTTGCTGGTCATCATCAACGTAGTGCTGATGTTCCTGCTGGCCTTTCAGTAGGGCGCAGCCGCAGTGAAGAGGACAAGGGGAGGGGAGGGGTGGAAAGGAAGACGAGGAGGAGGAGGGTAGAAAGTTGGTCCATCTTACTCACTAGTGGATGGGTTATCAGGAAGCAGACATCACAGTGCAGGTAATAGAAAAGGGTGTGACTGTGGATGTGTTTGTGTGTGAGAAGTTGGCAGCATTCAAGCACAAGTAATATGCAAAGACGACAGTGTTAATTATTTACCTGCCTGTCAGAGGGTGGTAATGCTGTAAACTACTCTTGAATGGTTTGTGGGGGAAGGTTGGGGTCAGGCTTTTATTATGAGTTATCTGAGGGCTTCTTCAGACGCTGGTTCTGTGAGTTCAAGCGTGTTGTTTGGGTGTTTCTGTGTGGAAACCTTTGAATGCTAATGTTTTTTTTTTGGTATAAATATCTGTATGGGTTTGATGTTGGTGCAACTGTCAACAGCTGTATTCTGAGTAGCAAGAACCAAATATTTTGATGGCTTGAATGTCAGGCTTTGGTTTATGTTAAACTCTGCAGAGACATGTGTGCACTTGTCCAGAAGGATCTACATAATGATATATGTCATTTGGCTATTAAAGCTGTGCAGTATAGCAGGACTCAGATAGACTCAGACTGCAGATAGAGGTTACATGGTTTTGTGGATATGAATATAAGGGGTTTTATACCATGATGTAACCACATATTCAGGATTGGGGGAACCAAATGTTGTTATAGAAGTATAAATCACTGAGAAATACATATTGGTTTACCACTAATCTAGATGTCGGGGAGAACATCAATAGAGCATTATTATGGTTTTTAGTAAGTACCTTACACATCTGTGTCGACCATGTACAAAACTAGACACAATGCGTAATCGAATATTTGAAGGAAGGATGTCAAATATGGCAGGTTAAATAGTGGTCTGATTAATGCATATAAACTGTGTAAATCCGACTTACCGACATACTGTATGTCATGGTTTGGGTAAGCAGAATTGTTTCATTTCTCAATGGCAGCACTGTGTATTTAATGCAGTGTCAGCCACAGTTGGATACCAGAAGAGCCAGACTAGTTTCACAAAAACAACAAAACCCTTATGAATTCACGTTTAGCATATTTTCATTAGTTTTTATTTAATGCGTGTAAGATGTATGCTAAGGCTGTCACTGGTAGCATCTTTGAAGAAACAAAGAGGCTGAAACTCACAGGCCATGAAAAGGAGGCACATGGGAATGTATGTGGGTGTGTCTCTAGGCAACAGGCTACATAGGCACAGCTGTGGTGAGATGAGAATGCAGAGCTCTGGATTCAAGGGGTGGAAATTCAGCCTTCTAGTCCATCAATGTTTGTAAAAGTGTGGACAGAATACTATATGTGATTATACTGTGTGGACATTGGATTATTTTTACATCATTGCATCATAGATCACATTTAGCTGTGCAGTTAAGATGGTTAGATGGAGACCATTAAGCTTTCCTGGATTTCACATCATTTTCTCTGTAGGCAGATGAAAATTGTGGTAATATATTACTCCACTTTCTGTTTTATTTGCAAAAAGCTGAACCTCAAAATGACTACTATGGGGAAAATCCAGACAGCAGACAGAAAAAGGCTTAATTTGGCAATGCTTCATTCAGTGATACATTGCAGTTTGGTTTTGGGTAAGTGGATGGAATTAAGGGTTGTAAATCATTACATGACAACTGACTATGCCACTGAAAGGCTGGACTATACTGTGAATTTGAACACTGTGTATTGCTGCACAATGCTTATTGCTGCATATCAGGGTTCAATATCCTTTTTTACATGAAGTATATGTTTCCATTATGTCATATCAATCTCTATTTGTATTATTTTTAGGGCTGTCAGTCATTTAACATTTTTAATATTGATTAATCGCATAATATTTTGTAGTTCATTACAGATTTTGAAAGTGCAAAAAAATTTGGATCTAAATGTAATACTTTTCTTGTCAAAATGCATTTATTTCCCTCTTATGACTGGAAACAAAACAATGTGTAATAATATAATGCTTTATTAACATTTTCCTTTCAAAGCCTTCCACATTATAAAGATTGAAATGCACCAATTCAAGTGCATTAAATGTTCCCCAAAGGCTAAGTGGGAGTTTGACTAATCAAAAGAACTAGAATCCCCATAGGTTGGATATACATTGCAATGGGCATTAAATCTCTTAAACTCTCATCCTCCACAATATTAATCAGCTGGCAGACTGTGGCTATCTGCTTTGTTACAGCAGTTGTGAAGCTGCATTCTTGATTCGCATCAGGGCGTCAGTGCCAACCTCAAGCGCCGCTTTGAACTCCACATGAAAACTGCTTGCTGACAAAAAAAAGTCTCATTCTGCATTTTGAATATCGTTGACACTTGTCGTGCTTCTGTGATTAATTAAAATGTGCCTTACTTGGGCTGAAAAATACTTTCTTTGACAAGTCCCATTTGGGCTTGTTTTATTCAATAAATTGCATCAAGAGGTCCTTGCCCCATCATTTTATCACGGAATCACTGTTGTATGTTTTTGTGGTGTGTGAGTCAGTGTAATGACTCCAGGCGGACATTTCACAGGGTCAGCCCTTCCAACCAGCATTCATGCTAGTTATGCTGTATTATCGGTAGCTGTGTTAATCGCGATTAAGACAAATAAGCCTGTAAATATTTTGCATTAATGCGTTAAGTTTGACAGCTCTAATTATTTTATTTCATGTATAATACAATATTTATTAGATACATGTTGAAGTAATATTCCCTTACTGAATTTTCGATTTAAGAGCAAAAAAAGTACAAAAGAACATAGTGTATAACTTCTACAGCACCGCCATGAGTGCAAATGTGACTGCGCTACCTGACCATACAGAGTCACTCATAAGACAGCGGATTTGTTTACTTGTGCAGCCCACTGTTAATGTAGTGTGGATCAGTTTGTGTTTCACACTGCACTGTCTATGCAGCAAAATCAATTGATTGTGCAAGCAAACATATCTGTTTTCCAGTAGGACACACTGCACAGATGGGTCCACTTTTGAAATCTTTCCATAAAGCTTAAAACTTAAAACCCTTGGCATATAGGGGAGACCAGGGCTAGTTTTCACATTTTTTACTCCACTGAATATTTCTCAATGAATGTTTCTTTGTGTACTGTAGGTTTATTTTAATAGTCAATTTCTGCTTAACCACATACCTTGTCACAATTCTTGGCTTCAAATTTTTTTTTCAACAGTTTATGAATAATACCTTTGTCCTAACATCACATTTAACCCTTTTGGTTAAATCTGCCTTCATAATATAGTTTAATTTACTTTGGAGGGTAGAGATAACCAAAAATATTCTAATATAAGTCTGTTAATCTTATATAAAACATAACCTCTGCTAGAGAAAATACACATTTGCACAACTGGACTTTTGATGCCAAATCGTGTCATTACTGAGATATTGCTCTTGTAACAACTTGCTCCGTTCTCCCCTATTATTGCAGAGTGTATTGAACAGGTGTAATCAATTCAATGTACCAGCTAAAGATGTCAATTAAGTAAGGGATAATGTATACGACGGTGTAACAACCGTCTGATAACAGTCAGGCGGTTGTTATCACACAATAAACCCTGACTGGGGGATCAAGACCCTGATGCAAAACTCCTATTACACAGCTACTTACCAAATAAATAAATACATGGACATAAAATATTGATTTACATTGAAATTATGTAAATTGAGAAGAGAGAAATGGCTGAACAGCTGAAATCAACCTCCAGTTTGCGTTGGAGTTCTGTTAGTGGTTCCTTCCTCATTATTCAGCCTTTTACAAGACTAATTTACATAAAAACAAATAAATAGACATGACACTTTGATTTGCGTTGAAATTGTGGAATTATGTGAGAAGAAATAAATCAATGAACAGCTGAAATCAACCTCCGGTTTGCATCTGAGTTTTCTGTTGGTGTTCATTTTGCGAAAATGTCCGTCTGCCTCCTCATTATCCAGGCTATTAAAAGTATGAATAATACTTTTTGAGTTGAAAATAAAGATATTACCTTACTTGAAGAGATCGCACAGTCATCAAAAAAGCAGGATAGACGGCTCGCAAGGACCCAAATGATCAGTCTGATATGTGGGGCTGTACCAGACCACTAGATGGCATCATTGACCAACCAGAATCGAATATTCCAGGCTGCCGTAATGAAATATAACTTTAAAGTAAAATCTACATGATTGACTTAATTTTCTGGTGGATACTCTTATGTTACCTAATTTTAAAAAGTTCTAAAAAAAATGCTTCCTAGAAGATCTGGCAAACCTTTTCTGTTATTGTAATCAGAATTTTTCATTGTTCTTTTTTACTTTATCATGGGTTTCTCAATAGCTGATCAGTGATGGCAGTGTGTGTGCGGAGGCTCTATGGGATCACGTCACCATGGATGACCAGGAGCTGGGCTTCAAGGCTGGGGATGTCATCGAAGTAGTGGACGCCACAAACAAGGAGTGGTGGTGGGGCCGTGTGCTGGACAGTGAGGGTTGGTTCCCCGCCAGCTTTGTTCGGGTAAAAAAGAACAGAGTTTCTGCTCATGATAAAAAGAAGAGTAGATTACAGTAACAATATGTCATCTTTATTACCTTGAAGAGTCGTTGTTACACTCTTTTTGCTAACACTTCAGCAAAAAAGCAACTACACAATGAATAAATGTAAATGTATGCATCTTAAAATAAGTAATAAGTGCCAGATATTGATGAATTGACATAGAAACTACTTCATTTTTCAGTATAATAATTTTTGTTGTGATGCACTAAATTAATATTCCTGTTATTGTTAGTTACGGGTGAACCAGGATGAGCCCATGGATGAGTACTTTGCCCATCTGGACGGGGCCTCAGAGGGGGGTAGTGCCAGCATGGTGTGTTCCCTAGGACCCGGTTTGCCCTGCAAGGAGCAAATGAGAGCCAACGTCATCAATGAGATCATGAGCACAGAGAGGGATTACATCAAGCACCTGAAGGACATCTGTGAGGTCAGT
The DNA here is from genome assembly GCA_032164185.1 of Moxostoma hubbsi. NCBI lineage: Eukaryota > Metazoa > Chordata > Actinopteri > Cypriniformes > Catostomidae > Moxostoma > Moxostoma hubbsi. The sequence continues at coordinate 19,566,842 of JAVLUX010000009.1, forward strand.
CCCTCTCTCAATTTACCACATGGCTCAAATTGATTAGTTCTACCTCAGTATGTTTATCGTGTTACATATTACAGTGTCTATAGAGTCACTGAGAGAATCACCTGATTCAAAGCACCTACATCAGAATAAAAAGCGTTTCTTAGAGATTTTTGATAAAAATGTAACTTTGACATGTAATGGCACTTAAACACTAGTTTATATTTCATTTGAATGCTCTGAATACTTTGATTTTAATGGAGATGGTGCATCGCAAAGGTGAATAGAAAAAAACAAGGGTTTGTGAATGTGACACTCTGTCATGCAACCAAACGTTAGCCCTAATGTACTCTGACATAGACATCCATTGACCAATGTGAACTTCATAAAGCTCAAGTTGTAATCATTCATTTGATTTCAAAATTACTTGGTTCTTTTCACACCATCAAAATAAATCTTACACATTCCAGCATCTGTCAAATGCTCCTTCAGAGCTTTCTCTAGTATATAAGTGCATTTAGTTTCAACCTTGTAGTGCTTGTAACATGCTGGGTCATACTTTTCATGACATCCAGGGCTACATAAAACAGTGTCGGAAAAGGACAGACATGTTTACAGAGGAGCAACTGCGCACTATATTTGGCAACATTGATGAGCTCTACAGATTCCAGAAGAAGTTCCTGAAAGCCTTGGAGAAGAAATTTAACAAAGATCATCCTCACCTCAGCGAGATTGGCTCATGCTTCTTAGAGCATGTAAGCTAAATTTAAATTCATCCATCACTTCCTGATTGGTAAATTGCTGAGGATTCTTTCTCTGTTAACTTCATCTCCCCCTTTCCTCATCCAGCAAACAAACTTCCAGATATACTCAGAGTATTGCAACAACCACCCCAATGCCTGCGTGCAGCTCTCCAAACTGATGAAGATCAAGAAATATGTGTTCTTCTTTGAGGCTTGTCGCTTGCTCCAGAAGATGATTGACATTTCACTGGATGGATTCCTGCTTACTCCTGTTCAGAAGATTTGCAAGTATCCTCTACAGCTGGCTGAATTACTGAAGTATACCAACCCACAGCACAGGTACTGAACCTTCTTAGTCTTAGGTCCTGTTTACACCTAACTTTAATATATATTTTGAATGATCCCATCACAAGTGGTCAGGCGATACAGATAGTTTTTACACCTGGTGATAACATGCATCTCAAATACATTTTCTCTGACCACTTGTGATTGGTTTTATAGGGGGATGGATTCGTATTTAAAAATGCAATGTGGTCACATGCATTTCATATTACCTCTGATCCCTAAACATTTTGGACCCTGTTCACAACAGGATGTTAATACCAAATGAAAACGTGGCATTAGATATCCAGTTGGTCTATGGCAGTTTGTCTAAATGCTATGCAGTTTACATCCATGAAGGTCCATGCTTAATGAGCACCAGATTAAAGAGACAAATACAGTTATGCATGTTTTGCTTTTCAGAGATTATAAGGATGTGGAGGCTGCCTTAAATGCAATGAAGAATGTGGCCAGACTGATCAATGAGAGAAAGAGGCGTCTGGAGAACATTGACAAAATCGCTCAATGGCAGAGCTCCATAGAGGACTGGGAGGTAACGTACATGCCTCATTATGTGCATAGTTTATGCTGATTCACTCCAGATCTGGCTGGTCTTATATCTTTCCCTCTCATTAGGGTGAAGACATCTTGAGCAGGAGTTCCGACCTGATTTTCTCTGGAGACCTGACCAAGATCTCCCAGCCACAGGCCAAAGGCCAGCAGCGAATGTTCTTCCTCTTTGACCACCAGTTGGTTTTCTGTAAAAAGGTCAGTGTCAGTCAATCCATCACTTTGATTTTCATTTTTGCATGTCAATGTTACTTTGCGAGCATTCTTTCTATTATATCTGGAACCCAGTGTTGTTACTATGTAATTGTGCAGCCAATATTATTATGAATTACTAATCATATAGTATTTAATACTTTATTTATGTACATGATGTAATCAAATAAGATGTTTTGCTGTCTAATTGGCACCACAGGATCTGCTTCGGAGGGATATCCTGTACTACAAGGGTCGGTTAGACATGGATCAAATGCAAGTGGTGGATGTAGAGGATGGAAAGGATAAGGACTTTAATGTGAGTGTGAAGAATGCCTTGAAAATGTGTTCTCCTGGTGGAGAGGAGGTCCATCTTCTATGTGCCAAGAAACCTGAGCAGAAGCAGCGATGGCTGCGAGCCTTTGCAGATGAACGAGAACAGGTTCAGCATGACCTCGAAACAGGTGAATATCATTATAATCTAGTTAGACTCTTGGAAAAGCAATTACTGTAGAAGCACTGATTTTATTTCCTCCAATCTTTAAATTGTTTCATAATTTTTGATATACAACAGTTAGTTCCGGTCCTCGAATCTGATTGGATGAGAAATGTTCCTTGAGCACTGATGGTCTGACACCATCAGCACTCCGACATTTCACTGTGTGTGTATATCACTCCGCTTGTGTTCGTGCCGTTCTAAACTAAAGTGTAAGAGCAGTGCAGATCTGTTAAGAGCTAGTGTTGGTCTTTTATTTTTTGACATTACGTATATTAGCCAGCAGGTGGTGGCAAAAGATAATTTTTGTTTGTAATATGAGCCAGTAAGGTGAAGTGAAGTGGATCTGCATCAGCCATTTAAATACACAAGCTCTTCGTGATCACTTACTACACTTACTACACTACACTACTAAAGCTAGGAAATAGCTTTAAACAGCTTTAAACTAACAACTTAATTATGGCTCATCACAGCTGAGAGAAGCAACAGACTATTAATTACACAATGGGTGCTGTTGAAAATGGTGGAGGTCATTGCGGTTTTTATAGTGATCGACTCTTGCGCACCGGCTACGGTGATATAGGGAGAAAGACCCCCGCTTGGATGCTATATTTCCACTTAGAAAGCTGATCTTCAGAAAGCTGACAGCATATCTGCTTGGGTGTGACAACAGGTGATCGCTCCGTGTCTCTCTCTCACACACACACACACACACACACACACACACACACACACACACACACACACACATACATACACACACACACACATCCTTGTTTATCCAATAACTTGTTCGAAACAGCACAAGCCATGATACTATTTCTGAAGTGACATTTTTTGACTTACTAACGAAGGCTTGGACGCATCATTTGTTTTGAAACAGCAACGGCAGATTCTGATCCACCATGTAATAAAGTAGTTCCATGCACAAATGCGTTTTTTATGACCGTACTCAGTTTTTCCTCATTTTTAAAAATGTACTTGTTCATTGAACTGTTGTATAGAAGAAATATCACACTCGCAATCATGCTATACTGCTCAGCACTAAATCAGGGCCATATTGCACTCTTGCTTGTATGATATTGCTTAAGTAACACTTTACAGTCATTTTAATTAAAGACATAAACAAGCATTATTTCACGGCTCTGTGGAATATTTGACTGTTTGGTCAATCACAATGTTTTTGTGTAATGACCGCTTGACTATAAAATTCACTACAACAGGCAACAATTTCCTAAATACAGCTGCTCTGCTACTTTGTTAGTAGAAGCTACTTCTAGAAGATAATCTACAAGCTATTAAAATAATTTCTACTCGATACTTCATGTCCATTTATTTATTCATTGTGTAGGAAGCCATGTTATAATGGGATAATGTACAGTCAGCAAGTAATTATTGGACAATAAGCCCGTTCATGGAGATATATGTTCCTAATCACCCTGGCTGGGTTTATTTTGCAATTCTGATTGACTGACTGAACATGATCCTTTACTCATTACCCTGATATATTGAATAAATTAGTGAAAAATTTGCTTATGTATATTTAACCCATATGTGCTCCTCTGGTCATTTCTGTCCCTTTTCATTTTTGTTAATTTAGTAAAAATGTTGTCCTTTTTCTGATTGGTATGAGACTTGGTGACTTTTCCGCCACTGGATATTTTAGTAAATTTTCGTTTTTTTTTTACTTGATTCGATAAGTCTTAGTGGTCATTAAATGTTTTGGTAGTCCTATCATTACGAGGACTCTCTATAGACATAAATATATTTATACTGTACAAACTATATATTCTATCCCCTGACCCTAACCCTAAACCTAACACTCTTAGAAACATTTTGGCATTTTTACATGTTCAAAAACACATTGTTTAGTATTGTTTAGTATTTTTTAAGCTGTTTTAATTACAGGGACACAAGGAGTGTCATCATAAACCACATTCATAGTATAATACCCTCGTAATTACTAGTTTGTATCCTAAACAAATGTCCTCATAAACCACAAAAACCACCTCACACACATACAGCTCAAAGGCTGTGTTTCAAACAGTTTACCTTGTCGATGGTGAGACAGTGTTCAGGTTTGACTGTAATCATAATGTGGTATCATTGCAAAACAGACACTTCAAAACAATACCTGTATTAGTCGCGTTTACACCTACAGCTTTTTCCAGAAAATAACCTACAATTTACAGTTTAGAGGTCATGTGTGAACACTGCCATTTTGAAAATACTGGTAAATTTGGCTCTAGCAGTTTCGTGAATGCAAATGTTGTATTATCACAATACAGTTCTTTATTGATTATATGAGTGAACAGCACATTTGGTACATTTACCAGTAAAGGCAACCCAATAATTTTCCTGTAATTTAACTGTGGCTGGTTGCATAAAACTGTTTTATATAGTCTTACTAGTTAGTCATCTAAAATGATGGTCTTAATTCCATTCAGTCAGTTGCATAGAAACTTAGATCGGTCTAATTTAAGACTAAAATGTAAGACAGCACACCCCTAGGCTAACTTTTTAGGGCTGTTGATTTAACGAGTTAATTCAGTGCGATTAATTTCACTAAAAATAACGCGTTAAAAAAATTCAATGCAATTAATCGCAATACCCCCCTGACCATAATATGGAAGATTCCTGAGAAATGCAAGCTTGTAGTACCACCTGTTTACTCCAGAGGGCAGTAAGTGAAACTTCAGCTGTGTGGGCAACACACAGTTTATACAGTGAAGAAAACAACCCATTAGCAGACAGAACAACACAAACATGTGTTACATTCTTGCATTCAAAACACTTGATGGAGCACAAATTCAAACTAAGTTATCTCAAGATGTGTTTAAAGATTGAGTATTAAACTATATTTAACTTGACACAGTGACCTAAACATTTATGTTTATGACGCAACGCACCCGAGATGCTACACAAGCATGTCTGACGCAGGTGTACATTGACGGGTCCTTAAACAAGCCCTCATAATAAATCTGGAACTGATTGACAAATTCACTTGTGAAATGGATTGCTGTGAACTGTATGGCAATGATTGTCTTATGATCAATAATATGGTAGTAAACAATACATTGTATTCCAAAGCCACTTTTAGTATTGTCTCATCAATGTTTAACTCTTCTGCTACAAGAATGTAATGCATTTTAATTATCTGAATATTTTATATATATATATATATATATATATATATATATATATATATATATATATATATATATGTATGTATGTGTGTGTGTGTGTGTGTGTGTGTGTGTGTATATATATATATGTATGTATGTATGTATGTATGTATGTGTGTGTGTGTGTGTGTGTGTGTGTGTGTGTATATATATATATATATATATTGTTAATTTTTTAATGTTTAAAGATAAGTATGTATAATTATTTCATCATTATATATTGAATTATTGTTATATGATGGGCTTTCTCAGCAAATATGTGTATATGCGATTAAATATGATTAATCATGATTAATTAATTGGGACACCTTGTAATTAATTCGATTAAAAATTTGAATTTATTGACAGCCCTAAAAAACAACTGTGAGCTTGTTTTATGCAACAGGCTTTCTATGGTGCCTTTAGCTAGTCAAACTAATTGTTAGACGCAATCTAAAGTTAATGGCTTTGATTATGCAACCGGCCCCTGGTTGCATGTGTGATTGGAGCTATTCAATTTAGTGTTATTACATTTCTTTCATAAAAATAAGAAATTACTCGTTTATTGTGTTTGGGTCAAATTTGACCTGAAGAGCACAAATGTGATTATAAAACGAAAGAGTGCCAAAGGGTTAAACATTTAGAAATGTCATGAAATATTTATGAATTATGTTCATATTTGAATTTGTTTGAGGCTTATTAATGAAAGTTATGGACTCTTATGAATGTTATTGTTTCTCTTTTAAACCAGGTTTTACGATCACAGAAGTCCAAAAGAAGCAGGCCATGCTGAATGCATCTAAAAGTCACCCAACAGGGAAGCCCAAAGGTACCTTTCATCTGAATTTGACATTTGTATTCCTCATTATCACTGAAATTCTATATTATATGTTTAGTGAAAAGAGACACACTTAGTAGCACAGATGCTGAAATCATTCCAGTTTAGCGTGTTGCATGTACTAAGAGTTCTGTCATGTGTGGTCACTTTTCATTTTATTGCAAAAATGTATTTGATCTGATGTTGTGTGTTTGTGTTTCAATATTACCTCTGCACTGCCTTGGATAAGCATTAGCTTTACAGCACTTGTTGGCTCTCAGAACTCCTCCTCGTCTACACCCAAAAACATCCAAGTGCCTACGTTTTTCTGAACCTCCAGGACCTCTAGCTCCCAGGGCCACCTTAACTTCACCTCTCCTCCCTGAAGGCCCACAGCGGAGGCAGGGGCGGGGGGTTAGGGTGCCCCCTGGGGTCCTACGCAGGGCCATATCCTGGGCAATATCCTCTCAAAGTAGAGAGCCGATCGAGTAGTCCAGGGTAATTTCCGAGTGTTAATTTGATTTTTGCTTCTAAGGCTTGACTAAGTTAGGCTTCTAACTCATACCTGCCAACACTCCCAATTTTACTTGGTTTCTCCCTTTTTTCACCCCTCCCACTGTACCCCTAATTTGCAATTTCCCCCAATAAACTCACGATTTCCGCATCCTTACTTTGCTCATGAGAATGTATTAGACCTCCAGGAAGGGATAGTTGCAGACAGTCCTGTAAAATATGGAATTAACTTATATTTAAATATGAAACGATGCGTCCTGTATCGAATCAATACAGGATGTGATTTGTCCCGTAAGATGGTAAAATGGTGTCACGGCGAAAGTGTTCCAGATCGTTTACTGAACATTGCAAGTTGGATATTTTTCACACGGTAAGGAGTCATTTGAAAAATCCACACATTGTGCTAAAACGGTGGATATTTTATTGAAAAAAGAAGGCAAAATGTTCAATAAGATGTACAAATATACACAGATCCATTAATTTATGAAAACAATCACTGAGTCATAAAGACAAGAAGTACAGATGAAGGAAATAAAAAAGAATACAAAAAAACATAACACCAGAAACTCCACCGGATACCGTTCCTCACACATACAATCCACCTTCCTATTTTTCACAATCTGATGTTTACAGGTATGTTCTAGCTTGACTGTTCTAGTCTAAATAATTCACTGGCACTCCATACTTTCCTCATAATTGGACAATTAAATATGCTTTTATAACACTAAAACCATTACAACATACTATTCCATAATATTACTATACTTAGAACTGTCCCAGCTCAATACTAGCCAACTGAAACAAGTTTATCAAAATACACTTACTAAAACCGTACAGTGGCCCCAAAAAGTATTTCGACACTTAATCCACACTTTAAAATGTATAAATGTCTTTCAATTTTTAGCAAAAAAGCAAACCAAATTAAACACACTTTTCAAAACAAAATATTTGAACAATTTCTGGTTGTCATAATGTGATGAACTGCATCTGTGGTTATTCTACTACGACACCTGTGTGAACTTGGTTCTGAGAAAAGCATCTAGCATCATTTGTTTGCAGATGCCAATGTTGTTTTTTTATTTAGTGCAATGACATTCAAACATTTTTAAATGTGATTTAGGTATCAAAAGTGTCCAAATACTTTTTGGCGCCATTTTTACTCCATGTCTACATCTTTTATCTAAACCTTGTTATCTAATCAATGACAGAGAATAAGAGAAATAGAATATTAAGAGAAAATGGGTGCCTGTTCCTTGGGCTTTGACCTCTTGTTTATGTCTTCCAAACTGCAGCTGTGACCAGGCCCTACTATGACTTCCTGCTGCGTCAGAAGCACCCCACGCTTCCCACCTCCCTGCCACAGCAGCAGGTCATCATGTTGGCTGAACCCAAACGCAAGACCTCCAATTTCTGGCACAACATTGGACGCTTGACACCGTTCAAAAAATGAGGGACTGCGTAGACTTAAGGTTGTGCCTGAACTTGTGTTTCTATCCCAGTGTAAAATTTCTATTGTCCAATTGCGAAAGCACTTTATGGGTTGGTTACAATCACAGCGTCACTCCCAAACATTGTTGAACACTGTGGGAGGGCATTCCTGCTATGTTATTAACAAACGATGGCTACTACTGCTCATCTGCTCCAGCTGCAACTCCACTTTCCAGCACTAACGTGACTACTGCTGCATCATATGGACATGCTTCTTTATTGAAAGAGCCCTGCTTGAAGAGATGACTTCTTTATATGTTGGTTAATTTATTATCAAATTTTCAATGTATGCCAGCTATCCACAGTGCCCAACTACTAGCTTTTGTATGTAATTTGATACTTTTGTGTGGCCCATGATGATGTTTAAAGTTTAAAAGGGTTCCGCTCAATATATAAGACTGTGTTGAGATTTATTACTGTAAAAATTCCTCAAGGCTGTCACAAGAAGTCTGTTGATTTCACATCAGTCGGTGTATGCAACTTATCCAAACTTTCTCCTCTCTAAATTATACTTACACAAAAGAGATTTCCATGTATGTGCTCATTTGATTCTGCTGCCTATTAACTCCTGTGTAACGACCTTCTCTTCGAAGTGCCATTCGAAACGTAACCCAGATATTGTGATGGGGGTTGCATGAATTTGCTGTGAAACTCGACCCAAATAATATTCTGTCATTCTTATAGATAATTGTACTATTAAATTAAGAGTATGTTTGACATCTGTGTTAAATATGTATGGTTATATTTGAAAACAAAGTGTTTCTAAAAAGCATTTGTAATTGTAATGATCCTGATATTTGGAAAATTTAAAGGGGATGTGTTATTTTTTTCTGTTAAAATATTTTCTATGCCAGTTTAATGTGCAGAGACAACTAGAAGTTGTTTTTAAGTTGATTTACCAAAACCGGTGTTTTGTGTGGAGAGAAAAAAAAAGCTGTTTGGAAACAGTAATTATTTTTTCAATTCCACTTGGTGTCGTAGTGTACAGTAGTAGCCACTTTTTGTTTCCATTTTATCTTCACAGAAATGAAATATTGCCACCCATCGGTTGAGATTCATGTCAGCTTATCAGTTCACTTCAACCATTGACGTTTTCCACAATTAGTATCCTGTGTGCGTAGCTTGGTCTTTGATGGAGAGACAGTTGAAAACAATACATAATCATAACATTAAAAAGATTATAAATATTTTTAAAAAAGGTTAAAAAAATACAACACAATAAATAGCATCTAGCTTGTTTGTATAATTTTTATTCAAGCACCATCGCACATTATAGCACAAACAATTAGTTTAGCAGAGAAAAGAAGAAAATTAATTGGCACATAAATCATAGTTGTTGGCAATCTCAGACTGCTTTAAGTTTATATAAGGCTACTATGAAACCCCATGAGGAGGCATTCACACATGGCAGTGTAGAAGACTTTTCTATTGCGTTGTACTACATTAAATGTATAACCATCTGATCCCATCTGGAGTGTTACTGCAGTCAAACTCATATATAGTGTTTTTCCACTGATCTTAATTGAGCAGCTCCAGGTAAGTAATTGGCACTTTGCCTTTTTGATTCCCCCTCTGCCCCATCAGCCAATCAGAATCCATGCCTGGAACACTACTCACTGTGATCACCTGGCAAATAAAGAACAGCACAAACATACACATTAAGACCAGTAATAACTTGCCAACCATTCTCATTCAACTCAAGTTCAAATCAAGTGAACGCATGTCTCCGTTTCGTGACAATCTGAAAACATATGATTTAAGCTCACCTCATCAGCAAGTAAAGAGAGCTCCCTGCTGCTGGCGGCATCGTAGTCATACAGCACACGGGCCTTACGTGTGCCAGAAGCGCTGCGGAGCTCGTTGAGTGCGGGTGAGGCCTGGCTGGGGGGAGGAGCGGGCAGTGAGGCGGCCACTGGTACAGTGGGAACTGAGATACTGGCAGAGGAGCTCCTGGCTGGCTGATTGTTATTAGGGCAGAATGTGGAAGGGAAGCTGGAGGAAAAGAGGGATTGGTTACTAACAGTCGTCTGCACTGGTGGATTAAATATAATAACTAGATTTATATATCCTACTCAGAAATTTAAAAAAAAACCAACAACAATTTTACTTTGCAAATTGACTGTTAGAACAGATGTTTTCCATTGTGGATGCATGTAGAACATTGAGGAATTAGTGCAATGTTACAAATATATGCAGAAAAATATAAATCATAAAATATACAAATCCAACCTTCCCAGCTGTTTCTGAAGGTTGACCATGTACTGACAACACTGTGCATAATAAGCGGCTTGAGCGTCCACAAAATCATTCAGACAGTGCAAGTGATGAGCCTGAAAACGGAAGAGCACGGCCATCATAACATATACAGTAAATAATATAATATACATACAATTATATTTAATCAGAATTAAGGTCAGTCACGGCATTCTGCAGTCAAATGAGCACTTAACTGTGTAATTTACAGTTGTCCAAGGAACTGATTTATTACATATGTGCTAGTTTCTCTGCTGTCTTTTTTTCTTCTCACATAATTTAAATTTAGTTTGTGTGTGTGTGTGTGTGTGTGTGTGTGTGTGTGTGTGTGTGTGATAATGACAGTCTGACTGTACATCTCTTCCATAATATCCATCATTTTCATGGATATAAACTGGGCCAAAAGCTTGGAATAATGTACTGATTTTGCTCTTATGGAACTTTTGGTACTTTTATTCACCAAAGTGGCATACAACTAATCTCAATGTATAATCAGGACATTAATAATGTGAAAAAATACAATTACAATTTGAAAAAACTTCTTAAACTACTTCAAGAGAGTTCTCATCAAAAAAATCCTCCTCGTGCAGCAAAGACAGTTTTGCAGATCCTTGGCATTCCAGCTGTCAGTTTGTCCAGATACTCAAGTGACATTTCACCCCACACTTCCTGTAGCACTTGCCATAGATGTGACTGTCTTGTCGGGCACTTCTCACGCACCTTACAGTCTAGCTGATCCCACTAAAGCTCAATGGGGTTAAGATCCATAACACTCTTTTCCAATTTTTTCCAACTTCAGGTTTTTTTTGGCAGTTTCAAGCATTGTATAGCTTTCATTGTATGTTTCATTGTACAAATAATGATTGACTTTAAGACATGAAAGTCTATTGCATATTCTGGCAACTCAAAAACAAACACAAAGACAATGTTAAGCTTCATTTAATTAACTAAATAGCTTTCAACTGTGTTTGATATAACGGCAAGTGATTTTCTAGTACCAAATTAGCAATTTAGCATGATTACTCAAGGATAAGGTGTTGGCGTGATGGCTGCTGGAAATGGGGCCTTGAGTATATATATATATATATATATATATATGTGTATGTATGTATGTATGTATGCATGTATATTGAAACATACATGAGTGCTGCTGATGCCCTCTAGTAGAAGCCTGGTGATCTCAGCTTGCCGGTCAAACTCACTCTGTGCTATCCTCAGTTCTGTCTCTGCCTGGGGGAGAAAAAAAATAAATAAAAAAATTCACAAACACATACACAAAAATGACTACTACTGTACAACTTTATTAAATGTACACCTATCAACAGGGGCGAACTGGCCATAGGGAGAACAAGGAATGAGGTGGGGGAGGCAAATACCCCCCACCCCACAACTTTTGGGCATGTTTTTAATTAAAATCCAGGGCTCATTTGTCTTCCCAGTACTGGCTATCACCAACAAAAAGCTCAGAATAAAATGGACGTTATGCCTGTGCTATTTGCTACAGTGAACATGACATTGGCAGGTGGAAACATTAACAACTTTGCAGCTCCCTCTGGTGGTCACAAGCATGATGTTTGATCTGTACGTAAAGAGAGCAGTTTCTCGCTCATCAAATCATACAGGAAAATGACTATGATTGAGATGCACTACTACCACCAATATTATAGACACATTGCTTAAGATTGCTTTCTGTGCAACAAAGTAATACAACATTAAGCGCAACAGGAATATAAACAACTCTATAGCTTCCCCTGGTGGACACATATATAAACTGTTTGTTATAAAGCAGTTCCATATTTCTCAATCCAACTTGCAAGGGTGAGCTCATGTCAAAAAGTGCTAGCCCAAAATACCAAGGTAGTTTTTATAAAGCTGTGTATTCCTCTATATGGTCTGGTAAGGAAAACTCACCTGTTTGACTTCCTCAGCCCACATCTGGCCAGCATTTAGAGACAAATGACAAACTCATCAGGTAATGGTCGAAGACTAAACCCAGACCAAACAAACTAATCACTACACACATAGCAATCCACAACATCCTGAACTGTCTGGATAAGTTATGCAAGAGGAAGTTAATGAGTTCACCACTTATGCACAAACACATTCACAGGAAGAAGCAGAAATGAGGAAGCGGTTTACTTTTAAAAAAGGAATTATGGTAGCTCAATAGTTAACATGAATTCACATTTCACATTTATGCATTTGGCAGACGCTTTTATCCAAAGCAACATACAGAGCGCCGCTATTACAGAGACAATCCCCCCGGAGCATCCTGGAGTTAAGTGCCTTGCTCAAGGACACAATGGTGGTGGCCGTGGGGTTTGAACCAGCGACATTCTGATTAGCAGCCCTGTACTCTAGCCACTATGCCATTACTGAATAATGCATTATGAACTAACAATGAAAAATACTAAATTTGTATATTAATGTTAATCCATAATTTATAAATTACGTAATGTTTATTGTTAGTTCATGACAACAAATGCATTAATAATGTTAACAAATAGAACATTATTGCAAAGTGTAAATGGAAATACATATGAAGCACACAACAAAGGATTAAAACATCCACTGTCAAAGCAAGTGTGAGAACAAGATGAAACATGCAAAACATTGAAATATGAGTCAAACTGCCTAACCGGACAAGTTTGGACTTACCAAGTTTACTTGGGTATTAAATCTTGCATTCTAAATTATTCCATTTCATTTCGTAAATGCATTTTGTAAATTGCACATTATAAATTATGAAACTGCCAGCAATGTACTATATATATATATACACACACATATACACACACACACACATGCCTTGACATCACATAAGACAACAGACATGGACAGTGATTCATTTTGTCTATACCAAAAAATTAGATACTCAAGAACTGCATTATGTTTGCCCTCATGAAGTTAAATAAATTCAATTAATGGGGTGTCAAGTATATTTTACAAATTAAGATGCATATTTATCAACTATGAGGTTTTTGAGGATATGAGGACAAAAATACATGCTAAATTGACATAGCTATTTCTGTTCTGTTACTTTGAACAGAAATACAAGCATAAAAATGTATTTAAACCATGTTCTATCCAGAGAATGATTTTCAGTGTCTCTCCATAGATGGCAGGTTTTGTTAAGGGCAAGAGAGGGCAGATGTTTTATTAGACACAGCAGACAAACCTTTAGCCGTCTGACATGCAGAAGCTGAGCGTGTAAGAAAAGTGAGCCACATACTCCTCTCCCAGTGGAGGGGTTGAGTTCAGCTCCTTCATACAGAGGCAGGCAAGCAGAAAGAGAGAGATTTAATGAGAGAGAACTGGCGAAAATAAGAGAGGTTAGAGATCCACAGACAGTAAGCACACAAGCATAGGGAAAATACAGTCATTAGCATACACCAGTTGCAATGCAAGAATCATGAGCATCACCTGTGTTAATTATACTGTGCTAAGAGCAAAAGATAGCCGGCAGCCAGCTTGGGAAAAGATGACAGGTCATCATGTACTATTTGAGTTTCTCTTCTCTTTGGCCACATCTCAAATGAACAGACTAAAAACAAAGTATGGTTAAACTTGAAATTCTACTGAAGTATGAAACTGCTGATCATTCAGTTCTCTGATTGCGTGTGTGTAATACTAACTGCAGAGCGAGCATCAGCCACTCTAGCCTTCTTCAGTCTGTTTTTGGCCGAATCCAGATCCAGACGCTTATTCTGAAGCAGTTTTCGCTCTTTCTGTAAAGAAATGCCAGATTCTTGACATTAGCTATGAACGGTAAAGGTATAGCGCTGTTGTATGATATATATATAGAGGTATGACTGGTGCACTAGCACGTCGATACTTACCACTATGGTTTTAAAATCGCCCTCGATGAAGTTCCTAAAGGGAGTGAGAAAATTGATAGCCGAGCTCTGGATGAATTCTTTCTCTGCACTGCCTACCATCTTCTCAGTTTCCCCACATTTAATGAGAGCACTCCCTGCAACACATCAGAGAATGAGAGGCATGTTTGACATTGCATTTATCTAAAGACGACATGTTTTAGCTTTGAACTACAACAGATTCAACATTGAGCAAAGGCTGTGAATACTTATGCACATATGATTTTCTTAATGTTTTATTTTTAATAAATTTGCAAAGATTTCAAACAAACTTCTTTTATGTTGTCATTATGGGGTACTGTTTGTAGAATTGAGGAAAATAATGAATTTAATCCATTTTGGAATAAGGCTGTAACATAACAAAATTGAAAAATGGAAAAAGTGAAGCGCTGTGAATACTTTCCAGATGTATTATATAGCTTCTGAAGACAATTTTTTAACCAATGAACTTGCATGGATTACTTTTATGCTGCTTTTACATGCTTTTGGACCTTCAAAATTCTGGCCAACATTCACTTGCATTGAAAGGACCTACAGAACTGAAATATTCTTCCAAAACCTTTGTTTGTGTTCAGCAGAAGAAAAAAAGTTTTACACATCTGGGATGGCATGAGTGTGAGTAAATGTTGAGAGAATTTTCATTAACCTAGTTCCATCCACTTTTTGCACAGTTTTGTTATCGACAAAGTGAAAGTGTGTGTGTGTGTGTGATGACGTCATTCTTAAAATAAAAAAATAAAAAAACACTCTGCTAAACTCAAGTTTTGTTTTATCGCAAAAAAAAATCTGCCCTTAAGCCGTTTCCATACATAATGTTTATCGCCAATTTGCCTCCCAGATGTCCAAATGCAATCCGAGGTAAAGCGGGTTAGATTTAAAATATTTACGTTTTAAAATGTTCAAAAGCTAGTTTTCTGAAAGTGAACTCGGCATTGGACCAATAGTTTTACGTAGCATTAAAAAAAGTGTAGAACATTCTGAGAATGTCATTAAGCCAACTTTTTTCCATCTACAGAACAGGGTAAGGCTAATTTAAGTTTGTGTAAAGAAAAGGCAATTATATAATTATAACAATATTATTTTATAGCTAACAATATTATTTTTGCATCTCTAATGCATTTTTTTTAATTTAATGCTTTTTTCTTTTGGTAATTTATTTAATTTAATACAGGGAATTTTGTCGGCATTGTTTAAAAAGTAAACAACAATAACTTTATCGAATGTTAGTGTTCCAAAGAAAGCACACTGCAGCTTTTCTCCTTGTATTGTGAATTTATTTATAATTTAAAACATCTTTGTGCACAGAAATAATATGTTTTATGTTTTGGGGGCCAATTCCCTTGACTGCCATCACTCTCGTGTTGTTCCAAACACATTTGTCTTAGGTTCTTTTGTGGAACACAAAAGGACATGTTAATCGTTAGCCTCAGTCACCCTTCACTTTCATTGCATTTTTCTCTATACAATGAAAGTGAATGTGCCTGAGGCTAACATTTTGCATAACATGTCATTTTGTGTTCCACAGAAGAACCTAAGACAAATGTGTTTGGGTTAAGAAGTCATACGGGTTTGGAGTACCCTGAGGATGAGTAAATGTGTATATCTCTTTAAGTATGTTCTCACAAAATTGCAGCTAATAATGCCATGAAACTGGTACCAATATGTAATTTGTAACAAACATACCATATGCTGTTCCAGGTCCAAACTCGTGCCCCGAGTCGATCATACACTCCCCCAGCAACTCGTGGTTGTTGGCACGTGTTGGGACTTTTTTGTCCAGCATCTCATAAAGGAACTCCTCCATCCTAACATCTACCCACATCACACAAATTCAATTAAGACCAGCGAGAGTTAGATGAGGCCACATGCATTCTCTTAAGCAAGGCCTATTAACCACAAGCACACATTATTGCTGCTAAATTTCAAACATACTGTATCTTATAAAATTTTATTGTGGATGCTTGTGATTGTCATGGGAAAATTATGAGCCTTTGCCTTTATGTTGTCATCAAATGCAGCCATTACAAAGTGATATTTGTCTATAAGAAATTGACTAGGCCATAGGGACTAAACTCTACAACACTTAAAAAAAAAAAAAAAAACATATATGTATACACAGCTCTGGAAAAAATTAGAGAGACCACTACAAAAGGATCCGTTTCTCTGGATTTACTATGTATATGTATGTGTTTGAGTAAAATTACAATTTTAGTTTTATTCTATAAAGTACTGACAACACTTCTCCCAAATTCCTCCACCAAATTTCACAGTGGATGTGTGACACTGTGGCTTGAAGGCCTCCTTCTAACCATTAGATGACCAGGTTGAGTATCGTGATGATCTGGGATGCTTCAGCTAGACAGGAATCAGTTTGAGAAGGACATATGAATCAAGCCACATACAAGGTTATCCTGGAAGAAATCTTCTGCTCTGACAATGTTCCCCAACTCTGAGGATTGGTTTTTCCAGCAGGACAATAATCCATGCCACACAGCCAAGTCAATCAAGGTGTGGATGGAGGACCACCGGATCAAGATCCTGTCATGGCCAGCCCAATCTCCAGACCTGAACCCCATTAAAAACCTCTGGAATGTGATCAAGAAGATGATGGATGGCACCAAGCCATCAAACAAAGCGGAGCATCTTGAATTTTTGCACCAGGAGTGGCATAAATTCCCCCAACAGCAATGTGAAAGACTGGTAGAGAGCATGCCAAGATGCATGAAAGCTGTGATTGAAAATCAGGGTTTTTCCACCAAATATTGATTTCTGGACTCTCCCTAACTCTTCCTAAGTTAAAACATTAGTATTGTATTGTTTACTTGTTTTCTTTGCATTATTCGAGGTCTGAGAAATGTTGTCAGCAGTTTATAGAATAAAACAGAAATGTTCGTTTTACTCAAACACATACATATAAATAGTAAATCCAGAGAAACAGATAATTTTGCAGTGGTCTCTGGACCACTCCATTGTTGTATACCTATCTTACATTACGAAGAAAAATGTAAGATCACAAATGCAAGATATAGTCCACATTGTTCTCATTCCCTGGCTACAGAGGTCACTCATTATTAAGACTGGGACTCTAATCACTAAAAGGTTGCAAACCATTGCAAGTAACAGATGGGGAACCTAACACTCTTCTCAAGAAATTAGCTCATTTACAACAGTAGCAGCATGACTAAAACTATCAAACTGACTTGCTGAGTTCACTTCCTCTGTACCAACAATACAATGAGCATGTTTTTTTGGGGGGGTTTTTTGGTTTTTATAGTGACCAGCGAAATTGTTTACATACAGTCCTGTTTGAACAAATGTATTTCTTCTTACTGGGGTTTGGCTGCAGCAGAACTTCAGTCTGTTTCATGATCTTCTCTGTCCAGTGTTTGGTGGACTCCGCCCGGCACATGAGGGTCTCCAGGTGGGCATCTAGCTCAGTCCTCTCCGCCTGCCCAAACTTCTCCTCTGTTAACTGCAACACATAGTCCAAACAGTTATTAAACAACATTTGGTGTCAAACCCAAAAGTGACACATCTCTGACACACTACATTTGAGTGTTTTCAGTTGACGTATATTACTTGACACAATACATTTGACTTGTTACACTTTATACATTACTGTCGTGTTTCAAATCCTGCCTAACCACACAGCATTTAACAATCAAATGCTGCCTGTATTTGAATTTATAGTTAACAATTTAAACATAACATTAGATTTGCAAATATGATAAGCTGTGCCAACAACGGGCAATAATCGATATATTGAGTATATGAGATTATACATTTTATTACAGTGTTTATAACTTGCTAAGGTAATACATAAATGTGAAAACGACCAAAAAAAACAAACAGAAGATGTCGTCTTTTGTGTTTTAAAGACATTTAAATACAATACCTGTACAGCGCGGCTGAGGAAAGTACCAGCATCTGCTGCCAGTCGTCTAACGTTGAACTCCATGTCTGTAAGTTTATGAATACACTGATGTTTAAAAGTCACTACAGTATGTTTGCAAACGCAGATTAGCCTGCTATAGCCTCTCTCCGCCCTGCCAAAACACTTAATATTTCAGCTCGCTTTTCCGTGATAAGCGTGTTGTCCATGTAAAAACCGAGACTGGGAGGAAAATTACCAAAAATAACAGTCTAAAGCTGTCGTTTTGGCTGTCCGATGTGGATATTGTGGTTTATCTATAGTGTAGCTGCTAACGTTGAGCAGCAGCTGTTCTTCTTCTTCTTCTATTGTATGGCGGATCACAGCTTAACAGTTTATTACCACACCAGCAGGAGTGAGTGTGAAGAGGAAGAAGGGTCAACGGCTGTGTCAATACCTAGTGTACTGACTACCTAGGGTGCGTTCCATTCAGAAGTGTTCATCCCTATTAAGCCCTATTTGCTTCTAAGACGAAAGCATCATTTAGGCCGTTTGGATCGTAGTGCTAAACAACAGTTTTGGGCAGTTTGTGTGTTTTAAATTATAATAATAATAATAATAATAAAAACAAAATAGACAACATTTTTGTTATTATTAGGTTTTGAGCCAAAGCGTCTGTCATGTGAGGAAGAAATAAAAAACTTCAGTGAGACCAGCTGGAGACACATTCTCAGACTGACATACTAACAAAGTAAAAAAGATAAAGGAAATAAATGATAGAATAGAAATGTATAGGATATTGACAAATAATGGGATGTATAAAATAAAATAACAATAGGATATAAATACAATATGAAACAAGACTATAAAATACTTTATATAAAATAATAAAAATTAACCCTTAAATGCATGGGAATTTCACCAAGCACTCTTACATATTCAGATCTTCTGAGACTGGCACTAACATCTATCATTAATGGATCTACAAATTGCCCTGAAAGAGTAACATTTTCAATATATTTTCAAGACAAATGATGTTTTATTTTTCATATATATTAAAGAAATAATGCCACAAATAAGGACAAATCAGAAGAGGATTAATTGTTTTCACACTGAAATTTCATGTGATGCAACTGGTTGTCAAACAGATATTGAGATACACATAATCTACATATAAGTATTTTATCAGGCACTTATTGAGTCTAAATAGATGTTCAATTAACATATTTTCTGTAGTAGGCTTACACCCAAATGACAATAGTCATATCATACTGTCCATGTTTATTCTTTATCAAATAGTGTCAAATGTAAATCAAATCAATCACTGAAACAACTGCAACCTTGAGGAAGAAATAACAGAAAGATTGAGGAATTAAAAGAGGTTTTGGCACAACTCTAAAAAATGTATGAGGTACAGGGGGTGGAATGATGTTCTGGGTCACTAAAGACCCAAAGTATGCAGTTAAGGGTTAAATTGACAGAAATTGAAATAAGTAAAATGAACATGTTATACAATAAATGTGGTCAAATTATACAAAGAAATCACAACTGTCTTCCTGGCCTATAGACATTATCCTATATTAAATTGTGTCTGTGTTTACATTTCTGAAAATGGTTAAAGGTATTTTATGCATTTGTATTTCCTATAAACAATTGCATGTTTGGTGTAATTAGATAAGTCTTCCTAATGTCCACTAGATAACGCCAACATCCAGAACAGGTAATCTATCTATTGAGTAGTAGTGCAAACAGTGTTCTCATTTAAACAGTTGTGTAATGCCACGGTGGATGTTATTTTCAGCATGCCATGCTGTGATTTAACAGATAAAAGGTATCAAGTTCTAACCTTACATTGTTTCGAGTTAAAACTTTCATGAATTGTCTTATCAAATCACAACAGCCATGAAAGATGACACAAAAATCAAGAAAACTTATGATTTTATATTTGTCCACTTGTTTGCTTTGAAAAGTTTTTAGGCTTGCTGGAGACAGGCAACTTTCTTTGCCAGATCTAGCAAAGTGTTGTATCGCAGAGTCTTGCTTTTCCATGAACTTGGGATTCCTTCAAGTCCAATCTAAGAAAATAACGGTCACGTATTAGAAGATATTTAGAGCCGTTACAAAACAGGTGCAGAGTCGTTCTGTCATGTATGACATAACCATCAGATGAATGATTGGAATAGATTGCTCAGTGAAAGACAAATGTTCAACATCAGACAACAGCATCATCAAAAAGAGTTTGACATTGCAGTACACACAGACTGTATAGAACAGATGTGCTCAAACTGATCACAAGGTAATTTTGTCTAATGCATTACCTGAGCCCCAATGCAGGCCCCAATGAAGGAGCTCCTGCTACAGGTGCATCCCCCACAGCTCATGGTGTCCCGGATAGCCTGCTCATAGCCACTGGCTGTCAGAACCCCATGCAATGCTGCCTGGAACGCACCGGGCAAACCTGATCGACATGATACAAATGCTGAGACAACAGATCTCGAAAAATAACATCAGTGAAACAGACGTGGGCCTATAATGTGAGGGCCAGATCAAAGAGCTAAAAGAATAATACTCGCTGAAGCACTAACCTCAGGTGTTTGGGAACACAGTAGGAATGAGCTCTTTGGGTTTCTTGCTCAGATTCTCCTTTACTTGATGAATGTGCCCTAAATTAGAAAATGCATAGGACAAAAATACGATAATGTATTTTTTTCCTGACATTGTGATAAATGCAGTTCGACATGAATACCAGATGATAAAGACAACATGATCCAGAACTATAGAGTCAAGGGTAATATATACTCATCAATCATAATATTAGCAACAATAGCTAGGTTTCCATACACCTTTTTTTTATGCACATTTTGGGATATTGCATAAAAACTGCTGGATGGAAACACCAAGATGCAAATTAAATCTCCAATGATCATAAAAAAAACGTATACGCTTGCTTAAGGTGGAGACATTTTTTATTCAATAAGAAGAAATGTGCATAAACTAGAATGGAACCCATTTACCAAATAAACTCTTACTGAATTTATTAGAAATACAAGAAAGTCACGTGACTGAATAACTAGGTCATAACTGGACTAACCAAAATGTTGTTCTGGTCATCCTAAAATAACGGTGTTGTCCTTAAATTTCAAAGCCTGCAAAGAGTTTGCAGAGCAAATGTGTCAAATACAAGTGTTAACTGTGTCGAAGAGCAGGTTTACTGACATTTTTGAAAAATATATTATAGATCTACACGGCAAAGACATAAGGAAGGAGGAACGCACACAAATACTGCTCCCAGAACTGTGACATGCTGTCGATCCCCAGGTATTTAATAAAAGACTCACAGTGGCTAAAATTGTTCCGGATGTGACGATTTTGTTCTTTTGAACACAATGGATGGAAATGCTGCTTTTATCGTACATGGTTTAGTTTTTTTACATGAAATTTGAATCATTAAATTCAAGTAGCACATACAAACTACAGCTTGGTCCAGTTCCTGAGGGTTTTTTCTATTCGGGTCACTGAGCTGTTTCAACACTACATCCAGTGCTTCAGGATCAGGACCATTCAGGATGAAATGCTCCAAGAACCTGAAGAAAGAGCCACTTTTAGCACCTGAATTTCCCTTATGGAGTGAAACATTTAAATAAATTGTTCTCAGTCCAGCCCACATTTGAAATTGCCATCAACAAGTATCACATTGAAAACCAACTAAAATGGCCTAGTTTCTGAAGCAAAAAAATACAGAGTAGCTGTCTGCTGCATTTGTATATCTGTCAAATCTCTTGTTGTCAATCAGACACTACTTACCTAGCAGCAGCAAGAGTTACTGCCACACACATGTCATTGTTCTGAGTGACACGGATGGCTTCCTCAACTCTCTCCAACATCTCTGGCTTTCCACAATAACATGCTACAATGGGAGCCAGCTTTGAAACGCCATCAATTTGATTATCAGTTTCACAACCTGGAAAGAAGCACAATGCAGATTAATTGTTGATTCAATCTGTGCTTTCACATCTGAAAATTCAATTGTTGAAATTTCCCCTCTAATTTACAAAAAATAAAAAAACATTAATATAGTTTGAAAACACATCAAGGACAAATCTCAAAAATGTTTTTAAAACTAATTAGTATTCAATAACAAAATTGCTATGTAAAAGAAAAAAAAAGGTTAGGATTCAGACTACACGTGATAGTTAGGAGAGAGTAATCTCACTCTCTCTTTCACTGCAATAGAAGTGACCATGTCCCAAAGGACAGTACCTGTCTCTGCATTGCCAGCATCCACATTTTTAATAAAACTCTTAAGGCTTGCCTGTCTCCAGGGTCCCTCAATGGGTAGTTGAGGCCTGGGAGCTTGGGAAAAACAAATGTCATGAATAATTTAGGAAAACTCATATTTGAAAACAAAACAAACACACCATCTGTCCAGAGTTTACATACAAAATGACAGACAGATGTGCAGGTTTGGTTTAATGTCTAATTAATATATATATATATATTTTTTTTTACACATTTTAACAGGAAAGGTTGTCTTCATGTATACAACATGACATATATGTTTAAAAATAAACTAATGAAAACCTTGCAGGAAATTTTTTTTTTTCAACTGATTTTCTGGCTAGGCTGGTCTGTTGGCTAGGGATGGGTGATACCACTTATTTTCTTTTCGATCCGATACCAAGTATTATCAAGACCAATATCACCGATACTAATACTGATAGCTCTATTGATTTTATTTTATTTTTTGTGTGTGTGTGTGTAAATTCTTGTGATAATGTCATTTTAAAGGAATATTCTGGGTTCAATATAAATTACGTTCAATTTACAGCATTTGTTGCATTATACAGATTACAATTTTTTTATTTTTTATTTTTTGGCTCCAGTGGGGGTCTGGGTAGCTCAGCGAGTATTGACACTGACTACCACCCCTGGAGTTGCAAGTTCGAATCCAGGGTGTACTGAGTGACTCCAGCCAGGTCTCCTAAGCAACCAAATTGGCCCGGTTGCTAGGGAGGGAAGAGTCACATGGGGCAACCTCCTCGTGGTCACGACTAAGTGGTTCTCGTTCTCAATGGGGCATGTGGTAAGTTGTGCGTGGATCGCAGAGAGTAGCATGAGTCTCCACATGCTGTGAATCTCCACAACATTATGCACAGTGAGCCACGTGATAAGATGCACAGATTGACGGTCTCAGAATCTGAGGCATCTGAGACTTGTCCTCTGCCACCCAGATTGCGTTGAGAAACAGCGCCACCACGAGGACCTACTAAGTAGTGGGAATTGGGCACTCCAAATTGGGGAGGAAAGGGGATAAAACATTTTAAATAAATAAATATACAAATATCTGGGATCCAGTGAGGTACGTACAATAGAAGTAAATGGGGCCAATCCGTAAATGTTAAAATACTATTTCAAAAGTATAGCCACACAACGTAAATAATACTGTATGCATCTCAACATGATTTTAGTGATTTTAGATAAAATTGCTTGCTAATCTTTTCTGTGTAAAGATAGAAAACTTTACAACCTCATTGCCATGATGATGTTATTTCAACAAACCCCTAAAATTAATGTAAAAACGATGATTTAAACAACTTAAATCAAATATAACATGATTTTTATCTGAAGAATTAATGTAAATGCTTTTATTAAATTTTATGGTTCACTTTTCTGCCTTTAAACCCCATTCACTTCCATTGTAAGTGCCTCACTGTAACCTCAATTTTTGCTTTTTTAAAAGAAAAGGACGGACGAGTTGAAATAATTATTTTGTGGTAATTAACATTATGCCACAAATGCTGTCGATTGAGCTAAACCTGTATTGAATCCGGAATATTCCTTTAAAAATGTATTTATTTTTTTTACATTTATAGGCCTAAAATGTAAAATTATGTTTTGTTTAACCTTATGAAAAATTTGCTATGGTTTTACTACATTAATCACTGATCTTAGGCTATATTACAGAAAAGTGACCGTAACCATAGTTGTAGAAAAACCATAGTAACCACAAAATGAACCATGGTTACTACAATATTATTATATAAAAAACATGGTTAATTTTTATAATGGTATTGTTATTTAATGAAATAAAATATTATCAATGTTTGAACAACTTAAATAGACGTACAAACAAACCCATCACAATAATTGGCAGATTTAGATTTGTCCTTATTTAGTGTGAATTAACTTTAGATGAAGTTTATTTTTTGTCATTACCTCAGCAAAGCACTGCTTCCTCTTATTGAACAAGCACTGAAAACCTTGAGCGCTGTCTGTGACTACTTGTGTATTTCAGCAGTTCTTATAGTTATATAAAATAGTTCCTATCCCAAGCAACCATGCTAATACTAGATACTTATTTTTTTCACTTTGAAGCTTGTATTATGCATTCATTTTAATGGTCACTAAAAACAAATCACCAATTTATAAACAAAACATTAGAATCAATATTGTTTTGTGAGGAACGATATTCTTGATACAACATCAGTATCGGAAGTGTCGATTCTTTAGGATCTATCTGCCCATCCCATCTATTGTCTGGTTTAAGCTGGTTTTTGTTTTTGTTTTGTTTTTTGCAGTAAATGTAAACAAAGATTAAAACTTCCTGGTCCAAAAGATTTAGTTTACCTCCTTTGTCTCGGTAAGGATCATTGACTGGTGTGTCATACTCAGATCCAGGTCCAAAGAACTTGTAGGTACGCTTCTTCAAATCTTCCACATTCAGACCTGTTCAAATAAATAAACAAATGAATGATCACTGCCCCAGTACTTTAACTACATTCTATTGAAATAATGGAGGCACGAGACATCATCACCTTCAGGCCTAATTACTAATTTCACTAACATTAAGTACCTCCATACTCAGACAGGGACTCCAGAAGCACAAATGCTTGATCTCCATAGCAGCTCTGCTGTCCAGTGTTCCTCCTGTAGAATGGGTTGGCAGAATCAGGACGAAACTCTGGCTGAGGAGTTTCAGTGAGTAACACACTCAGCTTCTGCAAGTCATAGACCCAGTGGAGTGGTTGTGCTGTTATATAAAAAATGCATTAAGGACTATTGCAAAATTTGTATTCAATTATAGTGTAATATCCATATTTTACTCATTACAGTAATGCAATTAACAATGTGAGACTATTCATCTCCACACAATAATAACCCGTTACAAATGTACATGTTGTTAATTAATATTACTCATCTTATGTAAATACACAGTGATATGAGTAACTGTGAAATGTACTGTGTGTGTGAACAATAATACATTGTGACTGTTCTCTACAACTCTTACTGGAACTAATGCAAACCTGCAGCATCGGCAACAGCTGAACCAATGATTGCTCCAATCGCCCTGTCAGCCTGGGCAAAGGCCATCTGTGACACCAAGATAAAAACATGTCTTCAACGCAATAGAAATATTGAATCTAACAACAACTGTACATGCACACTTTAGCTTAGAAAATATACAATGCAGTGTAATTTGTAATTTATAGCTCCGTGGATAACAGAAACGTTTACTAATAGTTTATATCGTTCGAGACGAAAGGGTTTTCTCACCTTGAATCCCAGAATGCTTCAGACGGAGACTTGTTGTGACATAATGAAAGCGCTTGTGTAATGGTGCTTGAATTTCCTTGCTGCTGATTGGACAGAAACAAGCACGTGACAACACGACGCGACTCTGCGCATGCAACTACAGGGGTGTATTCAGTGTTGCCAGATGTACGATAATTATCGTATTTGTACGATAATTTTGACCTCTGTACGATGTACGATCAATAATGAAAAAAATCCCATAATGTACGATAATTTCAGAGTTTTCAGTCATTCGTCCAAACACACATCCTACCGCTTCTCTCTCGGATCCCGAATCATTGCACAAATGTACGCATCCTGCACGCAAGCACGTACGTACGTACGTACACACACACACACACACACACACACACACACACACACACCACAAGTGGATGTGGCATCCGATGATGACAGCGACTTAGAGATCGAATTTGAATCTTTTTTGTGTTCATTGTGCACTTTTTTCTTTTTTGTGCACTTTTTTTCGGCATATCTTTTGCACGTTGGAAAAAAAAGTTATTCAGACTTCCTCCAGTTAATGTGAGCGTATTATACAGCTTGTTCAAATTGGCTGTAAAATTATTTGGAAAATAAAATTGTTGGAAAATAACTATTTTATGCGTTTGGTTTGTGTACGATAATTTTTTTTTAAAAAACGATAATTTTGAGGTTTTGGTACGATACTTCGACATTTCTAATCTGGCAACACTGGGTGTATTCCAGAAAGCAGGTTATGTGACTTACCCGGCTAAATTTAGGAGTAAGAAAGCGGATAACCTCTGCTTTCGGTTCCAAAAACGGAGGTAACTTTCGGGTTATGTAAGTAACCATAGCAACTGACTCTCTGAGGATAACCTGCTCCGGAGCAGGTTATGTTGCAGGGTTAGTTTGTTTCAGAGAGGTTTCCGAGCATGGCGTGCCCTTTTGATGAGGATCCTGTGGACGTAGAGGCACAGATTATACGAGGGTTTTTCCGCCGTGAGAGGGTGATAAGACCACGTATCGATGTATTTTCTTATCCTAACGAATATTTGCAAGAGCGCTATCGTTTTTCTAGGGAGTCGTTAATTTAACAAACCTACTAAAACCACACATCTCAAACGTGACAAACCGCGGGTCAGCGCTTAGCGCCGAACAAATTCTTTGTATTGCTCTGCGCTTTTTCGCTACGGGGAGTTTTCTCTACAATGTGGGCGATGCAGAGCATGTGGGAAAGACAACAGTGTGTAGAGCCGTTCGTACAGTATGCATGGCACTGAAACGGTTTCTACACACTTTTGTACAGTTCCCTGGCCATAAACCTGTGCGCTTTATTAAAGAAGAATTCTACAGGGTTGCAGGTTTGCTCTCAGAAATTCTGTCATCTACTTCAATTAAATTACATTTCTTAATAGGTTTATTTTGACTGCACACACAAAGGCTACACAGACTTCTTAAATTTGTAATTAAGATTAATTTCAGGGTTCCCAAACGTGATTGATGGCACCCACATTCCTATTAAAGCTCCATCTATCAATGAGGGAGACTATGTTAATAGGAAGTCTGTGCATAGCATCAACGTGCAGGTAGCTATATTTTGGCTCCTTAATATTGGTGTTACAAATAGGCCTAATAAACTTATTGTTCTCCACAGGTAATATGTGATGCAACCCACCTCATCACTAATGTTGAGGCAAAATGGCCTGGGTCTGTACATGACGCCCGAATATTTAGAGAGTCATCTCTGTGCAACAAATTTCAACAGGGTACGTTTTGTTAGACAAATGCTTGTAGTCTTTATTACATTTACAAAACACCTCAAACATTACAGGACACTTCTATGGTTACTTGCTGGGGGACAGAGGATACCCTTGCCTCCCCTATATGATGACACCCTACCCTGATCCTGAGCCCGGACCACAGACACGCTTCAACCTGTCTCACAGCAGAACACGGGCCAAGGTGGAGATGACAATAGGCATTCTGAAGGCGAGGTTTGTGTCTGCGTGGGCTCAGGGTCACTCCAAATAGGGCATGTGACATCACAGTTGCTTGTGTGGTACTTCACAACATTGCCACAATAAGAGGAGAGGCATCCCCCCTGTCCTGATGAAGATGACCTAGAACAACACCCATTGAATCTGGCAGACCACAGAGATGGCAGAAGGCTTAGAGACATGGTTTGTCAAAATCACTTTATTTAATGTGTTCGGTTTCTTTATATCCTGAAATAAGAGACAATGAAGATTTGTATTTATTGCTTTATACACACACAAAAAAAAAATAACAGATTCATGTTCACATATGATTCTCACCTTAAGGCGATGCTCCAGTAGTTCTATTTCAAGTTTGTCCTTTTAATGGCCAGCCTTTTCTCCTCTATCTGAAGCTGTATAAGGTCCATTTCCATGTCAGTTTTTTTAATTTGCCTTAATAGATGGACCTTATACAGCTCCTTTGCAGACAACTAGGAAGGCAAAGTAAATAAGATGGTTAAAGAAGAAAATCTGCCACATAGTAACATTATGTAAATAAGGACAACCAGGGACAAGTTCTTACACTGCTAAGATTATGTGTAGAGGTAGATGGACCATCATCTGCATGTACATCCCCAGCTAGATTCTGTCACAGGACAAATTACACATTTTTCACTCCATCTAAAAAGCTATGCATTGTCCAGTATATGCATCATACCTCTGTGGGTCTCCCAGCACTTTCTAATTCTGTCACAGTAGATGTGGTCTCATCATCATCCTAGAGTGGAAATATGCAAGGTTACTTTGGCTGGCAGACAAAGTGAAAGATCTAAAAGCAACTGGTTCTTAAAATGCATCACTAACAATTGTGACAGACGGTGTGGTTTCAGGAGGATCCAATAATACAATGCGTCCATCAGCAACTGCAAGAAAAAAAAAAAGATACTCAATGTGTAAATTACTAAAGTATGACAGACACTGAATAAAGGCATTAGGAACATGCAAGAATAAAAAAACAGATTACTGTATACAGCATATGCTGTAAAATAGAATATGTATGCATAATGCACAAGTGAAACAATGACTGCATTTGGGAAGCATTTAGCCTTCTTCCTAATGACAAGAGTTAATAATGATCGTTTTGTCCAAACGTATGACTAAATAATCATAAGTACTAATATGGTATACCTACATTGTACCAAGTCACTGGAGTTGTTGTGGGAGGTAGCTAAGTCTGACGAAGTTCCCTCTGGAATACCATCAACCACAGGGCGACCTTTATTAAGTGAGAGAGCCAACTCCTCAGATGGGGTGAGAGGAGGTGGACCCCCGCCAGTTAGACGGGCCTCAGCCTTCTTTCTATTAGCTATATAGGAAGAATACTGTAAAAGTAACTTAAGACATTGATCTTACAACAGTTAAAATAAAATTACCTTTTTGGAGAATGTTTTTGTGCTTCATTTTGACTTGGGAAAGAGTTCTTTTGGCTCCAGAAGGATTACACCTTATAAAACAAGACGCCTAAATATTTCTTGTCAATATACATTGCACTGTATTCTTAAGAAACTGATGTAGAGAAAAGTAAATGCTTGTCGAGTCATGCCACATGCTCAAAAAGACAATTGTTCAACTTTGCAAATTAACAAAAGAAAGGCAAGCATATTTAAAATGTAATAAAAAAAAAATAAAAAAAATCTTACGCATTTACTCTGTCAGTTATTTTTTGCCAAGCCAGTTGTCTTTCCCTCGCATATGCAGCTGTATTTCTTTTTTTCATTATAATGGGCTTGAACTCCTCATAAGCCAACATTAAAACTTCTAACTCCGCTTCGGAGATGTAGGCAGCACGCAACTTTTCACCCTTAGTTTCCATGGTGACTCCTGAATTCGGCGTTCCATTGAAAATGCCTTTATATGTTCGCCGTGCACGCGCATTAACTCGAGGTTATTAGCAGTAGGTTGATTAAACTAACTCGACACAGGCGTTTTGGAACCGACATACCACGAGTAAGCAGGTGATGGGTTAATCAACCCAGAGTTCAGGGTTAATCTGATGGTAAATTAACCCAGCTTTCTGGAATACACCCCAGATGTTTTGTTTATACCTTGTTGACTGCAAATTATAATCACTCTCACTATATTTGCGTATTTCAATTTCATTCATTGCCTTTCACAATTTATTTTGTACGCAAATTCCATGTAAATATCTTACTGGTTTGCAATACCCTAAAAATACGTTGATCTAACTTAGTCACCAGAACATCTCATTTGCATAATTATTAGTTTATTCATTCAACAAATCACAAATGATACGTTTTAAGTTTTAAAGAATTTTTATTTTACTGAAAAATGTATTAGAGCACACTGTTTAAATCTCTGCAGTAAGAGCTTTAACATGTCAATACCATCATTCCATTGTTATAGTTTCCGTTAAGAATTGTGGGATAATTTTGGCATTTAGGTTTAGGTTATAGAGACAGCTTCAGCTAAGGAAAAACAAAAACAAAATGGCTCCAGTAAACAACATGGTAAGATGGAAAAATATTACATTTTGTCAATTCCGTCAGAATTTTCAGAATGGTAAAAAAAAAAAAAAAGAAGATTTTTTTTATTTATTCATAGAATGTATTTGATCACTTAACTCCTTTCCTGAACACCATTATTAGATAATCAAAGACTTTTCACGCTTGTTGGATGGATCAAATTAAAATTATATGTGCTTTTTAGTGTGTCTGATGGAGTTGACACAAATGCCAATAAGATGTAAGTTATGAAGTGAATAAATGTTAAGTTTTATAAAAACCTGTTCTCTTACATAGTTCGTTAGCTGAGGCAATTGTCTACAAATATAGTGAATGTACACAAATTAAAATGAATGTAGTTATAATTTGAAACAAATCATTTAAACCTCTTATTTAAAACATGTTTTACCCCTTATCTCAAGAATCAGTAAGCAGTTTAGTTCATTGTCAGTGCATTTCACTTATTAGTATTAGATAACTGCTAACATAAGAAAATAAATATGCACCACTGCTGAGGATAAGAGAGCACTGCATTAGTTTGCTCCTAAATCCACCTCTCCATCTTTATATAGTGAATGAGCAACTCTCAAAGCTATGTTTAATCCTTCTGGAATGTCCTCTTTGCCCAGGTTGTGCACTAAAGGGCTACTTCACCTTTAAAAACTAGAAAGCACTGCTTTACTCTCATTAACCTTCTATTGTCTTCAGAAACTGCACCCTCCTTTTGTCCTTCAGGTAATTTTTGACCCGTACTGAAAACTGTTAAAAATGCGCAAATTCTTGATTACTGTACAAGGACACTAAAGAACCCCATTGAGAAAATCAGTTTTGTTGTGGTCCCAAAGTGGTTGGGGGGAAATAGCTACATTATGAATATGAACAAATTAACATGATTTTTAAAGCATAAAAAAAAAAATGAAAAGTTAAAAAAACTTGTCACAAAGATGAAAGTCAGAAGATGAAAGTCCACAACTTTTCCCTTTACAAAAAGCTTCACTTATGATGCTGTGCTGAGAAAAGCGCTTTGGGAACATCTTATAGTTGTGAACAGCTGTGAATAGGTGTGCAACACGTCAATGAACATTGACCGGAATTTATAACCTCTGCCGGTGTAATCATTGGATGCACCTGGGGCAGGGTTATAAATAGATGCGTCACCGGAGCATCGTCAGATCTTTTGTCTTCAGATCACTCTGTGTTTGTGTGCTATCACGAGCCTGTCAAACTTTCTTTCCTCTGTTAGGAGTTAGAATCTGTTAGGCAGTGCGCAGTGAACCTTTTCTCTTCAAAAAAAGAAAAAGAAAGAAAAAATGACTGAAAATCAGGGCAAACGACGCGTGTTCCCCTGTCTCCGCTCTATGGCCGAGAGGGACACGCATCAGTTCTGCTTTGTTTGTTTGGGGGAAGAGCATGCTGCTCTCGCGTCGGGGCGGGTGCGAGCATTGCGATCTGCTTTCGGGCAAAATGCTTCATGCTCGCCTTGCTTACTTCCGGGAGTCAGCACACACACTTCATTCGTGGGGCTCTTGTATGGATCTGGCTGAAGAGTGCGAGACGGGTTCGTCCCTTTCATTCACTCTCTCCCCAGATCCAGCTGATCCTCGCAAGCCTGAAGCGTGCCTTGGTGCCTCTTCGGTTCATGTGGACACTGAATCTCTGTAAATCCCGTGCATAATAATAGAGTGGCTGTGGAATTAAGACAAGTCACGAGGAAGCCTTCGGGCAATTTCTTCCTCGCTACACTCAGGCCACCCAGCCCCATCCCGGTCCTCTAGATGGGAGGCTCAAAAACTAGGCGTGGCGAATCGTGCTCCCCCTCGTAAAGACAGGGGGCTGGTTTGTCGCCCTCAGCAGCCCCCAAAGCATGACCTCAGGGCAGTTATTCCAATTATGGGGGTAGCCCACCCCCCCCCAGGATGGGACACATGTATCATCCACTTCGCTCCTCCCGGTACCCCCACGGAACCTCTCCATTCCCACCACCTCTGGTGTTTCGGTAGTTAGAGGCTTCCAACGAAAAGTTTCCTGCCTTAGTCCAGGACGCAGAACACTCGACATCCCCTCAACAGGAAGTGTCAAAATTAATACCCATCTCAGAGAACCTGGCAGCATGGAAACTTCTGCCAGGCATTTCTATGTGGGTCCTAAGAACAGTAGAAAAAGGCTACAGAATTAAATTCGCTCGCCGCCCTCCGTGTTTCAACGGCGTGGTCTCCACTTCTGTAAACCAGAGCAGGCATGTCTACTGTGAAAGAACTGCAAAATCTCTTGGTTAAAGGGTCCATAGAACGTGTTTCCCCTTCCAGAGAAAGAGTCAGGTTATTATAGCAAATATTTCCTGGTTCCCAAGAAGGGTGGGGGGTTACGTCCGACCTTAGATCTTCAAAGCTTGAACTGCTCAGTCAGGGTGTACAAGTTCAAGATGCTAACTATCAAGACGATCGTGTCACAAGCCCAACATCACATTTGGCTGGTCAGGATCGATCTCATGGATGCATATCTTCATATATAAATTCCCTCACAGCACAGGAAGTTCCTGAGGTTCGCTTTCAGGGCGAAGCCTTCCAGTATCGGGTTCTTCCATTCGGCCTAGCCCTATTAGCCCGCACATTCACAAAATGCATGGATGCAGCAATGGCTCCTTTGCGACTGGCTGATACTAGCGCAGTTCCAAGAACTGGCAGTTCAGAACAGAGATATTGTCTTAGCTCATCTGGTTTCTCCGGGTCTGAGACTCAACGTCAAAAGAGCGTTCTCTCTCCCACCCAGGGAATTATTTATCTGGGGGTTATATGGAATTCGATCTCGATGCGGGCACAATTGTCTCCCACTCGGATCATTTCCAATCAGAACACCTCAAAGCAAAGACGACCTCTTCGCCTCTAGGAACAGCGCAATGTCTCCTCTACTTAACCCTGAGTCATTTTTCTATTTTCTATTGCCCTGGCTTACGAGGTGCGTGGTCAAGCTTCGCCTGTAGTCATCAGGGCTCACTCTACCAGAGGGGTCGCCTCCTCTGAAGCCTTGCCCAGAGGGGTCCCTCTGCAGCATGTTTGTGATGCGGCAAGCTGGTCCTCTCCGCACACATTCATTAGATTCTACAGTTTGGATGTTCATGCCACTCCGGGCTCTTATGTCCTTGAGTCGACATCTCAAGCTCATGTCTGAGCACACTACACAACCGTAGGGGGTCCGGACAGCCACATTGAGGTGACATGGATAATCTCATTCCCAAAGTGCTTTTCTCAGCGTAGCATCATAAGTGAAGCTTTTTGTAAATGGAACGTCTCGGGTTACTTAAGTGTAACCCTTGTTCCCTGAAAAAAGCAGAACGAGATGCTGCGCTTCACTGCCACACTGGGATCCCCCGGGACTGCTCTTCAGACAAAATACCTGACGATGCTCCGGTGACGCATCTATTTATAACCCTGCCCCAGGTGCATCCAATGATTACACCGGCAGAGGTTATAAATTCCGGTCAATGTTTATTGACGTGTTGCACACATATTCACAGCTGGTCACAACTATAAGATGTTCCCAAAGTGCTTTTCTCAGCGCAGCATCTCGTTCTGCTTTTTTCAGGGAACAAGGGTTACACTTAAGTAACCCGAGACGTTTTTTTCTCATATGGGTCAAACTTTACTGGTTTTAAATAGTTATTTCACTTAAACAATTATGTAAAAAAAAAAAAAAAAAAAAAAAAAATATATATATATATATATTCCTTATTTTGTTTGTTTTGATGGTCTTGAGAAAGTCACAAATTTTGGTTTTGGTACCAAAAACTATGCAGTATTTACAACCTATTATTTATGTGCTATGTCAAAAATGACACTAAGACAATAGAAGGGTTAAACTACACTTAATAATAATAATATGTATTCTTATGTGTAGTTTTGTGTATTTTAATAATTTCTGTTTTTCTAGACAGAATATTTAGGCTAGGCATGCTGAGACGAGAATGATCGACAAATAAATTATTTACAGTTGTTACAATAGGCTACTGCCATTAAATTCTATAGATGTGGGACAATCGAAAGTATGTAGTCTTATTGCAATTGCGACGAGAGCCCATCAGATAGTGAAAACATAACGAAAAAAAACCTGAATTGATAATCTGATGGGGGCGAATTTACTCAATTTACTATGGCGAAGGCTTGACTCTTAATATACATGAGAAGAGCGTTCGACATTGGAAGATCGCAACACACCGTCATCACTAACTAATTAATATTCATAAGACAAGTATTCCCCATTGGACAATTACAAAGCACCACCGAACGACTTGATTAATATACATGAAATTAACCTTTCTCGTTCTAGCATTCGCAACTGCGTTGACGGGATTTATAGACCCAGTAGACCGCCGGATAAACCCAAATTAGTGCGCACAAGTCTCAGTTTCGGCAACTAAGAACGCAGGATAAAAAAAAATTAAAAAATTTAAAGAAGATGAAAAAAGAAAAAAGAAGGATGCCCAAGTAGCCTACAATTAAATTTGCTCGGTTTTGGATGCTCCTTCTTCGTACCTTCATTTTTTGTGTCAGAACAATTTCACAATTTGTTGATTTGAATTATACGCGCACACTATGGAGTACTGGAGGCAGTGCAGTTTGTGGCTGATCAGTTGTAAAGTTTTGCCCCGGAATGCTCGGGTCATGGCTGAATCGGCGCAGGTTTTTGATTTAGCACAAACACTTCGGGATGGGGTCCTTCTGTGCCAGCTGCTGAATAATCTGCGACCCGACACCATTAACCTGAAAGAGATCAATCTCAGACCACAGATGTCCCAGGTAAGCGGGTCTACAATAGACATGTTTTTTTTTGTCCTTTTAAGATAGTACAATCTTAATGGGATATACAACCTGGAATGTTGCCTATTGCATTTAGTAGAATAAAGACTTATTGACATTTTAGACTCCCGTAAGAGAGTATTGATTTGTTCATACGGTAGATTTCTAGTATAAGCAGAATATGTTTTTCAGCGCAATTTATTTTAATCTACTTTATAATTATATGAGTAGGCCTATAACATAACAATGTACAAGTTTCTGAAATGCTACTATCAATTTGGGGTGTTTTAGTACTAGCCAGTGCCGTAGTACTACTCCAAGTGGCCCCATTGACAGTGCCATAATAGACTTCTCTTTACAAAGGGCCCAGTGGTAGAAATACACTGCATTCTTTGTATACAGCATCACTCAGTCAAGCCACATCTCAGTAAACACTGAGCTAATGAAACATCAATTTTGAAATGTACATCATCTCTTGGTAGGCACCCAAAAAGTTGTCCACATGAATGCTCTGTCTGATTTGGTGCTAAGTAAGTGTTTAGCGCTGAGAAGTCTCAGGCAGTCTGCCCAGGCCTTAACGGCTTTTCCCATATGCTCCTGTTTCACTCCAGTGACCTGATAAAATCACAATTTTGATCTGAGTTATTTTAAAGTCACATATCCAACCTCCGCCCTTCTAGATTGACCAGACACGGTCAGTCCCCATTAAACAACGGAAAAGAGCGATTTTCAATGGCATACGTCGATGATTTGGTCAACATTCCTGACAGATTGTCAGTTGTCTGACTCATAAAGAGGGTATAGTCCTATATTTGGCTAATTGTAAATAAGTGCCTTTATTACTTATCAGATTTTGTGCTCTGTAAACTGAATATAAACTAGTGATGTACATTTAAATGTAAGTCAACCATGTTCTGTATCTTGAGAAACACAATTTATTAATATAAATTTATGGATTGTATTTTCACAAGGTAACAGTTTAAGAAGAATTTTTTTTTTTTTTTTTTACTGCTATGTTCTTTGATAGGATAAGAAAATGCAGAAACAGTAATATTGTTAACTGCACCTGTTAGGCAGGCAATAGAGATAGTTTGAAATTAGAAATCTTAGCTCCCTATCTACAGAAGGGTTATTTTGTTAATTCGTTTTTTTGGTGTTAGCCTTAATGAGTCCACTCATTTGTCTCTCACAAGGCTTCATTTTGTTTTCTCCTTGCTACAAATATTGTATATTACATATAAAATATTTACAATGCATAAGTTTATTATGTATGTTACACTGTTCCGAAAGCTATGCAATGTCAAATCAGTCTCCTTACATATAAATCACTGTTGTTCATGTTGCTTTATCAGATATGATTTTTTGATATGTATTGATCTTCTGTCCACTGATGTGCATTAATTGGAACACACACATATGTGCATACAATTGGGTGTGATGGTCAGCTTTTTCTGCAGGTGACAGACATAGAGTAAATAAACATTCAGATATTTTGTCTCACAAGAATAAAAAAAAGAAAATTAAATAAAGAAAAAAAAAAGAAATATAGCAAACAAAAAAATTGGAAAGCAAATAATCTTACAGGTTGATCCAATATTCAACTATCTTGACAAAATCATGTTTTTGGCTTTTTCAGTTCCTCTGCCTGAAAAATATCCGAACATTCCTGTCCGCTTGCTGTGATGCATTTGGTATGAAGAAGAGTGATTTGTTTGATGCCTTTGATCTCTTCGATGTCCGTGATTTTGGAAAGGTAATGACAAAATAATAAAAGTGGAATACATTTTTTTAAATACATATTATTGAAGTAATTTTTTTGCTTGTTTTGTTTTTGTTTTTAATTAAATAATGATTTGCACCATGAGAATTGGCAGTAAAATCATGATGACTGTGTTGAGGCAAAAAAACAAAAAAAAAACAAAAAAAAACTGTAGTTGCTGAATATGGGTCAGACACCATGTATTGATAGAGGGGGGAGGTTCATACGGTTGATTGGAGTAATAAAGAGAAAATTGACAATCTAATCTAGAATTTTGAAAGGCCATGCAGTAGTGAACATAATCTGCCACTTCTTGTACTCTCAGACACTTGTAAATGACTGGCTGGTGTTGTTGTGGTTTGCCCTCTGAAGGTGATTCGTAATCAATCGCTCATTTATTTTTTCAATCTTCCCATGTACAACCTCTTCCTAAATGTTTGGACTGTCTTTGTCTGTCAGTGTAATACAATATTTCACTGAGCCACAGGAGTAACTGACTGTAGCTTCTTCCTAGCAAATGCAGTTGCTAAATGTCTGACCTCATATAGGGTTAAACATAGATAAAGTGAAGTGTCCTCTGTGCTCAGAGGGAGAGCACTATTCTCTCAGAGGAGTTGAGTCATTGTTTGAGTCACAGAACATATCTTCAGTCACCCAGAATCATCAGCACAGCACAGCCCTGTAGGGCTAGATTAAAGCCAGGAGAGCACTCTTAAAAGAACTAATATAAGCGAAAAGCTGGACAAACACCCCCACTGCATAGATTTTTAGGCTTATGGCTGAGGTCATGTGTGGCAAGGGCTATGTGTGTTAATGGATCTGAGCAGGTTCATTCCTATAGTATACAGTGGGGTTAAAAAATCTACTTGTTAAAATGCCTATGCATTTTTGTAATTCAAATAATGCATAACTACTTGAGTGTTGAATTGAAAAGTTAACATGAATTTATTTGAATTTTGTATGTCCATCTTTTGCTTTAATGACAGGATGCACTCGAGTATGGAATGTACCTGTTTGTCCAAAACCTAATGATTCATGTTGTAGATTTAATAGTGAATATACACTCACTGAGCACTTATTAGGTAAACTATGGTCCTAATAAAGTTCTCGACATGGTCTATTGCTGATGTAGCTCATCCACCTCAAGGTTCGACATGTTGTGCATTCTGAAATGCTATTCTGCTCACTACAATTGTACAGAGTGGTAATCTGAGTTACTGTAGCCTTTCTGTTAGCTCGAACCAGTCTGGCCATTATCTGTTGACCTCTCACAACAACAAGGTGTTTTTGTCCGCAGAACTGCCACTCTCTATATGTTTTTTGTTTTTGGCACCATTCTGAGTAAACTCTATAGACCGTTGTGCGTGAAAATCCCAGGAGATCTGCAGTTACAGAAATACTCAAACTAGCTCATCTGGCACAAACAATCATGCCACAGTCAAAATCACTGTGATCACATTTTTTCCCTGTTCTAATGGTTGATGTGAACATTAACTGAAGCTTCAGACCCTTATCTGCATGATTTTATGCATTGCACTGCTGCCACATGATTGGCTGATTAGATAACTGCATGAATAAGTAGGTGTACAGGTGTACCTAATAAAGTGTTCAGTGAGTGGATATACACCAACATAAATGCAGTTAATGGGTCTTGAAGCAGTGACACCATTGCAAGTGTGAACATTACTTCACTTGCACAATTTTAGACTGTGCAGTCAGCAAACAGTTACTGTGTTTGCCCCTTGTATAGTCTCAGTGCGTTCTCAAGGTTTAAGTTAATCCCTTTCAATAATCTTTGCATGGCAGAAATCTACTAACATGTACATTTGAATTAGCTTAGTAAATATTCAGTTTACATCTATTAAATATGCTCTAAATAAACTTATGAAGTAATAACAACATGACATACAGCTCAGATTTGGCACTGCAAATCAAGCTGAGTGGAAGATTGAAATGGAAAAAATCCAAAAACAGTAATAAACAAAAAGTGCAGAAAAATCATCCAATCTATCATCCAGATCTTGTTTGGTATTACCTTTTTATTATTATTTTTTACTAAATGGAATGCAGATGCATCACATTCAGTTTATGCATTGTCATTTGTCGATAGCTTAAACAAAGCAAAGTGTTGAGTGAAAAAAATGTTTCTTAAAATTGATTCTTATGAAAACTTAAGAGTGTTAGTGTAGGTAAACTTCACTCATGTTTGCCTGTGTCCTCATCGTGAACACACATAGCAGTTTGGATGTTGTATATTCACCTTTTCTTACTTGTCATATTCCTGTCCATTTTCCTTAAAAAACTTCACAGCACATGCCATATTATCATGTAGTTGTTTCAATCACTACTGCTCGTAAGCAGAGATATGGTTTTACTATACACTTTCCAGGCATTCTCTGATTATTAGGTTACTAGTGTAGCATACTAACAGAAAACACAACCACTTAAAATCAATAGGTGGTGCGAGTTTTGTCTTTAAATTTCCAATGAAATGGTAATTTACTAACCTTTAAACCAATTTCAATACTTTGCTGTCAAACAAAAGAATTAGGGATGCTCCAGATTTCTTTTATTTTTATTTTTTATCACTGATCTCCTTGTCACCTGAATGGCCAATACTGATCCTGATCCCTGCTCAGTTCACCATAACTGGTGTAACTGGCTATATGTAAGATTTCTGCACACTGTCAATATTTATTTAATTTTTCCTCTTCCCAGTAATTTCACTTTGCTTAGTTTTTGCTGACAAAAATGTTTAAAAGTCTTTTTTAAAAAGCTTATATTCTCTATTTTAAGAAAGATAGCCCTATAAAAAGACAAAGACAAACTGACTGTGCAATTAAACTTAATGTGACATTTTTGGTTATTGATTCATTGACATTATTTCATAAAATTATTATTATTCCTCATTTTATTTTAATAAAATTTTTGCATTATATTTAATACATTATATTATCTTAATATTGTCTAAATAATTATTATATGTATTAATTACTTCTCTGCTTTTTCTTTTAATTGGACGATTGTATTAATATGCTAATTCAATTTTCATTTGTTGCTGCTTGAACTTTAATGAGGGGAACATGCGCTCTCTCATGAGGGCAAGAGATGAAAGTAAAGCGGAGAAAGAGCTCATGTTTCTGGACTCTAAGGAGAATCTTTGGTTTCGTTTTCATTTATTTTTGCTGCAGCTCAAGAAGCTGCGGTACCCAAACACTCAACAAAAGAGCAGTTTTCTCATTCCCTGGATCCCATAACCGGTGTGTACGGCCATCATTACCATTCCCTTTTGGCAGGTTTGTGCCAAAGGGTTGCACAGGGTTGGTGCGTTCCTTCCTGCAGCAGAGGTTGGAGGGACGGCTGTCCCCCTGCACCTTGAAGGTATATGTAGCTGCTGTAGCTGCACACCACGACACACGTGGCGGTAAGTCCTTAGGAAAGCACAACCTCATCATCAGGTTCCTGAGAGGCGCCAGGAGGTTGAATCCCTCAAGACTGTGCCTTGTTCCCTCATGGGACCTCTCTGTAGTCCCCCTCACTCTTTGAGAACTTAGAGTCAGTTCAGCTTAAGGCACTCTCTCTGAAGACTCGACCGGGCTATGTGACCAAGGTTCCTACGACCCCATTCAGGGATCAGGTGGTGAACCTGTAAGCGCTCCTCCAGGAGGAAGCAGACCCAGACCTTAGGTTGCTGTGTCTGGTGGATGCTTTGCGCATATATTTGGACCGCACACAGAGCTTCTGAGCCTCTGAGCAGCTTTGGCGGACAGCGGAAAGGAAGTGCTGTCTCCAAGCAGAGGATCGCCCACTGGATCATTGACGCCATAGCTATGGCATACCACGATCAGCACTTGCCACCTCCTGCAGGGCTATGAGCCCATTCTACCAAGAGTGT
Organism: Moxostoma hubbsi; assembly: GCA_032164185.1. Taxonomy (NCBI): domain Eukaryota; kingdom Metazoa; phylum Chordata; class Actinopteri; order Cypriniformes; family Catostomidae; genus Moxostoma; species Moxostoma hubbsi. Next base: position 19,607,620 of record JAVLUX010000009.1, read on the forward strand.
GGCGGCCTCCTGGGCCCTGACCAGTGGCGCCTCTCTAACAGACATTTGCAGAGCAGCGGGCTGGGCAACTCCCCACACCTTTGCGAGGTTCTTCAATCTCTGGTTTGAGCCGGTTTCGTCCTGTGTCTTAGCAGGAACAAACGGGTAAATCCAGGATGATCAACCAGGTGTATCGCTTGCATATAGTGCCTTTCACCTCCACTGAGCTGAAGATGTGCGCTCTTGACTCCCAGTAGTGTTCACAAAATGTTTTCCCTGGACGACTTCCTCCTAGTCCTGTGGCAGACGAGTTTACAGAGAAACTCAGGCTCAGTGCACATGCTATCTAAGCCCTGTACTGGGTAGGTGCTCTGCATGTGCTGGTTCTCCGTAGGTAACCCCTTGCAATGTTTATCTTCCTCTGAAACTTTTTCCTGACCACACCCCTCTCTGGGCGGGGTGTGGTCTCTGCGGTGTCTTCCTCTTGGGAGTGACACCCCCCCCTCGACGTGGACACTGGTGGTCCCAGTCAGTTGAAAATATTTCACTCTTTTTGGGGAGAAAAATGAAAAAAGAGGAAAAGGGCACGACTGGACTAACCTGCCCATATTTTTTGGGCAGTCAACTTGTCCCCGAAGGGTCGTTCGACGCTCATAGCATCAGGGGAAGTTATGTGTCAGCCTGGTGCGCTGGCTACGGGGCACACAGTAGTCTGCCCATCTTGCACTGCTGGTCTACGTAACACAGTTCAGCTAGTTGTGGCATTTTTGTAGGGGACCCCTAGTGTCACTTTTTCGACACAAAATTGAGTGAGTGACAGATAGGGAACATCCTGGTTAATTCCGTAAACTCTGTTCCCTGATGGAGGGAATGAGACTTTGTGTCCTCCCTGCCATAACGCTGAACTACCCGCTGAAATGGCCGGGAACTTATTCTTGGCTCTTCAGCACAAAATCTCAATGAGCGGTACGCACGCCAGCTCCTTTATACACGCATGTTCGGGGGAGTGGCATGCAAATACCACTCGCCAATTCACATTGGCCTTTTATCAAAGATCAGAGGTGTCTCGGGCTCCCAAGAGTGACCTCTAGTGTCACTTCATCGACACAAAATCTCGTTCCCTCCATCAGAGAATGGAAAGGCGCTGTGTGCAAGTGATACACCTGGCCAGCAGTATTGTATTACCGAATTCTATGTGTTCAGACCTGTCAAAACATGGGACGAGACCGGCTCAACACGGAGATTGTAAAGGTATTGGGTGTTGCCCAGCCCGCCGCTCTGCAGATGTCTGCAAGAGAGGTGCCATTGGCCAGTGCCCACGAGGATGTCACACTCCTTGTAGAGTGTGCTCGAAGGGTGATCAATGGCAGAAATCTGTGCAGGGCAAGAATATTGAGATGTGAAAGTATGCGTCCTTCATGTCTGAGAGAACTCCTAGTGGTAAGATAAAAATATGTTAATACGGGCCCAGATTTCTAAACTCCCCACACAGGCTGAAAGTCAAGACCTCATTCAGAATAAACAGTGCAGTGTTTTAATGTCCCTCTGATCAGCATATTAATCCACAGAGGCACAGGAAACAAGGTAACAAGACAGGAGCTATTCAAATTGTTTTGGCACCATTCTGAGTAAATTCTAGAGACTGTTTTGTGTGAAAATCCCAGGAGATCTGCAGTGATAGAAATACTCAAACAAGCTCATCTGCCACAGTCTAAATCACTGAGATAAAAAATGTTCCCCATTCTGATGGTTGATGTGAACATTAACTGAAGCTCCTGAGACGTATCTGCATGATTTTATGCATTGCGCTGCTGCCACATGATTGGCTGGTTAGATAATCGCATGAATAAATAGGTGTACAGGTGTTCCTAATAAAGTGCTCAGTGAGTGTAGTTTCACAATTGAAATTTGTCTTTGCACAAAAACCATTCCTCACATCTGTCTCAATTCAGTGCTGCTTTGTGGTGAAATTGAAATTCAGCAGAAGCTTGCCTCTAAAGATGCAAAAGCTACAGCCTGCATCCAGCTAATATGCAGTATAGGACTTTTTGGAATGCACTTGTATGTAACTTGATATTATTTGTAATGAAGTATAGCTGTGGCAGGGTGGAGGGCGGGGCCGGGTTGTGATTATACACATCCGGTACCTTATCAGGCTAATTAGCGTCCGAGAGTGATAAAGGCTGATGGCAGACTGTGGTGCGATGAGAGAGAGAGATCGTTCACGGACATGGCCGTCATGTGTGTGTGTTTTGTCTTTTGTTTATGTTTGCCTTTAAACTATTATTTACATTGTCAAACCGGTTGTCGCCTCCTCCTTTCCATTGAACTACGTTACAATATCATATTTATTAAAAAAACAATCAGTGATTAATTCATTCTCATGACTCATGTTCTAAAAAAACAATGTAGTCTCAAATGGTATAGAAATACAGCGTAGTAACAAAAGTAAAATTACATTTTCAGTTAACTTGCAATTTGCAAGAAGTAAAAATGAAAGTTAGGTACAAAAATAACTTTCTGAGGAAGCAGGGTTGGTTTTCAGCAGGCGAGATTTGAAACCCTGAAGTGTGTGCTATCATTTAGATCTGTGTATTTGTATGTATGTTTGTGTGTCTGCATGCATGCATGTTAGTGACCAGTATGACAATGTGTCTATCTGTATATCTATGTTTCTGCATAAAAGTAAATGTGAAAAAAGCAAGCCCACATCACACTTGAGAAATAAGACTAGCTTGGTATTGCAGGACCACTTCCTCTCAAGATAGTGCAATGTCTCACTAATAGCACTGCCTTTGATATGCAGGCACTCAGACTATGAAATGAATCACCTTTCAGCTACAAACTGTGTATTTCATTTTTGCCCCATTAGCTCATTTTGTATGTATTATCTCATAAACTTCACATTACATGTATTTTTTCTGTCTGAGGTCCACTTATAATGTTTCACCACCGAAAACAGAAAGATTTAGTGTTTATGACCATATACACCATCTCTCTGACCCTTCAAGTTAAAAAGCTTATTTTTGGTGGTGGGCTATTAAACAGTTTTGCTGAAATAGTGCTGTGCTCCGAAGTAAATGCCCTCTTCCCATGTGAAATGTAAGGGGTTGTTAAGGGTTACATGGAACCCCCAAGAGCTCTGACAAAATTCGAACACTGCTAATCCTTCATTAACTATTCCTACATTACACTGTGACAAGCTGTTAATATAAGAATGAAAAGATTATGGATCTTTTTCAAAATAAACAACCACTTATTTCTGAAAGGGATGGCTCACCATACAATTAAAATCTTAAATAAAATCCCTTACAATAAAAGTCTTCATTTACTCACCCTAATGTTGTTTCAAACCCATATGACAACATGACTTTCTTTCTTCCGTGGAACAAAAAAAGACGTTAGGCAGAATAACTTCCTCAGTCACCATTTTCTTCACATAATTTATTATAAAAAAATATGCAATGAAAGTTAATGGTGACTAAGTCAACATACTGCTTAACATCTCCTTTTGAGTTCCATGGATGGAAAGAAAGTCATATGGATTTAAAACGACCTGGGGATCAACATTTTTGGCTGAACTATACCTTTAAGTTGGGCTTTTTTAGAAGGATGTGCAGAGTTGCATGTGCTACATTTAAATCATATTTTTTTAGGCGTAATACTATATCCAACCTCCTCCTTTATTACTTAATTGTGACTGGGTGTGCCATGTTTCTGAACACTGAATAGACTTTATTGACGTGAAATGTGGGCAATCCTGTGTTTATGTGATCAAATGTACTCTGTGTTGTCAAAAAGTTGGATAGAGCATATCATTTTAGCAGCTTAGTTTTAATAAATTATTTTTATTTCACTCGGGAAAAAATAATTTTTTGGAGTTGGAGTTTCAGTATGTTGTCAAAGTCCAAGGAACTCTTTTATCTCAAAAGACCTTGAACGATTTTATTCCCTTAAACTCCTGACACCTGAGCGTGACTGCTGTGTACATATTCCATTCCCCTTATTGATTTGTAACTAGTAGACCCTAACAAACATGCAAAAAAAAAAAACTTTTCCTAAAAATTTATGTCCACATACAGTGCATTCAGAAAGTATTCAGACCCCTTAATTTTTTCACATTTTCAGTTTTGTTTTTCACATCAATCTACACTCCATACCCCATAATGGCAGCCATATTACAATGCAGCTCTTGCCTGGTTGCCCACTAAAGCTAAGCAGCGTTGAGCCTGGCCAGTTCTGGATGGGAGACCTCCTGGGGAAAACGTCTTGAGTTACTTAAGTGTAACCCCTGTTCCCTGAAAAAAGCGGAACGAGATGCTGTGCTGAGAAAAGCGCTTTGGGAACATCTATAGGTGTGACCAGCTGTGAATATATGTGCAAACACGTCAAAGAAAATTGACCGGAATTTATAGCCTCTGCCGGTGTAATCATTGTACGCAACTGGGGCAGGGCTATTAATAGGTGCGTCACAGGAGCATCGTCAGGTATTTTGTCTGAAGAGTAGTCTTGGGGCATCCCAGTGCGGCAGTGAAGCAAAGCATATCGTTCCACTTTTTTCAGGGAACAAGGGTTACACTTAAGTAGACGTTCCCTTTACAAAAAGCTTCACTTATGATGCTGCGCTGAGAAAAGCGCTTTGGGAACGAGAATACCCATGCCACAGAAATGTGGCTGTCTGGACCCCCTACGGTTTTGTAATGTGCTCACAAGAGCATGAGAGGGCTCAGACATGAGCTTGAGATGTCGACTCAAGGACATAAGAAGTGGCATGAACATACAAACTGTAGAATCTAATGAATATTTGCAGAGAGGACCAGTCTGCCACATCACAAACATGCTGCAGAGGGACCCCTCTGGCCAAGGCTTCAGAGGAGGCGACCCCTCTGGTAGAGTGAGCCGTGATGCCTACTGGCGAAGCTTGACCGCGTGCCTCGTAGGCCAGGGCAATAGTGTCCCTCACCCAGTGCGACATAGTCTGCTTGGTGGCGGCCGCCCCACTGTTGCGGCCCCCATGGCAAACGAATAGTCGCCCTGACTTACACCACTGGCTAGTGTGGTGGTCATAAGTCTGAAGGGCACGGACTGGACAAAGTCTGTGTAGTCTTTCCTGCTCCGGTGTAGTGAACGGCTGGGAGCAGAAGGCTTCAAGAGTGACCTGGTGTAAGGCAGAGAAAGGCACCTTAGGCAGGTAGTCAGGATGTGGGTGCAAAATTGCTTTGGTTATTCCTGGGGCAAACTCTAAACAGGCTGGCAAGACAGACAGAGCCTGTAGGTCCCCAATTCTCTTTAGAGAGGTAATTGCCTTAAGAAAAACCATCTTGAGAGTCAGAAGTTTGTCAGACGCTGACTCCAGAGGTTCAAAGGGGGTCTTAACCAGACCCTCAAAGACTACTGCTAAGTCCCGTGAAGGGGTCCTGGTCCTAGCAGGAGGCCTCAGTCGCCTAGCTCCACTAATGAAATGAGCGAGTAGAGGATGTCTCCCCAATGACACCCCGTCCATCAAGGCGTGGCAAGCCGAAATGGTGGCCACATAAACCCTGAGAGTGGCGGGGCATATGCCTGCTGACAGTTTTTCCTGCAGAAAGTCCAGAACTGAAGCAATCTGTCAGTTAACTGGATCTGCAATATGTGTACTGCACCATTTTTCAAAGACACCCCATTTATTGCCGTAGATCCTTCTGGTAGAGGGAGCCCTAGCACTTAAAATGGTCTCGATAACCTCACTTTAAAGCCCTGTGTCCCTCAGTTGGTACCCCACACAGGCCAAACATGAAGGTTCCACAGCTCAGGCCGGGGATGAAATATTGTCCCCTGTGCCTGAGACAGAAGGTCCCTCCTGTTCGGAATCGCCCAAGGCGAGCCGTCGAGGAGAGACATTATCTCCAAGAACCATACCCTGTTCGGCCAGCGCGGCGCTATCAGTAAGAGGCAAGACCCTTGCTGGCGAACTCGTCAAGACTCCCGGGAGCAGAGAAACCGGGGGAAATGCATACAGACGCATTCTGGGCCATTTATGTGCCATCACATCCAGACTCAGGGGGGCTGGGTGACTCAGAGAGAAGTAGAGGGGACATTGCGCTGTCTGAGAAGAGGCGAAGAGGTCCACTTCTGCCCTGTAAAATCTCACCCAGATTTGCACTACTACCTCGGGGTGGAGTTTCCACTCCCCCGTCGGTATTTTCTGTCTGGACAGTAAATCTGCTCCCAGATTCAGGCATCCAGGGATATAAACTGCCCTGAGTGACAGGAACTTGCTCTGGGCCCAGAGAACAATCCGACGTGCCAGGGAATTCAGCTGATGTGAACGTACACCTCCTTGATGATTTATGTAGGAGACTGCTGTTGTGTTGTCCACCCGCACCAGGACATGTCAGCCTCTCAGATACTGGAGGAAGTATTTGAGGGCCAGAAATACCGCCATTAACTCAAGAACCTCAAGAACTTCCTGTGCTATGGCAGAATTTCTATATGAAAATATGCGTCCATAAGATCAATCGTGACCAGCCAATCGTGATGTTGGCCTTGTGACAGTTAGCATCTTGAACTTGAACACCCTGACTGAGCAGTTCAAGCCTCGAAGATCTAAGATCAGACGCAACCCCCCAACCATTCTTGGGGACCAGGAATTATTTGCTGTAAAAGCCTGACTCTTTCTCTGGAAGGGGAACACGTTCTATGGCCCCTTTGACCAAGAGATTTTGCAGTTCTTTCCACAGTAGACATGCCTGCTCCAGTTTCATGGTAGTGGGTACCACGCCGTTGAAACACAGAGGGTGGTGAGCGAACTGAATTCTGTAGCCTTTTTCTACTGTTCTTAGGACCCACATAGAAATGCCTGGTAGAAGTTTCCATGCTGCCAGGTTCTCTGAGATGGTTATTAATTTCGACACTTCTTGTTGAGGGGAGGTTGAGTGTTCCACGTCCTGGTTAAAACTCCCGAAACACCAGCGGCGGGAGTGGAGAGGATTCGTGGGGGTACCAGGAGGGGCGAAGTGGATGATACACGCGCCCCGTTCCAAGGGGAGCTACCCCCACAGGGTAGGGCACAAGACCGTCAGGGTTTTTTTCTCTTAAAAATGTTTGGATGAGGTCTTGCTTTGGGGGTTGTCGAGGGTGACGAGCCTGTCCCCAGTCTTTACGAGGGGGAGCACGACTCGCCACGCTTTGCTTCTGAGCCTCCCTTCTAGCAGGACCGGGGCAGGTCTGGGTGGCCAACGGCCCCGCCCCCTGAGTGCGGCGAGGAAAAAACTGCCCAAATGCTTCCTCATGGCTCTTTGCCTCCTGGAACCTCACAAACCTGAAGGTGAAACCGGGGCATCAAGGAGGAAAGCTTTCTCTTTGTCCCTTATGCCCAATAGGTTGAGCCATAGGTGTCTCTCCGTGCTGACCAAAGCATACATAGACCGGCCAATGGCACAGGCTGTCTGCTTGGTCGCACGGAGAGATAGGTCCATGGCTCGATGAAGTTCAGAGAAAGCTTCTTCGTCGAGCGTGGTACCTGCACTCAGATCCTTCAGCAGATCAGCTTGGTATGCCTGTAACACTGCCATAGTGTGCAGAGCAGCACCAGCCTGACCCGCTGCTTGATAAGCCCTCCCCACTAGCATGGAGGTAGTCCTGCATGGCTTTGTGGGGAGAGAGGGTCTTTTCAGTGATGATGCCGAACCCGGCAAGAGATAACCCGCAACTGTCTCCTCACCCGGTGGCATCATCGAATACCCACGTGTCTCAGCACCCACGATAGTCGAATATATCGACTTCGAGGGCGCATGGACACGGGAAGTATAAGGTTTCCTCCATGAACGAGAGAGCTCGTCATGGTGGTCATCAAAGAAGGGAAGGGACTGATGAGGTGTTCCCTTCCCCCGGCCACCAGACAGAAAATCTATCCTCCAACTTAGAGCGTTTGGGGGTCTCGTGTTGGCGTGGCCAGTCTAACTGAAGCCTGGCCACCGCACGAGTAACCACGTCGAGTAATTCCTCTGTTGATTTACTATCATGCCAGGAGCATGCTTCAAGATCACAGGAAGGACCAGCTGAGTCTTGGGGAGAGAGCGAGCGAAAGGGACGAACCCGTCTCTCACTCCTCAGCCAGATCCATATGAGAGCCCCACGAATGAAGTGTGGGTGCTGACTTCCGGAAGTAGGCAAGGCGAGCGTGAAGCATTTTGCCCGAAAGCAGATTGCAGAAGCCCCGCCCCAACCCGCCCCGCCCCCGTTCCCAGCATGCTCTTCCCCCAAACAAACAAAGCAGAACTGATGCATGTCCCTTTCGGCCATAGAGTGGAGACAAGGGAACACGCTTCGTTTGTCCTGATTTTCAGTCATTTTTCTTTCTTTTCCCCTTTTTTTTGAAAGAAGAGAAAAAGAGAAAGGTCTTCTGCTCACTGCCTAACAAATTCTAACTCCTAGCAGAGGAAAGAAAGTTTGACAGGCTCATGATAGCACACAAACACAGAGTGATCTGAAGACAAAAGATCTGACGATGCTCCTGTGACGCATCTATTTATAGCCCTGCCCCAGGTGCGTCCAATGATTACACCGGCAGAGGCTATAAATTCCGGTCAGTGTTTTGCACACATATTCACAGCTGGTCACACCTATAGTTCTTCCCAAAGCGCTTTTCTCAGTGCAGCATCATAAGTGAAGCTTTTTGTAAAGGGAACCAAGGTTGCTGCTGGAAGTGGTATTAGGGAGGCCAGCAGGGGGTGCTCACCCTATGGTCTGTTTGGGTTCTAATGCCCCAGTATAATGATGGGAACACTATACTGTAAAAAAAAAAAAAAAGCACTGTCTTTCAGATGAGATGTTAAATTGACGTCCTGACTCTTTGTGGTCATTACAAATTACAAAAGAGTAGGGGTGTAACCACCAATAGCTGGTGTGTACGGTGTGTCCGTTTTGGCGCACTATGGCTGCTGTCGCATCATCCAAGTGGATGCTGCACACTGGTGGTGGTTGGGGAGATTCTCCCTATACTATGTAAAGCACTTTGAGTGCCTAGAAAAGTGCTATATAAATGTAAGGAATTTTATTATTATAATGACAAAGCAAAACAGATTTTTTTTATAACTTGGCAAATGTATTAAAAATAAATAAATAAAATATCCTAATTGGAGTCCACCTGTGGCAAATTCAATAGATTGGAAATGATTTGGAAAGGCACACACCTCTCAATATAAGGTCTCACAGCTGAAAATGCATATCAGAGAAAAAACTAAGCCATGAGGTCAAATGAACTACCTGAAGAGTATGGAGGGATTATTGGGACAGATTGAAAACTATAAGTCTAAAACTAAAAGTCTTAAACGAAAACTAAAAGTCTAAATCTGAAACTAAAAGTCAAAGTCGAAAACTTACAGTCTAAGTCGAAAATGAATTTGGTATTTAGGATTGGGCATTTTGTATTTAGGATTGGGCATTTTGTATTTAGGATTGGGCATTTGGTCATTTAGGATTGGGCATTTGGTCATTTAGCCATTTAGGATTTAGGATTGGGCATTTAATCATTTAGCCATTCAGGATGTAGGATTGGACATTTAGGGATTTAGGATTGGGAATTTGGTATTTAGGATTGGGCATTTGAGGATTGAGGAGTGTATGCAAATAAGGAGGCGTGGCCCAAATACTGGAGGCTGGATTTGAAATGGCTGGTGCGCAGAGGCACCTTATGGACAGCAGAGGGAGCTCCAGTGCAAAAGAGCACACTGGCAGAGCGTCCTCTTCAGAGTGGACGTTGGCTGCCATATTGACAATGGCAAAGCCAGAGCTGGCATCTCTGTTGAGACAGGCGCTGGATGTATTTCCACTAATACATTTTGTAACATGCCTGTATTTTGCTTTACTACACACTACTTGTATTATGCAACAAAAAAGAAAGATAATAAAGTGTTAGTTACTAGTCAAGATAAGATAACAGTGTCATTTATTCATTTCATGGGGGAACTCGTGCACCACAAACACCACAATTACACCACAACAACAATTACAAGGAGAACAGAAAAGTACAGAAGGGAATCGCAAGATATAACAAACAAAATAAAACCATGTAATTATAGGTCACATAAAAAAATAAACAAGGAGGAGAAAATAAACTACAGTACTTGAGAATGAAGTGGCAATGTGTCTGAGTGAGTGAAAAAGTCTTGAGTCTAGTGGTGTCTTGATCTAGTTTTTAGAGGCCACATAAATGTTACAACGCTGTCATTAAGTTGAAGTTCTCACATTTTATTACATGGCTTGGTTAATATTTCTTGATAACAGACCGCTGCTAAGTAAAACACCGTTGCCATGAAAAACAGAGCATTGCTATGGATGCAGTATTCTAACCGTAGAGACGGAACTGACTATTTTCTTTAATGGAAGCAATACAATCGTTTTTAAATCAATAAACTCCTTTTTAAATCAATATTTTGTGTCAAATTATTGATTTATTTTGTAGGTAGCCATGTAATAAGCGGAATAATGTATAGCGAGGCGGTTGTTATAGCGAATGCAACCTTCTGGCTGATTCAAGACCTGTCGGGGTTGTATTCGCTATAACAACCGCCTCGCTATACATTATCCCTTACATAAAGTACAGTCCTCGCCTCTCCGGAAGCATTTTCTTTGTCCAAAACATCCAGCGCCTGTCTCAACAGAGATGCCAGCTCTGGCTTTGCCATTGTCAATATGGCAGCCAACGTCCACTTTGAAGAGGACGCTCTGCCAGTGTGCTCTTTTGCACTGGAGCTCCCTCTGCTGTCCATAAGGTGCCTCTGCGCACCAGCCATTTCAAATCCAGCCTCCAGTATTTGGGCCACGCCTCCTTATTTGCATACACTCCTCAATCCTCAAATGCCCAATCCTAAATACCAAATTCCCAATCCTAAATCCCTAAATGTCCAATCCTACATCCTGAATGGCTAAATGATTAAATGCCCAATCCTAAATCCTAAATGGCTAAATGACCAAATGCCCAATCCTAAATGACCAAATGCCCAATCCTAAATACAAAATGCCCAATCCTAAATACAAAATGCCCAATCCTAAATACCAAATTCATTTTCGACTTAGACTTTTAGTTTCAGATTTAGACTTTTAGTTTTCATTTAAGACTTTTAGTTTTAGACTTATAGTTTTCAATCTGTCCCAATAATCCCTCCATAGAAGAGACGGAAACCTCTCCTCAGTGCAGGACACATAAAAAAACCCCTAAAAGACTTGTTTCTCAGACTGTGAGAAACAAGATTCTCTGGTCTGATGCAATGAAGATTTAACTGTTTGGCCTAATTTCCAAGCATCATTTCTGGAGGAAACGAGATCAATGCTCATCACCTGCACAATACCATCCCAACGTTGAAGCGTGGTGGCAGGGACTGGGGGACTGGTCAGGGTTGAAGGAATGCTGAATGCAGCAAAAAACAGAGAAATCTTTAAAGAAAACCTTGTCCAGAGTGCTCAGGACCTCAGACTGGGCTGAAGGTTCATCTTCCCACAGGACAATGACCCTAAGCACACAGCCAAGACAATGCAAGAGTAGTTTAGGGACAACTCTGTGAATGTCCTTGAGCTGCTCAGCCAGAGCCCAGACTTGAACCTAATCAAACATCTCTGGAGAGACCTGAAATGGCTGTCCACTGATGGTCCCCATCCAACCTGACAGAGCTTGAGGATCTGCAGAGAAGAATGGCAGAAAATCCCCAAATCCAGGTGTGCAAAGCTTGTCGCATCATAGCAAAAAAGACTTGAGGTTGTAACCGCTGCCAAAGGTGCTTTAACTAGTTACTGATTTAAGGGTCTGAATATTTATGTCAATGTGATATTTCAGTTTTTTACTTTTAATACATTTGCAAAGTTATCAAAAACCTGTTTTTATTTTGTGATGATGGGGTATAGAGTGTAGATTGATGTGAAATACATTTTTTAAAAGCATTATAGCATGAGGATGCAACATAACAAAATGTGAAAAAAAAAATGAAAAAAAATAAAGGGGTCTGAATACTTTCTGAATGAAGTTGTGAAATTTTAAATAAAACCAATCTATAGACAGTCAGATTTTTTTTTTTATCAAATTGTTTATTATGTTTCCAAGTGTTGGTTATCCATGTTTTTAATGGCCAGCAACATCCAATAACTGACAACCATGTTAAAATAAAATTTTGGATGAAAAATTCTGAATCTTTGTACTGATAACCATTGTCCCATGTACGTATACCAAACATGTTGAGTTGCCCAAACATCATCTGCAGCCTGAAACTGAACTTTTGACTGGATGTTAGAAATCCATGCACTTAGCTGTATAGGAAAGCTATAGAATGCTCCCTTGCTCCCTTATTAGGGAATGATTTAACTTCCAGTGTGCTTTCTGTCTGCACTGGTCTAAGAACAGTTTGAAATGCACCTTATTTTCATCCTAACTCCATATACAGCCTCTGAAAGCAAATATTTCCAGATTTTGGATGCATTCATTGATTCTCGGTGTGATAATGCACAGTGAAAATAGGATATTTTAAAGAAAATTAGTCTATAGTCCATGTCTGTGGTCTTTATGTTTAACAGTGTGCCATTTCATGATAAATCGATAATTTTTTAAACAGCATATCGGATGAAACTAGAGACCATACTCTTGACTCAAATAGGTTTTAATATTAAAATGAAATGAATTTCTTACCACATGTAGTTATGTTGCCGTGTCTCCCAAAGACAAACTCGTCCGAGATCGCTGGCATGACACTTTAACACTTTAATGACAGCAAAAAGTCTCCCGAACTAAGATCAGTCGGTTTAAGTGAAATTAAACTATGATTAGCCTGTGTGAAGCCAAAAAGTAATTTCTACCCATGTGGACGCGGGGTCTCAGGAGGTTAACTTTTTCAGTGTTTGAAATACAGTGGCAAAAGGTTAAAAAAAAAGGTCTATACTGTAAGTAGCAAGTCTCTGGCTGAATTGCAGATTCTTTTCTCTGACTTGTAAACCAGCCAATCTTAAACAAGATGTCGTTTTCCTTTGTCTTTTCAGGTCATTGACACCCTATCCAAACTCTCTCATAACCCTATTGCACAACAGGCTGGGATTAGGTGAGTTTTTCATTAGTATGCAAGAAAGTGAAGATCAGTGGGATTTCAATTGAAATATTAAAAGTCTTCTTTACCTCTGAGCTAAATGAATGTGTTCTGTTCCTACTTTACAGGGCATTCCCCACCGAGAAAAGCACTGAAAATGAAGACATATACATCCATTTGGCAGATCTCATTGAGTAAGTATGAAGCTCAGTTAAACTAAACTGGCTCTTGTTATGGCTGGAATGGATGAGATACTAATTTTCGACTGAAACATATTAGCCCTTTAGCACTGTACATGCTTTGTTTCTGATCAAATCTAGATTTTTTTTTCTTTTTTTTTCTTTCTAGAAATTCATATTTTCAGCATTTTGAGATTCATAACCTACACAAGCAGTGTGTGGGAGAAATGTGAATGTCTGATTACAGTTTTTTTTTTTTTTTTAACAATTGCTAACAAGAATTTACATATACTTAAGATAACCTTTCTGAACTTTTAACACAGCAACACACCTACATCACACAAATAGCCAAATAGTTAATTGTCTGCTCAAAACCACATTTTGTTCATTAAAAGCCAACTCTACATTTCAAAATGCAAAAAAAATTCTCTACATACACTAACTATCAAAACATGGCAAACGTGTTTTGATGACGAGTAATTAACGAAGCAAATAAGATCACCGGCGAGAAACAGAGCACATTGCAAGAGCTATATTCACATTTTATGGGAAAAAAGGCAATTGCAGTAAATTCAGATCAGACCCATCCCCTCCATTCCTACTTTGAGGCCCTCCCGTCGGGGCGTAGGCTGCGTATACCACTGGCTAAAAAGAACATATATAAAAGATCATTTGTTCCATTGGCGGTAACTGTTTTAAACCAAATTATTAATTGAGACTCAATTATATATATGGGTAGTATATTTATATGGGTAGGTGTGTATATTTGTGTGTATATATGCATATGTATTGTATTCACTGTACATATGCGTATATATATATATATATATATATATATATATATATATATATATATATATATATATATATATATATATATAACTACTATTCACTAGTTTTATATATGTTTTTAATGGGGACAAATGTGTGTTCCATGTGTTTTTATTATGTGTTATGTATATGGATGTATAGTATTGTCGGATAAGGTCAAAGATGAATTTTTGTCCAGGAAATCTGAACAGACAATAAAGTCAAAACAAAACAAAACAAACCCGACTCAATATCTAATATCATTCTGTCAAAACACTAGCACGTTTTCTATCCAACAGGAACATATAGTCAATCATTGCACAACAGCAGTCAAAATGCTAACAGTTGATGGCATTACAAAAACTGCATTACTTGTCATGTTTCAGTTCTACCTGAATAGACCAGTAATAGTCAATATGAAATCAATTGTTTTTTATATTTAAGTTTCCTTTTACTCTTAACCACTGATAGACCACTGAGTGTTGAATGTGTGCATTCTTGGCAGAATACTAACTAAAAGTGAATGAGTCATCAGTACTTTGTATAATGTACAGTAGAAAAAATAATAGGTGACAAAATTGGCGCAGTAAAAACTTTATTAGCAACATGAAATTGCTTCCATTGATCAACAAAAAATCCAACATACATGGCCTTTGATTCTTTGGTAAAACACAAATAGAGTAGCACGAAGATGCAGTCCTGTTCTAATCTATACGATCTTCCACATTTGGTTACATGTTCTCGTCCAAATCACATCTTATGTGGTCTCTTGCTATGCACCTTGGATAGAAATGCTTGGCATGCCTTATTCACCACTGGCAGTCTTCAGCTGAGATGTGTCTGCAGCCGGCATCCATTGCATCCAGGAGGGACATTTGGTCATGTGGCTGATGATCATACACATTCACCCTCCAGGCAGAAAAAAATTCCTCAGTGGGGTTGAGGAAAGGCGAGTAGGGGGAGGAAAAGGGAAACCATTCTTGGATGGGCTTCAAATCAGTTTTTGATGTGAGTGGTGGAATGCTACGCAATCACAAATTACCTCATGTTTCCTCTCACCTGTTCCGTTTCTGCTTCTGGCACCAATTGTTGGTGGAGGTCATCTAAAAACAAAAGAAGGCCCTCAGTGTTGTGGGAACTAATCTGGCATTTCTGCAGTACCAAACCAGCACTTGAGATTGCAGCACACATTTTGATATTTGCTCCTCTATGACCAGGCACATCAACGGTGGCCCTTTTCCCATTGAAGTTTCTTCCCCACCAATGTGTTAAACCCTGCCTTGTCTATATAAATGATTTCATTTCTGATTAGCCTCCAACTCCATGACGTGCTGAAAGAAATCAAACGCAGTGTCTGTAAATGCTTTTCACTACAGTACTGTGCAACTGATATAAGCACTGGTGAAAAACCTTCAAAGAGAGGATTTCTTAAAAAAAATTATGACATAAATAGTTTTCATTATTCAATTAACATCAGACAATGTCCAGTAAACAGAAAAATAACTAAATCAATATTTGGTGTGAACACTTTTTCCTTCAAAACATCACCAATTCTCCTAGGGACACCTGGACACTAGGTTCTAGGTTGTTGGCAGAAAGGATATTCCATGATTTCTGGAGAATTTGTCTCAATTACTTCTGTGTCGTCCATGTAATCCAAGACTGACCTGATGTTCAGTGGGGGGCTCTGTGAGGGCCATGCCATCTGTTGCAGGGCTCCCTGTTCTTCTATTCTGTTTGCAAAAGGAATTTTTGGGAGTATAACTTATATATTTCCTATTGACACACATAAGTAGCAGATATAAATAACCATCTCAATGTTTTTGTGAAACATTACTGTATGTCATACTGTATGTACTGTAACCTATGTTTACATGTAGAGCAGCATAGTGTAAAACTCACTATAGAACAAGACATATTGGATAGATACCATACATGTTTGTATTGGTGCCGGAGTTCCTTGACCTGCTCACTGTTCCTTTCAAAACAAACTGTGTTCAATCAACTATTTCATTCGAACTCTGTGAGTACGAGCAATGGTAGCCAGGCTGATGCTTTCCACATTGTGAAATACCAGGTTGTCCTCTACAATTCTGGTCTGGATTTCTCTCAGTTTTATTGCAGTGTCAGCAATGAGCAATCCTACAATGGCATGCTCTTGGTCTTCACTGAGGAGCTTTCCTCTTCCCCCAGAGGGAGGAAGATGTTGCGACCTTTTGAGGAATAAAAATAGAACATATGTATTTGCATTGGGACTGGTGGCCTACAGTTACTGTAGGACATAGCAATAGTAATGATAGAAGAAGCCCTTGTGAAATGCATTACTTACCTGTTGGTTTGTTAAAAATTCTGGATAATGGAAGCCTTGGTTGACCGTCTGAGATTAGGCTGGACACTTTCACCAGCCTCTCTCAGTGATAGACCATGGTTTATCACATGGTCTATGATGGTGGCTCTTGTGGCATCAGTGACAACAGATCTTTCTCTCCTTTGAACACTACCATGCATTCTTACTTCTCTCCCCCTACCTCTCCTTCTCCATTGTCCTGGTCCAACTACTCCTCTCCCTCATCCAACTATTCCTCTCCCACATTCCTCAGACATGATTTTTTTCTCTCTCTGCTCCTCTGTACCACATTGAACAAAACCAATCCAAAGAGTCCCCTTTTTACTTTGTATGTCCATGTAATGGAAAGAACACTTAGCTTATCTCCGATTGAGATTGGAATCAGCTATTTCTCAATGTTTCAATGATCTGTTCATTCAAAAATGCGTATCAGCTGTTTAAATATAGCTTTTGAGCTGCTGTTGTTGCAGAAGTAGAGGCTTTATACTATATTTAAGGTTTGGAACAGTAGGTCTTAATTTCTGGCTTGCTGAATGCTAGCATTTGTAAATAAGACAAGAGAGATCCACGATTGGATAAGTAAGCTTATATGTAATAAAATTTAAGCATTTTAGAAATGTGTATATTGACTACATATTCTGTGAAAACAACATGAATTGTATTAATGGTATGTTACTACAACAGACAGATGTTGTGCTATTTGTGTTTATAGTTTTTAAAATGTGACTACAGATTTGACAAAAGGATGTTAGCAATTGTAAAAAAAAAACTGTAATAATGTTTAGTGTGAAAACAGGAAGTTACTGAAGTAGTTACTCTTCTGTAGACCATTGTCTACTGATCCATTCTGTTTAAAAACCAGTAGCCATGAAATGTGTGTATTTTAAACATGAAGATACACAGAAAGTTAAACCATAATTACTGTATGCCCTTATTTACTGTAGATAGTTAAGTTATGTCTGTGTATGTGTGTACGGACAGTGAGGAGCTGGCGGAGGATGTCTATGACCCTGTGTATGGAGACATAGAGGGAGGAGAGGTCTATGAGGATCTAATGAGGACAGACGCTACAGCATCTCAGATGGTACCTAAATGACTCAATGCATGAACTCTCCCAATGCAAGAAAGTGTTGATTTCCTGCAAAACACTCCCACTCCTACCAGAAATAAGACCTCAGTTTATTTGTAAAGGTTCCCTAAAGTATATTTTTGAATAAATAAACGGCACTGTACATACCTGTACCAAAAGCACCAGAAAAAGCACAACTTGTGTCTTCAACTTGAGTGAGTTGAATTGTGACCTTTTGAAACTTTAATAGGTTGTGTTTTGGAAGTCAAACTCTGCTGCTAGCTGTAGTCTTCTCTCAGTTCTATGTGTTGTGATGACAGAAACAGGCCGAGGTGGACATCAGAAGCTGCTGCCTCTCAGAGATCAAACAGACAGAAGCCAAATACACAGAGACCCTGGAGACCATTGAGAAGGTGAGATTCACATCCTCAGCATGAAGAAATGTATCATATCGCACTTTACAAATGATAGACAGCTACTCTTAGATTATAACTTTCTTACATTTAGCTTTTTTCTATCTGAACAGTACTTTATGATTCCACTGATGAAATTCATCCCAGCAACAGATATTGACAAAGTTTTCATCAATATACCTGTGAGTAGAGCTGTGTCCTATGTGATGGATCAGTAGCTACTATTTTAGTTATTCGGTGGTCATTATTTATTACCTGCATTTCTACTTACATTAAATACAAGATTTATACTCTGTGCTTTACAGGACCTGGTTAAAGTTCACAAAGGCCTGATGGTCGAGATTCAAGACTCTGTGCAAAATAAAAATGCAGAAAACCTCCACCAGATCTTCATTGTTTACAAAGACAGGTATGAAATCTGCTTTATGAGTGCTTGACCCACACTGAATATGTGCACTTATTTTTTTAAACATTTTGGAGCTGATTAGAGGACAATTTATTTATTAGAGTTAAAACTTTCTTGGTCTTGCTGATCTTTCAGACCTATTTAGAACTATTTTTAAAGTCCATGGAAGGCCTAATGTGTTAAATGGAGCAATGAGTACTTACACTTTCATGATTAGCTGTAAGCATGATCAAATTAGGAAAAAAAAAAATAAAAAGATTTATTTAATGAACAGTGCAAATATCTTTCAAAATTCAAGTATATTGTGGAAAAATGTATAAAAAATGCAAAGGATGAAAAATGTGTAGAATTTTTGTGGAATCAAATTCTGTGGAAATTTGCAGAGCTTGCACTGGTGTTGTGGGGGCGAAGATGTGCAGGCCTAGTTATGATTTAATATTTCTAGAATGCTGTTACTTCTGAGCATTAAGTAAGCACTGCTGAGATGTGTTTTTGTGCTGACATTTACCCTGTCTGCTCTAGGCTTCTTCTGTATGGAAAATACTGCAGTCATGTAGAAACAGCAATTTCACAGTTAGATTTCATCTGTAAGGAGAAAGAGGGCATTCGACTGAAGTTGGAGGTGCAGAACACTGCTTAATCATCATTTTTTTTAGTCATGTCCAAGAACAAAAAATACATGGTTCTGAAAATGTGTAGCTGTCTGTAGATCTTACACTGTATTTAGAATGATCCAAAGTAATTTGTTTTGCAGGAATGTTCAAAGAGAGCCAACAATGGGAAATTCACTTTAAGAGACTTGTTAGTGGTTCCCATGCAGCGAGTGCTGAAATACCCGCTACTACTTCAGGTGCAATAACACATACTTACACACCATTATAATTATAATTATACCCTTATTCCAGCACCTTCAACTAACAGTAGAGCAAAGCAGATCAACTTTGTTTTATGGTTGGCCTTCTCTTTTTGTCCTACTAGAATGTACCACATGGGGGAGCTGTATGCCTAGTTTTCTCTCACTCACTTACCACTGTACTGTAGAGGCATGTTACCACTGAACTTACAGAACATGATGTCACTGCTTTAGAAAATGCTTTACTCATCTTTTATGAGCAGAAAAGAAATTTCAGCTCAAGTTCAGCGTGCATTCATATTATCATGACAGGTTACAAGGGGCACATATCAATAGAATTATTTATAGGGGTATTTATTATATTAAAGTGTATATTTAGCTTTTAAGTCCAAGTCTTCAATGGGGTTGCTATGGTTTTACTACTTAAACATACAGTAATTCTACAAAACAGTGTTTACTACCATTTTTGTTAACACTTTACAATAAGGTTCCATTTGTTAGCATGAGTTAACAACATTAGTTAACATGATTAATAATGAACGATACTTTTACAGCATTTATTAATGTTTGTTAATGTTCATTTCAACATATAGTAATACATTTTATCAAAAGTTGTGTTTGTTAACATGCACTATGAACTAACAATGAACAATTATATTTGTATTAACTAACATTAACAAAGATGTATAAATGTTGTAAAAAATACATTGTTCATTGTTAGTTCATGATACAAAGCATTATCTAATGTCAACGAATGGAACCTTATTGTAAAGTGTTAACCATTTTTTAAACTATATACTTCTATCAATTAAATTTTAAATAAAGAACACAAATATCATTTTCTTATCTTTTATATTTCGCAACTTGCCAGAAAATAAAACACTCACCAAACAAACAGTCTCAAAGACTTTTGTTACAAAATTGTAAATACAATACAGTTTCCATTAACCAATTTATGTAGTAATCTCTTACCATTTCCCATGGCCACTGTGGCTAAGAAAGGTTATGTGTAATCTTTCTGCCATTACTCCATAACAAATACCATATTTGTTTCTTAATTAAGCAGTCACTTTGATTTAACTGTTGGGAGCGTTTGGATTTACCTGTGGTTCCTTTGGTTGTAATATTATTACTATGGTTAATATCTAAGACCAAAGCTACAATTTTGTAAGTGTAAGGTCCTTCACCACAGGGCAGAGATGAGATAGGAAGTGAGTAGACAAGTGTTAAGAGACCTGTGTCGCCACACATCTGCCAGCCTCACACGCACACACACACACACACACGCACACACACGCACACACACACTGTTTGTGCTGGTGCTGTTGGTGCAGCTATCATTATGAGGACTCTCCATAGACATAATTATTTTTATACTGTATGAATTATATATTTTATCCCCTAAACCTAACCCTTACAAAAAACTTTTCCAGAAATGTCTTAGGTCAGAATGTAAATGTGGAAAGAGTTCTGAACTTTGTAATCACCTTGTTTACTCTCTGCGATTGGACTGTTTGTCTCCCTTCAGCACTGATTGATAGAAGTTGGAAAACAAATGCATGGTTCTGATGAGCTGCACAGGTTTCCCACTTGGAACAACACCATTTTTCTCCTGGTGTGTTTGAGTGCTTGTGCATTTTTTTAGTTTGCACTCAAATCCAAAGACCAGATTTGTTTATCATGTTAATTAATTATTTTATAGCATGGCTTCCAAAAGGTTCAGTTGTTATCCTGACCAAGGAACAAATCTGCTTCTAATGAAACCTTCTAGCATTCCCTCAAAATTGTCTGTTCCTGAACCTGGCTCACTCTTTGGAAACTTGGCACTCACATAGGGTTCTCTCACTTGGTCTATCAGAAAAAAAGCCCTTAATGACGTGTTCAATTCAAAACTCGATGGTTTTTGTGATGATGTTTTATCCACATTTCATGACATAGAACAAAATTTCAAGTTGGAACACAGTTCTGGCTCACACAATGTCTTCTTTACATTTTCATATAGGAATTGGTCAAATATACAAGTGACACCACAGAAAAGAGCAACCTACGAGTGGCCCTTGATGCCATGAGAGTAAGTATAGATATGTAATATCCTGCAAAAGTTTACAGAAAGTACAATTTAACGGTGATGCGTGTTATTTTTTCGATGTTAAAATACTTTCTCATATCCCAACTTAATATGCAGAGACAACTATATGTAATTCAGTAGTTGAAAAGTGTAAACAATGTGGCTCTGTGGTACTTTCAAAACATTACTCTGTTTGTTCGAAAATCCCAACCAACCTGACAGAGCAGCAATGGCTCAACCAATCGCACGAGTTTGTTTAATTTAGAGTCATGAGTGAGTGTTTTCAACAGAGGCTGCCTTTTAAATTGGAAATCAGCTGAGATTTATCTCATCCCAATGGGGTCTTTTGAAAGGGCTCTTGCAGTATTTAGAGATGTTTGTACTAACTGATGAAATCATTTTTTGTAGAGTGATAAATGGTGGATATGATTTCCATTCAAAACATAATGCATTTCATTCATGTGAAATGTAATTTGCAAGAGGTGGAATTTGTTACATAATTTTAAATGATATACAGTATATAACCTAGATGTCATAGGGATGAATTATAAGGGTTTGAGTCCAATATCCAATTATACAAATGTTTGTTTTCTGAAGCAGTGGTTTTATATGGTGGTTTCAAAGACATATTTTAAAACTGTCTTTAAACAAAATTATTATTATTTTTTTTCATAAATATTGGGTTGAGGGGAAAGTTGTTATATTTGTGTTGGGGCAAGTTGGAACAGTAGTTTTAAATGTTAGATAATAAATAAAATATATTAATTTCAACCTTTATTGGCCCCAAAAGTTTTTTATATTTGCCGTTTGCATTTTTGGTGTTTCATAATTGTTTTACTGTATATTTTTCTTTCACTGAACAGGACTTAGCCCAGTATGTAAATGAGGTGAAAAGAGATGTTGAAACTCTAATAGAGATTGATCAGTATCAGAGATCAATTGAGAATTTGGTAAGTCCTACATAAGAATTGACGTGTCAAAACACACATAGTGTCTTCACTTGAAAAGTATGCCTTTTCTCAAATCTGATAGCCTATGACTTTCCTTTTTGTCCATGATCTCCATTCCAAGAATCAGTCTTTGCTTTCTTATGGAAGGCCGAAGGGTGATGGTGAAGTCCGTTTGGCATCAAATGTGGACAAGCGCAGACAGGACAGGTGAGACTCAAGGCAAAAGCCTCCACTGCAGTCCACTCTCATTTGCACTGTCATGTCATAACACGTGTCGATGCTGCAGGCATATTTTTTTGTTCGATGTTGCTGTAATTGTCTGCAAGCGGCGTGGGGACAACTATGAGATGAAGGAAGTGATCAACCTCAACAATTTCAAGATCACTAATAACCCCACCACTGACAAGGACTGCAGAAAGGTTAGTGAAAAACACAGTAATAACAGAATTGTTTGCAAAATTACCCCCAAATATGTTTTTTCATTTGTATTTTTTTTCCTACGAGCCCTGCATCTACTCGTATGCATCATAATAAATTGGAAATCACTCCAGCACTCTTACCTTTACACACATGACTCCAATATATTTCGCTTAGATCTTATTTGAACTGTTAGATTGACTAAGACTAATAAGTTATTCTTACGTCCTTTTGTAGGTTATTCAAGTGATATCCAAGCCATTTTATGTACAGAGTGACAAAATGCATTTTTGGTGCAGATGAGTAGATAGTTAGGACAATTTTTACATGCAGAACACAGAAAATGTTGAGGTTTTTGTAATTTCTGATTGAGTGCTGCTGTCTGAACAATTATCACTGTTAAACAGAATTATTTTAATTAGCGTTGACTAAGATAGCTATTATGCAAGTTTCATAATAATCCAAAGAGTTTACATGTTTTCCCTCATTAAACAGTAACTATGTACAATATAACCTGGGGAGCTATGACCTTCATAAATCTTTAGCAAAATGCAAAGTAAATTACATGCATTTAGTTCAAAAACAGTTAATATCGGGGGTATTGTCACATAAAGAAGTTGTCACAAGGGCTATATCTCAGAAACATAAATGTGTGTTTTCTTTAGTAGTTTTGTATGGTTGGTTTCAAACACAGTCTCTTAAATTGAAATATTTTTTCTGTGAATTCTTCCTTCCAAAGTAAATTTTCACTGTTCATATTTTTCTTATAGCTATTGGTTTAAACAAGCAAACATAATCAAATCACTGCATTTAAATTGGACAAAGGTATTTTTCTTGTACAGTGGCAAGAAAAAGTATGTGAACCCTTGGAATGTCCAAAATTCTGGTTTGAAGTTACTAAAATGATCAAACACAATCTGTTTTAACTAATAACACACAAATCATTGTACTGTTCTTCTTCATCTTGAATACATCATTCAAAAAGTCACTGTGTAGGTTGGAAAAAGTATGTGAACCCCTAGGCTAATTATGTCAACAAAAGCTAATTAGAGTCTGGAGTTGGCAAACCTGGTATCCAGTTAATGAAATGAGATTGGAGTTGTGGGTTAGAGCTACTTTGATCATAAAAAGCGCTCAAAAGTTTTGAGTTTGCTATCACAAGAAGCATCTGCTGTTGTGGACCATGCCTTGCAAAAAAGAGATCTTAGAAGAACTACAATCAAGAATGGTTGCTTTGAACAAAGCTGGAAAAGGTTACAAATTTATCACAAAGAGCTTAGACCATCATCTGTCTGCAGTTAGACAAACTGTCTATAAATGGAAATGATTTAGTACTGTGGCTACTCTCTGCAGAAGTGGTCGTCCAGCCGTCAAAGGGCACCCCGCAGAATGCTTAACGAGGTAAAAAAGAATAAAAGAGAGTGACAGCTAAAAGCTTGAAGGAATCATTGGAACTGGTTAACATCTCTGTTCATCAGCTGTAACTCAGTAGAAGTTGGGTGATGCAGCGGGACAATTACCCTAAACATCAAAATAAATCCACTACAGAATGTCTTCAGAAAAAAGAAAATCCACCTTTTGGAGTGTCCCAGTCAGAACCCAGACCTTAATCAGAATGTACAATATGCAAATCTGTTATATACAGAAGCAAGGGAATGTAATGGCAGAAGAGGTAGGGTATGTTGCATAAATATAAATAGACTAAGCTGTGAATTGCACATAATTATTGTTCAGTGGAGCAGTTTTAACAGTTCATGAGATGGATAGCCTGAGGGGAAAAAACTGTTCTTGTGTCTGACGGTTCTGGTGTTCAGTCTATAGCATCAACCAGAAGGCAACGGATTAAAAAGGTAGTGGGCAGGGTGAGTGGGGTGCAGAGTGATTTTTCAAGCCCTTTTCCTCACTCTGGATGTGTACAGTTTTTGAAGGGAGGGCAGGGAGTAACCAATAATCCTCTCAGCAGTCCGAACAGCGGTCCTTTGTAGTCTTCTGATATCTGATATTTTGTAGCTGCACAACACCAGACAGTTATAGAAGTGCAGAGGACAGACTAAATGACTGCTGAGTAGAACTGTTTCAGCAGCGCCTGTGGCAGGTTGAACTTCCTCAGCTGGCAAAGGAAGTACAACCTCTGCTGGGCCTTTTTCACAATGGAGTCTATGTGGGTCTCCCACTTCAGGTCCTGTGAGATGGTATTGCCCAGGAACTTGAATGACCCACAGCTGCCACAGTGCTGTTTAGAATGGTGAGTGGGTCAATGTTGGGGTGTTCCTCCTAAAGTCTAATATCATCTCCACTGTTTTGAGCGTGTTCAGCTTCAGATTGTTTTGACTGCACCAGACAGCCTATTCAACCTCCCTTCTGTATACAGACTCATCATCATCTTGGATGAGGCCGATGACAGTAGCATCATCTGCAAACTTCAGGAGCTTGACAGATCGGTTCTTGGCAGTGCAATCATTTGTATACAGGGAGAAGAGTAGTGGGGAGAGCACACATCCCTGGGGGGCACCATTGCTGACTGTACATGTGCTGGAAGTGATTTTTCCCTGTCTCACTAGCTGCTGCCTGTCAATCAGAAAGCTGGTGATCCACTGACAGATAGACGTGGGAGAGTTGGTGTAATTTAGTCTGGAGAATAGCTGGGATGATGGTGTTGAAAGCTGAACTGAATTCCAGAAAAAGGATCCTTGCATTTGTCCCGGTCTGTCCAGATGTTGCAGGATATGATGCAATCCCATGTTGACTGCATCTTCCACAGACCTGTTTGCTCGATAAGCAAATTGAAGGGGATCTATAAAAGGTCCAGTGATGTCCTTCAGGTGGGCCAACACCAGTCTCTCAAATGACTTCATGACCACAGATGTCAGAGCGACAGGTCTGTAGTCATTAACCCAATAAAGATACTATGGAATGACCTCAAGAGTGCTGTTCACACCAGACATCCCAAGAATGTGTCTGAGCTGAAGCAGTTGTGTAAGGAATAATGCTCCAAAATTCCTTCTGAATTTTGTGAAGGTCTAATCCGCTGATACTGGAAAAGCTTGGTTGATGTTATTGCTACCAAATGAGGATCAACCAGTTATTAAATCCAAGGGTTCACTTACTTTTTCCAACAACACTGTGAATGTTTAATGGGATATGTTCAATTAAGACATTAATCATAATTGTTTGTGTGTTGTTAGCTGAAGCACATTGTGTTTTTCTATACCTGTGATTTGATGAAGATGAGATCCCATTTTATGACCAATTAATGCAGAAAACCAGCCAATTCCAATGGGTTCACATACTTTTTCTTGCCATTGTTAGCTAGGTTTGGGCATGTTGTCACATTTTTATCAGGGCAAGTTGTTTTAAATGTTAACATTTTATCAATTACTCTTTTTGTTGGCTACAATAATTGTGTTTTTCTTTTCTTTTTTCTTTTTTTCTGGGCAATAACAGTGAATATGTTCAACATCTTTTTTATAGCCAAGGCTGAAAGATGTGTGGCTATGCAAAAATTGACTTAAACCATGAGGGTCCATGGAGAAGTTATTTTCAGAACACAGAATTTTCTATTCTAAAAACTATTTGAATTAATTAATGATCATAATGTAATAATGTTAGCTCATATTTGTAGTAAAAGTTACTGAGGATTTTTTATTATTATTATTATTTATATTGGGGTCCCTGGATTGGCTGAGAGTCTGGATGGGGGTCCTTAGGTCTGTACGGTTTAAAAACCCAGACAATACCTTAAACATAAAAACTCTAGCTGTCCCTTAGACTGTTGGTGAGTGTACTCTAAGTGAGATCAGGCTGGGCAGCCCATCACAAACTAAGGCAGACAGATGCTAATACTCTCTATAAGGATTGATAGATGGTGACAGATTAGATCTGCGCAGCATGTCAAGTCATATTCTGATGTTGAACCAACTGCTGTAGAATGGCTTGGTTGCTTTCGAAATTATATAAACATTCTAAAGACTCTGTGTTCAGACCATTTAGAGTTTCCAATGTCATATAAATAAGAAATAAATAAAGAGGTATGTGTGCTATTTCAATTAATGAAGACAGACTTCTCAACCTCAAGTTACCTTTGGCTTTATGATGTTCTTTTGGGGTTTGGAAATGGTTAGATAAATGTAAAAATAATGCGTACTGTATGTTTCTTTAAACTTTTGATATTTTTTTCTCTTTTATGCCTGGAAGGTTTCTTCTGAACAGATGGTCTGGTGAAATCTGTCTCAAGGAGACCTTGGCCAGGCAAAGCCCTGCTGGCTTTCTGTTTGAAGTGTCTTTCTGCCCCTCCTCAGGACACATACACAAATTTAATACATTGATGGATCCTATTCCTTCACTTCTTTGACAAGCCCTGTACACAGCTGCAAACTGTCTCCAAAACACACACACGCACATGCACAGACACATAACTTTAAAAGATATTACATTATATAACCATTAACAAATCATTAGTCCAAACTAGGGCTGTTAATTAGTGCAGTAATCATGCACACAAGACTTTCACCTACTGTTGCACTTGTGTTCATGGTAGTGTGACAATAAAGTGATTTTGATTTGATTGGATTTGAATTCAGTGTGATTAATTATATAAAAAATAACATGTTAAAAAAATAATGGAAGTAATCATGTACCCGGACTGTGATAAGACATATTCCTTCCATCTGAGCAATTTAGGCATAGAGTTTAACTTGACACAGTGACCTAAAATCTGTATGTTTATGATGTGACACAAACGAGACGCCCCAATAGCGGCTGACACAGGTGTGCATTGACGCGCCCTCATAATAATTCCATCTTGGACCGATTGACGAATTCAAATGCAAAATGGATTGTGAGAACTGTAGGCCAATGACAGACAGATGATATAAGTTCAATAATATGGAAATAAACTAAATGTACTGAATAGTAATATACTAAAGCCACTTTTTGAATTGTCTTTTTGGTAACACTTTACAATAAGGTTCTATTCATTAACATTAGTTAATGCTTTAGGTATCATGAACAAAGAATTTATAATATATTGTTTACAACATTTATTAATCTTTGTTAATATTAGTTAATAAAAATACAATTGTTGATTGTTAGTTCAATGTTAGTTCATAGTGAATTAACTAATGTTAACAAACACAACTTTTGATTTGAGAAATGTATTAGTATATGTTGAAATTAACATTAACTAAGCTTAATAAAAGTTTTAAAAGTATTGTTCATTTTTAGTTCATGTTAACTAATGTTGATAACTAATGCTAACAAATAGAACCTTATTGTAAAGTGTTACTATCTTTTTTAATGCTTTACTTGTGTGCCACAATGATGTTATGCATTTGAATTATCTTTGTTATTATTTTTTACAATATATATTTTATTTATAGTGATTTAAATATAACTATTTATAAGTATTTAATCATTATTTATTGAATTATTGTTATTTGAGGGGCTTTCTAAGCAAATATTTATATATGCGATTCATTTGATAATCGGTAAATAATTAAATTAAAAATTGTAATCGATTGACAGCCCTAGTAAAAAAATTGCTGAAAATTTGACTGAAACGCTCAAAAACACTCCAGTGAATAATTTTGTTGCACGCTCTGCATTTCTGACATAAGATGGCTTACATAGATGATACTGTATATACAGTATATATGGCTGAAGTTAACAAAACAGCTTCAATAGCTTACAGCACCTATACATACTGTATATATGTATACATACATATACATATGTAAATAGTCAGAAAAATCATGTAACTTACAGTAATGTCAAATAAGGTACAGTAAATGTGCATGTTAACTGTGTTGAATTTAACTGCGTTGCACATATTTAATCTCACAGGTAAACGCTGCAGTAGCAAGACTAGCTACCCCTGCTGTATATTTAAATATGAATACATTAAATATTGATCTGATAAGCATTGTATAATGTGTATAATACAAGGTTTCAAAATGTATAAGTATCATTATAAAGTGTTACCAAAAAATACTTTTTAACTCATTCACCCTAATTTGGCTGGATAGGATGGCATACTGCAACATAGCCCACAGAAATGTGCACAACTGCTCTGTTACACACATATACACATACATATACTCACTGTATGGTAATAGTTGGTGATGAATGTGTCCACTCCCCCAAGGTTGCCTCTGGCTGTCTATTACTGTGTAATATAAAATGAGCCCCTTTTCCCTCATCCACCACCCTCACTGCCATCTCCCATCATAGCTTTAAACCGACTACAACCCCTTAATATTCCAATACAACAACTACATGTTTATTACAAAATGTCTTAATACATGTGCATATTTTAACATATTTGGAAGTTAGACCTTTATATAAAAGTTTTTTTATTAGTGTTATTAAAGATGAAGTGTGACAAATAGAAGTAAGCCATTTGCATGTTTATTTCCACAAAAAGCGAGAACACTGTGGCCCTGTGGCACTATCAAAACATTAAAAAAAATTTGAGCATCCCATTCAGCCTGACACAGCAACATTGACTCAACCAATGGTGTAAGTTTGGGGTGGGATTACCTGTTTGTTCAACCAGCACAGGGGCAGTGTTCGGGAAAACCAGTTTGAAAGTCAAATTCCATTTGGTGATGTAGTAGCACAGAAATCCCCTTTAATTGTTTTGCTGTGGTCTGTCTTGCCTTCTGATTTCTGGCAGTGGTGCTATGGATTCTACCTCACTCACCAGGAAGGGCAAACTGGGTATGAGTTCCTGTTCAAAACCGAAGAGCTGAAGAAGAAATGGCTGGACCAGTTTGAGATGGCCATGTGAGTGTGAAACTTTGAAGAATTAGTGTCTGTACACTTAATGTCTGATGCATAATGCACCCAATAACTGGAAAGCACTTTTTTGATCTGGCAAGCTCTAACCTGATTGGCTGACTGACAGGCTGTAAGGGAACACAGGGTTTTTTATCAGTCCCCCTGGAAAAAAAATTGGTGTTTGAAGATAACGGATTGATACTGTGAGAACATTTGTGTAGAAAATAATCACTGGATTTGCCAAAGTTTAGTGCCATAAAAACAATGAAAGATATTCAGAGTTTGAAACACTTAATAGCAAGTAAACTTTTGATCCATAGGGTCTATACAGATTTTTTATATTTATATTTTTTCCTGTGTTTTATTTACAACCATTCACAGAGATCGCCATTATTTAAATGTATTTTTCTCCAAGCCAGTCTATTATTGCATTATCATCTATTTCAAATTGACTGCGCCTTAACAGAATGTAAAAAGAGGCTGTTCTTGGTCAGAATAAGCTGCAGTGTGGAACAAACGGACAGATTTCATAAAAATTATGTAACTGTTGTGACATTTTTGCCAAATTATACTGCAGTGTTCCTTAAACATATCACGGCACTTTCAAGGTGAAATGCCCACGGTGTGGCGCTAAAATCGAGTTACATTCCTTACCTCCCTTACCTAAACTTTAAAGGGATAGTTCACTCAAAACATTTTACTCTCTCATTTACTTGCCCTCATGCCATCCCAGATATGTTTGACTTTCTTTCTTCTGCTGAATAAAAAATTAAGATTTTTTGAAGAATATCTCAGCTCTGTAGGTCCATACAATGCACATGAGTGGTGGACAGAACTTTGAAGGTCCTAAAAGCACATAAAGGCAGCATAAAATTAATCTATACGACTTGAGTGGTTAAATCCATGTCTTTAGAAGTGAAATGATAGGTGTGGGTAAGAAACAGATAAATATTCACACAATATAATAAGTCCTTTTTTTTAATAAACATTGTCCTCCCTGCCCAGTAGGAGGCGATATGCACATATAATGCGAATCGTCAGAACAAAAGAAGAAGAATGTGAAAGTGAAAGTGGACATTTATAGTAAAAATTTTAAATATTGATCACCTTATAAGTCATTCGCTATAGTAAAATAATTGTGATATATTAAAAATGCATTGTGTGAGGAACAGGGCAAACAGTATGTGTTTATGAACTGATAATCTGCAGCTGTACTTGTGATTTATGTGAAAGGGTACAAAAAATCATTCCAAAAGTCATTCAGAAATGTAGAAATGTTAACATGTTGAGACTATGCAACGCAAACTGCAGAATAGTGCACATTACGATGGGAAAGGGCAAACCTGCTTTTTGTATGTTAGAGAGTATGTTTTTACGTTTGATCTTTAACACCTTTTCAATAAGACAAAAAACATGATTACACGGATTACATTTTTTGTCAAGCAGCTTGAATTGCTACAAGGTGACATGACATTACAGTAGATGAGATCCTGTGCCTGAGATGCTTTTGGATTTGATGCTAAAATGTATTTGCAAAGGCTGCAGATGAAGAAATGAAACTAATGAGAATTCTGATTTGGAAATGTTGTAGGTTAAAGAAAAAACGCTGTCCTCATGCTGAGAGTCAGTAATGATGTTTTCTTGTCTGCTTGATTTTTATGACACAATTTAAAAAAATGTCTGTATGTGCATGTGTACATGTGGTTGACTGCGTGATGATCCGAAGGGTGCATTCAAACAACAAATTACACCTGCCACATGCATACAGCTTTCTTGATGCAGGAATCAATCTTCGAGTCGTACGGGTAAAGAGCTTCCCCACTGCTCTGATTCGTGCCTAGAATTGGAAGGTCTGGTCCCGTTCCCTTGGGCCACAGCATTCGCCAATGCTCAGCCCCCATTCATCGTGGCCTCTTAAACAGGCAGTTTAACTTACACAGTTAGCATGTCTGTGCTCATTTTCAAATAAGCCACGTTTGTACCACGGGATCAGAGTTTGTCTAGTAAACATTGGCAGTTGTACTGGTTAGCCCTGCTGATAGGTGGTGTAACAACACCATTATGTGGCCAAAAAGCATCTTTCTCTATTGATGACCATTTAAAAGTTGTCGTGTATTTTTGCAAGCAACTTATACATTTAAACAGTGCTGTTTTTTTAAAGGACTCATAAAAGCATGAAATAGCTTTTATGAAAAGCATTGTGTGTTTTTAGTCACTAATGAAGGGCTTAGTACTGTGTGCATTCTTGTGGGGCCATTAGCCAGCCAGAGTGGACAGCATTTTTCAATGGCTCTTAATTACATTGACAAATGGCAAATACAACTCAGGTGATTGGATCAAAAAATGGGTCCAGAAATGAGTGACCATTAGAAAATATGGTAGTACACAGGTTGTGTACTTCCAGGACTGAATGCACTAGCCGTTCAACTGCCATTGAGATGAGTGGGAATGCTAATGGATAACTTTCTCCAGGTATTAAAGACATCACTTTGTACCATTGTTTTTCCATATACCCTTGCAGATCAAATATTCGGCCAGAGAACGCCACCTTTAACTCTCATCAGTTTAGGATGCACACATTTGAGAGGGCCACCACCTGCAGCTCCTGTCATATGCTTCTCAGGTGAGCTACCATCACAATTTTCTGAGACATATATTGATTACATGCTGAAATTGCAGCTGTGATTACAGTGCAAAATTGTACTCTAAAGAAAACTACAATAACCCTAAAGGTATTTCTGGACTTAAGCCATGCTTATAAATGTTTTCTAAATGCATTACAAAACAGAATATATAGGATTGCACAGAGAAAGCTATATAATATTGGTATATTGATTAATGATCAGCACATTATTTTATCGAGATGACTTTGAGGCATTGCTATATATTTAAATTACAAGCCTAATTTGAATGCTTTTAATTCAGTTTAATGTAGTCTGGCATAATAGCATTGGGAGACCACAAGAGGACTGGACAAGGCACAGTCCAAACTAAGTTGTGGATCTAGTCACCATACACACAAACATCCAGATGCATCTAGTGTGTGACCTTTAATTTAGCCTGCCGCTCACACTTTACCAAAGTTGTGTTGAGAAAGATGCTGTTGAGACAAAGACTATTGTACAACGAGCAGCCCTATTTATAAATACTGTGTGTGTATATATATATATATATATATATAAAAAAAGAAACGTCCCTTTTTCTTCCTGCTCATCTGCGTGAACGTGCCTTAGGCATGCTGCATGGAGGTATGAGGACTGCAGATGTGGCCAGGGCAAAAAAAATGACATCTGACCATCCTTGCAGTGGCAGACAACATGTAACAACACCTGCATAGGATCGGTACTTCTGAATATCACACCTGTGGGACAGGTACTGGATGGCAACAACAACTGCCCGAGTTACACCAGGAATGCATAATCCCTCCATCAGTGCTCAGACTGTCCGCAATAGGCTGAGAGAGTCTGGACTGAGGGCATGTATGCCTGTTGTAAGGCAGGTTCTTACTAGACATCACCGGCACAGCGTCATCTATGGGCACAAACCCATCTTTGCTGGACCAGACAGGACTGGCAAAATGTGCTCTTCACTGACTAGTTGCAGTTTTGTCTCACCAAGGGTGATGGTCAGACTCACATTTATTGTCGAAAGAATGAGCGCTACACAGAGGCCTGCACTCTGGAGTGGGATCGATTTGGAGGTGTAGGGTCTGTCATGGTCTGGGACAGTGTGTCACAGCATCATCTGACTGAGCTTGGTGTCATTGCTGGCAATCTCAATGCTGTGCATTACAGGGAAGACATCCTCCACCCTCATGTGGTACACTTCCTGCAGGCTCATCCTGACATCACCCTCCAGCATGATAATGCCACCAGCCATACTGCTCGTTCTGTGTGTGATTTCCTGCAAGACAGGAATGTCAGTGTTCTGCCATGGCCAGTGAATCTTAATCCCATTGAGCAAATCTGGGACCTGTTGGATCGGAGGGTGAGGGCTAGGGGCCATTCCTCCCAGAAATGTCCAGGAACTTGCAAGTGCCATGGTGGAAGAGTGGGGTAACATCTCACAGCAAGAACAGGCAAATCTGATGCAGTCCATGAGGAGGAGATGCACTGCAGTACTTAATGCAGCTGGTGGCCACACCAGATACTGACTCTTAATTTTGACCCCTACCCTAAGTTTGTAACAGCAGGTGGTGAGAAAAGACCATCTTGTTTGTGCTATTAGAGAGTAGAGCTGACATTGACATGTTTTCTCTCCAACAACACTTGAACGTGAGTGAAATACTCATCTAATAATTCCAATAGCACGTATGGCAGCATCACTCTATGATCTTTGTGAATTACAATCACACTAAAGCTGAGGAACAGAGTAAACTAACAGAGGCAGCATGTTCATCACTGTAACAGATGAAGGTAATCACATGCTCAAGTCTCTCTCTCTCATACACACATGTACTTGTTTCTCCAATAACTTGTTAGTAACAGCCCAAGATGTTGTTACTAGTTTAAAGTTTCAAATTGGGCGCATCTTTTGTACCAGCTATGGCTGATCCTGTGGCTTGAGAAAGTAGTTCCACACACAAGAGCATTTTTTGGGGGGGAGAGTTTTTAGTTTTTCCCTACTTATTTATTTTCGTTGTATAAAATAAATATTACACTCGCAGTCATGCTTAATTGTCACTGGTAATCACAGCAGTGCTGGTAGATGGACAATACAGCAATACAGTGTCTGGCACCAACATCAGCTATATACAGCTCTGGAAAAAATTCCCCAACTCTGAGGATTGGTTTTTCCAGCAGGACAGTGCTCCATGCCACACAGCCAGGTCAATCAAGGTGTGGATAGAGGACCACCGGATCAAGATCCTGTCATGGCCAGGCCAATCTCCAGACCTGAACCCCATTGAAAACCTCTTGAATGTGATCAAGAAGATGACGGATGGCACCAAGCCATCAAACAAAGCGGAGCATCTTGAATTTTTGTGCCAGGAGTGGCAAAGTCCCTCAACAGCAGTGTGAAAGACTGGTAGAGAGCATGCCAAGATGCATGAAAACAGAAAATCGGGGTTATTCCTCCAAATATTGATTTCTGAACTCTTCTTAAGTGAAAACATTAGTATTGTGATGTTTAAAAATGAATATGAACTTGTTTTCTTTGCATTATTCGAGGTCTGAAAACACTGCATCTTTTTTGTTGTGACAATGACAATATTTTTATTTGAAATTTGAGAGAAATGTTGTCAGAATTTATAGAATAAAACAAAAATTTTCATTTTACTCAAATACATACATATAAATAGTAAATCCAGAGAAACTGATAATTTTGCAGTGGTCTCTTAATTTTTTCTAGAGCTGTATAAATGAATCCAATATTAACCACTAAGGCAATCAATGTGCTGTCACCGTGTCCTAACCAGATGTGATGTGATCAGATTCCAGCGATAAGCAATCTGTCTGTCACACTAGATGCAACGCAACACAGCAATATTCAAATTATATTTAATATATATATATATATATATATATAAACAGATTGTTCCATCTGACGTTTTTTTTTAATTGTCATTTATCATAATTTAAATATATATATATATTTAAATTATGATAAATGACAATAAAAAAAAAAAAAAAGTCAGATGGAACAATCTGTTTATTGAATGCAAATCATATTCTCACGGAACCTGCGTGTGGCCACACAAACTATTACCATTGTTTATGTTCACGCGGTACTCCTGTTGTTATTTCGCCAATCTCCATGTGATAGAGAAGTGTAGAGAAAGCCTGATTAGGATGTAGTCATGATTTAGTCCTGTCTGCTGCATTATTGTCTCTATGTTAAAACTTGCGACCTATTATCTCCCTCTTGCTCTTTAGGGGAATTTTTAACCAAGGCTACCTGTGTCCTAAATGTGGGATAGGGGCTCATAAGGGCTGTCTGGGAAGACTAGAAGTCTGTGGAAGGGCAGGTACAGGAGCCTTTGCATTAATCTGCTTGACATTTCATAGTTCACATTTTACATTTTACATTCCTGCAACCTGTTCCATTTTTTTTAGTGTGACATTCATGGGTTTCATACATGCCACAGATATTTCAGTGAATGCAGTGATGTAGCTATTCTGCTATAAGTGTGTCATTACCATAGGCTACTAACTCGACTGGGCTTCATTGGCTAGAGTCTTAATAATGACCTGCAATTGCAATTTGTACATGCACATGCTATATTTTTTGCTATTTAATTGTCTTTTACTCTCTTAACATGTAATCAGGTGCTGTCATTCAAAAGCAACAGGTAAGATAGAGAGCAAATATGTGCATTTAATCTAAATGGTATCCAGGGCTAATTTTATACAGTAAAGGTCTGGAAATGATGTCATGCTTGAAGTTTATGTTTTGTTTTCACCATAAATACATTTAGTGAACTTATTGAAAACAAGATATACTTTAGATTACATTAGACAATAAGATAATGTCTTTAAGATAATGTATCTGTTTTCCCTCATTCTATTTTATTTGGAAATTTGTTTTGTTCTGAGAATAAATCTATTAATATTCAGTGGGGTCAATTCTTAAATGAGAAACGAAACTATTAGCAGATGGGCTCAGCAAAATAGTTTAATTCAAAATATTTTCACTGAAAACAAGTTTGATAATCTTTTGCTTTTCAAGTAAATGTGTATCTTGTTTTAGGGGTATTTAGATATTAATTATAAGAAATAAAAAATAAAAGGTATTTTTTTTCTGTGGTGAAGCCAATATTACATATTAATATTATAATATAACAAATGATAATAATAGCTAACCAGGTGTGTTCATATTGCAGATAATCTGTTAATGATTTTCTCACTCCTCTCTCTTATTTCATAGAGAAAGACAAAACCTAGGAAACCAGAAGACCCAGGTGAATATCTTTCTATTCTGCATGCTTTTGTATACAGACTGTGATTTGCTCAAGGCTGGCGCAAAGGTGTTATACACTATATACTGTGTGTGTGTGTGTGTGTGTGTTTATATAAATATATATATAGTATTGTCGATTTAATGTTAATTTAGTGTGATTCATTATATAACAAATAATGCGTTAAAAAAATGTACGCAATTATTCATGGCCCCTGACATGTACGTCAATTGTGTAATGAAAGTATGATACGATACTTGTCTTGTCAAGGCAAAAAGCCCATAAATTAAATAAAAAAAATAAGTTCAAACATGATAAAATGTTTTATTAAATAATAAGTAAACAATATAATTGATATGATTTATAAAAATATAATGATATAAAATTATAATAACAGTTTATTATATTTATTTAAATGTATAAAATGAATCAGTGTTTTTGAACAAATGCATCCTTCTCATTTACTTCCATTGTTTCGGTCATAAATGACGAGTGTTTTGTAATGAATGGGTTTATTCAAATTTGCTACCACCAATTGAACGATTCATTGCATGAAATCAAAATGAACAATGAATAAAAATCTCCACCACTATTTGGAAAGCCACAAACATGGAGAAGCGGAGTGCTACAAATAGTGAAGCTTCCCGGTTCTGTTATACTAAAATTTCAGCACTCATGGAAAGTGGCTCATCAAACTAACTGTTATATAATTAATAGCCTATACCATGAATCAAATGTGTTAAAGTCATTGGTAACACTTGATAATAAGGTTACATTTGTTAATGTTAGTTAATGCATTAGATAGGTAACATAAACTGACAGTATACAATATATTGTTTACAGCATTTATTAATCTTTGTTAATATTAGTTAATGAAAATAAAATTGTTCATTGGTAGATCATGTCAACTAATGTTAACAAATGGAACAAATAAAAAATAAAAATTGTAATTGATAATCATACTCAGAACCATGTGGCAAATCATGTATAACAGTGACAAACACTGTTTGAGGTTGGCTCAATGTTGCGACTTTAATTTACTTCACACTGTTTGCGCCAAAAAAACAACATTTTGAGCTGGATGAGCATTCAGTTCGAAACATCATGTTTTTGGCAAGAACACAATTACAATGTGTTTTGCCATTCATTCTCAGGACCATGACAGGTAAACAGTCAATCATTTTTTTCAATTTCTTCCAAAAACACTACCACATAATTTTATATTTAGAATGGCAAAACTTCATGCTCAGCTCAAACAAGTGCTGATTTTCAAAACTGCTGCTCTCTTCTGGGAGTAAAAAGCTATCCTGTTAAGAGACATGCTGTGGAGGCTGGGAAGGTTGTGCTCATTGTATCCTGGTCTCATGAAAATTAGGTGACCATGGCAAAAATTTGCTAAATGAAATTACTTGCCTTATTACACAGTTGGCTGCAGTTTCTTAGTAAAATGCCCAGCAGGGGGTGCTAAAAGCAAGTGAAATGTTGTCACAATCAGACATGGTTTTTAAGGTGAATATTAGATAGAGGTAAAACCTTCCTCCCTAACCTAAAACTTTTTCCTAAACCTAACCAATAGTGATCTAAATTAAATGAGAGGTAGACACAAAACAGACATCCTTACCCTTAACCAACACCTAAACTTAACAGATAGTATCCAAAAACAAAATGAAAGAGAAATGAAAAGCACATTTTCTAAAGCAACCATGTCATCTTGTGACGCTTCTATGACTTTTTCGTCTCACATGCCAGCTTGCGTGCTTGACTGGTCTCAAACCACAGTCCGCTGAGTTCAAAGTTATAATATCAGGTGAGCTACTCTGGAAGTCAATCATGTTAAATAATGTGTGTAAATGTTGGTGTCTATAATACAAGCGTTAAAATGTATAGTTTTTCAAATGAAGCTTTAGAATAAAAGTGTTTAAATATCAAAACATAGCAGTATGTGAGTAATAGTGAGAAAATACGTTTTTAGAAAGTCATAATCAGCCATTGTAGTTGTGATTTGTGTGAAAGGGACTAAAATTCACAGTTGTTGTAATGCATCTAGTGCTAATTTTACCAGGAAACTGCAGCTAAACGTGGAATGCATCACGTAAAAGTCAGTTTGCAAAAATGTAGTTCATTCTATGAGACTAGGTTAGTACATTGTGATGGGCAACTAGCAAAAAAACAAGAATACATGCATATTTCTTTTTAATTTTACTTAAGTTAATTTATTGTAACAATACTTTAAAATCAACTTGCAATTTTATAATGGGACTCAATGAGTTACCTATTAAAAAATTAGGCTCTGTGTTCTCCCACTTGTCACTTTTGTGACCGCTTACATATTTACATAATTTATGAGCCAGAGCAATCTTATTAATAAATCAATAATAGATCTTTTAAGCATTTTATGTACAAATATCATAGCTGTATGTGTATTATGACAGGTTTTACTTTATGGAGCTTTAACACAGACATCATCTTTCAAAGGGGCACCTGAAATCATCACAGTCTGCACTTTGTCACTTTCATTTGTAACTGACAATTTGGTGTAAAATACATCAACAACTCTTCTTAGACCTTTCAAATTTCAAACTAAATTTAGTTCACAATTTTAACAGGTGGAATTATATGGGTTTTAATTGATCAAATTAAGTCACTATTAATTAATTATTAATTAATTAATTAATTATTCATTTGAATGGGCCTAATCATAAAATACTTTTTTTTTCTTTTATGTGTGTTACCTCAAGCAGTACTTGTAAAGTATATAAGATCTTAGCTTAGTAACAGAGGAATCCTCAGTTCAGGCCAGTGGGACAGACCTCCATAAACCTCTCCAACCCAAGTAAAACAACTGCTTTTATGGTCTGCTTTAAGACCTGGGCACCTGATTGTACATAAAACAACAAGTTTATAGACATGATACTAAAAAGCTGTTTTATACTAGATGAATCCCCCAGCCGTAGCCTGTGTCTATACTGTTCCTTATTAAGAGCAATTTACAAAAAAAATAAAATAAAATGTAGCTGAAATCACCAGAGCTCCAGCACAGTGCTGTTGGGGAAACAATCAGGGGCTGTGTTACTTCATGGGAAATTAATTTTTATAAGCCGTTTATGAGGACCACTATGAGTATATTGTGTTATTAATTGTATCATGAGCATATGGGTAAACAATTTTCTCTGTTGTTTGAGATCAGCAGTTTTATTGCTGCAGTTGTTGGGCAGTTTACTGGTTTGAGAGCCATTTTTCTGTTGTTGACTTTTGCTGTAGGGAGAGTTGTGCAGGCAGGCATATTTTGTCTGTTTGCTCTTTGCATTGATACTATTTAAGTAAAGAAGCCCAACTTAAATCTGCAATGTATTTCGTGGACCTTCATTGCACTGTATTTAAACTCTACATGAAACAAAATTGGCAACCCATTTTACTTCCATAATCTGTAATATTCAATGAGGATAATTGTTGGGTAGGACTTGTTTTGATTTGGTTGTGAAATGTTGGTGTTAATTACCAGAATGGAGCAACATGGTTAAAAAAATAAGAGGGATAGGTGACATCAGCCACAAAGGAACGTTGTGTCAATAAAAGAATGTGAAGACAAAATGTATTTTTTCCCAAGAAATAATGTGCTTTGATAAATAATGTACAAAAAGACCAGAATTTTGTATTACAGTAAGAAAGTAAGTTTATGTTGTGTTGTTGTTTGTATGTTTTATGTTATTACAGGTTTGCCAAAAATGCTGGTCATCAGAGACTATTTCGGGGTGCCTGGTCCTCAGGGTGGTCCACCACTAAACGTTCAGATCGGCGATGTCATAGAGGTCATCTTTGCTGATCCACACAGCTTCTGGTGGCAGGTCAGATAAATTACAGCAGTAATTAAACATTTTACATGTTCCTAATAACTGAATTAGTAACCAAGAAAGAAGGCATCGATAACCTTTAATTAGATAGATGTTATGACAATTCAATCTAATGATGATGCAATAAGCAGCTTGAACAATACTACCATAGCCAATGGGCTCATACTGTGTTAAACGTTATGAGAATTATATAATTAAGTTAATATGATGTAATTTCCTGGTATAAAAGACACCAGATATAGAAGAAAAGCCACTGCACAACTTCACAAATTAATTTCTTGTTAATTGTTTAGTTCATTCCAAAATTTTAATTCTCTCATCATCTTCTCACCCTCATGCCATCCCAGATATGTTTGACTTTCTTTCTTCAGCAGAAAACATATTAAGATTTTTTTAAGAATATCTCAGCTCTGTTGGTCCACAAAATGCAAGTGGATGATGATCAACACTCTAAAGCTCCAAAAAGCACAGACAATCATAGTAAAAGTAATCCGTATGATTCCAGATAAATTAATGTCTTCTAAATTGATACGATTGCTTTGGGAGAGAAACAGATCACTATTTAAGTTCTTTTCACTATAATATTTACTTCCGATCACCCTTGTTGCACATCCATGAGAGGACTCGGTTCACCCTGCCTCTCGTGTGATGTAAGTCCACTGGCATGTTCACGTGTGAACTGAAATGATACAACCAGAATTACAGCTCTACTTGTTTGTAATTGAACGCTGTTCACAAGTTCGTTGGCTTTGCTTTCATTTAAACATTCAAGTGCGCTTACTTCGTGCGTGAGGCAGGGTGCACCGAGTCTCCTAGTGGACGCGCTTTGGAATGCAAACAGAAGTAACCAATTATAGTGAAAATAACTTAAATATTTATCTATTTCTCACCCACACCTATCATATCGCTTCTGAAGACTCACATGATTCTGAACATTTAACCACTGGAGCCATATGGATTAATTTTATGCTGCTTTTATGTGCTTTTTGGAGCTTCAAAGTTCTGGCCACCATTCACTTGCATTGTAATGACCTACAGAGCTAAAATATTCCTCTAAAAATCTTAATTTGTGTTCTGCTGAAGAAAGAAAGTCATATACATCTGGGATTGCAAGAGGGTGTGTAAATAAGATAATTTTTTTTTTCGGTGAACTATCAATTTAAGTACGTGTTGTGCATTAAGATTGCACAGTACTCATTGTAATTACATTTTAATATAAATAATCATGTACAATTTAGCTTGTAAATATTGTAATATTTTATTATTTACAAAATTGCATGCATCTAATATGCACATTACATCTAAACTATTTTAGTACAGTATATGAATACCTAATGTTAAATGAATTAGTGGCCGAGAGACTAGTCTTCAAATATGTTAACTTTGCTCTCCAAGTGCACGGATTTCTACTCTGGAAATCAAGTGACCTGACAGTAATAGGGACTGTAGGGCATAGTCAAATGTTTTTATTTATTGCTGGCTCGTGCCGGGTCGTTGTGGCTCTTTTTCTCCACGGTTTATGATGGTACTAAAACCTCATCTTCCTCCTGGTGTCGCTCCAATCTGGCCAACGTGCCTCAAACAGCTCAGCAGGGAATAGCCACTTAGCGAGATTTCCCATGCTTTATGCTAGGCCATTTCTGCCTGATAGCACACAGCGAGGTAAAGAAAAAATCTACAGTGCGAAAATGGATGCCAAGAGATTCACTAAGCCAACAGACTGCGACAGGCAGTGGCTACGGTTCTTCATGCACCAGGCAGGTCATAGAGGGGAGTGAGAAAGCTACTGTTGAATGATAATGCACACTGAATGATAATGCACATCACTGGTTTATTTTATCTTGTGAGAAATGACACTTAACTGTTAATAAGGCTACTAAATCTTCAGGGTCGCATTACACCAAAGAATGGAATTACAGAGAGCTGAGCATCCATCTCCCATGTTACTGGAAGACAATTATCTCTGTCCCATTGCCAGAACCGTGCAATCGATCACTGTAATTTAATTTGATCCTTTAGGCTGCCAACTGTTTACTCTAATGGGATGATAAGTTTAATCTTTATCATACGCTTATCTGTGGCATAACAAATATAAAGGGCTTTCAAAAGCTATGGTGAAACATTATTAAGCCAAATAAATCATGAATGCAGTTCAAGTTTGGGTTCCAATCTAATTTGTGGTTGAGGTGCATTTTTCTGAAATTAATTTCATACTTGTTAAAGATGATCTTAAAGTGAGGAAGAAAAGACAGAGAATGTTTGCATGATCACTCTCTTCAGTATAGGTGTTTGAGAAGAGGACCAAACTCATTACACCTGCAGTCAAACCTTCAGCCAAACTTGTAATCAATCACAGGCAGCTAAATTTTGGTATCTGGTTCCAGCGCATTCACAGTGTATTATGACCTCCCAGCTGTTGTTTCATACTGAGTTAGGGGGAATTGTCTGTTTTTATCCAAAATCATCCAGGTATTTGTGGCTGAAGCCATGCAAGAAATAAGGCTATTTTAAAACTGGCATTCGGTCAGCCTGGATTCTGATTGCTCTATAGAATCTATTGCACATAGACATAACACAAAACTCAGGTCTAATGTAATTCATAAATCCAAATATGCTCAGAGCAGCAATATAAAACAATGGCTTATTTTCAAAGAGTGCCATGATTCACGAGGTTCTGTTATGGAAGCTGTATTATTCAGCATCACATGATGCTTTTGTTCTGATGCGTAACGGAGTTTAACCATGGGCAGGGTCTGAACAGTAATTAACTGTGGGTTTAAATGAGATTCACTGCTTGTGGTGAGCTAATTGTCTTAGATTTATTAAAGGAAAGGGAAGGGGAGCATTGCTTCAAGGCAAATATAATGCAATTAACAACAACGTGTATTGGCAGGGCAAAATCCTGACTACGCAAGAGACTGGCTTCTTCCCAAGTGATTCAGTCAAGCCTTGCCCATGTGTAAGTATGAGTATTTGGATGGTTTACATGATAATTTGAATGCTGCTGATTGAGTTATAGCTATAGGCTTATGATATATTATTACTGCTATACAAGTAGTTATCTTATGATTATTAAAAGACTCACAATTTCCTTAAAAATGGCTGTAAAAAATACAGTATACACTCACTGTTGTGCATTATGAGATGCTCTACTGCTCACTATAATTGTACAAAGTGGTTATCTGAGTTACTGTAGCCTTCAGTCGAAATCACTGAGATGACATTTTTACCCATTCTGATGGTTGATGTGAACATTATCTGAAGCTCATGTATCTGCATGATTTTTTCTTTTGTATCTTATTTTTTATTCTTATTTCACTGTTTACGTATATATGTTTATATGTATATTTAAATTGTTTGTATGTACGTATACAGCATGTTGTGTATGTATATTTTTTGTATTCTCTTTGCACTGGAAGCTTCTGCCGCCATGACATATTCCTTGTGTGTGTAAGCATACTTGGCAATAAAACTCATTCTGATTCTGGTTTTATGCACTGCACTGCTGCCAC
This sequence comes from Moxostoma hubbsi, assembly GCA_032164185.1. Lineage (NCBI taxonomy): Eukaryota > Metazoa > Chordata > Actinopteri > Cypriniformes > Catostomidae > Moxostoma > Moxostoma hubbsi. Next base: position 19,651,195 of record JAVLUX010000009.1, read on the forward strand.
ACGATTAGCTGATTAGATAATCGCATGGATGATTGTTGGTTCCAGATGAGCAGGTTTGAGTATTTGTGTAACTGCTGATCACCTGGGATTTTCACACACAACAGTCTCTAGAATTTACTCCGAAAGGTGCTAAAAACAAAAAATATCCAGTGAGTGTCAGTCCTGCAGATGGAAATGCCTTGTTGATGAGAGAAGGCAAACAGAGAATGGACAGACTGGTTTGAACTGACAAAGTCTACATTAACTCAGATAACTGCTCTGTACAGCTGTGGTGAGAAGAATATCATCTCAGAATGCTATTCTGAGATGCAGGTTGGCGCCGTTTTGGTGGCACGAGGGGGACCTACACAATATTAGGCAGGTGGTTTTAATGTTGTGGCTGATTGGTGAGTATATATATATATATATATATATATATATATATATATATATATATATATACACCAATGTGGCTGATTGGTGAGTATATATATATATATATATATATATATATATATATATATACACCAATCAGCCACAACAATATATATATATATATATATATACAGTATACAGGGCTGCCTGATAACAAGTCAAAGAACCTATCAGCTTGCGCCACATAGAGTTGCATGGCTGAACTTTGGTCATTTGTCTTAATTATTATTTAGATAAAGTAATTTTATGCATTTGGATTAGTGTGTCAATTGGAAACGTAAATTTTAGTAGAATAGAATTAGAACAAGGATTCTTTCAACAGATGGCATGGCCCCCACAGAGCCCAGATCTCAACATCATTGAGTCTGAAGCAATTGAGACAATCTAAATACACAGAAATTTTGCAAGGTCTCCAAGACACTTGGAATAACCTGGGCAAACACAACAATATGACTTTTCTCATCCTCAGGTTCCCAGAACAGTCGACTATTCATCCCAGCCCTGGTAAGTTGCAACAACAGTCAATGTTTAAACACACCTTTTCCCCACCCATTGTATCTTCATATTACATAAAAGGAACTGCATGAATAATGTCGTAAAATTGTGGTTTTGGTTTTAAATACACATGTGTTGGCTCGTTGCGTGCAGGTTTGCTGGGCCCATGGAGAGGCACCACGCTGAGGCCACGCTCATGGAGAGACAGAACAGCACCTACCTGGTGAGATACAGGAGCCATGAGAGCAGAGAGTACGCTATCAGTATCAAGTACGTCTTGCTATTAATTGTCTTCATGTGCGTGTGAGAGAGTGTGTGTTTATTGCGCATAAAATTGGTGTGACGGATGGTCGAAGAGGTCCTTGCATGCCAAGAGTGTCCTTTTGCATGCACAGCTTAGCTTACTTTATGCATTTCCCACTGTGCAACTCAATGCATTATGCATAAAAGTATTTGCATACAGCTCAATGTGTAGCATGCACATGGTCAGTGAGTTATCTTTGCTGTACACGTTATGTGTGGTATGAGCTTTACTTGCTTACCACTTAACATTTTATTGTTGCGTGTCTTATGCTTGAACCAATCAGAAGGTAAAAAAAACAAATCATCTTTATGTGGTGTGTTAGATCCTCCAGGTATTTCCTCCAGACTTACAACATAATTCTACTTCCTCATGTTATGCAAAGTTTGTCGCCCCTTCCCAAGAAAATCCTTTGGAGATAGCTGACATTGTGGAAGTTCAGCTTAGTGACTGAAAATCTTGAAAGAGTTAAAGGAGTCATGTAATGCTCTTTTTTTTTAATAGTTTTATTATCGTCCCTGAGATCCACTGATAATGTTAGTAAAGTTATTTTATACCAATATAACTTTAGTAATCATTTAGTAGTATATGAAATTAGATCTGGCCCTCTGTCTGAAACACTCAGTTTTGGCCTAAGTCGTGCAGCCCCTCAAATACAGCCATGTTTGAAACTCAATCGTAATAGAATGAATAAGTTCCACAACATTATAAAACTACATTTTAGGGTTTACATATAACACACATCCAACACATTGCATCCAAATATATTAAACTGTTCATCTCGAGCACAACTGTTTACACTGACACCCTGTCTACACCAGACACGAGTGGGATAAATGTCCAAAACAATAGAACCTATTATAATCAATGATGCTGTCAGTAAGCACCATAAACTATCAAACACCTATGACATCAGAAATATTCATAAATGGAACTGTTTAAGTGTGGTTTTGCAATTGGGTCCAAGTGTTTTTAACTGCCCCATCCTTCAATAAAAATTACTAATAATATGACTGGATCACAAGCAATCCAGAAAACCAGAAAATGATCAAGATGGTTAAAGATGTCCATCAAGTGCATGTTTACATACACCATCAATTAAAAATGGCACAGATGGGCTCAAAAACGCATATTTGTGATAAGATTACAGGACGCCATTCGAGAAGCAGATGTGTGAGCGGCAACTCTGCACACTTTGCTAATTTTTTTATTGTTTTCATGCTAGAATCCGGTGAAATTGATACACCCAGCAACACATTTTCTCTTTGAGGTAATCATGGCAAAAAAGTCAAAATCTTTGAGCTCCGGACACATTAAAAGACACTTACGTGTTCAAGATGAAAGCTCAAAGACTGGAGACTCGATTTGGATGGTGCGGCCAGGGAAATTCAGAGTCAACTGTCCAACATGTCGTTGATGCTGACGAAGGTTGTTGCTGATTTGGAGGATCTCGCTATAATATGTCGATCGATTACGGCGATGAAAATAAAATTCTCTGAGTTGGTTACAAGATTGGCAGATGTTGAGATATGGATAAATTATCTGGAGTCATAGGAAAGGAAATTATTCGGTAATCTGCCAGTGACCAAAATAAAAAAAGCATTTTGGAAAAATTGGACAATTTGGAAAATTGGAGACAAGGAACAACATACGGATATTTGGAATTCCTTGTTGGCATGAAGAAGGCAGAGATATGCCGAAATTACTGGATGTGCTCTTCCCGAGTCTGCTCGACATAACAGGCCATAAGCTGGAAATCGAGCGAGCTCACAGTCCTGGCTAGCAAATCGGCTGAAGGAGACAGGCCTCGATCAATTCTGGCCAATTTTTTGAGATCATCCATTAAAGATCTTGTGTTACGCCAGGCAAGGAGCAAAGGAACGCATTCTTGGAAGAATCACAACATTTTCTTGTTCCCAGACTTTGCAAATTCGACAAGATTGGTTCAAGGAATGCAAGAATCTCTTGCATCAATGGAAGATAGCTTTTGCAATGATGTTTCCGCCCAGACTGAGAATAGATGTGAAGGATGGTCGCAAAATATTTACAATGTAAAATTGTATTTTATACAAATGAATGAGCAAACCATTGGGTGTTTCTCATGTAAGTGGATCAACTTGCTGTACATTGACTCTATTGTCGGAGGAAGCTGAGCTCCATTTTGTTTCTTCTTGCGTTTACTTCACCTAGCGGCTGGAGTTTGTTTTGTGGAATAACACTTTCCTTGAAGAAATGTTTGCATTGACAGAAGATCGCTTTTACACTGATGTTCCCAGCCAGATTGAGAATAGACACTATGGATGACCACAAAATATATAAATGCCCACACAAAGGATGTCTTTTATAAAGTGGACAGACTAAGTCATGGTGTATTTTTAACATTTTTATTTTATTTATTTTTATGCAGCCTCCAAGTGAATTTGACTCTTGATCATCCGAGGAACCAGGACACCTGTTTTGTTTCTTTTTGTGTTGGTTCCACCTAGCGGCTAGAGTTTGTTTTGTGGAACACACTGCTTCGAGACAGTTGTGGATGAATCGTTCCTTGTGCTTATGCCTCATGTTGGGTGGAGTTTGATTTGTGAATGATTATGTCATCTGCTGCGCTCGTGGACAGCCGGCTCACTGAACACTTGTTTGTCTGTCGAGGAAACTGAACAGCTTTATATCGGTTGTAAGTTGTTTAGTGGAGGATCACACCATCGAGACAGTTTTGTGAATGAACCTACATGTTCTGTGTGTTTATTCTGCCTATTGGCTGGGTTTGTTTTACAAAGTATTTTCTGTTATCTCATTTTGCCTAATTAATTTGTGAGCAGAAATTCAGGGGCAAAGGTTGATTTTGGCTAATATATACGCACCTAACGCTGATGATCAGGGCTTTTTTATAGATCTTGAAGGGATGTTGCAAGCTGCTGGCACCCCTCATGATATAATATTGGGAGGAGACTTTAATCTTTTAATGGACTCAGTCCTTGATCATAGTGAAGCAAATGCATGTAAGCCACCTAGAGCAACATTGACACTTCACAAGATGTGTAAAAATCTTGGTCTTGCGGAAATTTGGCGACTTTTGAACCCATCTGGGAGGGACTATACCTATTTTCATCAGTCCATAAGATTTATTCTAGAATAGATATTTTTTTTTTATATCTAAGTCCCTTATTTAATCTGTTGTGGATTGCTCAATTGGAAATATCTTCATGTCAGATCATGCCCTGGTGAATTTCGAGGTGTTGCCACATACATAGAAAAATAAATCATATAGTTGGCACTTTAATGTATCCCTTTTGCTAAATCCTGATTTCCAACAAATGTTAAAGACTGAAATCAATGTTTATATGGAGATCAACTGGTCCTAAGCTGAGTTTTGGTTATTCAGGGCAAGACAGGGGGGGGGGGGGTCAAAGCAGGGACGCTTTTCTCTAGATAAAGCAGTGAGAGTCTTTTTCTACTATTCCCTCAGTGAAATCTGCTGGTGGTGAAATTTTTACCACGGCCATTGTTATAAATTATGCCTTTAAAGAGTTCTATCTTGATCTCTATAGTTCAACGTCTTCGTCTACTGATGAAGATATTAGATAATTTGTGGAACCATTAGAACTCTATAAATTGAAAACTGAGCAAAAAAATCTCTTGATTCTGAGATAACCTTGGAGGAGCTTGAAGAGGTAATTAAAGCCTTACAACAGGCAAGGCTCCAGGGCCAGATGGTTTTTCTGCTGAATTTATTAGATCTTATGCTACAGGATTGGCTCCACTATTGTTAGAAGTTTATACGGAATCATTAAAGAATGGAAAGCTTCCGCCAACTATGACACAAAACCCAATTAGTCTGATTCTTAGAAAGGACAATATTCAAGTGTAAAAGTTACCGTCCAATTTCCCTGATTCAGCTAGATGTTAAAATTTGGTCAAAATTTTTGGCTAACCGGTTAAGTAAAGTTATGACATCTCTTATACATATAGATCAGGTGGGGTTTATTTGGGGCCATAGCTCTTCTGATAACATTAGGTGTTTCATAAATATTATGTGGTCAGTGGTGAATATTCAGTCTCCGGTCGTTGCCATCTCACTTGACGCTGAAAAGGCGTTTTATATGGTAGAATGGGATTATCTTTTTAAGATTTTGGAAATGTATGGGTTTGGGAGTACATATATTTGTTGGATTAAGTTGCTTTATAGACACCCTGTAGCAGTGGTACAAACAAATGGATTAATTTTGGATTATTTTACTCCGAATAGGGACAGGGTTGCCCTCTTTCCCCATTATTGTTCTGTCTTGCCCTGGAACCATTAGCAGCCACGATAAGAAAGGAGGATGATTTTCCAGGGGTGACGGTGGGAGGCGTGGTGCATAAGCTTCTGCTTTATGCAGATGATATTTTATTATTTGTCTCTGACCCTATTAGATCTATGCCTTGCCTCCTCAGAATTGTTAATTCCTTATCCAAGTTCTCAGGATACAAAGTCAATTGGTCTAAATCTGAAGCTTTGGCACTGACAGGGTACTGTCCAGTAACGGCTTTCCAGCCGGGTGCCTTCCAGTGGCCTAAACAGGGCATTAAGTATTTGAGGATTTTATTCCCAGCAAATTTGTCTGATTTATTGAGTGCTAATTTTGACCCTTTAATAAAAAGCATTGAGCAATGTGGGCAGGTGGGCTTCATTACATTTATCTATGATTGGGAAGGTTAATGTAATTAAAATTAATTGTATTCCAAAATTTAACTACCTGCTACAATCTCTCCCTGTAGATGTCCCCCGTTCTTATTTCCAGCTATTTGAAAGCATAGTGAAGTGATTCATTTAGAATGGTAAGCCTCCTAGATTACATTTTAATAAGTTACATAGGCCGATTAACAAAGGTGGGTTAGGCCTACACAAGATTTTGTTTTATTATTTTGAGTTCAGTCTCAGACATAAAAAAAACAATAAGAGGCACAGTAGCTGAATGAAACCATGGCTTCTTCTTTTCAGAGTTTTAACTTGACCACACATCTTTTAAAAGATTTTTAAAATTGTATTTCTCATGACATGACTCCTCCCCCCCCAGTTCACCCCCCCCCCCTTCCATGGAACACAATAGGTGATGTTTAGCATAATGTTAGCCTCAGTTACTATAAACTTTCATTGCATCTTTCTTCCATACAATGAAAGTGAATGGTGACTGAGGCTAACATTATGCTAAAAGAAAGTCATATGGGTTTGGAACAAAATGAGAGTGAGTATATGATGAAAGAATTTTCATTTTGGGGTGAACTATTCCTTAAACATTATTCTTGTTAATTTGCAGGTACAACAATGATGTGAAACACATTAAGATTCTCACCAAGGAGTGCTGCTTCTACATTGCTGAGAGCAGGACATTCAAGTCTGTATTAGTAAGTGGGTTTGAGTTTCACTGCAGCAATCTTCATTTGCTCTATTTTTCATAAATGTATGAACGCATCTGTTGGGTGCCATAATTCGGTGTCACTAAATGTGCTGCAGAGAACTAGCCATTTCATGGTCTGAAAACAAGAACCTTTGCTGATTTGCATATTTCTGTATTTCATTAGCATTCTTAATAATGTGTTGGTTAGAAAGGCATGACAAGGCAGTTATAGATATTAATCTGTCAGTCATTGTGGTGGTGGGGGCGTGGTTTAGCGCCTGTTTGTGAATGGAGAGCGAGATCAGGAGATGAGAACGGTAAGGATCATCACCTGGCAATGATTGTCTCTAACAGCTGTTTGAGACCGTAATTGCCAGGTGATGATCCTTACCGTTCTCATCTCCTGATCATGCTCTCCATTCAAAAACCAGTGCTTAACCACGCCCCCACCACCACCATCATCAATACTACTACAATCGTTTTATGTTTTGTTCCAAATGTATTCAAACTGCTGAACTTTCTCTTATAAAAAGTACTGTGGCATCACCACAGTAAATGTCCTTTTATCACCAACAGCTGAAAGTTATGGAAGAGTCATGGAAATTCATTGGTCAAAATGTGTGGGAATTTTGTATGATTGCCTTACACGTATGTCATGGTATTTACACTGTACTCCATGGTACTTTAAAAGAGTACATGGTATTACCATGGTACATGCCCCAAAAAAATAAAAAGCATGGTGATGTTGGTAATACCACGGTAAACTTTTGTATGTGTTAATAGATTTGCAAACACATTCCATAATTTTAAGTATAAGTATTCAGCAATTATAAACTTGCTGTGTTTTTGTCCAGGGTCTAGTGGAGTACTACAAGCAGCACTCTCTAAAAGAGGGTTTTCGCAGTCTGGATACTACTCTGCAGGTGCCCTATAAGGAGCTCAGTGGTAGAGTCATGTACAGAGCTGCTGGTGAGTACTGTACACCAAGTTCAGACACACTTTGACTGTAACATATCATTATTCACTTTGCCATATTAGACACAGCCTGTTTTAATGGAAGGAGACATAGCTGGCTTTCAGCATGTACTGTATTTTTAGCTGCGTTGTGGAGACAGTGTGTGCTTCCCGACACCTCTCTGACTCTGCTGATTAAATATAAATATTGAATACAAGACATGCTTGTTGGGTTAAAGCATAGAATGTGTTTGAATGTGATTACATTTCAGCATATAAATGAAAATAATCTAATATGGAACACAATTATTTTTTAAAAATATTTGTTGTTGGATTGGTCAAATTTAGCTTTACAATGTACCATATTTATTTGAAATCTTACATATAACGTAAGTAACTCTGTTTGGTATGACAGCCGGATCATGCAGATTTAAACTAGGCAACATTAGGAAGAATAGACTGTCCTATCTGAGCATACTGTTTTTGGACTTTCACTTTCACTGTTCTTCACTGGTGGAACCACTTTCTGAACTCCACCCGAGCAGCTGATTCTCAAACTACTTTCAAGAAACGGCTTAAGACGCATCTCTTTCTTGATCACTTGACCCAAGCCAAATATTGAAGTCTTTCTTCATAAAAATTCTCAATCCACTTTTTCACCACTATCTCTCACCTTCCTTTTATTGTGTGAATGGGGTTAATGTAATGTTCTGACATTAAAACACTTTTACTATAGTGCAGTGTAAGGTGATACATTTTAACATTTGCATTACATAACTAACCGCATTTACAAGCTTGTTCGGATGCGATAAAATCGTGCAGTAGCACAAATTGTAGCTGATTGAGCATTGCACTAGTGACACAAAGGACAGGGTCTAGAAGTTGACATGTTAGCTGAAAGTGACAGAAGCACCACAAAATAACAATGTTGCCTCAGCAACTATTTCTTTTAATGACACTATCGGTTAAGTTTAGGTTTAAGGTTTAGGTAGGGGGTAGTTAGGTTTTGTTGATTTGAAACCGAAAAAGAGTATTAACCTGAAAAAGCTCATCTGGGGTTTGTTTCCAAAAAGCATCATTAGCCAACTATGGTCGCAAGTTCCATCATTACCAACATAGTCCAACGATTTGGTGTTTCCCAAAACCATAGTTCCAACGAACATTTGCAAACAGCATCGCAAATTTGTGTGGTTGGACGACAGCTCTTAACCTGTGTTAGCCATACCATGTTAGTTTGCTGTGTGTACATCATTTCACTTTGCTAAGGCTTCTATATCTTTTATTCAATATATTTATTTCATTCTGTCAACACTTTCACCACGTTTACATGCATTTAAGAAAACAATTTTTCCAGGGTTTTGCAGAAAACAGCATGCTGAAACATCACGTAAACACTAGTGCAGTCATTGAGGAGATTAAAAGTTGTTAAGAGAAAGTGATTTATCACATACGGTTTCTGTTGGTGAACATGGATTTTATGTGTTTGTTAACACATAAGTGGTGTTAATATGTTTTTGAGGAAAGCCCATGTTCTTAAGTGCGTCAGGGGAACATAGATGTCTAATGTAAAGGAAAACCCCACTATTGCAGCGCAATGTATCTATCACATTACACAGTGCATGCTGCTTTTGTGTCTTCAGCAACTTTCTCATATTAAATGGCTTTCTGGTGTACGTGTAAATGAGCTATAATAATTTATATATTTGCGAACGTTATTACTTCACCCCCTGAATGATGTCATTAACGACAGCTCAACCAATGTGGTTTGAATGATGGATGTGCGACATTCAGTCTTACTATGGCAGTCGTACCCATTTGTTTGAACATTAAACTTGCTTTAAGCACCACACAATGGACAATTTCACCTAGTGCCATGAACTGTGTAATAACGTATCATTTAGCAAAAATGTCGCCACAGTCACATAATTTTCATTGGTCTAAAATACATTTACGGCTATTTGTTATTATAACCATCAATTTGAACAATACTTGGAGGAGAACACTGGGCAAGACATGAAATATAAAAAAAAAATTCAATCAAGTACAGAAAATAACATGTCATATCAATAAATCAATAATAATAATAATAATAATAATAATAATAATAATAATAATAATAATAATGCACTGATTAAACCATATAAATATAAATTAGTTGCAGCCCTACTTTCATGATGAATAAACATACGTCCCTGCTCCAGCTCTCATTGCCCAAGATGGCTCCTCAAAGAGACAGACAGATGCAGCAAACTGAGCCCTACTCACACAGCACCTGGCAGTAGGAAAACGGCAGTCTCCATTTGTCTCTGCTGCCACTGCTGCAGGCGATGGAAGAGAGGACTCGGCTAAACAAGACACTAGGGCTGTGCTCAAGTAGCACCAGCAATCTTTCTGACATGACATGAAAGTTTGCTTTGAGTTACAGGAAAAAGCCATGATGGATGCTAAGCTCCCCCTCACCTGTGGGGACTCACAATAGTGTTCCTGAGTACTTGTCTCACAGTTGAGAGGAAAGGCATTCCCCACACCGAGAAATGAAAGGGCAATGAGGGGAAATGTGGAAAGTCAGCTTTATTGAACAGAAAGTTATGTCAGATAGAAAAAAGGCAGTTCTCTCTGCAGTTCTAATGCCAGAGAGAGAGGGATAGCAGGGATTGATGGAGGATGTGAATTGGGATTTCAGTCTTCTGTTAGTCCTTCCTTCCTTCTATCGCTCGGTATCTTCGGCTTGTTAAAGATGTTTATGCTCAACTGTCACTCATGGTGATGCATCCTTTCACAAATGCAGCAGAAAATCCAGGCCCTTGATGCAAACTGGGACATCACTCTCACTGATGTGGCCGATGTGTGGGAGTTGACACGTCTGCAGGCATTCAGTGTCTGGTAAACATGCTAAACACAAAGGGAGATATCAGGTCTGTGTTTGATAAGCTAATGTGGAGGGGAAAGTGATTTACAAAACAGCTATCACTTTAGTTTAAATTCCAATTGTTTTATACAAATATAGATACAGAAAGAAAAAGTGAAGTAACAATAAATATGGCATTTATTTGAAAGTAATATACCACAAGGCAAATCACTTTTCAAGCAAAACATTTCACAAAAAGTAATTTGTTAGGTTTTACATTTTAAAACATATTTGGACACTTTCTAGTTTTTAAACAAGTGGACAAGTGGACATTTCCAAAGTTAATGCAATGAACTTCACATGTGGTTACTCTGCTAGGACACTTGTGTGAACTTGGGGGTCATTGACTTCATACATCCACTAAACATGACCTTTTGCGCAGTTAAATTAGCACAAAATTAAAATGAGACAAAGTCTAGCATCATTTGTTTGCAGATGTCTATTGATTTGATATTATTGTATCTAGTGCAATAAAATTAATACTTATTGAAGTGTAAAATAGATCCCAAAAGTGTCTAGATGCTTTTTTGAGCTCACTGTTGAACATTTGATTAGCTACACAATTTCTGGTTGTAATTTAATTTATAATCAATTCAATGTAATTTTTGAGTGACAGTGGCACAGGAAAAGGTAGTTGGCTCATTGTGCAGCATTTTGCTCCCCCAGAGGAGATGCAAAGCAGGCAGGCAAGCATATTGTGGATTTGACACTTGCTAGTTTACATATCATAAAGCCCTGGATGCTCAGATGGGTGTTCAGATGGTAACAGGACCAATTCTCTATATAAGTAGTATCACAGCTGTCTCAGTGACAGGGCCAGACACACCACACACTTGTGTGTTCTTGCCAAAAGGTGCCAGAGACAAAAGGTGTATTCAAAATCTTGAAATTAAAAGGAATAGTTCACCCAATAATAAAAATTCATGTTGTCAGTTACATGACGTTCCAATCCCTTGACTTTCTGAACTGAAAAAGTGAATTTTTAAGAATATCCTGATTGCTTGTTTACTTTTTGTAAAATTGAACCTCAAATGTTCCTCTGGTCATTCAGATATGCCGGAGTAAAAGCCTGTCATCAAAATGATTGGCTAGTGTTTTACCTCCCAGAACAGCCTGACACGCTTTTGCTCCCAGACACAAGGCATCTGCTGCTGAATGCCAGCAAACATAAAATTTGCCAGAGTGTTTTGCTGGCATGCTCTAAACCACAAGTAAGAATTAATTACATTTAATAAAAGAGCCACTGTGCCTTCAACTTCTATTATCTATAATCTCTATTTTGCACAAATTTGCCCAGAAGTTACGATTTTGTTCTCTTTTAACACATGGGATAAAAACACAGCTTTATTTGAAAATTGTTTTGTGATATGGAAACATGACATTTTTGTGAAAATGGTCTGTTCCTCATACAAAGCTATCATATGGTTTCAGAAGACTTGGGATATATTGCACAAGTCATATGGACTCCTTTAATGGTTCTTTTTTATTTTACCTATCCCATTTAACTTTGATTATATGAAAAAAAGCAGCCAAATATTTTTTAATAATTCACCTATTGTATTCCACAGATAAAGAGAAATTCATAGGGGCTTGGAACGACATTAATGTGTATACATGATGATTAAATGTTATTTTTTGTTCAAATGTATGTCATTTTTTAGTTATCTTTACCCTGTCCTCTGAGAAAATTTTAAGACTAGTATCTTTCAGGGATTTTGAATTATTTTTGCTCTTCTTGTTCTTGTTTCTTTGTTTTGTTGAAAATGTCTCTTGTTGAAAATGTCTCAGTTAAGCTCTCTGGGTTTTTGTGTTCTTTATTTCTTCACTCCGCCACTGCTTGGATCTTAAGCTCCAGTGCTGTGTGGACTTTCCGTTTTGAGTCCCACCAGCTACAGTTTTGTTCCTCCCTCCCCCTCACCCTTCTGGTCAGGTACAGCTATCAGCCACCTTCAGCCATTCCAGACTTTTCTCCATGTGTTTTATTCAACTGTCTCTATTGTGCTTGTATATTTTCTGTGTGAAAGAGGAATTGTGGTGAGAATGGATGTGCATTGGATTTTTGTGAGAATGTTCTAGTGAATTGAACTTTCTAATGATTTTTTGCACATTTATCCATTTTGTCCTACTTAGCATCAGTGTCTTTTACTCAGACACACAGTGTCTTTTTCTAACATATTTTTCTAACTGTCCTTTTTTCTTACTTTGCATGTTCCATCAGTCTTAACCCCGAGAATGGTTGGCATTGCAATGGTGCGGTACGATTTCAGCTCTAGAGACACACGGGAACTATCTCTGCAGGTGGGCGACCTGGTGAAGATCTACATCAAGTGTACTAATGGATGGTGGAAGGGCGAGGTCAACGGGCGGGTGAGGAAAACACACTTATACACCTTCACTCAAAGTATCCAGTATCTGGTTATTCTAATGCTACTGTCACACTAGATGTTTTGCTGCTGATGTGGGTTTAATTTACCATAAAGGTTTGATTATTTGTCTTTGGAAATTGGGTGCACCTCAAGGAACTGCACTTGAGACATTTATTAGAAATATAGTGCTTGAATATTGTGGTTGATGTAAACACAATCTGAAGTGAACTCTAAGGTTACATTCACACAACAACAGTATACAGTCTCAATCTTGTGTGGAGTGATAAGTAGTTATGTTCATATATAGTTAATATATGAAAAACAGTGCATGCTTTAAACAAAAGTGACATTTTCAGGGGGGAACATCTGAAACAAATGAACTGGACAAAAATTGAAACAGAGAGTTTTTGACCACATATCTCAGAGGATAATGGCAACATAGTAACCTGTAGTGACCAACGGCCTAGTTGAAAAGATCAGATGGTCACCAGATACCGGTCTCCAGCATAGGATGCTGATGTGCTGGTGTCTCCACCAGGCTTCTTAATGGGCTTAACCAGCAAGACTTCCATAGTCAACCCGCTTCACATGAAAAAAAAATGCAGATTGAACAGCGTTTTCGCTAGTGAACAGCATGGCAAAACAGAACTAGCATAAACCAGTCTGAACAGTATCGCAATTCCTGCAGGTTTAAGCGGGAAGTTCAGAATAAAAAAGAAATCCTTAAAGACACAATACAGAGTCTTGAAATGTACATATCTTATGGTTGACAGTCCCAAACACTGATTATGTGAACATAGCCCTATTGATTACATAGATTTTAAGGTAATAAACAGTTTCAAATCAAATCAAATCACTTTATTGTCACATGACCATATACACAAGTTTCCGGTGGTATCCAAGCTTTAGACACAAACCAACCACATAAATATACAGGTAAGATTGTAATTGATATGTGCGGTTCCTGAGGGTCTAATATTAATACTCATTGAAGTATTACAGTATATAAAGATTTCGAATACAAGAGTTTAGCCTATCAACATAACAGACATTCTTGACTGTAGTAATCACTGCTCTTGACTCTCCAAGAGTCTTTCTTCATTCCTTATTAGATTCCCTTTTTCTTCATTCATTTCATCTGGTTGAGTGAGTGAAGAGAGATGACTGACTAGAGGTGATGAAAGAACAGGACAGAATGGCTCTTAATGATTCTTCAGCACATATAATGATCAAATATGACTCTTTCTCCATAAGAGCCCTCAAGTCAGTCACACAAGACGATGAAGAGAAATGCTCTGCTGCTTTTAGGCCAGAAATTTACTTTAGACAATTAAACGAATCCAGGTGCAAAATCAACATATTGCAAGTGCGAGGTTCCATTGAACATGTCCTCTTGGGTTGGCCTGATGGTAACAAACCTGTAGGGTTCCAATGTCTGTACTTTTTAGGTAGCTAGCTACAAACATGTTTTTTTTAAGATCTAATTTGCTCAGCAAGATTCTCATCAAATTATTTCTCCACCATGTTTTTATTTCATGTCTTGGGCCTCAGTCCTTTGTGTCCAAACACATTGGTAACCACTACTGTTTATAATTACAGGTGGGATGGTTCCCATCCACTTATGTGGAAGAAGAGGAGTGACCAGCGCAGGGAGCATGTTGCACTGTCCTAATCTCACTGTGCTGTGTCAGTGATTGGCCACCTGTTGGCTTTGGACAAGAAACATAATAGTGAACAATACACCTTTTTTGAGGTAAAGAACCACAAACACAGCAATTATCAACCTTTTTTAATGGGAGCCAGTGGACCGCAGTTGAAACATGTCATGCGATGCATCTCGGGCCCCGTTGGCTTTGACTGTTGAATTAGTTATGAATCTCCCTGGCTGCTCCACATTCAGTCCAGTCCCAGACATCTTTCTCTCTCTCTCTCACTCTCTCTTGTCTCCTCTTCTTTCTCTCACTCTCGTTCCCTCCCTTTCACCCTGTCACCTCCTGAAATCTTCACACAGGGCCTGGGGCCCCCCTCTCTCTGCCTGTTTAAAATTTAAACTCCATTTCTGTGGTATGCTGGACCTCCCATAAACTCAGGAGTGGCATGCAGAGAAAAAAGCCCTGAGCTGGACAATCCCCCCCATTACGTAGTGCTTTCTGCTCACCTTGTGCTATAATTGATGATTTCATCCGCCAGTCTGACTCTGCAAAGTTTGGCTGGGGCGAGATCTAGCGCAGCGCTGTCACGAAGCCGTCCTCGCTGCCTCCTCCTCTCAGCCCTGATAACACTTAGCATCGGTGCTCTCACAGGGCCTCAGAGCACAGCACAGTGACAGGAGGCCTGCCGTTCATTGTGATATATATCTCAGCTGGCCTAACATGCTATGTTGTGATCAGTCACTGTTCTGTCTGTTTCTGAACCTCAGGTGCTTCCAAATGACAAGCAGAGCATTGTTGCCACTGATTTTGGATACAAACTCCATTTTTCTGTTTAGATTAAGGAAGTTAATGTTCCAGTTTTTCAAGTTGGCAAAAGCTGCTGTTTACAAAAAACAAACAAACAAACAAAAAATGTCATATGAGAGTAATAAACTATTTATACTTATTTACAAGAGTAAACAAAAATACTGTGGATCAAGACCAAATACACTTATATTTAAAAGACATCCTGAAAAGAAGTCTTAAAGGAAATGTTCACCCAAAAATGAAAAATCTCATCATTTACTCACTCTCATGCCATGTCATATGTGTACGTCTTTCTTTCTTCTGTATAACACAAGCAAAGTAGAAGTATATCTCAGCTCTGTCTTTTTCACTGTACATCTTGACATTGCAGTCTCTAGGCATGATCATGATTTCAAGCTTGATTACACTTCCTAGTGCTTGACGCATGTGCAGAGTGTAATCAAGCTTGAAATCATGATCGCCAAGGAGACTGCTGTCTGATGGATTATGTTTATTCTGACTTCATATGCTTTTTGGAGCTTCAAAGTCCTGATCACCATTCAGTTGCATTGTATGGACCTACAGAATTGAAATATTCTTCTTTTCTTTCTTTCTTTCTTTCTTTCTTTCTTTCTTTCTTTCTTTCTTTCTTTCTTTTGCATTCTGCAGAATCATATCTTAGATGGCATGAAGCTGAGTAAATGAGAGAATTTTCCTTTAAGGCTGAACTAACCCTTTAATATCTTATGTTTCTCAGGTAAATGTATCTTGTTTTAAGAATGCTTTGATATTTTTTTACTGAAAAACAAGGCAGATATGGAATTTTAACCAATCCGGTCTCTTGAAAAGTTATATTAATAGTACGAGATGGCTAAATCTTTAGAAATCATTAGAGTTGGCTCGTACAAAAACGCACAACCTTTCCTCCTGTTGAGAAAAATAACTGAACCAACAAACAATGTCATTATGATTTTTCCAAAGTTTAACCCCTAAGCCAACCCTAAACGTAACCATGATTTTAATAGGAAAATAACTTTTGTGTACGATGGGAGAAAGAAAATAGTGAGACAAGGGAATCATATTGGTTATTGACATACATCAATCTTTTGTACTGTACGAGTAAATATGAAATGACATTTTTTTTCAGACGTTCCTTTTCCTAAAATAAAGTGCTGATTTGGAGGCTAGCTATACTGTAAAATGTGATGCCTGTATTGCAATTATTTGAAATGCTTTTTCTTGATTATTTTGGCTCTGTGGGATTAAGTAGTACCTTTTCATACAAGCCAAGTCATAAGATATCTTACAATTCGACATCTCGTACAAATTATTGCGTTGTTGTGAGACAATGTTGATTTTTGCAGTGTAAATTGTTTGTAAAGTCAGTTGCTTTCTAAACTGGCACACATATTTCATAACTTGCTTCATATGCTAAAAATGCAGGTCATATGGTTATCTGAGTAAAAACCACAGATATTTTGTTTTCCTTGCCATTATTGTTGTTGAAAATATCCTGGACATTATACAGCTGTTTCGTATAGCATCTTCTATAAATCCATGTTTTCTGGTTGTCATCAGAATTAATGTAAATTATCCATTGTGTTTCCACTGTAAAGTGAAGTTTGAATAGTTGTATATTTCTGTAAATGGTGCTTGTATACAAAACATGACATGATCGTAATCAATATTATCCAAAGCGCACATTATTGCTGGACATCAATAATTCAAGACTAATATTACTCTTTGTTTAATAAAGCTGCTTTCATTACTGGACTTCTAGTTTTAGCATTCCATTACACCTGTCACAAATTTCCAGTAAAATTCTTAATACATCTTACAAAAATAGGCGCTGAGTAGGAACAGAGGCATGTTTAACCTGAGGCATGTTCTGAAGGAGCCATGAGGGCCATAGCAGAATGCAGTGATTGATGGCCAGCCTCGTTTGGCAGAGGACGGGAGCAGCTCAATCTCTCTCCACTTCTGAAAGGTGTGAACTGACAGCGGGAGGCTTCAGAGAGAAAAGAAGAAATGGAGACAGGAACGAGAAAGAGAGAGAGAGAGAGAGAGAGAGAGCGTATCCCTCAATCCTATGACCTGAAAGTGTCACCTCTTGGTGTTGAATAAGAGAGAGGAAAGGGTGAGGAGTTATGTGTTATAGGGGACATACCTCAACACACTGTCTTACCAATTCAGCAACTGTAGATGAGGAGAGCGGGAGGGAAACTCAATAAAGCCCTCTACTGTATTCCGGATAGGACTCAGATTGAGCACCTCAAGGACTTAATCAGCATTATTGAGTAATTAAACACTTGCAGATCAAAGCTGTTAAAGGGAACAAATCCTGACCGAGCCAAAGTGAATTTCCTCGATCCAACCTTGGAGTATGTTTGGATGGCTGTCCTCATAAAGTCACTTCCCCTTTGGGACTCACACTTTGTAATACAACTGTCATTAAAAGAGTGGTTCACTCAAAAAATTTAAATTCTGTAATTATTTACTCAACCTCATGTTTTTCCAAAACCCACATGACGTTGGTGGAACACAAGTGGGTTCTGAGAGCTTCATTCACCATGTTATTTTATGCCTGAGGCTGTAACATTTTGCCTGTAACATCTCCTTTTGTGTTCTACAGAAGAAAGAAGGTCATATGGGTTTGGAACAACATCAGTGTGAGCAAATGATGTCACATTTCTTTTATATTTATTTATTTTTTGTGGTAACTATCACTTTAAGGCCAGAAACACTTTAAGCAAGTATGCAAACACACGCATGGCAGCTTGGCAAATTCATGGCAAACAACAACAGTCCTGTTGTACATAAAGTACTTCACATACACTCTTACGTTTCTCTGGTAGTAACAAATCTCAACACTAGAGAGATAGAGTTACCTTCCGATGCCTGTTCCATTCAACTTAATGAGTTATTCAGGTTAGCTAATGTAACTATAAACATGTTCTGTAGTTAGTTCTAGGGATGTCACGATAACTGATACTGTGCTCATGTACTGGTACTCGTACTCTTAAAAATACTCCGTTACCAAAAACAGATACCATCAGATGTACAAATGTCATTACGTAAACATTCAGTGCACAAATTAAAATCACGTTATGTCCTAGTGAGATAATTTTAACACAAAAGCTGCGATTTAATTATATAAATACATAGTTTGCATGAGCGGTATGCATCAAATATGAGCACTTGTGAATGTGTGGAGACAGTAGCTGCGTTTACATGGACTTTTTGTTTTAATGGGAATCAATACATCATAAATACCAAAAAATATTACATTCAAAATGTTCAAATATACCATTTACTCATTTTCAAGCAACTAAAAAACACCCAACTTTGAAATATACAGCCTTTGAATTGAGCCAAGAGGTCCGTTCTATTTACCTGTTTCATGTGATATCATTATATGACCTCGCTGCCATACACAAAAGTATAGGACCAAACTCCACATACCTTCTGTGTGCTGCACTGTGGGATGCGGCAAAAATCTGCAACACTTTTATTTCTATTTATAAAGCTTAATAATGTGATACTGTTGTTATATACCAGAGCCAAAATCAAGTCAACCAGTGATGAAAGAGGAGAGCAGCGATTAAACACTTATTTTTAATATCATGACCATGTAAGATGTGTGATGATTGTAACATATCGTATAAAAAGCACTTTAACATCACTGTACGGTATATATTTAATTGTAGGCTAAAGGCTGTAGCCTTTGCGGTTTAATAATCACTTTGCCAAATAGCAACCGGCTTTTCCGATTATTTGTGGGAAGCTAGTCATAAGCTCAGACGCCATAATGTCTCTGGTCATAACAACACAGAAGCACTTCAAAATAAATGTTCCACCAAAATAAAACCTACATTTAAATAAAAACAAATAGGACAGAAATGTAATATTCACTGTTATACTATTACTATTACAACTAATAATAATAATAATAATAATTAATCAATAGTAATTGTATTGTATTTAAGCAATATCTCACATTTGTGATGCTCTGTAGTGCAGCACTTTATTTGATGAAATATAACTACAATATATTTTAGATTGTGCTGTGAGGTTCTGTATAAAATTACTTCTTTTGATAAAAATAATCCAATATCATGTTGAAAATGAATTGTTATACTTTTATTTGATTAAAGTTTTAATTAATTAATTTATTTATCTTAACACCATTTGGATGATACAATTGAAATAAACTGTTGATATGCAGTAAAAAAAAAGAAAAGAAACGGGTATCGGATTCGGTATTGGCGAATCAATAATGTTTTATTGGGATATCCCTAGTTAGTGCACTTCATCTAACTTGCTCAGCAAGATTCTCATCAAACTGTTGCTCCAGCTCTGCCATGACAGTAGTTGACCTAAAATAGAAAACTGAATGTAGAAGTTTACACTAATGCCCACTATAGCTAGCCAATGTGGCAACGCTACGAATGCAACAACGATACTTTACGTCACGTTATGAATTGCAGAAATTTCGGAGCACAATGGCGTGCAAAATCGGGCTTACATACTGTAGCTAAAAGCATTTGCATTAATTTGCTTACATAGTGTATGTTATGGACTTATTTGTGTGAACGAAACTATTTAAACAGTAATTCTAAGTTTTATTTGAAAGAACCAAAACATTAAGAAATTATGGCAAGATTTTTCCTATATCCTTTGATGTGTTTTAATAGTGGACTAGGTTATCACATCTAATCATCAGTTTATTAATTATGTAAACACAAAGTCTCAACCCTTTCCACACTCTGAAGAAATGCACTTCTATCTTGACAGAATGTCCCGCCATCAAGAAAGTGTCATTTTACACCATCTGGTTTTATTGATTCTGCTTTGACACTCTTTTTTAAACCTTGATATTTCCTTCAGGCCGTCTTCCTCTCTCTCTCCAAACACAGCAAGTTAGACACACTTGTGTTTAAGTTGTTTGTATGCTTTTTTTCTGGATGATTCAGCCCTTGTTGCACTTGCTGAAAAGTCTCCTGTGCACTCTCATACAACTACATATTTTTAAAAGAGGATAAATGCTTTTATTCCAGACACTGGGATCTGGGGCACAATATATTATTTATAGTCTCTGTTGGTGTGATACATTAATAATTTGTTCCAAAGGGGTGGTGGGGGTGGGAATGGGGGAGGTGATCTGTAATTTATGGCCAGAGATGCTTCTTGTGCCATTGAGCTGCTATTTAAAATACAAATCAGTGCTATGATATGCCATGTGAGCAGATCAGGAGGTGGTTGCTGTGCACCGTTTACAGACAGTCAGGGCTTGAAATCTAAAATATTCAGAACATGCAAAACTGTTTTCATAAGCGAGCGAGAAGACTTCTGATTGGTTAAACTGTTTGATGGGCCTCAAGTGGGAATCATAAGCCTTAAATTGCATAGTCATTTTCAAATGCATTGTAGAACTTGAAACATTTTGTAACCTTGGTGTCGCTTGAATACTTGAATCAAAGTGTGATCCAATATTTCATATTTAAATCAGAAGTGTGTCATGTTTACAATGTTAAAATGTTTCTCCTATCTTAGCTTAATATGCAGAGACAGAATTTTCAAATAGTAAGCCATTTGTATGTTGATTTTCCATGGCTCTGTTTGTATTAAGGGTGTATTTGGGGTGGGCTATCTGTTTGTTCAGTCAGTGGAAGTTGGGGGAATTTAATGCTAGTGACACACACACACACACACACACACACACACACACACACACACACACGTGCCCCCCCCCCCCCCCCACACACACACAGTTTTAAGTCTTCCAGAACAGCAGTAGTCACATAACAAATGTTAAATAAATATATAATGCATGTTTTCGTGACACATCTAAACGCTTATGTTAACTGCTGAATATTTGATGATTGTGTGATGAATAAAATTTTTGATGATTGTATAAGCCCTCTGCATTATGCATTAATTGTGCCATGTCCATCAAACTGTTGTCGTGGTGCCCATTTGATGAATCATCACTTAATACAACCCCAGATGTCTCGACTCACCATAACTATCCTTCTGAATTGGTGGCTGGAGTTACGGCATGCAGTGCTCAGCAGTATGGAATGAAACACAGTGATTTATGTAGCCACCAATAGTCTCTCATTACTTCCATTTTGCCTACTTTGTGGAGTGTAAAGCAAACTCTTACTTGATCTCTTGGCATGACTGATTTTCCTTTGAAAAGGCTCTTTTGACTTGTACTAGGGTACATTCTTTGATTGTGCTTAATAATGTGTGTTGTTAAGTCGTAACACATTTATTAGAAAAATAAAATACATCCAGGCACATGCAGTGATTCAAGGGAATGAAAAAAATTATGATTCTTTGATAGGTTTGTGTACTCTAATAAATAAGCAATTTAGAGGAATGCATGACACATACAGTACTGAACCCTACCATTTTTATTACACTCTTCAGTATGTCTTATTATGCTTCTCCTTTTCTTTCTTGTAATTTGCTAATAATGCAAGTGAGATAAAGGTTATATGCAAATGCACCCATTATATCTGATAAGGTGGATGTTGATAAGGAATGTAGTCTCATCCTCCGATAAAGACTGAATTCTTTCATTGTTTTGGTTTCTTACAAAACTGCTATTTTAGTTCAGCAGTGTTAAATTCAATAGTGCTTTGTTGTGGTTGAAATTGGACTTACAGTATCATTGCATTATATCCTAAATTCTTTCTTTACATCTGTGGGCTATGGTCACATGTCAATTGCAGCTTTAGATGATTTTACAAGAAAACCAGAATTAAAAATCCAGAGGGTTATACCTGGATTAAATTGAGATTTTGGAGTTAAGGGAACCCTATGATCCAATGGTGATATTGGTGGTTAGAAGACCTGCTCCCCTGAAAATAATTTCCAGAATTCCACATAGGAATACCACATTCCCCAAAAACTGTATGACTTTACTCCTATAGAGAAAAATGCACTAAAATGAACTAATCAACAAACAATGCTATTACAACTGAACTTTACCCAAACCCCAAACCAAAATCTAACCATAAAGTGTAACCCCTTACAGGACTGTTACTAAGATTCTATCTTTTGGGTGGGCAAGTGGTTGTCTCTTCATTGAACCAGGAGGGAGGTGTCATGACCTTAGACCTGGTCATGACCTCTAACCTAAACCCTAAGCCTAACCATGATTTTAATTGGAAAATAACTTTTGTGCACCATGGAAGAAGACATTGGGGTCTGGAACAAGACAAGGGAAACGTGCAACTGGTTATTAGAATACATGAGTCTTTTGTATTGCACACATAAATAGTAACTAAATTTGAGTAACCAAATTTGTTCACAGACAATTCATATCATATATAGTAAAGTGTTGGATAGGAGGCTAGCTAAAATTTGAGGTATGTATTGTGTCCATTTGAAAATCTTCTGATGCCTTGGTCTCTATGGGAATAAAAATCATACATTTTAATATGAGCAAAGTCATACAAAATCTTATGATTTATTACTACGTACTAATTATTACGAGTTGTCATAACACTACCTTAGTACAGTCCTCTGAACCTCTGTGTCCTTCATTTAAGCACTGGGTTGAGCTATAAAAACACAGCAGCTGTCCTCACAACAATATTTGCATGCTTCCAGCAATCTGATTATGTTTCCCGTATTACAGATGAGAGGGTGCCAACAACTGAAATGTGCAGTTCAAGAGAGGTGAAAAAAGATCTCAGATGCTCTCTAATGGCTCTGACCCTGGGTAGAGTGGTTTTAAAACCCTTAACTGTCTCCTAAATGGAAAATGTATAACAGCATTGCATCTCACTTACCTAGCATACAACTGCAACATTTAACAAGAATCTTTTTGGATTTACACTTTATTGATTTACCAAAATGGAAAATAACATCATTAAATGAACCTAACAAGATTAAATATAAAACAGTACAAATGTTTGCATTGTTAGAGCTGCTATTTTAAGAATCACAACCAGTATGTGGCCATTTTCTGAATCAATTTTTAGTGTAAGAGAGGATGCTATCATTGCTCACCAGAGCAATGTCTATTTTTGCAGTACAGAACACCTCATAGTTTGCTTATGTGCCATTAACTGACAGGTTATCAATTACTCATTGCCCCTTTGGGATGACATTTTTTAATGTATTATATTGTATGATGTTGACCGTGGCAGAATCCAAAGGATGAAGGCAATTCATACTTTCTAAAAATCTTTTTTTTACAGTACTTTACAGTATACTTACTTGTCTTGTTAATCTACTTTTCCACTGTAATACATAGTATCTTACAGTTAGCATTTTTATATTATTTTACCAATAAACATTCTAACATTTTTGACAGTGTTTTGTATTGTATTGTAATGTATGATGCTCACCGTGACAAAAACCTAAGAATGAATAAATATAGTCCACCCTCTGACTAGTCCATCAATTGTAAGGTCATTCATATTTTCTACTTCCAAAAATCGGAATATTTTGACAGTATTTTTCAAAAAGATGAATGTTTTACCATGTTAAATCTAATATTTGTTTTCACCGTATATGGTATTGCTGTCTTCAATAGTCCTTGAAGAGAATTGAAATGCATGACACACACTGGGTCACAACTGGAGTGAAGCTCTCTGTGGTTATAATCCTGCATGGAAGCCTCCATGTATTTGGTACGTCACATCCTATGTGGTCAGGCTAATGTTAAGCTCCCAATAGGAGACTGAGCACTGATCTCTTCATAAACAAACACAATCAATCATTGAGCTAAAGTCAGCAATAGTCATAATGCAGGTGAATGTGGAAAGGATTTTTGATATAAAATGTGTAATACGTGAAAGTTTTTTAAAATTTTTTATTGAAGAGAACATACCAGACATGTGGGATTCAAAATCTAATTTCTAAATTCAAAATTGAAATATAGTGAAATTTAAGGATTTTGAAAAATGTAAGAAAAGGTGACAACTATTTAAGAATCTGCACTATTTCTAAGTCATTAATCAAATTTACATTAAGCAAATTTGATCAAAGGCCTTTTTTGATTCTTTTTTACTAAGGGTCAGATTACCTTACTTCTTACCTTAAAAAAAGATGCTCTTTGGAACATTCTCAAATCATGCTAGATAACATGGCTTATCAGTTCATGCCAGCTCGATGCTGTTATTAAAGAAAAAAAGGAACATACTAAATACTTATTAATTAATTCTAGAATTTGTGTTAATTTTTCTATTCATCTTTTCACTCAAACAGGTTTTCATCAATAGTTTTGAGAAATTTCAGTCAGGTTTGAAAGAAAACCACAGTACAGAAACTGACCTTAATTGTGACAAATGACTTACTGATGGCGGAGGTTGCTGGAGAGTGCACCGTTTTTGTGTTGCTTGATTTTACTGCAGCGTTTGATACAGTTGATCATTCAGTTTAAATCAAAACATTGAAGAGATACCTGGTGGGAATATCTGGGGTGGCTTTAGACTGGTTTGTTTCCTTTAGACTGTGTCTGTTGAATATGAGAAGTCCTCCTCTTCAAAAGTTAATTGTGGTGTTCCGCAAGGATACCTTTTAGTGCCAATATTGTTCAGTTTTGTTTTTATCAGTTAAGGAACATTTCAAAGGTTAGACATGTCTTGAGATTCAAGGATATAGAGAAGCTTATACATGCTTTTATTTTGTCTCACCTTAATTATTGTAATGCACTGTTTTAGTTTTAAATCAATGCACTTTAGAACATCTAAAATCAGTGCAAAATGCTGCAGCTAGACTTTTGTCACAAACTAGGTCTTTTAAACATATTACTCCAGTTTTAGCTTCTTTGCATTGGCTACCAATTCATTTAAGGGTTGATTATTAGATTTTATGAAGTACATGTGAGGCATTACATGGGTTAGTGCCAGAATATTTAGCAGAACTTTTAAGACCTTATGAAACTTCTTTGACCTCTTAGATCTTCTTGCCATGAACTGTTGGCTGTTCCGAGATCCAGATGCAAAGCTAAAGGTGACAGAGCATTCTAGTGAAGGTCCCACGATTATGGAACAGCCGGCCCTGAGATATTAGATCTGCTGAATCTGTGTCTGTTTTAAAATCTTGTTTAAAAACTAATTTGTATAGACTGGCTTTTGTACTTTATGAATGTGCTGTGTTTCACTATGTGTATTGCTTTTTTAAATATGTGATGTGAATATGTTGTGTTCTACTGTGTGTGTTTTTGATGTTATGTTTTGTGAAGCATTTTGTTCTAAATTGTCGCTAAAAAGTGCTATATAAATAAAATGACTTATGCAAATGATTTATATATTATGCTAATAATATAAATGTAATTATTAAATAAGAAAATTGTAAAATAGAAACATTATCATTAGTCTTCTCAGACGTATGGAGGGTGAACTGCATCTCTTCTACTCTGTAAGCAGGGTTTTTACTCCAAAAAATGGAAATGGGCAGTCACATTCACAAGGTGTCATATCTTGCCATGAATAACACATTACAGTCTTGTTCCTTAGAGATGGATGTGGCCATTATTCTGAGGGAAGCATCATTCTTGGTAAACAGGCCACATCCTGTGGAAGAAAGCTTAATGTTTTACGGCAGTGTTATGGAATCTACTCTGCTGAGCCTCCTGTACTTTGAAAAAACATTGTGCTTCAATAATCATCCATCAACTATATAACCATGAGCTTTGCACATATTCTTGATACACTATAACCTTTAAAAGTTTAAAAATGGCCCAGGAAGTTGGAGGAAAAGCAGGGAGACTTATAAAGGTGTTTTACAGCCTAACTAAAATGCACCTTGTGTTCCCTCTCATCTCAGGTGTGGGACATCTTGGCCTAGTAACATTGTCAGGGACAGTCTCAAGTGGGCAGCTCCTTACACTACTCTCCCGCTTTGAAAAATGGGACCTTGAGAACAAGCCATTAGTTCTGTAAGCCATTGATTATCCCACAATGATGTTACTGGGACCATACAGAAAGAGTTCTCATAGTTTCAAAAGCAGTGGCTTGGAGAGGGAAAATCCACTCCCTTCCAAACATAAATCTACACATATGCTCAGATTCCTTTCCTGAAGTATTGAAATAGTACTGTAAATAATGACTAGTCTTAAGTGTGAGTGTATTCACTCGAATCAATGCCATTTCGGGTGACAAAGAATAGCCTCAGGATTAATTCACAGCTTGATGGAAAGTCAAAGAATTCCGTTTCACCTTTTTAGTATGCAACACGTTCAAAATGAACAATCAGGGGGACATTGTTTAAAAATAGCTGACAAAATGTATAACAATCGTCTCTGTTGATAAAGAAGGAAATCTAAACAGCATTCACTTTTTATTGTAAAATATGAGGAACAGCATGTACCCTCATTGACCCCTATTGTCCATCAGAAGGGAGGGGGGGCTGTTTGTATTAAGTCTCATTACGCACTCATTAGCATTCTAACAGCATTTGCATTAAAGCCTAATGAGATGCAGTAAACCTTGTTTTTGAGTGCAATGTTTATACTCATTATTCTGGCCAATCTTAAGCTTCCATCTTGGAAGTGCAAAGTGTTTCTAATTACTTGACCATGTATATGAAACTGACCATGTATATGAAACTGAGCAAAATAAGTCAGATGGAAAAAAAGAAGACAAGCCTGCACACTATCACCAATTTTACATAAGAACAAATGGCATGGCAGTTATTTTTCACAATAAAATGACATGTTCACTTATACTTGTCTTTTGGGAGGGAAGTTATTAAGATCAAGGGCGATGGAGGATTTAATTTGATTGAAATGAAGAGGCCTAATCTCACTAATGTAATCTATCCAGCCTTAGAGACGCTTTCCCTGTATGTCTCTGACTCAGAATGACTTCATTTCCATTCGAGTGCCCATCGTGGACTTCAAAATGATTGCTGTATCACGACTACATGTTATGCCTCACAGTGAGTGACATTCTCCAATCCATATTTCGTCAACACACCTCTCTTACTCATTCGTTTTGTCATTTACATTTAATTTCAATCTCTGCTGGAAAACTTTTATTGCCATGCCCTTAAATCCAGCCCTATTTTTTTTATAGCAGGAACATGTTTAAATGAGAATACTGAATTTGGTCCAAACATTTCTTAGAGCGTTTTATGAATATATCTCTAGTAGAAAGCTGTAATTTGAGCTATGCCAGATAATATTCCTTGACTGTAGAGTACTGGCTATTGAATTAAAGTGTCAAAAGCAATTCATAATTGGGTACATTTATGCATTTACCAGACCCTTTTATTCAAACCAATTTTTGGTGGATTTCATCTATAGATTTTTTTGTATGATTTCCCTGGGAATGGACCATTTTCACAGCCAGTGATGAAACATTTTTGCTTTAAAGGAATAGTTCACCTAAAATTTTCTCATGATTTACTCACCTTCATGCCATCCCAAATGTGAATGACTTTATTTCTTCTGCTGAACATAAACAAAGATTTTTAGAAACATTTCTCAACTCAATAGGTCCATATAATGCAAGTGAATGGTGATCAGGCCTTTGAAGCTCCAAAAAGGATATTAAGTCACTATAAAATTGGGGTGTGACGATACACTTAGCTCATGAGATGATACACGATACTGGGTTCACGAGAACGAGACAATATTTTAACACTATATATATGACTGGACTTTTATTCAACTTGGGGATGGACAATCCACTATTTTCTTTTCGATCCGATACCAAGTATTTTAGGCCAGTATTTTTATGAATTCTTTGGATAAAATTAGTAACTTAAATTATTATTTAAATTTTTTAGATATTTATAGGCTTAAGCAGAAAATTATTAGGCTGCTTTGTTTTCCTCAGACCTTGTGGATTTTAGTTGTCTTTGCATAGTGATTGTGTTAGCCTTGGTGTACGGCACTATTTTCTTACAGTACTAACATATTGTTCGTGTCTTGTCACCTTCTCTGCCATTTAATGTTTCAACCGGGTTTACAAAATGCTGCCACACAAACGATTTAAATGTGGCGGGGGCATCTTCTATCCTAATTTCACCCTCAAATTCCATCATGCTGATATCGCGAGACAGCTTTTCACCTAGACGAGAAATATCGTCAAGTAATATCGCAAGATCTCGTGGAACGAGATCTTGTCACACCCCTACCATAAAAGTTATCCATCAAACTCCAGTGGTTTAATCAATATCTTCTGAAGCGATCCGGTCACTTTGGGGCATGAACAGACCAAAATAAAACTCCTTTTCACTTTACATCTTGCCATTGTAGTCTTTCAGCACGATCATGATTTCAAGCTCAATTACACTTCCTAGTGCCTGACACATCCGCACAGTGCTAGATGGCGCTATAGGAAGTGTAATCGAGCTTGAAATCTTGATCGTCAAGGAGACTGCTTTCAAGATGTACAGTGAAAAAGGAGTTATATTTAGGTATTTTCTCACCCAAAACAAACTGGATCACTTCAGAAGACATTGATTAAACAACTTGAGTCGCATGGATGACTTTTATGCTGACTTTATCAGCTTTTTGGAGCTTAAAAGGCCTGGTCACAATTTACTTGCATTGTAAGGACCAACAGTGCTGAGATATTCTTCTAAAAATCTTAGTTTGTGTTCAGCAGAAAAAAAAGTCATACACATCTGAGATAGCATGAGGGTGAGTATATGATGAGAGAATTTTCATTTTTTGGGTGAACTATCCCTTTAATTTAGCAGAGTAAATCTTTTTTTTTTCTTTTGCTTTTGGTGTTGGAGCAAATGAGAGCCAAAAATAATTTTAGCAATGATCGCCCATGTTAACCCCACTATAGTTTTCTTCTGTGTTCCCAACCCACAAATGTTGAAAATGTTTTTTGTTGAAGTCTGAATTAAAAATGTTATATAGTTTGGCAGTTGAATGTTGCAATGAGTATAAATGTGTCTAGTAAGGAAATATAGTTCCTTATAGTTTATAGTAAATAGTAATGTGTAGTATTACCAAAATTTTCTTCATTTTCACAATTGCCAAGAGCTCATGCAAAAAAAAGCAGGCTGTTACTGTATGAGGCTTTGGTGTGTACCTGTTGCTTTTAGGTAATGAACTGGCAATAAACCAACAGTCATTTTTTATCTTTAATTCACAAACATAGTTGGCTTCAAGCAACAAGGATTTCTCACCAATGAACGAAACTTCTTGTACAGTTCATTCGGAGAGAATGTAATCGTATGTTTTAAGCAAATGGTTAGCAACTGAACAGTAATAATCAACTCCAATGGGGCATTAATAAAACATATCAAGACTTGCCTAAAATTCTATAGGTTTTATCGGTGCAAAAAGTCACGATGGCCAGGGTCTTTCCTCTTGTTCTGATTTTCTTATTTTCTTTGTCATGACAATATCCCAGTAATTTTAACACAGATGTCTCTCTTACATTATATTTGATCTTTAATCAGGCAACAAAGCATCACCAGATATAGAAAATTCTTAATTATTAACAAGATCTCACTGATCAGCTGTTGACAACTAGACCAATATGTGTGTGTGCACAGACCCAGCTCTATAAGGGGGAAACCAACCCCCTCTCTTACAGGGGGTAAAATACAGTGGCAGTATTTGTGTCAAATGGTAATACCATGGTAATACCAAATTGTATTTTGATAATACTTATTTTTTTATATACATTAGTGCTGATTGATTAATGTACCATGGTATTTAGATGGTACTCCAAGGTACTTCAAAAGAATAACATGGTATAAGCATAGTACCATGTCCAAAAACTCAAGGTAATACCATGGTACTTATCTATCTATGGTCAAGCTTTCACACATCTTAGAGCTGGAGCAGTGTGTGTGTGTGTGTGTGTGTGTGTGTGTGTGTGTGTGTGTGTGTGTGTGTGTGACATACATCGATCCCACCAATACTGCATTGGTCAAAACAGAAGATGGGACATGATTTCACAGAAAAACAGTAAGAAGAGGAACGTTGGGGAAAAATTTAAGTGTGAGATCTCTGAAAGTCAGTTTGGTAGGGTTTGGTTCCATTTACAGTACATTGCAGTCTTGAAGAGCATATTTCATTTTGACATTGATGATTTGTCTCCAAAAAATGTTTTGCAGAGTTTTTCAAAGCTTTTGGAGATGATGTTTTATCTGATGAATGGCTTCAGAGCAGTGCACTAGTGTATTTATTCAATTTCTTTCCTAACATTTGTAACAAAGACGAAGATTGAGTGTCAGTTGTTTTTGTAAATTTCTCCATGCGGTTTCTCTTCTGTTTATCCATCATCTCTAGCAAACTTTAATTGACATATAGTATTGAGTAGAAAACTTTGATGTTTCCTAAAAAAAGTAGATTATTTTTCTCTTTTGTTGCCAGGGAGCATTACTTTTCGGCCATCTTGTGTCCTCTAACAGGAAGCCAGGTTCTAACAGCGCTCCTGTGGCAAATGTCTTTGGGGCATCAATGTCTCCCTCAGAGTGATGTGAGGCCCCGGGTGGCAAGAAGGGAGGAGATGAGCGATAGAAGAGCCAGTGGGAGAGTCTGAGCCATGGGTGGGGGACATAGAGCTCTCTGGCTGGACTGCAACTCCTCACAGGTGTCACCCTGGCATTGGGTCTTCTCGCACAGTATGCCGCTGAATCCCGATGGACACTGGCAGCGCTGGTGGTGGTGACACACACCTCCATTCTGACAGTGCAAAAGAATGTTGTCACACACTCTAGCTGTGGAGAGCAGAGAAAAAGTGTGAGCATGCATCGCTTGGCTTGTCTTGTCAGGATACACTTTCCATGAATAAAAGTGCATCCATCAAATTGATCGTCAGGTTGCTGTGTGTGATTGTTTATGATGGCCGCTGGAGAGACACTCAGTGGTATCTTTTAAGGACACTATGGAAGATGTTGTCCTAGTAGTGATATGATTAATCAGAGAGTGAGCAGTGGTATTTAGGGCAGGAGATATATCTATTTTTTCAGTATGTGATGAAAATTGAAAACACAGCTGCAGACTTTTGGCTAATATCTGTCATCCCTGCTGAAAAGACAAGCATAAGCCAGCAATAAGGAACAGATGACTCAAAAATGAAATTTCTAGAATTATTTACTCAAACTCATGTCATCCAAACCCATATGACTTTCTTTTTTCTGCAAAACACAAAAGGAGATATTTTAAAGAGTCACAATTGCTTATTTCCATACAATGGTAGTTGATAGTGACTCACTTTAAAGCTTAATAAAGCACCCAAATGTGTAATTAAAGTAGTCCAACCAGCTTGTGCAAAAGCCTTCAGAAAGCATCACTTTTTATGATGGACAGAGTGAAATTTAAGTCATTATTCAATCTCAGATCAAATCAAATAATTTATAATCTCATGTATACAGAGATCACATCAAATATGGCAACATGTGAATAACATCAAACATCATTGGTTCTTACAAATCTCGTGACCAAATGTCATGACACAAGAACCAATGATGTTTGGTCTCTGTATAAATGAGATAATCAATTATTTTAATTGATTTGGGAGTGAATAATGACTTAAATTTCTATTTGTTCATCATAAAAAGTGGTCGTATGACTTCAGAAGACTTGGAATATAATAATGCAAGAGTCACATGAACAACCTTTATGACTTTTGGATGTTTTTTAAGCTTTAAAGTGAGACATTATCCACTGCTATAGAATAGAAATCAGACGTCATTCTAGTTAAGAAGGCTGGCACACCAGCATCCAAAACACAACTTGTTCTGGTGACCAGCAACATTATGCTTGTTTTTTCAGCAGGGATGGAGCTACAGGACCAATAGAAGTACAGAGTGAATTCTGCACTGCTGGTAACCTCTTACAGGAAACTCTATGAGATTTGTCCTTTTAATATGCAAACGAGAACATGAAGGTCATTCTACCATGCAGCAAAACACAATCAACACCTACTGTTTGGGAACCTTTCAAGAATGCTTTGAAATGTTTTTGATTTCTTGCCTAGTCTGAAGTCTATTCTTCTTTTTTTTTTTCAATGAAAAACAAACATGCCACATAATTAAGTTTAGCTGGTGTACCCCCCCTCCCATTTTATAAAAATCTATAAAAACAGTGCAGTACTGTGCAATGAAAGGTAGGCTATGATGCCAGTCCAGCCCAATTCACTCTAATCTCAATTCCCTTGACCTGTAAACATGCTCTTCGGTGGAAAAAAAGATGAGTGCTGTTGCATTATACTCCCTTCCATTATTGAGGAAAATATTTACTATGGGAGGAGACAAAGGGATATTTGCTCATAAATTGAGTGTAATTGCATGCTGCTTTCTTCATTGAAATGGATTAAATCCAGGTATATCCCTCCTAGGAGAAGGGACAGAATAAAGCTGAACTAAACCAGCCGTAGATATCCAAATTTTTTATTTATATCTAGTGATTTGGCAAACAACTATTTTTGGCTTGTTATGGGATGTCTGTACTATTATTCACAATTAAAATGTTTGTTTCCTCAAAAATAAAAATTCTGTCATCATTGACTCTCATGTCATTCCAAACCTGTATGACTTTTCCATGGAACATAAAATGGATCTTATGCAGAAAGTTAGGGACAGACAGTCTCACTCTCCATTTACTTTTATTTTATGGCAAAAAGATGCAAGTGAAAGTGAATGGGGACTGAGACTAACCTTTTTCTTAACATCTACTTTTGTGCTCCATGGTAAAATGAAAGTCATATGGGTTTGGAACAACATTAGTGTTAGTAAATTTTCATATTTGGGAGAATGATCACTTTAAGCATTAATTGAGTGATTTAATATTACATAACTTGCATTAAAGACACAATATGGCCAGTTATTTTGCCTGTCAGCACTTTTGGAATGCTGCTTGCCCAATCAAATAATAGGACATAACCATTCCATAATATTGACATACAAGTCGAGAAAACATAGTGTACATCTAACAGAAGAGCCTTTTAAATAGCATTTTAAACATTGAGGAGGCTATTTTAACTCTGAAATATTTTATTATCTCTCAATCCTCGAAAAGCCCATCTGGCACGGTTTAACGGTTGCTCAGAAAGGCTCAGATGTCCGTTTTGAGCGACAGGTCTGGAAAGATTTTACTGGGATTTAAACTTGAAATCTGCAGGCTCTGTTTCTTCAAATATTTACACGCACACCAACGGAACATTGAACACACTGATGCCAGTCCCAGTTTTCATCGTGGTTGATGTGCAAGGTCATCCGTCACATATAGTGTACAGAGGCATGGACTGCATTTGCATTTGCGCTTGTGTTTTGCTTTAACTTCTGACCTAAAAAAAAAACCTGTAGTGTGAACCCTGGCCGAGTTCTGCCTCTCCCTGGGAGACATGTGCTATATTGCACCTTCGTCATGTGCAGTGACTTTTTCGCACACTAACAGAACCGAATAGGCAGCTCCTGACTTGAGCAATAGTGAAGCACGCATCCAACAGATCTATCCATTCACTGACAGGTCAGAGAAGAGGAAGCTGCTAAAATCACAGTGTGTTAATCAATGCTGTCTCTTATACGCCCTGCCTTATGATGAGAGCATTTTTTACTGTGGATTCCATACAGCAGGAAATATGTTGGGAATGTGGACTGGAGGTACAACATTCCTTACAGACATCTCCATAGCGACTTTTGCCTGCATCATGAAAACCTCCTACCATCATACCATTCTAACCTTAGTTCAGAGGATTCCGTCATAGGGCTCTATTTTCGTGAGTGTGCAAAGCGCTGCGCAATGTGCTATGACCGTGTGCAAAGTCTTATCCAATTTTCATGGGAGTGCTCATTCTAAGCGCAATTTTCGTGCCAGCACAAATTGCAAATGGCCGTAGGTGTTTGCACTACTGTGTATGCGCCTAAACTGTGGGTGTATATTATGCAAATAAAGTGGCACAAAGCGCAATTTGCTTTTTCCTAAGGATTTGGTCATTGAGCTAAGACGTTTCAATACCACCGCTTAGCAGGTGGTAATAAAGTTCATGTCAAAATTCTGAAAGTACAGAACATCAAATAATGTTTGCTGCTGAATCTGTTTGTTGAATCAATAGAGATTTTTGCAGAAATCATTTAGAAGATCAAAGTGGAAACAAACAAAGAAGCTTCATTTGTATGAGTATATATACTCGAGTTGGAAAAAATCTGTGATTGGTTGCTTTAAGAGCAAATAATTCATAATTAAAACTTAATAATAAATATTAATAAATGAATGTAAAATCATTTCTCGAGGTCTTACCTTGATTTCGGTTTGCTGCTCCAAGTGATGAAGCATTTGGCCGAACTTCATTAAAGTAAAAGAAAAATTATTGTTGCATTTGTTTTTCACTACTTTAAATAGGAATCATTGTAATAAATAATAAATAATTGAACAGATTTGTAGATACTTCTATCCATTTTAAGCAAAATTATGAATTATATGAGCTGTTCCATACTAACTACTGAGAACATACCAAGTCATCGGCAGACCTTGAATTAGGAGGTCTGAATATTTGTACAAATTTCCATTTTATGCCCTGAATGAATAAGTGAATTACTCACCAGAAGTGCCAAGATTGCTTGGGATACCTGGAGAAAAAGAAAGCACTCAGATAAGCGTTAGAATTTGTATTGCATTTATACATATATCTGGGTTTCAGCCTCTAAAATAAATGTTTAGTTTTCAGTTGAATGTGTGATAAACTGGCCTCACAGCTCGAGGCTTTTGGTAAGGACATTAGACAAATGGCAAAAATGTAATCAAACCATTGCATATGATTTTGGCCAGTCTTTCTTACTGTCTGATTATAATAAGCAGTGCAGTGCCACAGCATCATCAAAATCAGTGACAAAATTGAAGAGGTGCAATTACAGTATAGTTCCCTGTTTTTGTTTTTTTTTTGTCAAAAGGATACTTGCATTGGAAAGTCTTTTTCATTTACATTTGGCCAACCAGAGTGATTTATGTTACTGTACCGATCATTAATCAGCAGTGCTGTTAGTTGGCACACATTTTAATCAATGATTTGACTTTTCTATGCATCAAATTTTTTTTCAGTCCATCTAAGATTATGACAGGCCTGACATTTCAAACTGTTGGACCCACATACTGCTATCCAGTCAGACTGTAGGACACTTTTTCAAGAATAAAATGCCTTGTGTTTTGGCACAGAAATACCTCAGCATGCAGTGGCTGCAAAAACTATGGACCACTGCAGTGGTTGATATTTTGTGTATTCCCTTGTGTTATAGTTTCCTGTGTAAAATGCTTGACCTAGCAACTGTGACTAACTGAGTAGATATTTCATTGCAACATTATTGTTTGCCCCCAAAAGAGTTCAGACAGGACGTGGTTGAATTCTTGCATTCAGAGCAGTGTTATTATTGTTATTGAAAACCAAAATGAAAACTAAATATTTTTTTTTATTTTTTTATTAAATAAATAAAACTAAAATAATTGGACAAAACTGAAATAAACTCAAATGCAATTGAATCACTCAGTTACAGAAATAAAAAAAATACCACAAATTAAATTTAGTTTTAGTTTTTTGTAGTATATAATACAATTAACATTTTTTAGAACCAACTTTCATTAAACATGAAAATGCCACTAAATTGCAACAACACGGGGACATTTAACAGCATAAATAATATTTAAATGTTATCAGTTCACACATTTCTGTAACTTTGACAGCCCTATAGTTTGTCAAATTAAAAGTAAAAAAAACTAAATATACTGTTAAAAAGATAAAAATGTTACTAATACTAACAGTTATAGAGCACTCAAAAAAGGAATTTTGCAGGTTGTTCAGTTTACTTAATTAAAATGAACTAAAGCAACACAATTGTAGAGCATTTTGTCACATTTCAATCCAATTAAATTTATATTAAATTATATAAAAGATGTAAATTTACTAATCCATTTGAGTTTTGACTACATGAAGACTTTTTGTAGCATTGATGAAACTGAGCAGGGGATTTCCATTTCCGAGGATGCTTTGCATGGGACTGGATGGGGTGAAAAAAGGTTGAATTTAACTGTATTGTATGCATTTTTATTAATATTTAATATTCTGTTATATTGGTAAATTAGTCCAATTACTTACTGTTAGTTCACAGTAAAAAAAATTGTGAGCAGGAGTCCAAAAATGCACCAGAGTTTAAGACGATAATATATATATATATATATATATATATATATATATATATATATATTTATAAAACCCTGGTTGAGAGCAGTCGTTCAATACTCGTAGCACATCATAGCCCTCATTATTCAGTCAGTTATTGACTGATGGCTAATTGGGAATTCTGCTCACCTGAACTATGAATGACAAGTGTGGAAAACAGGCAGAAGTGGACAGCTGGTGGATGAGCTTAATGTGCCTTGATTAAACCAACACATATCTTATTCATAACTAAAGTACCAAACACACATACTTCTTCACTCCTCGAGCACCTGTTCTTCTCACATGGGGCCCAACATTCAAACAAGAGCAGAGAACTGAAAATACTCTGCTGCAAATAAGATCTTAAGGTTTGGCCTGGTTAAAGTCTGTCACCCAGGCACAAGTATATAGGCACTTTTTTATTGATTATTATTTTTTTTTTTGTGTCATATTTTTATATTGTGACATTTGTTTTCAATTCTACAAAACTAAACTATATGGCCAAAAGTATGTGGACATCCCCTTTTAATTAACATGTTTGGCCATTCCATGAATCCCAGTGAAGACAAATCTTAATGCTACAGCATTCAGTGGCAGTCTAGAATTGTGTGCTTCCAACTGTGTGGTAACAGTTTTTGGAGAACTATTTTCTGTTCCATTATTACAATACCTCTGTGCACAAGAAATAATGTATTAAGTCTGGTGTGGAAATACTTGACTGTCCTGCACAAAACCCAGAACAGAATACCACTGAACAAATGTCTGATGAATTGAACGCCGATTGTGAGGCAGGCTCCGTCACTCAACATCAGTGTCTGACCTCACTGATGCTCTTTTGCCTGATTTGGAGCAAATCCATATAGCTACAGGAGCAAGGAGTGGGATTAATCACTATGGTTTTGAAATTAAATGTTTAATCAGTATGAATCTTGGTGTTCAGGTGTCCACAAACCTTTGGCCAAATAGCATAGTCCACAGAGCAGCGGAACCAACAAAATTGGCCAGAACAGAAAACTTTATTTATTCGGTTTAAGGCGTCCCATCTTGCAAGCCTGCTTTGTGTTGTCTTGCTCCATGTGGAAGACTGGGGTAAATTCTGTGAAATTATTCCATGTTCCAAAAATGACTAAATATAATGAAATATATAACCATTCAACACAATACCATTCTATACATGACCTTTCAAACACTGATTATTAAAGGGATAGTTCACCCAAAAATAAAAATCCTATCATTAACTCACCCTCATGCCATCCCAGTGTATGACTTTCTTTCTTCTGCTGTATATTTCACAGAAATATTTCAGCTTTGTAGATCCATACAATGCAAGCGAATTGTGATCAGGCCTTCAATGCTCCAAAAATCACATAGAGTCAGCATAAACATAATCCAGTGGTTTAATCAATGTATTCATAAGCAATCCAGTTGGTTTTGGGTGAGAACAGACCAAAATGTAACTCCTTTTTCACTGTCCATCTTGACAGCAGTCTCCATGGCGATCGTGTTTTCAAGCTCAATTACACTTCCTATAGCGCCATCTAGCACTCATGCATCAAGAGCTAGGAAGTGTAATCGAGCTTGAACTCATGATCGTGCCTAGAGACTGCAATGTCAAGCTGTAAAGTGAAAGTGAAAAAGGAGTTATATATTGTTTTTTTTTCACCCAAAACCAACTGGATCACTGCAGAATACATTGATTAAACCACTGGAGTCATAAGTATTACTATTATGATTTTTATTCATTTGCATTGTATGGACCTACAGGGCTGAAAAATTCTTCAAAAATCTACTACAAACTACATACATTTCTTTGAATTTCACTACAGGTACGCTTTAATTCTACTTTCATATGTTACATTATGATAAGCTGTTTTTTTAAAAACTCAATTCAAATTCAAATTCAGGAATGAAAGGCATCCCAATCCCTAATATTTTATTTATTTATTTATATATTTATTTAACCAATAGCAATTTTTTCGCAATATATCAAAATACCACTGGCTGTCCCTTCCATCATTGTTTTTTCAGTATGGAGAGAGATTGCTCCTCTCCTCTGTCTGGCAGTAGGGAGCTGGTGTAAAGGCACAGCAGGATCCTTTTGCTTTCACATAAAATGTTACTCCCTGTCTCTCTCAGCCCATCCTACCTGGCAGAGAGATTTCATTTTCCGATGAATTATTTGACACAGGGTCATATGTAGCCATATATCTGCATGAGAAAGGACCTGCCTACCAGAAGACAAACAAAGAGATAAACTGCCCTCATGATTAAAGCAGATGACTTGATGACAGATGAAAGCTATTACAGCTTAATTAAATTCTGCACATTCAGCAAATTTGTCTTATGTGAGAGCCATATGTTTAATAACCTCCAGTGTAATACGAGCTGCGTAGGAGAAGTGGTGTGTCGTTGGAATCATGCTCATTTGTGGGGAAGGGTGACAATGCAAGGGTGGGAAGGTATTGGTTTCAAAAACCTGCAGGGGCAATAATGTTATTTTGTTTTCATATGCAATCCTGTTGCATTGTGGATTTCTTGCCAGAACATGTGCTAATGTTGATTTTGATATAGCTGGTCCTTGGTTCCCTTTGTTGGGCACAGATGTGTCCTGGTATTGGGTTTTTAATAACTGGCTGTCAGTCTAAGCTTTGCCCCTGCATTATGAGGGCTTTCATAACTGGGTAAAGGCTAGAGCTATATTAAAGTCTTTCTAAAGCATGTATACACATACACAGATATTCTACACACCACCCACACAACAGCATTTCAGGTGACACAAATCTAATATTGCCGTAAAATATCAAGCATGAATTGTTGTATAATGTCAAGAATATAAAGGAGAATATTCATAAACTGAAATATCAAAGTGGACAATGCCTTTCCACTTCACGATACACCAAGCCATCAAATGTAGTGAATGCATAAGTAAATGGCCTGTGCTTAATAGTGGTAACTTAGTTTTGAGTGGACCTGCACTGAGGGGGCCAGAGGGTTCTCCTCCCACCATCTGGACAGTGCTGAGCCTCTCTCTGTCCCTGAGCTACAGTTACTGACTTCATTAGATTTATTAGGGCAATGAACCTCCTGCCTAGGGCTGAGAACTTGACAGATGTGCCACTACTCAACGCCAAGATGGGGATAAAGGAAAAGATGACTTCTATCTCTCAGAGGTTGGGAGAAGCACCAAAATCTTTTTTTTTATACTTATATTTTGGATCAGTGAAGAGAAACTTTATATTTGATGTACATCTGTGTTATGTGCTGCCTACAGGTTGAACTGGGCGATACAGCCAAGAAATGTAATAATTTAATAATCAACCATGGAAAAACCCACATCAGTGTACCGGGGGCATGTCACCCTCATTGTGTATGGTGGTTACGGCCCTGATAATAAGTATACCCTGAATGTAAAAAAAAATACAAATCGTCTATCAAATGCATACATTTAAATGCTTAGTTTGATCTCGCTATCAAAATTATTGCAAATATAACATGAATATTCCATATAATGCCCAGCCCTACCTACAGGCTTATTGCTTTTCTTTTTGTTGTTGCTTGTAAATTAAATGTCATTTGGAACATACAACTGAAAAGGTCATGTTTGGTGCTTGATGGAGCACTATACTTTACCATGAGTTTTGTAGAGAGGGAGATGGGGTACTCACAGATATTGGCAGTACCCTTGGGGATGGGCAGGTAGGAGCCCATGCTCCAGGCTCTGCCCTGGTAGTGTCTCTTACAGCGGGCACAATCTGGCCCTGTGGTGTTATGTTCACACTCGCAACCCAGCTTCCCTTTGTCGAACACGCAGCTGTTGGCATGGAGATTGCACTTGCACCTACCAGGACAAAAAAAACAAAACAAATGGTAAATGTCAGCCAAAGCTAATGTTTCCATTTTGATGCAGTGAACAAAGAAATAGCCATAATGTTTGACGTCTTAGCCGACTCATAATATTAATTCCATTGCGATGGGTTTTGAGCCTCTTTGTGGCATATCCATTACAAACTCCAACCTTTAACATAGACTTCCCATGACGCTGCGGAAGAGAGATTCATTATGCCGTTAAAAACAGAGCTCATTTGGGCATGCCCCTGTGGAGATACTGAATAGAAGCGTGGGTCACATCTGTGACACAAAAGCAGAATGAAAGCCTCTCAGTGGTTGGGCTTTAACATTGAAAAAAAAGGAAAGAATAAAAGAAGTAAGAAGTCTATCAACACTAACAGCACCTCTTCAAAGTTCCTGTGATGTCTGCTGGGAGAGAAGCTTTGACAAAGAATCACTGTTGTTTCAGGGAGTTTAGAGAGCATTAAACATTTTAGTAACTGCCAAAGTTAGATTACAAGTTATTTAGAACGTATTTTCATCTGCCGTCAAATACACTCTCCACCAGGAGTCACATTCACCTGAAGAGGTAACCATAGCAACAGTTGACTGCTCCAGCGGTTTCTGTTAGGATCAGTTTAGGATGGTACACTAAAAAACTATGTCATTATATATCATTTTAATTTACATCAAATCACAAAAACACTTATCTCAGTCTTTTGTCTATTATGTCTTTGAGTGTCAGTTGACATTTTGCATACTATACTTGAGTTGGGTTGTGCAAGACGACCTATTCAGTCATATTAATCATTTTGTATATTGTTTCTTCTATGCAGTTCATTAATAAAGTTCCATTTTTGATTTAAGGACACATTTGTTTAATTTTGTATGATAATCAAAACCAGTTGATGAACTGCCACTTGATATGAGTGGTCTCACTTTCCATATCTACTCAAAATATAATTTGCAGTCATTGATTTTGCCAGGAGACAAAAGGTTACAACTGTGTTGTGTACTTCTGACCTCTGTCTCCCAGTGTGATGGGCAGTGGTTAATGAGATCACTGAACATTCTGAATATGCTACACCTCTCTGGGGATTTTGTGTTCAGCATGATATCAAGTCAGTTTTTCTGCTGTACATTCAAGAGATGCATTTTTCTCTTTGGAAAACCACAGAGGTAAGGATATGTGGCTACCTCCAACTGTGAACTTGAGACAGACACATTACAGATATACATCCATTCCAATTGACTTTCTACTTTTCATGCCATTGCACATAAATGATTAATAACTGCTGGAAAATGCCACAAAAAATGCTCTCATTTCAGCTTTAATGATGGCTGAATGTAGTCATGCTGCTGTAATGCCTTAGCTCATGTAGATTTCAATACCTTCTGTCCTAGATTACCTCAAACAGCAAATGAACCAATTTAACATTAAATGGAGCTTAGTGCTTGTTCAAATGTTACAACATTTGATGGACCTTTCAAAAAGTACTTCATGTAATATTCAATCTGACCCCTCTGCATGTGCTAACCAGGGATATACATATCACTGTTCAATTCAGAAGTTCGCAAGTTAATGTAATCCTGCCATTGGGATAGTGTAAACATGTTTGGCTCGCTGTCCCTGGAGGAGGGCTCGAGGATTGACCCGATGATAGAACAAGCAGTTGCTGCTTACGGAGGCAGCCTCACACTAGGTTCTGCTTGGGGGATAGGAAACTGAGAGCTACAGGATAGGTAGAGAATGAGTAAAGTGAAAATAGGCGGAAACACTTCTAGTTAGACATTTCGAAGTTTTAGGTTTATTTTCTTCACGATTAAGTGTTGCAAGACACCTGCGAACACGCTTGTACAAACAGTTGTTGAGGGAGACATTATTAAACATAGCATCTGCAGACACCTTAAACTTAATTGTTAGCTAGATTAAATATCTGGAACATGTGTGATGCAATATCAGGATACATGCTTGTGCATACGTACAATGTCAGTTGTGATTTGTCACATAAGATACACATAAGAATACCATAGTCTGATATTTATTTAACTTAAGCCTTTGGTTTGGAGCTTTGTAGATTGTTCTCCAATGTAATGCGAGTAATTAAATGAACTTTGTATTACTGGCATGGGGTAACTTTTCTAATTTTGGATAGGATGTACGAAATCATTTGGAGTTTGTGTCTGAGAACTGGATAAAATAGATATGGACGCCTTTTGCAGTAGTGTGGTGAATAAATACAACTTATTTATATTGATAACCTTTAATAAATTCTAAAGAAAAACTAAAATATTGTGAGGATTAAGCATAATGCTAAGGTGAATGATCTGGCGCCGATTTCAACTCGTTACTTTGAGTGGAGCACAAGATTATGGCAGATTGTTGAAACACTTTAAAGTCATGCAGCAATTATGTTCTATGGTCAAGCTATGTGTTCCACTTTAAAGGGAGAATAATCATGATAGTCATGTTGGAAGGTAACTTCAAATGTAATTTCTGAAAATAAAACTTATAATACATTTATATAATACAATAATATTAATTTTAGCATTATTGTAAATGAATAGTCTCTTTCTGATTTTCAGCATCATGGAGGTAAATATACCTGTATTCAGTTCTTGGGCTGCCTCTCTGGAGTATCATAAAGGGTAGTCAGTTAAATCTCTTCCATAACTCTAATCTGTGGATGTATCTAACGTCACTTCATCTAGATAATAAAATTCCCTTAAGTGCT
Source organism: Moxostoma hubbsi (assembly GCA_032164185.1). NCBI lineage: Eukaryota > Metazoa > Chordata > Actinopteri > Cypriniformes > Catostomidae > Moxostoma > Moxostoma hubbsi. The sequence continues at coordinate 19,694,104 of JAVLUX010000009.1, forward strand.
GTGCTTTGAGATCTGACCCTCGGGTTAATTAAAAACCAGCCGAAACTGGATCATCAAGCCAAAGTCACAAAGTTCAGTGTAACCGTGGTACAGCGGCGAGGGACGTGATGCTTTTGCCGTTGGCATTGTCATATTGAAATTGGAGGGAACCTTGAATATAATTTTGCTGGTGCCGCTGGGAGAACGGCTGGCACGGCAACCATTTGTGGTGGCAGAGAGATGAAAATCCATTTAATATTTCTTTATTGGCCTTTTTTCTCCTTGCTCCCTGATGGTGGTTTTGGCCATTATCTAAGAGTGGCACCACTCAGTGACTCATTTAACTCCACTCTCCACCCTTCTGTTATGAATCAAGGATGTAAGTGTTTTGCATTGTGGTTTTGCTCTCTAAAGATATGGCTCAGGGCATTATGCTGAGCATCATTTTCTATGAGGTTCATAACTTATAGTCATGATTTTTTTTTTGGTCACAATGGGAGTTCGGGTGAATCTGAGCAACGTCTTTGAATGAAAAAAAAAAAAAAAACTACCCTCCTTTTTGGATGTATAAACATAAGACGTGCATAGCTTAGATTAGGAAATGATGTGATGCAGTGCTGTCTTAACGTTAGCCCAATAACCAGTTCCTTTACACACAGGCATCTGAACTCCCAGGTCCCATTACAGAAAAATATAAACAACGTTTGAAATTGATTGCCTGTCTTCACTGGAAGTAGAAAGCAGACTTTGTCAGTACCTCTTGCTATGTTTCATCCTGACCTTGGTTTCTCCTGGAATGTTGACAGTGTTCTTCCTTCTGTATGAAAACCTCTTCCATCCCCTATTCTCTCTATGCTCACTCATGTTCCTACCTCAATGCAAAGTATTTTAACTAAGAGGCCACCCACTAGCAAAAAATTATATATTATTTTTTCATATACTTCTTTATTTTAAGATCTTGATGTAAGAGTCTTTTGGGTGTACAAAAGATTTTTATTTTGTTATTTTATTTTTTAGTAAATCATTGTTTAAGGTGAAGAGAAGTGTGTAATTTCTGTGCCATGAAATGGAATGACCAAAATAATGACCACTCCCACCATCTGACATTTTCAAACAGATAGTCCCGCTCCTAACTCACACCATTGGTTGAGCTAATGTTGCTGTGACTGGCTGGTCAGGATGATCAAACAAACAAATAAATTATTTGAAAGCGCCACTGAGCCACAGTGTTTACACTTTTTGGGAAAATCAACCTATGAAAGTCTTATATCTGTCTCTGCCTATGAAGTTGGGATAGGACAAAGTATTTTTTTTTATACACTCTTCAGCTTTAATAGTTTTGGATTGGCCAAATATATTATGGAAAAGATTGCCTTGGCTAGCTCTGCTATCTTTATGCCAAGGTATTTGTACCCAGCATCTTTAAAGTAGCTAATGTATTTTGCAGTTTGCATTTTATTATGCTCCATGTATGCTTAACAATATAGTCATAAAAATAATTCCACTATGGAAAGTGAAAAGCAAAAAACAAGCACTATACTGTGTCTATTCTTCCACTATTATTTTGTTACTGTGCTTAAATACTATAAGCCTTATTACTTAATGGCCTCCGCAAATTAGTTATTTTCATGTTGTCATTTATTACAGCCTCATCTCAGTCCTGCTGTTTACTATAAATTGTCAGTCTTATTTTATGGCTACATTGGCTGTAATGTGAAGACTTATCAGTTTAAGCTAATTGGTAAAAGATTTTACCATTAGATGCTACAAGTTACTACAACAAAATATGCAAAATGTGCAAAATATGACATTACACTTTCAGTGTATTTTACATCCAAAATTGTGAGTTGTTTATTGACATTATCACCCATATCTTATAATGTTGTCACTGCATAAATGTACAGTGAACTTCAATTAGCAAGTAGAACAGAAATAGTATTAGATGTTATTATTTTATACAAGTTAGTTTTAGTCCTTGATGTGATTTGATAAGCAACACTCCATTGTTGTGATATTCAATTTGTGTTTGTATCACTTTGCATGTCTGTGCATTGCATTGTTGCATGCTGACACACAATGGTTGATCAAAAACAATAAAAAAAGACAAAATATGAGGCCATTTTGTGTCTAAAATGCACTTTTTTTTAGATTTGAACGTAGTGTTTATAGAATAACTATTGAATAAAAGCTATATCACAATCTCAAATGTACTGTTGTAAGTATCAGAATGGATGTTGTTACCTACAGGTACTGCCAAATCATAGCCATGTTAATATTTAGCACAACAGCATGTGATATTGCTTACAAATATTAGGGGCTCTATTTTCTGCTATGCTATGCACTAAATTTTATCCAGTTTTTGTGAGAGTGCTAATTCTTAGCCCAATTTTTGTGCCAGCACAAAGCAACAAGTGGCTGTGGGTAAGAGTGTTTGCAGTATCTGTGGGTGTACGTCACTGCAAAAGGGGTCAGTGGAAGAAGTTGGAGAGGGTAAAATGTTTGGATTTGGTATGATTTTTTTGATCACTTTGTTATTTTAACCATATTTAGTTTTGTTTGAAGTGTAATTTGAATTTAGAAATATATTTGTGTTTCAATAAATTACGTTTTTCAAAATCAAATCGACAGGTAGAAGTGAAGTTCTTGCTGATACAATCACTGTTTATACTAGCCATGATTTGTATGTCAGCAGATGAAAAAGATTTATAATACTTACATTCTCTATAATTTAATGGAGCCTACATCCATATACTGAACCACATTTTAAATGCATATAAAAGTCACATTCAACAAGGATGCAGTTAATGGACAAAGTAATGGAAGTCCATATTTCTATTCTTTTAATTAATTTCATAGAGTCCATTTATACTACCACATTCTTATGAATGTGCTGTCTTTGTTTATATCGCTTGGGCTTGATGTAATGAACTATTATATAATAGGACACAGACACTGCAATAACCAGAGAAGAACCTCAGAATTAAACTGCACTTGACTCAGCCCATTAGCACCTTATGAGTGCAATTTCGCCAAACCCACTTGCGCCTAGACTAAGCACATGCTTGCACGAAAATACCAAAACTTCATGGCCATGCCCATTGACTTTGCACTTAGGATATATGGCATAGTGCTGGGCTTAGCGCTAGTGCTCTTAAAATAGATAGGGCCCAAGATTTCTTGAAGAACTCTTAAATGTAATTAAACTTTAAGAGTATGAGGGAAAAGTCACAATTTTGCTCTTACTGTTTGACCCCTGAAAAAGCTTCCTCACCTTCAGGCCTTGAGGATTAGAAGAATCTAAGATGTCTTTGTAGTGAGAAGAAGATCTAGATCTGTGAATGTAAACTATAGTGGAGGCACAGAGACATTTGACAGCAATGTCAAAACAAGGGGAAGCGAAAACCCCGACCTGTCCATCTTCCTTAACTTCACAGGTGCAGCTGAAGGTACACTCGCTTTTGTATGTCAACCAGCATAGTTACTGGAAAACCTGCTCAGTTCTTGACAACTGCCCAAACAGTTGTTGTTGATATGACCCGTATCACTGAGTAAAGAGATAAAAAGAGCACAGGTGAGTAAGGATGGGAGAAAAGAAACTGTAAACATACAGATGGAAAGAAGAAATTACAAAACAAAACTGGTCTTTTTCTTATATGACCATGCATATTGAGGTTAGTTTAGGAGATCTAACAGCAGCCTTGCCTATGCTATTCCTTTATTCCGATTTGCATGATACTATAAATGGCAATGCGGAAGAATCACAATTGCCTTTTGACATGCCCTGTGCCTTGGGTGTATTGAAACTTCAATAATGACCCTCACAAGTCAAAGACACATTATTCACTATTGTGATGCTGTTGAAATGAGGGTTCCTGTTAGGACTGACTGACTTTGCGTGGTGGCCAATTTCCTCCCTCATCTGGGTGGAATTTAATACATCTCAGGCAAATTGTTTGTGTCTCACCTCAAAATGTAGTCGCCCTAGAGGGGCTCTACAGATTTCAGGGGAAATATTAGGAATTCATCACAGCATAATTCGCCTACTTCGATTATTCCACTGTGACCAAATCCGATTTAAATTTGTGGCACTCTGGTTGGCTTTGCTGGAAGCTATGCCTGCAATTTGTTTCAACGACAGGGCCTATTATGGAGCAGTTACACTGATCTGCATGAATATTATGCTAATATGGAACTCTGCCCCATCCCCGCTTTGATCAAACACAACCTATTTCTCATCTTCAAAGCTGCTTTGATAAACAGTAATGTGGGGACACAGCACATGTGCAAAAATTTGAAGAAGTGGGGTGAGTATTGATAAATATACTGTAGTGTCGGGACAGATTTTGTCAAATAGGAATTAGATTGGCTGCGTAAATAAAATAAATACAAATAAATCACCATGACTCTGTTTGTGTCTTTCCGTCCATTTGATCAGTTCCGTCAATTCTTCTTAAAGCTTATGTGTCTGTATTTATGTTCACTTATTTTCTGTTATTAAAGAAAACAGATGCATAATATTGGCTCCAAAGCAGCTGTGATAAATGAATAATGCAGTGTTATTTTTGAGAGCAGAATGTGTTGATATTCAAGTTTACTGCAGTACCTCAAGGGAGAATTTATGTTGATGTTTTTTTTTTTTATCCCAGTTGCTCGTTTATTATTGATGAAAAGTAAGCAAAGCTTCTAATCAGGCCTAAATTAAACATCTTAGAGTTGAATGAAGAAAGATTGACAGGAAACATTGTAAGCTGTGACAAACATCTGTGCACAAAGGCTCAGCCTATGACTTGCTAGTCATCAAACCAAGTGTGAGCTGGACAGTAGAGTTCGACCAATATATCGTTTTTGCTGATTAATCGGCACCGATAACAGATTTCTGGAAATATCAGTTATCGTCAAAAAAAAAAATCCACACCAATAGTTTTTCCCTGTTGCTTCCGGTGCTGGAGTGGCTGGGAAGGGTCTGCTGTTGTTATACAGTATGAGAGTGGCCTCTAGAGGAAAATAATACTTCACTGATGCCATGTGGTGTTTGTTTTGACACGTGAGACTACACTCTGCATGGAGTGGAACGCTTCAGATGCGAATTTAATACAACAATCAAAAGGTATGTATACAGTACACTACAGTACACGTTGCCATATTATTATAAAGTAATTCGTTGACTAGATGCTGCATTAGTAGAGAACAGCAGTATGTTTGACAACAAGGCTGAGAGGATGCTAACATTAAAGCTAACCTCAAGCGGTTAGAACAATGTGCCAAAAATACACATAAGTCGTACCCAAATGTTTAAATGTCACAATTATTACCAAATATCACCATCTATTGGCATTAGTTTATATCCAGCTGGTCACGTTTATGCATACGTTAGTCAGCTAAGTTGCATATTTAAAGCTATTGACATGAGAAAGCAAATTAATATCTTTATGCAGCTGAGAAAAATGTATAAACAAATCAGAAACGCATCTGATTTAAAAAAAAAATAATTTAATCCTCACTGTAATACGATGACTTCAGATTGATCACATTCTTGTGCTAAAAATGGCTAGACCTGAGCAACAAATACAGCTTAACAGAAAGCATGAGTCTCAAGATGCTTTTAAAGTTCTTTTTAATTAGACACATCACCTAAATAAATAGAGCTCCTGCACGAGATGCTGAATAAACAAAAACAAAGGGAAACAAAGATGTTTGCCTAGAGTGTGTTTACAAAAAAACAAACAAATGGATGATTTCAAAAGCATTTGGTGTGAACAGCCCCTTACAGTTGGTGGAGGTCTTTGGCCATTGCGTCTTGCTCTCTTATAAGCGTTTCTGAGTTGTTTACATGCTTTGTCAGGAAAGATGTTCATCTTGTAAATGTGTGTCTCGAGATCCACGTGTTCAGTTCCAGTCTGTTGTGTTCCATCTGATTGAACAGCCCCTGGCTGGGCTCATAGTCTGAGCCGCTTCACCACAGAGTTCAGCCGAATACCACTGCGAATACCATCTGTGAATATTGCTGCTCTACATACAACTGAACTGAATAAAAAAACAATGTTGTATTTCACTGTTATTATGAAGCCTATTGGTAAAATCCACTATCGGTCGACCTCTACTGGACAGTATCCAGTTTACAGTCATTATTCTTCAATAATTTGCGCTTTTGTGGACAAGGCCATGATTGATTGACACCTTTAACAGAACTGCAAACTGCCTGTGCTGAATACAATTATACATGGTTTGAAAGAGCTAATGCTGTGTTTTTGTATTTTAATGAAATTGTAAATCTGTGTGCCTTTTATAACTATCTCTCACTGCTGTGATTATGCAAAATGAGGATAAACAGAAGATTTGAACTATTAGGTAGATCTTCCTGAAAGATGCTCTGAAATCATATGCAAAGTTGACACTTTTTGACACGTGAAGCATTTATTTTAGTAATACAACGTGAGAGTCAGATGGGACTAAAATAAGCCAAAGTGATACAGCTTTTTTCCTGAGAACTTTCCCATTGGAGCTTTTCGTCTGAATAATCTTTCCTCAGATCATGAATATTTAAAATGAGTGCAAAAATTGCAGCAGGCTAAAAATACATTTGATTAAATTTGAGAAGGTCTTTAAATGTATGGAGATTTTGAGGGCAATTCTTAAATAATAAGTCCTTATATTGTCCTTTCTGTTTTGTGTATGTATGTTAAAGGTCCACAGGCCTGATATACAGTACAGTATATGGACATCTTGGACTTTATACTGATCATACAAAGGCAAAAGTTACTAGTTATTGATGTCATTCCAGAAATACCTTATGCAATGTATTTGTTAGCCATTCTAAATTAATTATTTGAAAAAAGTACAAAATAAGGGGGTTAATGAGATAAACAAGTAGTGTTTGGATAGTCAGTACAGTAGCTGTGTTAACCACCATCAAACCACGACATCACATGGGGCCACGTACATGGTGGTGGTGGGGGGTTGAGGGGTTGGACAGCAAAACACTCAAGGGGTGACGCACTGTTCAGTGTTCACATGTGGAGACATTGTTTCCAGCGGTTACAAAGAGGTTCACATGCATTGTGAAGGCAAAATGTTACAGGTTCATGCATTTGCATAATTCCAAACATTTGAAGCCACTTAGTTTATGTTATAACTTTAAAACAGAGACCCCCATATAGCCTACACATCTAAAAACGGAACGCAGTATCACAGAAATGGAGGAGGTGACAGCAGTTTGCCAGATTTGTAACAAGGAACATTGTAAACTGTGAAATACATACTTGCTGTGTCCCAATATCCATACTTCCCTACTATATATTAGGCCAAAAAGTCAATATGTCTGAGTACTCAGTATTCAAGAAGCAGTAAAGGCGGTTTTACACAAGATGAGGAGGATGGCAGGCTTTGCTTGTGATATTACCACTTCTTGTTTGTACAGGTGTTTTCCATTCATATGAGAAGTGGTGCGAAATGCGCCAGAAGAAGTTCAATAATGCCACTCAATACTTCTGCTCAGATACTGGGTCTATGAGGCGATTGCTGTAAATTTTGAAGTGATTGCACTTATATAAAATGTCACTTATTTTTCATGAAATGTTTTAGAACTTAAATATTGTAATGAGCTATTTTTAATATTAATTTAATAAACAAAAGTTTATGTTAGCTAAAGCACAGCCACTTTTTCTTACTTACATTTGACTACCTAAAGAAGTTATTTTGAGTTGAGTGGAAAGATATGTTTTTACTTTTTGTTTAATAATGCAAGATGTAAGACAGATATCCCAAATGATGCTCTTTTAGAAAGGCTTTGTATGAGCAAATTGTAATGCATCATGCATCAATTTGATAGTCTTATTTTGTGAAAGAAATCAGTATTTTTGAAGTATGATGACTCAATCACAGCTTTTAATGAATTCACAATTTCTTGTGAGGGTAATTTGGACTAGACTGTGTGGAAGCAGTTCATTAAGAGACAGTAGGTGAAGATCCTTCCAAGCATCAAGCCCTCCACCCTTCATGCCTCCTTCGTCTCTCTGCCACTTCAACACTTCAAAGCCAAACAACAGCAGCCCTTCATTAAAGACATAAAGCAACTACTTATCTCATTTTTTGCTCTATTATGTGTTTGTAAAAAGGAAGAAAATGTTAGAAGCTATGAAATAATTTTGTTTTCCTGAATTCCATGTTTTCCATCTTATTTTCTCTTATTTCAGGGTTTTAAAGTTTAATAAAATTGTATCATTAAAACAACTGTAATCAAATGAATTATTCGAATTTTAATCAAATGAGATCAGATCAATTACTTTTCAACATATCATTGCATTATTTTTATCAAATTAAATGCTTCTATACTGATCAAAGCACAATCAAAAACCCAAAATGTTATATTTTTATTTTTAATACAATGCTACACAGCATCATAGTATTAATGAAAGCAGTGAAACTCTTGCTTGTGAGATATTGCTTAAATGATATATTATTATTATCACTATTACAACTACTACTACTTTTACTATTACTACTACATTGAATATTACATTTTACTATATAGAAGTAATATATGTGTGTCACATTTATCAATTTCACTCATGAAGTTTTCACTCATTTTAGTTTCACTCATTTTGGCACATGGTTTTGACGACTTCATTTCTTCCCTCTGGAAGGCTAATGCTTATTTAACTGCAAAGGGCTGTGATTTAATTATATAAATATATAGTCTGCATGTGCTGCACATCACCCTAGGACATATCACAATTTTATTTTGGATTAACTGTGCATTGCACATTCAATTTGTCCAAAATATAATCCTGTGACATTCCGCATTTTATAGTTAATTCTGTTTTTTACGAGTGGACTCATTGACTTTGTCACTACATTGACTTTTGAGAGTCAATGTATTTTTACTGTAATTACAAAAACATATTCATAATTTACAATTTGCTCTTTGAACTGTATGGGTCTATGAGCGAACTGCAGAACGCTCACCCCGACGGACTGTTTATTGTCGCCGGAGATTTCAACCACGTGAATCTCAAGACAGTGCTCCCTAAATTCCATCAGTATGTGGACTTTGCAACAAGAGGGGCGAACGCGCTTGATCTTGTTTACACGAACATCCCAGGCACATACCGGGCGGAGCCCCGCCCCCACCTTGGCTACTCAGACCACATCTCTATTATGCTAATTCCAGCATACAGACCGCTCGTCAGACGCACAAAACCGCTTCAGAAGCAGGTGAAAACCTGGCTAGCAGGAGCCATCCCTGCTCTTCAGGACTGTTTTGAGTGTACTGACTGGCACATGTTTAGTGAGGCTGCAACATATGGCGACTCTACCAACTTGGAGGAATACACAGCATCAGTGACCAGCTTCATCAGCAAGTGCATTGATGATGTCACTTTCTCCAAGACCATCACAACACGCTCCAACCAGAAGCCGTGGATGACTGCGGAGGTGCGCACGAAGACCCTGCTGAAGACCCGAGACGCCGCCTTCAGAGGAGGCGATAAGGCAGCCCTAAGAACAGCTAGGGCCAAACTGTCCCGGGCAATCAGAAAGGCACAGCGTGCACACGTCCAGAGGATTCACTTCCAGGACAGCGGTGACACGCGGCATCCAGGCCATCACCAACTACAGGACAACATCCGTTGCCTGTGACAAAGATGCCTCCCTTCCAGATGCGCTGAACAATTCTACACTCGGTTTGAATTGCAGAACGACGTGGTGGCGAGGAAGACCACCCCTCCTCTCAACGACCAGGTGCTCTGTCTCACCACGGCGGATGTGAGGAAAACTCTACGTAGAGTCAACCCATGGAAGGCCACTGGACCAGACAACACTCCTGGCAGAGTGCTCAGACGATGTGCAGACCAGCTGGTTGATGTTCTTACCGACATCTTCAACATCTCTCTGAGCAGTGCCGTCGTTCCAACGTGCTTCAAGGCCACCACCATCATTCCCATGCCAAAGAAGTCTTCAGTGTCCTGCCTCAATGACTACCATCTCCTTGCACTCACACCAATCATCATGAAGTGCTTCCGAGAGGCTCGTCATGAGGCACATTAAGACCCAGCTGCCCCCTTCACTAGACCCACTGCAGTTTGCATATCGTCCAAACCGTTCAACGGATGATGCCATCACCACAACCCTCCATCTGGCCCTCACCCACCTAGACAAAAAGGACTCATATGTTCGAATGCTGTTCATAGACTTCAGCTCAGCATTCAACACAATAATTCCTCAGCACCTGATTGGAAAGCTGAACCTGCTGGGCCTGGACACCTCACTCTGCAACTGGATACTGGACTTCCTGACTGGGTAGACCTCAGTCAGTCCGGATCGGGAACAGCATCTCCACCACCACCACATTGAGCACTGGGGCCCCCCAGGGCTGTGTGCTCAGTCCACTGCTGTTCACTCTGCTGACTCATGACTGTGCAGCAATGCTCAGCTCGAATCACATCATCAAGTTCGCCGATGACACGACCGTGGTGGGTCTCATCAGCAAGAACGACGAGTCAGCATACAGAGAGGAGGTGCAGCGGCTAACGGACTGGTGTAGAGCCAACAACCTGTCCCTGAATGTCGACAAAACAAAAGAGATGGTTGTTGACTTTAGGAGAGCACAAGGTGAACGCTCCCCGCTGAACATCGACGGCTCCTCTGTGGAGATCGTCAAAGAGCACCAAATTCCTTGGTGTTCACCTGGCGGAGAACCTCACCTGGTCCCTCAACACCAGCTCTATTACCAAGAATGCCCATCAGCGTCTCTACTTTCTTCGAAGGCTGAGGAAAGCACATCTTCCACCCCCCATCCTCACTACATTCTATAGAGGGACTATTGAGAGCATCCTGAGCAGCTGCATCACTGCCTGGTTTGGGACTTGCACCGTTTCGGACCGCAAAGCCCTGCAGAGGATAGTGAGAACAGATGAGAAGATCATCGGGGTCTCTCTTCCCTCCATCAAAGACATTTACATAAAACACTGTATCCGCAAAGAAACCAGCATTGTGGACGACCTCACACACCCCTCACACAAACTCTTTACCCTCCTGCCGTCTGGCAAGAGGTACCGAAGCATTCGGGCCCTCACGACCAGACTGTGTAACAGCTTCTTCCCCCAAGCCATCAGACTCCTCAATACTCAGAGACTGGTTTGACACACACAAACACACACACACACACACACACATACACACATGTGTCCTGAGTTGCACTTTAATAACTGTCACTTTATAACTGTCTGCTACCTCAATAACTGCTATGTCCATAGAACACTATATCATAGTATGTTATGTTTACATTTGGCATTTTTAGTAACTGTCATCTTTTTGCACTTCTGTATACTGGTCGGCGCTGCACTGTCTATCACTGTGCCTATTGTAATGTTCACTGTTTATTGTACTGTCCCGTACTTTTGCACACGTTTTTGCACGTGCACTTTACATAGGTATTATATAGGTATTTTATATAGGTATTTTTATTTAGTCTGTGTAGTCTCATGTGGTTCTGTGTTTGTCCTATGTTGATTGATGTAGCACCATGGTCCTGGAGGAACGTTGTCTCGTTTAACTGTGTACTGTACTAACTGTATATGGTTGAAACGACAATAAAAACCACTTGACTTGACTTGACTTCACTTACAATTTGCTCATAGCTTACAATTGATCTGGTCCACTTTAAGTTAACTAGCAAATTTTCTATCTTCAGAAACATAAAAATATCTTGTAAAAGGGGTCATGACATGTGGAATCCAATTTTTCTTGATCTTTTGACATATAAGAAGCCATTGTAAGTTTCAGAACTTCAAATGTCCTCCTTAATAGAAACACAGCATTTATTTAAACCAAGCTGGTAAAATGACGAGTTTGAAATATGTGGAACTTGTGACGTCACAAGGACCAAATACATCTGCATATGACTGCCTCTTCAGCAAGACATCAACACCTATTTTTTGTCATTGCAACCTTGGCTCCACCCACTGTTGCTCAGTCAGACAAACAGGTGAAGAGGAGCAAGATATGGATCTGTCATGGGAGATTCATTGTCCAAAGTGGACACCTTCATGTGCCTGTCTGGATTTAAATGTTTTTCTAAATAAAAGTGCACGGATTTGACCATTATTATAAATATTGTGCCGCTTTTAAAATATGATTTCAAGTTATAACTTTAAAACAGAGACCCCCATTTTGTTTCTTCTTGTTTGGAAGGTGTCCTGGACCGTTTTTGCACCCATCTGTGCTATTTTGAAATATTGGTCTTTTGTAAACCTGCATGTTTTTAACATAACAAAATGTGGAAAAAGGGAAGCACTGTGAATATTTTCCGGATGCACTGTATGTATAAAAAAAGAGTATCATGACCCCTTTAATGAACATGGATGTCTTTCAACTCAATTTGTTTTATATAAAAGGTAGAGTTAAAAGTTAAATTTGGCATGTTAAATCTAGCACTCCAAATTGTACTCTAGGGGTTGTTCAATTCAATGTGATAATTGCGTTAGAACTGCTTTATGAACAATTTACACAGAAATTTGTTCTGCCTGTGCTTCATGAATGAGGCTCTTAGATTTTTGTGGTATTTATTGTAGACACAACAATATAACTGTCTGTTTCAAATAATGCCAAATGTCAAACATGATCTTTTCTTGTTTTGTAGTTCATGCCTCAGTGATGGTCCTTGAGCATGATTTCCTGAGCACAACTTCAGATTTGCTCATTCAACCCAAACCCAAACAATTCTCTGACATGTGATGAAGGAACAATGTGAGTATTGTCTTCTGTGGTGTGCATATGCAAGACCGAACAATAGAATCCCACATCATGTGCCACCATCTAGATAAAATACCTTCAGTATTCATTACAAATGCAAAGACATATTAATGTCACCCAACAGGCACACTTGCAGGGTTATTTGCAGTGGTTATTATTTAATCAGCTGTAAATGGTCTTAATTAGTGATTAGTCTCTTTCCAATTAGCTCACTCTCTAATTGCCCTAATCTACTACTGCAGTCCTGTGAATCCAAATTTAGAACTGTGCATTTAGATTCACAGGGGAGCTATCAAATGCATCATTATGAACCAAGTTATTCTCACATAAACCAACTGCTTATGAGCCATTCCGGTCCAATTTGGAGAACAGCTGCTGTGTTTTTTTGCGATTGTGACATCATTTGACTTGTGAAGATATTCGTCATACCACACTTTTTTCCCTTTTTTGCAAGCAGAATGATACCTTTGAGGTCCATTTTATTCTTTATTGCTCATTGCAATGTCCCTCTATCCAGCTTGGTTTCTAATTTAAGAGTAGTTAATGAGTGGTCACTCATTCTGCATAATCTGCCAATTAACACCACGTGGAAGCCTGCAGAAAGACCGATAGGCTCTTTCAGGGGCAAATTCACCAAACATTTGTGCCACTTTTGTGTGTTGTAATTCAACACCAAATCTTTTTTAACCATATTCACTTTTCCAGTTTAAACAGGTGCGAAATGCACTGAAAAAGCGCTGTGAGTGCATGAGTACAGCATGAGTTAATTAAGTCATTGCCATTCTTTTTAGCAAAACCACACCTCCTTTCTATGGTAATTAGGCTTATATTAGTTTTATTGTGCCTTATTCAATAATTATGCCTTAATCACAATGTAAGCATTATTACTTCCCATGGAAAGCAGCTGGTATATGGAGTTATATTAAAAAAGAAATGTCTGTGTACATTTTCTATTGATCATGCCAATAGTTAATGATCAAATGATAGAGAAGAATGTTATAACCGGACATTTACTGTATCCAGACACACAATGCAGTCAAGTGCATTTTTGACATTTTAAAATGCCATTTCAGGTGCCTGAATTGTTGTGGTGGAGTGATGCAGTACAGTCCCGGTAAAGAGTGGCAAATTACGGTAGTCTGCTGCATTCTCCACAACCTAGCACTCAGAACCATAAAACAAGATAGGGAATTGCGGGTATGCAAATTTCATAAAAAAATGTACACAATTTCTGGGTGTGTTTGCCCTGTAACAAATAAAACACAAATAGTGAATGTAAATACTGTAATTGGCGATATCAGCAGGTTTAATTCATTCTTAGTGAATTCCCCCTTTGTGTTGTCTGTATATTACAAGTTTTAGATGGTTGTCAATTATATCATGAAATTGGTATGTTATGTTAATTAAGATTAAGTCCCATAGAGGTATTAACTTACAGTACCTGCCCTGCACTTTGATGTCTGAGATGGCGTAGAAGTATCTAGAGAGGTTGTTTTCATCCACCATAGTGGCTCCAGTGGCCGTCCGTAGAAGTCTGATGCGAAGGTCGGTGAGGGTGAAGAAATCCCTCAAGTTCTTGGTGGTATCCAGTTGTCCATACAGAGAAGCCATGTTGTGCAGCCTTGGGCCTGCAAGCAGGGCAAAGCGGTCTTTGATCTCAAAGCGTACAGTCTTGTCGTACTTCCACACATAGCCTGTTGAATAGACCTCAGTGCAGATGATATCTAGCATGCTACTTTGGGTAAGTTGATGCACTGCCTTTGGCTCCATTGTAAAGGCATCCAAGCAGTCAGCAGCATAAAACTGGTATGGCTGCCACGTACGACCATAATCCAGTGACTTCTCCAGCACCATTTGCTCAGGTCGGCCAGACTCGAAGGTAAGGACAATGTCATCAGTGAGTTCAATTGTTTTGTTCCAGGAGAGTGTGATGTTGACTTGAAGGGGCTTTGGGTATTTCTTCCAGGAGGTCGACTGCCAGAATGTTGTAGGGTTTCGTCCTTCAGAGTCAAACATGAGCTCGGGTGGGTGGGCAAGTTCCTCAGTCTCAGCATCACATTCATTATTACACATATATGGGTTTTCCTGAAATTAACAGAAAGGAATAGAAATGTCTGTTAATTTTGCTATAGGCTAATACACTGCAAACCATTAAAAAATATCTAAACATTCTTAAAACAAGATACGTATACTTGAGAAGCAATTAGTCTAATGCACTATACATTGTGTGGATTTTGCTTACTTATAAGCACAGGAAAATTTATCATGAACAATTTTGCCCAATTTTACAACAGGTAGGTGTGCACATAATTTTTTTCTTACCCTCTTTCTAATGGTAATAAATCCTGATTATTCTAAATGAAGGAGCATTTACCCGAAGTAACTTAAGTAATTTGCCTAAGACACGTTTTTTTTATTTTTATAGTATGCATAGTTTTATTAATATCATGTTTATTCCATGTTTATAAGGACTCCGTGAGTATGTGATTTTTACATACAGTATGTGTGGTTTCATTTGGTCCTTAATATTTCTAAAATGTAGAATACATTTAAGAACAAACTTTTTGATAAATCATGATTTCTGCATGAAAACGTTTGTACACAGATTTTAGGCAGAATGCTAGTCTCAGTCACCATTCATTTTCATTGCATCTTTATTTTCCATAAAATAAATGTGAATGGTGAGTGACTGAGGCTGTCATTTTACTTTAAATATCCTTTTGTGTTTAACAAAAGGTAGTCATTTGGGTTTGAACTATCCCTTTATGTTTTTTTTCGTACTCCGTTGGCAAATCTTTTTTTTTTTTTTTTTTAATCATGAATCATTTTCTTGTTTAAAGCATATAACATATTCTTTACCTTTCAAAATTACAATAAGGAGGACTAAGGAGGCAACCCTAGATATATTTACTAAAAACAATTAAGCTTAAGTAAATTTATCTGGTTTTAAAGATACATAGATGTTTTTCTTGGAACAGACAAAAATAATGATTAAGAAAATATTTTTTTGCAGCATACACATGATTCACATTAGTCATGTGGCTATCATTTGAAGTGGATCATGGGAGGAACATCATGGGTGTAAACTAATTAGTAAAAATACTTTTAAATTATGAAATTACACTTAAGTATGATTTTTTGGGAGGATTTGTACTTTACTTGAGTGCAATTTAAACAGAATACTTTTACTTAATTACATTTCCAAAGAAAAAATTGTACTTTTTAGTCTTTACAATTTTATTTAAATTTGAAAAGTACTCAATACATTTTTACAGAACATTTTCTTTTGTCTTACTGCACTGAAGCCGCCTTTTCACTGCATCCGGTAAGTGCAAACGGCAGTGTTGCATGGTGGCTGTGTGGATTTCTGACCATCTGCAGAGTCGAAATTTCAGATCTGATTTGAGCTTCGGATACGTTGAAATATTTATGTGACTAGACTGTATGTGAATGTCGACCCGGCTGGCGATGGAGGCGATTTGGGGAGTTCAGCAGGCATGGCTTCGCCGGGTAAAACCCCACAAACCACCCAATCCCCAGCATGCTCGTTTGCTTCCGTCCTGTCCAAGGTGAGACTGGCTTGCCCCACGGCCAATCTGAGGTCTCCTTCGGACCCCCTGGGCTGGATGATGCCATTGGAGAGCATTGCGCCATCTGACACGGAAGTGTCGACTGGGTTGTCACCTTTGGATCGGCCTGCCCAGTTTGAGGCTGACACGCAGATGAACAACATGTTTGCCCGGGCATCCATGAGTGTGGGGTTGGCGGGATGGCCCACGGATACATGGAGGTACCCCAGGTGGACAAAGCAGTTGCGATGCACCCGTGCCCACAGAACGCAGCCACCTTGCGGGACCGCCCGACACTTCCCTCCAAGGCCTGCAGAATAACATCATCCCTGATGGCGAAAGCCTATGGTGCCACTGGACAGGCCGCATCTGCCCTGCATGCCATGGCCCTCAAGTTCTGCAAGTTCACCAGGCCAAGGCGCTAAAAGATCTGCACTTGGGTTGTCCTGATCCTGACATGCTGCAGGAACTGCGCTCAGCAACTGACCTCTGGGCCACGAACGACATCTGTGGCTGAACATGGTTGAGATGCGTGCTCTCAACATGCCCATCTCCCAGTTCGGCCTATTCGGTGACACCATCGAGGACTTCACCCAGCATTTCATGGCGGTAAAGAAGCAGATGGAGGCGATCCAGCACATCATGCCACAGCGTCGTTCCAACTTGAGACAATACTCGTCTGCTCGCTGAGGACTTCCCCCTGCAGCTCAAAGGCAACATGCAGCTTCAACTCAAACCAGACCCAGCTCTCAGCCCCCGCATAGAGCGCCCAGCAGGAGGCGAACGTCCCCCACCTCCCAAACCTCATTGAGGACCCGCAAGGCTCCCAAACGTTCCTGAGAAGGACAACCTGAGGAACAAGATGCTCGCGTTGAGCTGGTAGACAGACCACTCCATCCCCCGGTGGGGGGGGCGGATGGAGAATCCTTGGTTTCCTACTTTTTCTTTGCCACATTTTCAATAAAAGAGCAATTTCCTCATAGCCGGTCACATAGCCGGTGGTCACATAGCCGGTGACTATAGTCGGTGGTCACTCATAGGTCACATAGCCGGTGCACACACATGCCATTCTCATGGCGGCCCGGCACCAAACAGAGTTAAAGAATAAGCGGCATCTTTGACGCAGATCTCTTGCCTCCACGCCAGCAACTGTATCATTCGCAGACCCCCAGCCGGCCAGTTCTGACGAGTCCAGAGGACATCTCCACAGGACCGTCTGACTCGGCAATTCGATTTTGTTCGCCAGGCGCCCGACCCGCTTCAGCTCCATCTGTTTCACTTCGGTGCATGGCGAGAAAGCCAACACCCTGCGGACGGAAATTGCAACCCTGTTACACAAGGACGTGATAGAGCCTGTCCCTCCAGCTAAGATGAAGAAGACTTCTACAGCCCTTACTTCATTGCACCTAAGAAAGTTGATGGGTTGCGGCCAATCTTGGACCTGCGAGTTCTCAACCAGGTGTTACACAGACACCCGTTCAAGATGCTCACACAGAGACATATCCTAACATGACCCATCTAAGGGCCAGACGTGGAGATTCCAGAGGTCTGGGCGTGGATGCCAGAGGGTCCCCCGTTCAATTTTTATTGTATGTGTATTCTATATTGTATGTATTGTTTACTGTACATTGTATATTATTATTGTGTTGTGTAAGTATGTGTACATTTGATTTGTAAATTGTGTTGTGTAAATATGTTGTTTATTGTAATTGGTCAATTGGTAATTGGTCAATCGGTAATTGCCGTGTTGTGGTTGCCTGGGATATGGGTTGCGTGCAGCGACCTTAGTGCTGACTCCAAAGGGTGAGATGGCAGGTGAGTTGTGACATATGATGTGAGCGCACGCCACCTTGGCGACTTATGTACGCTACCATCGTAGTGCTGTCTGAACGGATCAAGACATGCTTGTCCTGAATCAGCGGGAGAAACCTCCGCAGGGCAAGCAATACAGCCAGCAACTCTGCAGTTGATGTGCCAACGCAGCAGGGGCCCTCCCACGGTGCCCCAACCCAGTTGAGAGGCATCTGTGGTGACCATGACACGTCTTGACACCTGCTGTAGGGGGACTCCTGTCCACAGAAAACAGAGGTCTGTCTAAGGGTTGAAAGTCTGATGGCAGGAAAGGGTGATTAATACACGGTACTTGCCTGGCGCCATGTCCATCTCAGGACTCAAGTCTGAGGCTAGTGCTGAAGTGGTCTCATATGTATCAACCCGAGCGGCGTGACCGCTGACGATGCCATATGCCCTAGGCTAGAAGAGAGCAAGGCACTTTAGCACTGAATGCACATGCTCGTTCATGAGGCGCGGTATCATTGAGACTGAGTCTAACTCCAAGCCGAGAAAAAAGATGTTCTGAACCGGGTGAGCTTGCTCTTTTCCAAGTTGACCTGAAGCCCTAGCCGGCTGAGATGCCTGAGCACCTGGTCCCTGTGAGCACATAGTAACTCTCGAGAGTGAGCCAGAATGAGCCAGTCATCGAGGTAATTGTGTATGTGGATGCCCACTTCCTGTAGCGGGGCAAGGGCTGCCTCTGCGACCTTGGTGAAGACACGAGGGGACAGGGACAGTCCGAAGGGGAGGACCTTGTGCTGATACGCCTGGCCGTCGAATGCGAACCGTAGGAAGGGTTGATGTCGATGTAACAGGATAAAAAAAAGAATATTTAATTAAACAAATTTAAAAGTTTTGATGTGTGAATTCCATAAAATAAGGCATTTGGTTCAATTCATTGGTGTTTGAGGGCTTCCCTCCTGTGGCTATTTATGGTACTGCAGACATTGTATTTTGTCCCTCTTCTCTTGTCGTACCGCAGCAGATTTGAATGTAGCTGCTGTAGGTATGTACGGTTAATCATGCTCTGACTCATTAACAAAATAATTGTGATAATGATATGTTTTAAGTGAAACTTTTCGAAGCAGTTGCTTGCATACATGTATTTGAACAGATATATAATGGATTTAACACTTTACCATGGTTGTTGAAATCTTGTTAATTTCTTGTGGTCATTGTGTCAGTGTTTTAACATTCTGACAATTATTGGTATTATGAGTTGAGTGAATGTGTAATTTCTATTTTTCTAGTATTTTATGAATGTCTTCAGTAAACTGTCTTCAGCCAGCCTGATTTGTACTTCTTTTTCCATCAAAAAGGTATGTTGCTTTTGTGTTAATTTCATTATAAATGTTAATTAATGGTATTTTGCAATTTATGTTGTTTTCCCATTATTCTCTGCAATATATCGTCCTGTACTAGTACACCATGTTATTAATTACATGTTATACATGTTACGTATATTGTTACGGTTTTCATGTTGTTTACGGTTTGTATTATATGAGTAATATGAGTTCGGCTGTACAGCAGATTCAAGTGTAGCTGCTGTAGTATTTTATGAATGTCTGCAGTAATCTGTCTTCAGCCAACCTGATTTGTACTTCTTTTTCTGTCAAGAAGATAAACCAAAGTTGAAAGAACTCCATGTGTGAGTGTGTCTGTCCACATCCATTACATCGAGGCAAAATGGAGACGTGGAATTACGCATCCTTCAGGCCTACCGCTGTGAACCAATCTTGATGCCGAATGCAGGTGAGAATATGTTTCTTTTCAGGGGTAGTGAAAGCCATGCATCCAAGCTCCGTGCGAGGGGCACTAAGGGGACGATAGTTTTTGATGTACCGAGTGGGGCTTCGCAGCTGGTGGGAGCAGGTAATTATGCGTCGGGAGGCAAAAGTGCTGAGAAAAGACTCAAAGCACTTACCTTCCTCCACGCACCCTGCAGGAGGTACCGTGAAGATGTCCTCAGAAGTCGTCAGTGCCGACCGCCGGGGATGGGGAGAAGTAACTGCTTCCTTGAAACCAGGACTGTGTTTTTTTGGTGCCAGGATGCCGTGAGAATGCGCACTGGCTAGATGACCCAGGAAGTTAGGAAATCACTCTTTTATTGACAAAGTGGGTATAAAAGAAAATAAGGCAAATTAGGATTTACCTCCCGGCCCTCCACCGGGGGACAGTGTGGTCTTGGTACCAGCTCCGGAGCAAACATCTGACTGCCTGGGTTTTCCGCCTCAGGAGTGCTTAGGAGCCTTCCGGGTCCTAGAGGGGGTCCTGGAGACATGGGGTTGCACGCCGCCTGCGAGGCGCTCGATGCTGGGGCTGAGAGCTGGGCCGGGTTGAGGTGGAGCTGCCTGTTGTCTGGCTGATGAAGCTGCAGGGGGATACGCTCGGCAGGCAGACGGCTGTGGGCTGCACTGGGGCGGCGCCACTTCATGATGTGAGAGATTGCCTCTGTCTGCCTCTTTTCCGCTGAAAACTGCTGGCCGAAGTTGTCGATGAAGAGACGAAGCTGGGTGATGGGGGCATTGAGGAAGCAGACTTTGTCAATGTCGCAGATCTCGACCAGGTTTAGCCACCGGTGATGTTCCTGGACCACGAGCGTGGCCATTGCCTGCCCAAGTGCCCGTGCTGTGACCTTCGTGGCTCTGAGAGCGAGGTCAGTGGCAGAGTGCACTTCCTGCAGCACGTCGGGGTCAGGACTACCCAAATGCAGATCTTCAAGTGCCTTGGCTTGATGGACTTGAAATGCAGGGCGGTGGTCGGCCTGACCAGTGGCGCTGTAGGCTTTCGAGGTCAGTGACAATATCATCCTACAAGCCTTGGAGGGAAGTACCAGACTATCCTGCCAGGTGGCAGCGTTCTCGGGGCACAGATAGATTGCAACTGCTCTATCCACCTGGGTGACCTCCGTGTACCCTTGGGCCACCCAACCGTCAAGGGTAGTGAGAGCGGACGAGCGAGGAGGTCGGTTCCGGGTAGTAAAAGTTGCCCTCCATGACCTCGTCAGCTCATCATGCTGGAAGAAAGGTACCAGGGGGAGCGCCGCCTTGACCTGAGGGTCCAATTTCAAGCCGTGAAGGCTGTGGAGAAGATGGAGGGTTCCAGTCCAACACGATGCTCATGGCAGCCCGGGAAAGCATGTTGGCCATATGGGCATCAGCCTCAGACTGGGCAGGCTGACCCGAAGCTGGCAGCCCAGTCGAGTCTTCTGCGTCATGAGGCGTGCTGCCCTCAACTCGAGCCCGGATGGAAGCAAGTGAGTGTGCCAGGGGGTGGTTTGCGGGGACGTACCCCATGAGGGTGGCTGAAGTGGCTTTCACTTTAAGAAATGAAAGCCACGACCGCAATGTTGTCATGGTCATATTCTCGCATGTGCCATCCACAAATGCTGCCTCAGTGTGATCGCTGCCCAGGCACATAAGGCAGCGTCTGACTGTCAGATTTGGAGAGATATCGACCACATCCAGGCACTACACTGAGGCAGAAGGACATCTTTAAAAAGACACGGCCTTGAAAAGTATGTTCAACGCCTGCTGTGTATTGCTCTTTTTGTAAGTGAAAATAAACTCTTTTAGGAAAATACTTCTCTTTTAGAGGTATACACTCTTTTACAGAAGCGCTGGCGAAGCGCCCAGGGGCGTGGACTGCACAGCGTGCAGAGAGTGAGAAAGCTGCTGGTAACTCGTCGTAGATACAACAGCAATGCTCTGGTTAGAGGTGAGTGGAACAGTAGTGAGACTCAGCTTGCTACTGCACAACCGCTCGGCTCCGAAGATAAAATCTGACTGATAGACGCATGTCCGCTTCCCTTTATACCCGTACGTTCGGGACATGCAAATTCCATCTGCCAGTTTCTCATTGGCCTTTTCTCAAATCCCGAGGTATGTGAGGCTCTCAAGAAAGACTCCTTGTGTCACTACAATCGACATAGTGAGTGATAGAAGGGGAACACTCCTGTCTAGCTTCAGTTTCCATTAACACAAGAAGATGGGCATTTTCCTCATTCCTGAAGTGACTGTTTAGTGCTGAGTTCTGAATGGCCATTGTGTGCATTCCTTGCAGTTTGTCTCAAGAGAGTGGCCATATGAAGCTCAGTGGATACCCACTCGCTCACTAACACCCAAACTGCAAGTGTAATTGATATACCTGCTTGTTGGCCAGTTGGAATGGGAGTGGAATTCTGATGAGTGGAGCTGGAGGTACACACGGAGCTCCATGTATTTTTCATGGCTCTGTGTCTGCTCTGCACCGCTGAGCCACTGTGTTTCAAAACAACTCTTGCATTAACATTCAGCACACCTCTGAGCCATAGCACAAATGACAATCAGCCTTTGAGCTGAACTTTGAGAAGATGGCCATTCATTTCCTTCTTGTATGCATGTTTGATTGCTTGCAATTGGCATAAATCTTGTTTTGTTATATATAGCAACAACGCCTGAATACAATTACAAAGGATACATAACATTGAAATACACTTGGAAGAAAATATTCCGCTTTGTGAAATAATTTGACCCCCATCACTGTTGTTGGTGGAAAACTGACAGATTGTAATGCTTCCTCATATCAAATGTATTTTCTACTGTGTTGTTAGATCAAAATCATAAAATTTCCGTGACAATGGCAAAATTTTTGCAAACCAAAATGATGTGCTTCATTACACGTTTGACTGCAGTTTCCCAGTGAAATGTCCAGTGGGGGCACCGAAAGTGAGTGAAATTATGTTGCAATAATTTTTTTTAAGATGAATATAAGATGTTTTAATGAGTAAAACATACCTCCCTAAGCTAAAACTTTAACATAAACCTAACCAGTAGGTACACGATAAATGAGAGGTGAAAAAAACAGACATCTTTACCCTTACTAATGCGCAAACCTAACCATAGTGCTTTAAAAGAAAATTCAACATGACAAGCACACTTACCGAAGCAACTATGTCATTTTGTGTCACATCTATGGCACTTTTGCTTCACTTTCACTTCCGCAGAAGCTAATCATGTTGGAATGCATGTGTAAATGTTGGTGGGTCTTTAATACAAGTGTAAAATATATCATTTTTTTAAATGATGTGTTATAGTAAATGTGTTTTGATATCAAAACATACTGTAGCAGTGTGTGAGTAATAGAGCAAAAAGGACAACAAATAATAAAGTCATAATCAGCCATTGTAGTCATGATTTGTGTGAAAGTGAATAAAACGCAGTTGTTGTAGCGCCTCTAGTTTTCATTTCAACAGGAAACTGCAGCAAAATGTAGAAAGTGACATGTAAAACACAATTTGCTAAATGTTCATAGTACATAGTACATAGTTCATAGTAATGTTCATTCTATGAGACTATGTTGAAAATTACACCCTTCAGCTTTAATATTGAGTAACTTACATATTAGATGCAATATGGCCAGTTATTTTGTCTCCTTGTGTTCCACAGATGAAACCAGTTCCAAAAGAAACCAAAGCAGGACCAAACACTATGTGTTGCCAAGAAATGCACAGACTGACAGACTGTCTGGTAAGCGATAAACAGACAAGCAGAGTGATACAAACAATGTTCCCCAGTGATGTTATTCAAAATATCAGAATTCTTGTAACGCCACTTGTCCAATTAGTTTAGAAGCCCTGGACTGTTGTATGTTGTAAATGAGAGAAAACTACCACCTGCACATGTGACACACAGTACCATTGATTTCTCCCTCTGTCAGATCACTGCACTTACCCCGATATAGACAACACTTAGTAGCTTAATGGTGACAAAGATGGTCAGACTTTCCTCTGGATACTCCTGCTGCTGCTCCCCAATCAAGAACCACTGCCTTACGATCAGTACTCTCTCTCAACTCTGGCCAGTGTTGAAGGTGGCCATTTAAAAATCAATGTAGATTGTATCCTAAACCATGTATGGGAGGAAAGACACTGGTGCTAATAATAATAGCTGACATATCCATCAGCTGCACTGGACCACAGCAGTAATTTCCAAAGCCGTTCTCTATTAATCCTTGTTGATTAGAGCATAGCCATAGAGCATTACAGACACTTCAACATAAAGGTCATGTCAGACCGGTCGCTAATGAGGTCTTGCCTCATAAAGCCAGAGGGGCAATCCAATATTGTGTTGGGGAGAGCATTGGAGCATTGGTTTGACCTAGGTATGTTAGGGTGTTCGTTATACAAATCTATGCTAATTGGGTATTTGTGCGCTCCAATGAAAGTGCTCAGTGTTATTACCACAGCTGAACCTGAGAGCAGTAAAAACATTAAAAATTCCAACATAAAATGAATTATGGTACCGAATTGTATAGTTCATACATGGACCATATCATATTACATACTAATTTTTAATAATCTGTCTACTGAAACCAGCCTTTATGTGTTTTTTTTCTGTAAGAACACTTAAACAGCCTCTATATGTAGGACTGAAATCATCTAAATTGAAAAAATTATAAAATAAAAATCTGCAAAGAAATGGGTATGACAATAAAAAGCATTTATAGAAATAAATAATTTAAAATTTAAAATCTGGCATAAATGTATTTATATTTTTATTACCTTATTTATGTATTATTGTATTCATATATTTCCAAATAAATATGAAAATAAATAAATACAATAATGTATAAATAAGGAAATAAAAGTATAAATATATATAAAGTTTTTACATTTCTTTACAAAGTTCTTCATTATTATTCATTTAAATGTGCTTATTTATGGGATTTTGGTAAATACACTGTTAAAAATGTCACCATATGAGACACTAAGTACACAACGAACTTGGAGATTAGTAAAAGTCCAGTTTTATGAAAAAGCTACTAGACATTTAAATTTATCATAAGACAGAAATATTTGAGTACTCACTGAAATGTGATATCACATAGTGATATCACAAGACATGCAGGCTAGGTTAATTGGTGTCTCCAAAAATTGCCCTAGGTGTGGATGTGAGTGTGAGTGTGAGTGTGTGTCTGTCTATGTGTGTCCCTGCGATGAACTGGCGACCTGTCCAGGGTGTACCCCGCCTTTCGCCCAATGTTAGCTGGGATAGGCTCCAGCCCCCTGTACACAGGATAAGTGGTTGACAATGGATGGATGGATGGATCTAGGCACTCTAAATGTGGATGAGCAACATACATTAATTGCCCAGTGACAGCAGGGTCTAATGAATAGCTTCAAGCAGCCCAACAAATGTTTTTGGCTTTGTTGTTTGCCCAAATATATCCATAATAGATCATGTTACCTAAAGAAAAGAAAAGGCCTGAACTGGAGTTCTTTTGATGAAGTATAGGAGGAGTACAGTAACAGGAGGTTGTGTGATTCACGGTTTAGACTCTTGATCAAGGGAGTGCCTGAGGAGGTCTTGCTTGAACGTCATGTCTGATTAATCCTCTTTATTAATCTCTCTATTCTCCTGCCTAGACAAACAGGCTATGCTTCTTGTTGCGTGCCACTATTTCACTTATATTTCAGATTATTTAAACATGAGTGAATGAGTTTTGTTAAGATATTGAGCCATGTAATGCAATAAGGACAATCATTTATTAATGGTTGCATCATTATAGATAATCCACAGCCATAATGGTGTGCAGCTCTTTCCAATAGTTCCCTATCTGTCACTCACTCAACGTTGTGTAGATGTAGTGACACTAGGGGTCACTCTTGAGAGCTTTTATCTTTGATAAAAGGCTAATGGGAATTAGCAAGTGGAATTTGCATGCCCCTCCCCCGGACATACAGGTATAAAGGAGGGGACATGCATACCGCTCATTAGATTTTCTCTTTGGAGCTGAACGGTTGATGGTTCAAGCTGAGACAAGTGATTTCCATCCCTCACCTCTGCTGGATCCTAGGGTGAGTTTGACCTCTAGCCCTGCAGCAGGTTTGTGAAGAAATTCACTGCCAGCCCAGTACTTGTGCTAACTATGCCCCGTACTGGGACAGGTGCTGGGACAGTACGCTTTTTACTTGCGTACAATGCAAAGATTCACGATGAGACACTTGATGCATTTTATGCTCCATGGCCACTGCCATGAATCTAACGTTGCATCCAGTGGTATAAAAAGTCCAGAGAAACTGTACTTAAGTGTGGAAACTGATTCAAAATCTTTTCGTGTCAAACCATAAATTTCTTTGAGTGAATGTAAATGTATCCACATTTAATTGTACTTAAAGGGGCAATTCACCCAAAATTGAAAAGTCATCCTTTGAATACAAATATAAGGCAGCCTCAGTCCCCATACACTTTAATAGAATGGGAAAGTGCAGAATCAACATTCCTCAAAATTTCTCCTTGTGTTTCACAAAAGAGAGTTGGATGGCACAATTGTCATTTTTGGGTGACAATATTGATAAAAAAATATTGATAAAATCAAGAGCCAGAGGAGATTTTCTGATTTAAATAACTCATATATATGTAAGGCCCTGGCACACACACACACACACACACACACACACACACACACACACACACACACACACACACACACACACACACACACACACACACCCAGAAGTTAAATTGAAACTTATGCATAAATCTATGCCAAACTGGCTGTGGTTATAACCCTACTGTGTGACTATGCTTTTTTCTCAGGTCAGCACACTCTTTGAAGCCAATGATCTTTGTGGCAGGGCGGAGGGCGGGGCAGGGTCGTGATTCTGCCCACCCGTCCCCTAATAAGGCTGATTAAGCCTGAGCCCTGCCACGATCTTCTTTACCCTGCACTCTGGAAAATGCATTTTCTACTAGGAAGGATTCAATGTCTGTTTGATATTCTGATGCAGTGACCTGTTTCAATTACTAAAGGGGTCTTCACAAGCAAATATATGTGTTGAGTCTGCAATCTTTCCCAGAGGAACAAAATTGCTAAACTTTTATTGATGTATGGTGATATAACAAAAGGATATATCACATCCTGCCTAACACAGACCTAAAGCATGGTTCAGATGGCCCAAACAAAGGCAAACTCTTTCAAAGTATGGGAATCTTATGTCTGTGGCAATGTTGAGCCATGCTGGCTGGAGGGGTCAGATAATGGAGAGAGGGCTGAGAGGAGGGACAGTGAGGAATTGTAGGTGCTGGCAATTTGACAGAAACTCAATAGCACTTTAATGGTCCATAGTCTTTGAGGTGCTTTACTGCATGCAGGACTTACCCCTACTGACCATGAGAGAAATGAGGCAAGACGGTGGTGCACTCTGAAGCCAGCAAGACCTGCACACGCTGCAGTATAAGATCTGTGGCGTGTGGTTGACAGATTGCCAATAGGATATGTGGATATCACTTCATTTGCCATAAAATGAAAACATTATGATAAGAACTTTGGCCAAGTAAATCCCTGCAGGGCCTCAGCATATTATAGATGTGTAGCATGAGGTCAGGAAGAAAACAGATCAGGTGCAGAAAAAAGATAGATTTGATCAGTCACCCTGACAGTACGTGTTGCTTACAAGAAGCATCTATATCTACTCTAACAGTAATCCAACAGCAATCACCATGCAATATGCATCACATGGGGAATCGACATGTTGCTTCCGAATGTTAATGTACCCTGAAATTGACAACTAAGAAATCATTTTATTTGCATAAACAATGATAAGCATGATGCAGAGGTTTCTTTTTTGCTCTAAAATGACACTTTTACTCCTCTGATGCTTAGATTTAGTGTTTGGGTTAGCGGATAGAACTAATATGCATTATGCATTAATATGCCTTCCTGTTGACTGTATTACATCATTTACAACTACAAATACAACTCACTTTTGGCACCACTCTGTGGACATTTTAAACCGGAATCTCAAGCTCAAACATGCCCATATGTTTAACAACAACTGCAGCTTTGGTCACTGGGGGCAGTGATTCAAATTTACAGTAAGTATGGACTGATGTCATCAGTAATGCAATGAGTCTGGAACATGCAACTTTTGGATAGTTTCCCATTGAAGCAAAGCAGGGTTGAGCCTGGTTACTACCTGGATGGGAGACCTAGGCCAAACTAAGGTTGCTGCTGGCGAGGTGATAGTGAGGCCAGGAGGTGCTCATTCTGTGCTCAGTAGTGTAGTCTAGTGTAGTGAATGGGATGCTATACTTTAAAAAAGGCACTGTCCTTTGGGTGAGGGGTGTAACCCCATTGTTCAGGGAAATTTACCCATTTGACTCTAATAAAATATAAATTAAACCCCTTTCCACTGATAGCTGGTGACTGGAGGGTGATCAAGTGCAATATGCCTTCCACTGAATCATCCAGGTGGATGCTGCTCACTGGTTTTGATTGATGTGATTCCCCGACTCTCTCTAAAGCAGTGATTTTCAACCAGGGGGCTCGGATCCACTAGGGGGACTCAGCAAATTTCCAAGGGGGCCACAAGATAAAATAAAATGATTTAAGATAAGTTACATTATAATATGTACATGCAAATTGGCATCGATTTCTCAACTCCCTTCAACAACTGTTTTTTTATTGAAGAACATGCAGTTCTTAAAAGTTCTGTAATCCCAAAATTAATCACAAATAATTATTTAAATGTATTGAAAATCTATGAATCTATGGGGACTTTTTTAAAGGTAAGGAATCATCACAGTAATATGTATTGGAGAAAGGTCTCTTTTTTAAAGATTTGACATATGACATGTGAGCAGTGGAGCCACTGGTTTTACACATAAGCAAAGGCAAACACGTTCTCCTCTGTGTGATGCAGTGTGCCCTTTAGAATAAAGTCTTTGAGAAATCAGACCCTCTGAAAACAGCAGAAGGAGCCAGAGCTTTGAAGTGAACTGAAAATCAAGTGCAACATGTTGTAAAGCTTCAGCCTAATTGGGATTCACAGAACATACAGAGCCCAGGAGAACTCCACATTAATTAACAACTGGCCTCATTATCAATCCCTTGGGGCTTTGTTCGGCTGGGGTAAACTTATCACCACTTCATTATCCAGAGGGGGTGAAAGGGTGCGCAAGCACCAAGCTGTCAGAATTCAATCAACAACTCTTCTCACCACTGCAATGTGATATAGCCCTCTGTCTCCCATGTTTAATAGCAAATGGATTTGCTTTGTAGACTTATTTCCTGCCTATTTCCTTCTTGTACGGACATTATGTGCAACTGTAATGGTAAGCTCCACTTTAATATATGTTTTCACTAAGGATATTTTGTACACATGCACTGCAAATAAATAAATAAATAATAATATATATAATATGCATTGTTTTCCAGTAAAAAGTTTTAATCTTCAAAGAAATTTGCAAAAATCTGGTAGAAGATGGTATCTAAGAAGATGTATGCTTAAAATAAGGTGGAACATTTTTTTAAGTATATTTTTCTTACCCCATTGAAAAATAATTGTTTTAAGCATAAACCACACTACATTTTGGAGGAATTTTATATAAACAAGACATACTATCTGATGTTATTTTGCTTCTCAAGTACATTTATCTTGTTTTAATGATGCCTATATTTTTACTGGAAAACAAGACGAAAATAATGTATTTTTAGAGTGTGGAGAGAGCTTTCCTTTAGCATTACAATTCGTCTCTATGGAAGTTGCTCAGCTGGAGCAAGCAGCCCCAGAAGTATATAACTTGGATGTTGCCAGCTTCATTGCTTCTTTGCTTTCACTCTCATTTTATCCCAGATGTGTATGACTTTCTATCTTCTGCAGAACACAAACAAAGATATTTAGAAGAATATCTCCGCTCCGTGGGTTCTCACAATGCCAGCGAATGTTGACCAGCACTTTTAGCTCCAAAAATCACATAAAGGCAGCATAAAAGTAATCCATATTACTAGTGATTTAATATATGTTTTCTGAAGTGATGCAATTAATTAGCTTGAGAAACAGATCTCTAATTCAATCCTTTATTTACCATAAATCTCACATTCAGAATGTGAAAGTGTAATTAGAGTTCACTTTTAAATATTTCTCTGTTTGTCACCCACATCTATTATATTGCTTCTGAAGACATGTATTTAAGTATTTTCATGTATTTTCAGTCCGGCTGCTGCGGCAACGTGAATGTCAGCGGTCCGACACCCTGGGTCTCGCCTATAGTTGTTGCATCAAATCCCAAGAATCCTGACATTGCACCATTCAGAGAGAACGTCATATCACCCCAACTGTGGATGATTTGATATATGACATTTGAAATGGTGCTGTGCTAACAAAACCGGATCTGAATGCAGTATACCACCAACTTGAACTTTCAGAACTTTCAAATTTCAAGGTACATCACAACAATCACAACTCATGCAGGCCTTTGGAGCTACACTTTTCTGAATTTTGGTATTTGTTCAGCCATTGAGGTATTTCAAAACACAATTCAATAAGTTTGGTAAATCACGTGCTGAACACAATACCAGCCTGCAAGCTGTGTTCAAATCACTCAGAGAGAAAAACCTCACCCTCAGTGGAGACAAATGTGAGTACAGCAAGACAGAATTAGAATTCTTCGGCTATGTGTTTTCAAACAAAGGCATCTCTGCGGATCCAAAAAAAATTATTGCCATCAAAAATCTTCCAGCCCCACAAAATGTTTCTGAAGTGGGCAGCCTGCTAAGAATGATGACATACTCTTCCACTTCATAAAAGACTACACAACAACCTTGCAGCCGCTGCGTGAACTAACTCAAAAAGATCACACCTGGTGTTGGGGGCTCGAGCAACAGACGGCACAAGACAAGCTGAAATCACTGATTCAGAATGCCACAATAGCATGTTTTGACCCAACAAAGAAATCCACACTACTGGTTGATGTCAGCCCAATTGGCCTTGGCACCATACTAAGTCTGCCCAGCCTAGATAACTCCTGTGACAGTATCATAGCGTATGCTATCAAAGCACTCACAGCTGTGGAACAACGCTTCTTCACAAAAGGAAAGAGAAGCTCTTGCAATCATCTGGGCATGTGAACATTTCCATCTATATCTTTACAGCTCAAACTTCATGGTCATTACAGATCACTAACCACTGGAGCTCATTTTCAACAACCCTAGAGCCTCACCGCCTGCCAGACTTGAATCCTGGAGGGTGAGACTCCAGCAGTACACTTTTACAGTGCAGTACAAGGCCGGAAAAGATGATTACATGTCAAGACATCCCTTCAAAGAACACAACACTGATGAGTCTTCTCAGAATGGTGAAAACTATGACAGCTTCATCATTGAAGATACAGTCCCAAATGTAATTATGTTGGAAGAGGTACAAGAGGAAACTATGAAAGATTCCATTCTCCAAATAGTGCGTTTCATGAAAACACTCAAGAAAACAATCATGACTACAAATGCTGAAGGTCAACCATGGAAGTTATAGAGTGACACCCCATGGAACCACACAACGGACACCAGCAGAAATACTTCTCAGAAGAAAACTCAACACCTCTCTACCTTCAATGTTGCACAACAAGCCAAACACTGAACTTCGTAACACTGAATGCACTGCAAAGCAATGTATGAAGCAACATGCAGATCGTCACAACAGAGCACAAGAACCCAAAATCAAAACAGGAGAGGTTGTACTTTGTCGGCAACCACACATAGGAAAATTGACAACTCCATATGAGGCGAAACCTTGCGATCCATGATGACGGCGAGTCGTTCAGGACGATGCTTCACAAGGAACCCTTGTTCTTCAAAAGTATCTCTCCTCATCTCACTTTTGAGCATGATGAGTAATCTGACAAAGAGGATGACACCCATGGAAAAGTTCCAGACTCAGACAACCCTTTTCAGGACAACACAGTTTAGAACCCACAACACACTAAAACTGATGGCCAAAGACACTCTGTATGTTTACACACACCTCAATATTCCCTGAGACCAAGTCACAAGGCACCAAGGTAAGTGATTGATGACATGTAAAACATTTGTACAATGTGGTTAATGTTTATGTTTCACAAATGCACCTGTTCTTGTGTTCAATATTTCCATTTTTCTGACAAGCAAGGTGTTGAATCAATGGACTAATGTGGACTCCGAACTGTCCCACACATAAGTTGATAATGTTTGTAATTTATGCACTAGTTTGGATCACATGTGGACTACCATATACATTTTGAGTTATAACTATGTTTTTCTATCTGAAATAGGGGTGAGATGTAGTGTCTTCCAACTAGTCCAGTTCCATGTTTTCTGTTTGATTTCAGTTGTATTACTTAAGCATATACACACACAGTAGAGCAGAACAGTGAATGCAATGCTGTAAGAAACATGTATCAATAACAGCACGTTAAAACTGCCTTTCCTGTCTAAGTTGTCTTCCTTTCAACAAGAAAAGACACCACAGACAGAGCTTGCAACCCCTTGACATGACCCCATCTTCATCGGGATGGCCGGAGACCCAGTGGTCAGTCCGGCTGCTGCTGCTGCTGCTGTCAGGAGGAGCTTAACTGGAACTGCTCAACAACAACTTCCAGCTGCCAACCTCCTGAGGTATCAGGACTTGAGCCATCTTGCAACGGGTCAACCGGAGACCTGAACAACATCGCCAATATTTCTGCTCACTGACATTTGGCAAGCTCGGCCACCTGTTCGCATTTGCCCAACAGCTCTGTGAAGCCTGTCACCAGTGGCTGCTGGCAGAGGAGCATGATGCCGACATGGCAATAGATCTTGTGGTACTGGAATAATTAATTGCTCGGTTGCCGAGAAGAACCGCAGAATGGATCCAGTGCCGCTGTCCGGCATCACTGGACCAGGCTGTCCAACTGGTGGAGCAGAATCTGGCGGCACATCTGGGGGGTGGTGAGCCCTCTTCTTCTGTCTCTCTCTCTATCTTCCCTCCCTCTCCCCTTTCCCCATCCTGTTCCTATTCCTGGAAATGGGGAATTATGACCCCAGAACCGGTTCCCCATTCCCGGGGACCTTTCAATTCGCAAGTTCCCCCATCTCTCTCCACTCTCCCCCATAGGCTGGTGAATCTGCTGCCACAGGTGTGGTCACAAAGTCTGAGCCGGTCTGCTGGATCTGTGGGGAACTGATGCCCTATGATTGAGGTGGAGATATTAGTCTGGATCTCCGACATGCCACAGGCTGCCTCTGATCGAGCTGGAGTTTACCGGATACCTGTGGGTATTAACGGGGGTACATACCAAGCCTTGGTGGATTCAGGTTGTAACCAAACCTCCATTCACCAAGACTTGGTACAATCCGAGGCTTTGGGTACAAGCCAGTTGGTGGGGTTAAGGTGTGTGCACAGGGATATTCAAAATGACCCTTTAGTGACTGTCATCTTTAATTTTTTGGGTCAAATGCATAAGTGTCGAGGCTGCGTTTAGTCTCCACCTCTCGCATACACAAATTTTGGGTATGAATTGGCTGGCATTTACAACATTATTGAGGGGAATATGTGTGAATTGGTCCTGTAACAAAGTGTCTCGGTGTGTGGTTTGTGATTCGTTGGCTGGGGAGGCGGTGCTGGGGCCATTTATGCCAGCTCCGCACCAGGAGGACGCAAGGGAGGGGGAAGTCTCAACTTCCCCAGCCCGTAGAAGATACTTTGTAGGGGATTTCCCTCTGGAGCAGACGTAAGACGAGACCCTTAGGCACACCTTCGACCAAGTGAAAGTGATTGATGGTCAATGTCTCCAGCCAGATGTTGCACTTTCATACACGTATTTTCAGATTCTCAAGGATTGGTTGCAGGGATGGATGACCTTGTCGGGCTATTAGAACAGACAGCAAGCGGGCATTGCTTTGTGCTGGTTCTGGTGGACAATGCAAAGCAATATCCGGCCATACCAGCAACATGTCAGCACAGAGTGTTGTGAAGGCACTCTTCAGAATAATCTCCCGAGTGGGGATTCAGAAAGAAATCCTCACTGATCAGGGCACTACATTCATATCACGCACACTACGTGAACTGTGCGAATTATTGGGGATTAAATTGATTCGCATCAGCGTTTACCACCCCAAAACGTATGGCTTGGTCGAACTAATTAATCAAACCCTAAAGAAGATGATTCAGAAGTTCAAGCATGATGACACTCGGAATTGGGACAAGTAGTTAGAGCCCCTATTATTTGCAGATCGAGAGGTCCTGTAAGCCTCCACAGGGTTTTCCCCATTTTAATTATTGTTCAGGTGCCGAACGCTCAGTGTGCCTGACATCCTACTGGAAAACTGGGAGGAGGGACCTTCAAACAGTCTAACATAAATTTTCTTCACATTTCTTTTATAAATTAAATTCACACGCAGTTTTCTTTTCAGCAGTAGCACACACACAAGTTCTTCTCACTTTCTCTGTTCCGACAGTATGGACTGCCCTTATATTCCTCTCCAGCTCTCACTGCAACACAAAACAGCAGTTAATGATAATTTCCCACAGGTGTCAATCCTTCCTCTCGTGGCCTCGCTCTCCACAGACCTCACTTGGCCACACCCCCATCTCCACATTTACCTTTAAATGGGCTAACTGTCAAATAATGGAAAAAACCATTCTCATTATAAAAAGCTGACAAATCTATACTAACTCTATAGGTATATTTTTAGTCATTTTAAAGAGTAGGTTGTCTTTCCATGTCATACCAGAGATGTTGGCATCACTGAATTAATTTCACAAAATTGTACAAACTTTCTGTCTGTTTCTCATGAAAGGCTGGCAATAACATGCTGCTGAATAATGATAAATTAACAAGGCGAAACTGATTATAAAGTAGGTCTCTAGGCACTCTGGCAACACATTGACTTTTTAAAATTAGAAAATTCAAATTTTCCCCATTTGAATTACTGTTCAGTCGCCGACCGCACAGTGTGCCTGACATCCTACTGGGAAATTGAGAGGAAGGAACTTTAAACATTCTAACGTAAATTTTATTCACATTTCATTTATAACTTAAATTCACACACAGTTTTCTTTTCAGCAGTAGTTCACACACAGGTTCTTCTCACTCCCTCCCTTCCGACAGTATGGACTGCCCTTATATTCCTCTCCAGCTCTCACTGCAAATCTATTTAACTCTATAGGTATATTTTTAATAATTTTAAAGAGTAGGTTGTCTTTCCATGTCATACCAGAGATGTTGGCATCACTGAATTAATTTCACAAAATTGTACAAACTTTCTATTTGTTTCTCATGAAAGGCTGGCTATAACATGCTGCTAAATAATGATAAATTAACAGGGCAAAACTGATTATATAGTAGGTCTCTTGGCGCTATGGCACCACATTGACTTGTCCTTTTACACAGATTGTTGTCCTGGCTCAGCTGAACCGGCAGAGTGCCTGACAGACATGTGAAGATAGTTTCACTTTGCTTCATTCTCGTTCTCTTCAGTGTATTTTAGCAAAAGATGCTTGTTGTGTCTCCGCTACGGTCTATTGTCTTTAAAAAAAAACATCAGCAACTCATTAATATGAGGGAGAGAGAGACAACTGTAGCGCAGTAAGCAAGAAAGGGCATAAATTAATCTTTGAAGCCTACAACTCATAATAACAGGAGTGCATTTCACTTTCAGCACTCTCTGTCGGAATGTCTCAAGCCTTTCACCTGGCACTGCAGAGCGTCCTGTGCGTGTAGCTCTTGACGGCCCTAGGCACCGATTCAGAGTTCAGTCCGCCAGGGTGGGCTCCCATGGAGCTGGGTCTGCTTAAGCCCCTGGGTTTTCCCCTTTTTTTCTGTTAATGTAGGGAGGTACACCTACAAATTACATGCAATGTAATACAGTTTATTTTAATTAGTGAATACATTTTACAGATCTCCCTTCATGTCATTGTTACATTGCCCTCCTATGTACCCATATTTTCAGGCTTCCAACAGTAACATTTATACTTCTTTTCACTTGTGAACAATGCAACAAGGTGTCCTTAAAGGTCATGTATGGCTCAACATGGCAGGGTTGCCACCAATCTAATGACCTCTGAACCCACCACCATGTTGACTTACCACAATGAGATCACTGTGTGTGTGCTCCTTTGAACTTTCACAACAGCCTTCCTTGACTACTCCTTTTTATCTCTTTTTGCACAACATAAATGTGGCTCTGAATCATGTCAGCCCTCTCTGTCTCCAAGTCTCGGCACAGATAGTTTCTGTTAAACAAGTGACTCTCACTAATAATTTAAAGATGTCACACTTTTAAAGGGAATTAGACTCAGACTCAATTGATTAACTATCTGACTATTTATGTATTCTTGATTGCCACTTAACTGTAGGGTTAGTCTTAGAAATTTCATAGCATGATTAATTATCTGTTTCTCTAATCAGCTTGGTTCTAGTGGAGAAATGGAAGATGACTCTGCATTCTGATTAATATTAAGTCCTTAGTTGCTCAGACCTCACTGAGTGATGTCAATGTTTAGTTTAAGTCCTGTTCCCAGCACCTTTTTTTAAACTCCATATCTCCCTCAAGAAGCTCTCAGTAAATGAGAGTCTTTCATTATTCACCTTCAAAGTTGCAAATCTCTCACAATAATTCACTAATTTCATGTGTGAGTCACTTTCACAAGACTATTGCAGGTGAAGTTACCAATGGATTTAGGGGAGATTCTTTTTTTAGCTGCCAGTTAATACTTATAACGAAATGGAAAGCTGTCACCATCTTGTATTAGAGCCCAAAGGAATATTCCTTATTTTCAAACTAATGCCTATTTATCTGTGGCATGCTGCCAATTACAGCAATTACTAGTGTTTAAAAGTAGGAATACGAAGCTCATATTTTTGTTAAACCACACAAATTGTTCAGTAAAAAAGAAAAAAGAAAGAAAAGGTTTCTTATTTGAGATATTAACATGTGTAAATAATCTTCTGAGGTGGGACTATTTTTCTAGGTGGAGACAATTTTTGTTACGTGTTATTGATGTAATATCTTTGGGAGGATATTGTAGAACATTGTAGAAAAAAAAACACCACATGACAGCCCACTTTTACCGTCGCTGATATTATGTGGGAAAAAAAGTGGCAATTATGTTCTTTAAAAAAATCATTTTTGTGTGTCCCAAAGAAGAAAGTAATTTGGATTTGGAAAAAAATGTATATGAGTAAATAATGACAAAATGTTCATTTTGGGGTGAACTATTCTTTTGAAGCAACTGCAGTCACACAACACTTGAAGCACACCAGTATTTATGGCTTTTGCACTTTATAAACGAATAGATCTTTTGAAACTGTCCAAATAAAAAATAAACTTAGGGGCTCTTCCCACTGCAAAAGTGGTCCCGTAATTCTCAAAAGAGTCTTTCAGCACCTGTGACCCCTACAATCTCAAACAAGTCTTCAGTCCTGCACTCGCTCTCTTTAAGGATGCTAGTCTGACACACACTCATCAGACCCTGCCTCAAACATTGCCAAACCACTCAGATCAGGAGGAGGATTAGAAATGCACAGTGCCAGCCAGCAGGCCAGACTCTGAAAGGAATCCCTTGCCGTCTAGAGCACATTGCTGGCAGACAGTTTGTGCTGGAATGCCAAAAGCCCTTAGTTTCATTAATTCATTTGCTGGATTTTGGCTTCAAGTTGGCTTTTTTTTTTTTTTGAGGAAATGAAACTGGTAAGGCAAGTTTCTTTTGCTGTAGTTTATATCTGCTTGATATTCCCATAAAAGGAAGAACGTAATGTATAGTCTACAGGAGGATTCATTGAAAAGAGTGAGGAGTGATTAATTTTGGGAAATGTTCTTAAATGTCTGTACTCACATCTGTATAATCAGCTAAACTAGAATGCTATATTTAGCCTGATATCTCAAAGCCTACTGTAATGTTTGTTGTTTATTCAATGATGAATTCTGTTGATGAAAAACATAATATAGAAATCTGTTGGCATGGGGATTATTTATATAGATACATTTTATGAGTAAGGTGAAGGCCACATAATTATGAGGCTTTTATTGGGCATTTCATGTCCCATCTGTAGCTTCATAAATTTAAAACTGCATTAAAATAACGGTGGAAACATATAAACATTATATTTATTTTGATAGCCTATAGATAATGAGGGGAAATCACTTTGAGATTTCATATTGTGGTATGAAGTTGATTACCACAAATTATTTATTTATTATTTTGACTCGTCCCTCCTTTTCTTTAAAAGTAAATAAATAATCTTGTTTCCAGTGAGGCACGTACAATGGAAGTGAATGGGGCCAATCCATAAACGTCAAAATACTCACAGTTTCGAAAGTATAGCCACAAGACGAAAACATGTTAACATGATTTTAGTGTGATAAAATCACTTACTAACCTTTTCTGTTTAAAGTTTTAACCAATTTTACTTTACAGCTCAAATAATACATGAGTTTTACCAGAAGCATTCATTTAAGCTTCACATTACTGCTTTTAAACCCTCCAAAAATTGACCCCATTCACTTCAATTGTAAGTGCTTCATTGTAACCTTGATTATTGCTCTTTTTAAATAACAGGAGGGATCAGTCGAAATAATTTTTTTGCGGTAATCAACATTAAGGCACAAATGCTGATGATTGAGCTCAACTTGTATTGAACCTGGAGTATTCCTTCAATGGTCATTTTTGTGTATGTATGGGTGGATTTAGGCATGGATGACATGGGCAATTTTGGTCAAAAAGTTGGGTGCTACTTTCTATAATCAAAGGAAGGTGGTATGGGGAAAGAAGGGGACATTCTAATTTTAAAGACCATTTTATTGGACAAAAATTTAGGCATGCCCCTGCAGTCAAGATTTATTTTTATATTTAAACATTTGGCAGACACTTTTTCCAAAAAAGATGAGTCTGTTATATTTTTAGACCTTTGTCCTGAAGATTAAGATATTTTCTGACAAAAGTTAATATCTTCAAAGTGGATATACAAATACATGGCCTTCAAGCTAGACAAAACTACAATTTTGATTTCATGGGGTGTTTAAGAAGTGGTCTAACATGTTTGCAATAACATGTCCAGCGGCATGTGCACTGAAAAAATTCCTTGCTTCAGCAAATATTGCTCATTAAAATAAAAAGATTTGACTGAAAACGGAATGCTGTCAACTTTCCTTAATTATTTGCTATATGTGTGACACAAGATATTGAGATTATGCTCAAAATAATAAAGAAACATTGCTAATTATTTTGAGAGAAGTGACATAATCTGAAATTTAGTAAAACCAGCCTAATTTTTAAGATCCATGGGAAACCGCCTGATGCAGAATGTCACTGAATTTTAAGCATTTAAGCATTTTTTGTGACTGCCATTTTGGATGAGGAGAGCTTGTGGTGGACAACACCAAGTTTTTGTAAAATTAATAGTTAAAAGGTAAATTACTTTAAACATACTGTGAAATCAGTAGATGTTTTTTTTTTTTTTTTTGCTATTCATTTTCTCTATTCACAATCTGGCACCCGTGCCCAGACCTCTGGAACCTCCACGGGACGGGACATGGAAGACCAGCAGTGGTAGACATGATCACTCAGGCCAGCATCGTAGAGGGCTTCTACGACTCTACCAACTTGGAGGAATACACAGCATCAGTGATCAGCTACATCAGCAAGTGCATTGATGATGTCACTTTCTCCAAGACCATCACCACATGCTCCAACCAGAATCCGTAGATGACTGCGGCAGTTCGTGCGTTGCTGTGGACCTGAGACACTGCCTTCAGAGCAGGTGACAAGGTGGCCCTAAGAACATCGAGGGCCAAACTGTCACAGGCCATCAGAGAGGCAAAGCACGCACATGCACAGAGAATCCACAGTCACTTCCAGGACAGTGGCGACACACGGCGCATGTGGCAGGGTATCCAGGCCATCATCAACTACTGGACAACATCAGTTGCCTGTGACACAGATGCCTCCCTTCCAGATGCGCTGAACAACTTCTACGCTTGGTTTGATGTGCAGAGCGACGTGGTGGCAATGAAGATCACCCCTCCTCCCAACGACCAAGTGCTTTGTCTTATCACGGGGATGTGAGGAAAACTCTACATAGAGTCAACCCATGGAAGGCTGCTGGACCAGACAACGTTCCTGGCAGAGTGCTCAGAGGATGTGCAGACCAGCTGGCAGATGTTCTTACCAACATCTTCAATATCTCTCTGAGTAGCGCCATCATTCCAACGTGCTTCAATGCCACCACCATCATCCCCATGCCAAAGAAGTCTTTAGTGTCCTGCCTTAACGACTACCGTCCCGTCGCACTCACACCCATCATCATGAAGTGTTTCGAGAGGCTCATCATGAGGCACATTAAGACCCAGCTGCCCCCCTCACTAGACCCACTGCAGTTCATGTATTGTCCCAACCATTTAAGAGACGACGCAATTGCTACCACTCTAGAACTGGCCCTCACCCACCTAAATAAAAAGGA
Source organism: Moxostoma hubbsi (assembly GCA_032164185.1). NCBI lineage: Eukaryota > Metazoa > Chordata > Actinopteri > Cypriniformes > Catostomidae > Moxostoma > Moxostoma hubbsi. The sequence goes on from JAVLUX010000009.1 coordinate 19,734,467, forward strand.
CTCATACGTTTGAATGCTGTTCATAGACTTCAGCTCAGCATTCAACACAATCATTCCTCAGCACCTGATTGGAAAGCTCCTCCCTTTGCAACTGGATCCTGGACTTTCTGACTGGGAGACCTTAGTCAGTCCGGAACGGGAAGAGCATCTCCACCACCACCACACTGAGCACTGGGGCCCCCCAGGGCTGTGTGCTCAGTCCACTGCTGTTCACTCTGCTGACTCACTACTGTGCAGCAATGCACAGTTTGAACCACATCATCAAGTTCGCAGATGACACAACTGCAGTGGGTCTCATCAGCAGAACGACGAGTCAGCATACAGAGAGGAGGTGCAGTTGCTAACGGACTGGTGTAGATTCAACATCCTGTCACTGAATGTGGACAAAACAAAAGAGATGGTTGTTGACTTTAGGAGAGCACAGAGTGATCACTCTCTGCTGAACATTGACAGACCCTCTTTGGAGATCATCAAGGGCGCCAAATTCCTTGGTGTTCACCTGGCAGAAAACCTCACCTGGTCCCTCAACACCAGCTCTATTACCAAGAATGCCCAGCAGCATCTTGACTTTCTTCGAAGACTGAGAAAAGCATATCTCCCACCCCCCATCCTCACTTCATTCTATAGAGGGACTATTGAGAGCATCCTGAGCAGCTGCATCACTGCCTGGTTTGGGACTTGTTCCGTTTCGGACCGCAAAGCCCTGAGGATAGCTGAGAAGATAATCAGGGTCTCTCTTCCCTCCATCAAAGACATTTGCACAAAATGCTGTATCCACAAAGCAACCAGTATTGTGGATGACCCCACACACCCCTCACACAAACTCTTCACCCTCCTGCCATCTGGCAAGAGGTACCGAAGCATTCGGGCCCTCACAGCCAGACTATGTAACTGCTTCTTCTCCCAAGCCATCAGACTCCTCAATACTCAGAGACTGGACTGACACACATACACACCTGTACACCATCCAACTTTTTCCAGAGTTGCACTTTAATTCATTGTCACTTTATACCTGGCTGCTACCTCAATGACTACTATGTCCATAGAACACTATTTCATAGTATGCTATGTTTACATTTAGCATTTTCGAAAGTGTCAAATCTTTTTTGCACTACTCAGTACAAATGTGTACTGGTCAGTGCTGCACTGTCTCTTACTGTGCCTATTTTCCTGTCCCTTTTAGTAATTTATTGTACTGTCCCATACTTTTTGCACACATTTGCATGTGCATATAATAGCGTTAGATGGCCCCAGATGGATCTAATACTCTGTGGAGAGAAAACATAAGAGAGAAAAGGCCATGGCTTGCACGGCCTGCTCCCATGCTAATTACGTCGCTTCCCCCCTTCAGGGATGTGGGGAACTACATGACAGCATTCCCTTTCCAATGTCCGCCAAAGCAGACAAAGAGCTGCTCAGAGTGTCTTTAGCTCTGTGTGTGATCCAAGTAGATGCGCAAAGCACGCACCGGACACAGCAACGATAAGGCTGGGTCTGCCTCCTCTGGGGGCAGCGCTTGCAGACTCACCACCTGATCCCTAAAACGGGTTGTGGGGAACCTTGTGTACATAGCCTGGTCGGGGTCTCAGGATCATGTGAGAGTCTTCCGGACCGAACTCTTGGCACTCTTCGCTGACAGAGAACACTTGCAAGTCCCCGACCCTCTTGATGAAAGTGAGCGCAGTCAGGAGGCGGTCTTCAATGAGATGGCCTTTAACTCAACTGACTATAGGTGCTCTAACGCAGCTCTCCGTAGGCCTAAAAGGACCTGATCAGGAACCTGATGATCAGGTCATGCTTACCAAGAGACTTACCTTCAACAGCATTGTGGTTTGCTGCTATAGCAAAATTTGTGCGTTTATTTTGTAGAATTTATGTTCCACACAAGATGAGCTGTTGAACATGTTAAGATAAAGCCCACAGCGGGGCTTTATTTACTCGTGTCTGCTGTTCCTTTCACTTTATTTTTTAAGTTTAAGCTTCTTAACAAACTCAACTAATTGAATATTTTAATGGATTGAAGCCACGGTGAGGAGCTAGTAAATTAGTTGAACTATGTAATTATATCAGAAATTTTGCTCTCCCCTCCCACTATAAAGAGAGTGAATGGTAGGAAGGGTCAGATCATCAAGTCACTCTCCGATGCAGCGATTAACATCTCATCTAGCTTGCAAGCTCTGAAAGAGACATTAGGCTGGCACTGGGTGAGCTGCCTGTCTCATCTCAGAACTGGACGGGAGCAAACGAGCATGCCGGGGAGTGGGTGGTCCGTGGGGGATTACCCGGCAGAACCATACCCATTGAAGCCCTCGAATCGCCTTCAGCATCAACCAGGACGGCCTCATACCCTTAGGTAGAAGGAGTGGCGGGGGGGACAGCTGAAGTGGCTCTCCCTCGAAAGAAAGAAAGCTGTGACTGCAACGTTGCCATGGTCATATTCCCCCAATGAGAACATGAACCATCCACGAATGCTTCCTCGACATGATTTTTGGCCCAGGCATGTGAGTGATCGTGTTCGTCAGTGGAGAGGTAACGACTACATCCAGGAACTGCACAGAGACAGGAGGGCATCTTTAAAAAGAAGTGTCTTTAAAAAGACATTCAACGTAAGTGTGCCTGCTCTAATAGAGGAAATATACATTCGCTGGAATGCACCATATATCCAACAGCACATGCTTCTGAAGACATGAATGGAATAGTAGTAGTACTCAGCTTGCTGATATACAACCACTCGGCTCCAAAGAAGAAATATGAATAAATCCGCATTCCAATGTTGGGGGGAGTGGCATGCAAATACTTCTAGCCAATACACATTGGCCTTTTCTCAAAGATCTGAAGGTGTCTGGGGCTCTCAAGATCGACCCTTAGTGTCACTACATCGACACAATGTCAAGTAAGTGACAGAAGGGGAACCTTTGACATTCACCAGTTGTCTGTTATTTCTTCTTATTTTTATTTTAAAGTTATTTAAAGTAAATGAACAGAACCTAGAATTTGAAGCTGCTAATAGCCAGCTTAAAATGCATGGTTGAGTAAACAGAGACTCTTAGGGTTAAAAAAAAAACAACATAAATTTAGTAGCTGGCATAGCACAGTATTTTAAGTAAACATTTTTGAATGGAAGCTCATTAATTTGGCCATAGCCAGGTACGTTTTTTTAGGTAGCGTTGCTTAAAATTCCTAGTGGAATTTGCATGCAAAAATTATGCACTATTTTTTTAAGCAAATCCAGCAGATTATTTTTTTCAGTGTGTGCTCCCTTTAATAAATTAATATGACTTAATATGACATAATCAATGAATGATGTAATTTTTGTATCTGCATCACAAATAACATTTAAAGAGGATTAGCTATTAGAATGAGAGGAAAAAAGCAATTAATTTAATAAATTCAGTAGACTTCATAAATACCTGCGTCTCTTGGGTGCCCCTTTAGTAGTCATAATTTATCTTAACAATCTTGCTAGAACATCCTTGTGCTTCTATAGCCCCACCCTAAAACAATTATAATGAATGTAGAGTAATTGAACATTTTGATGTAATTAACAAGATTAATGTGTTATGCTAAATAAACCTGGTTTATTAATTGCAGGATCTACTGTTGCTTTGCTGGCAAAATTATTAAATTAAGCCTAAATATCAAATTATGATCCTATAAGGTTATTCCATTTGTCTGTTAACACATCACAGTGAATGGAGATATATGTGTTCTGTGTTGTATTTTGGTTGATGTCGCAAACAAGATGAAGTTGTAAGGTTAGCAAGAACCAGAGGAGAAAAGGCTCATCTACATGTTTTGGACAAATTCCCTTGTTGCTGCAGCTAAAAATAATATCAGGGTTAACTTCCTGCTGCAAAAAAAGCTGTCCCATACACTCTATCTTCTGTAATGTGTGTGTGTGTGTGTGTGTGTGTGTAGCACAGTCTCCCACCTCTGTGTAGGTGATAAAATGTTATAGATTATGAAACAAAACAGATTCATTGCTTTTGTGGAACCACAAGTCATGTTGTCCTCTTATTCAGGTTTAATACAAAGTGAGGTAATATTTAGAGAACACAAATTAGACCAGCAGTGACATTTTGTTTCCTGTGTGCAATGTCACATTATTAAGGACACTGTGACAGTTTGTGCTGTTGTGTCAGGAATGCAGATATTAGCTCACGAAGAACAGCATTTCAGAGAAAAGCTCAGCTGGACTGAGACTAATTATTATGAACAGCTTTTCAGACTCAAGTAACAAGCACTGGTCCACTTGTCAAGGCTTGACCAGTCCAGAGTGAGCTATGACAAAGTCTTTCACATTTATTTTCCATAGAAGTTATGCAGTACTGGCAGCAACAGCTTACTATTATTTTTTTCTCTTGAATCCTATTAAAGATGATACTACTGATCCACACTGGAATATAACCACTGGCTGAGTTCATAAGATGTTTCTTTATGTTTTTAGCTTAGATTATTTAAATAAAATCTCTCTCCTCCGGAATGTTTCATGTCTTGCACTGCTAGCTTCTTAATATTCCTGTCATGATCCTACCTGTGGACAGACTTTTCAGAAATACAAGACATATTCAGGAAGACACAGACATTACAGTTACGACAAACAGTAGATTATATGACAAGATATGGGGGCATTTTAAAAGTACACTGCTGTTCACGTATTAGCAGCAGATTCTACTGTTAGGTAATTTTAAGACATTATCTCAAAATCACTGTTTTTCCCCTCATAATTTCTTATTATTAATATATCTTAATCTGAATTTTTTTGTATATAAAGTAATGAATTTGTGTTTGTATAAATTTTTGCGTTTATTTTGTAGAATTTATGTTCCACACAAGGTGAGCTGTTGAACGTGTTAAGATAAAGCCCAAAGTGGGGCTTTATTTACTCGTGTCTGCTGTTCCTTTCACTTTATTTAAGTTTAAGCTTCTTAGCAAACTCAACTAATTGAATATTTTAATGGATTGAAGCCACGGTGAGGAGCTAGTAAATTAGTTTAACTGTGTAATTATATCAGAAATATTGCTCTCCCCTCCCACTATAAAAAGCTTAATAGAGGCACCTAGAGAAAATATTGCTGAGTAACAAGATACTTTGTGTTCTGTACCACCAACCACTGAGCATTGCTATTGTGCCCTTGAGCACTGCACTTAACACACAACTCCTCATTGCTGTTACATGACACCCCTGATTTCCCAACCTCGCTTTCCCCCTATAAGGCACACTAGAGTATAAAATCAGCTCTCATTGTTTCACTGGATAAGATGAGATAAACATAGACCTCTATGACTGGGTTGTTCCCTCAAATTATGCTGTCCTCACAGGTTAGGCTTAAAGTTGGCACAACTGAGCTGAAATGTAGGTGTCTGTTAAGCAGACTGTCAGTTTGTTATAAGATCTCTGTCAACAACTGAAATGAAGGTTAAAATGCTTTGACATTTTATAACAAGCTATAACCGATTGTAATTTGCCTAATTCAAAGTTTCACACAGCAGATACTTTACTAAAAGAACAGAAATGTGCTCAATTATAGATTAGGATATGGATCCAGAGGAAAAATAAACATTATTTATAGTGTTCGCCATACTCAATAATGTAGCATGCATCTCTAGTTCCACTTACTGCACTCCTTGTTCTGACAGTTTATCACCGGTTGATGTTATTTTACAGATGCACCTCTGAATAAAGCCCCTCATGAATAAAATACATTACCTTCAAACACTTTAAATAATTCACCTTTCACAGATATCAAGAGATCTGTCACTCTACATGCCAAGAGTCCCTCTCACTTTCTCCTGGCTTGATGCACTAGTCCATACTTTATTTTAAATACCAGTAAACTGTGAAATTGAACTCTGCATAAAATAAAATAAAATAACAAATGATGACATGAAAGATATACACTGGTGGCCAAAAGCTTGGAATAATGTACAGATTTTGCTCTTATGGAAAGAAATTTGTACTTTTATTCACCAAAGTGGCATTCAACTGATCACAATGTATCAGGACATTAATAACATCAAAAATTACTATTACAATTTGAAAAATAAAAATAATAATTCTGAACTTAAACTACTTCAAGAGAGTTCTCATCAAAAAAAAAAAAAAAAAACTCACGTGCAGCAATGACAGCTTTACAGATCCTTGGCATTCTAGTTTGTCAGTTTGTCCAGATACTCCGGTGACATTTCACCCCACACTTCCTGTAGCACTTGCCATGGATGTGGATATCTATTCGGGCACTTCTCACGCACCTTACAGTCTAGTTGATCCCATAAAAGCTCAATGGGGTTAAGCTCATAACACTCTTTTCCAATTATCTGTTGTCCAATGTCTGTGTTTCTTTGCCTACTCTAACCTTTTCTTTTTGTTTTTCTGTTACAAAAGTGGCTTTTTCTTTGCAATTCTTCCCATAAGGCCTCTAAAGTCTTCTCTTTACTGATGTACATGAAACTGGTGTTGAGCAGGTAGAATTTAGTGAAGCTGTCAACTGAGGACATGTGAGGCATCTTTTTCTCAAACTAGAGACTCTGATGTACTTGTCCTCTTGTTTATTTGTACATCTGGCCTTCCACATCTCTTTCTGTCCTTTTTAGAGCCAGTTGTCCATTGTCTTTGAAGACTTTAGTGTACACCTTTTGTATGAAATCTTTTTTTTTGTTTTGGTAATTTCAAGCATTGTATAGCCTTTATTCTGCAAAACAATTATTGACTGATGAGTTTCTAGAGAAAGCCGTTTCTTTTGTTTGCCATTTTTTACCTAATATTAACCTTAAGACATGAAAGTCTATTGCATACTGTGGCAACTCAAAAACAAACACAAAGACAATGTTAAGCTTAATTTAACCAGCCAAATATCTTTCAACTGTATTTGATATAACGGCAAGTGATTTTCTAGTACCAAATTAGCAATTTAGCATGATTACTCAAGGATAAGGTGTTGGAGTGATGGCTGCTGGAAATGGGTCTAGATTTGATTAAAAATAACTTTCTTCTAATTGTGATGCTGCTGTTTTTTTTACATCAGTAATGTCTTGACTATACTTTGTGATCAGTTGAATGCCACTTTGTTGAATTGAAGTTCCAATTTCCTTCCAAAACAGCAAAATCTGCACATTATTTCAAACTTTTGGCTGCCAGTGTACATTTCATGAGAGGTATGATAATTATTATGTGTTTATTGTAAGAGTTTAATATTCAAAGAAAGGCAGAAGCCAGGAAATTACATTTGGGTGGGCCTCAGTAAAAATGGATGGGCCAAGTTTTCACCCCAATTTATTTTTTTAACAAATTATCCTTAACAACAGAGAAGCAGTGCATTCAAACAGTTCTTTCACACTTTCAGAAATTAGTATGTGTGCATTTTTTAAACTGTTTTATAAATATATATTGTCAAAGAATAATAATCTGGGTGGGACTGGGTCTAATTATGGCCCACCCATGGCTACGCCACTGATTCAAAGTGTTATATTCAGCCTGATGATATTAGCTGTACAGACCATGTTTTCTGAGGTTGTATGAGACATTTGGTGCAGTTCTGTTGAACATCTGTGAGATTTTCAAAGAATATGTAGTGATCAGTTTACATGAGGTAGATTAATATAGAACAACATTTGCTGACCTTGTTTTATTAGTATTTGCAGCTTATGCTGTAGACATTTACCATGACATATTTATAGATACAGTATACTATGAACATGTCTGGGTTTATTGTGCCGATTTATTTGATAGGTTTTTTGAACTTGTTATCTGTTAGCTCACTCACATATGATATGTCAATATGGCTGTTGCAGTGGCAATTTATTTAAATTAAAACCACAGTTGCAGGCCCGTAGCCAGCCTAGTGGAAAGGGGAGGGAGGGAGGGGGGGGGGGGGGGGGGGGGGGGGGGGGGGTCTTTTTTTTAAAAGTGGACCTTTTTGCAGTTTTCCCCTCATTTTGTATTTAATTACGAGGTTCAAATACTTCGTTTTTGTGATTTTTTTTATTGTGGATCAAACTTAAAAAGTGCATCACTGAACACTTAATAAAAATTAAAGCCTTACTGACAAAAATGTTTGAGGTGTTGTTTGAATCCGCTAACAAAGACGGGATCATGAGGATAATTAAACCATTTTAATTCAAAAATTGCTTATGAAAATATGATGAGAAATAAACAGCACTGCAAGATATTAACAATGCACTGACAGTGTTTTTGAAGAAAAACGTTGAATATAACCTTGTTTATTAAAATTATCCTGTCATAGTGTTGTGAGGATTTTTCCCGTCTAAGCTGTGAGATGAGAAGTGCTTTTTTAATCCCCTATTTTCAAATGCATATATACAGTATGTAAGAGATTAACCAGATATATATTTATGTACAACAGAACTTCAACAGCAGAACCTGTAGAGTGAGTAATGTGGGGATTTCCCTGTGTGATCTGCGTGTTATGAGATGAAAGCCCTGATCTCTGGTAAACTGGAAAAATGCTTTATATTCATCTATTTTCAAACATCATATACACCGATTAGCCACAACATTAAAACTACCTGCCTAATATTGTGTAGGTCCCCCTCATGCCGCCAAAACAGCGCCAAACCGCATCTCAAAATAGCACTCTAAGATGCTATTCTTCTCACCACAATTGTACAGAGCATTTATCTGAGTTAATGAAGACTTTGTCAGTTCGAACAAATCTGGCCATTCTCTGTTGACCTCTCTCATCAACAAGGCATTTCCATCCGTAGAACTGTACCTCACTGGATGTTTTTTGTTTTTGGCACCATTCCGAGTAAATTCTAGAGACTGATGTGTGTGAAAATCCCAGGAGATCAGCAGTTACCCACACCAGCTCATTTGGCACCAACAGTCATGCCACAGTCCAAATCACTGAGATAATTTTTTTCCCCATTCTGATGGTTGATATGAACATTAACTGAAGCTCCTAACTCGTATCCACATTATTTTATGCACTGCACTACTAGACTTTTAGATAGAGTGCATAAACGAGCACCAACCCTTTCATTCATGTGTTAACATGTTATCATAAGATATGAATATATATTCAGAGATGTGCACAAGTCTTGGTGGTAGATCAGCTTGGTGTTGTGGGATTGCCTTTTATGCTATTAATTTGATTATATTTATGTCTAATTGTGCAGAAGCATTTTATACACGTCTTGTGTTTTTCTAATTGTACAGCAACAGCTGAACTGTCAAATTTACATTTTATTAATAAAATTTGACCACAAAATATATATTTTTTCAAATTCACCAAACAGAATAAAGTATTCCAAAGGCTGTGAAACAATAATCGAGATGTAGTGTGTTTTTTCTTTTTGTTGTATTTACTAGTTTAACTGCCCTGTTTGGACCTTATTCATGAAGCAAGAGTAGAACTAATATTTGTAAATCAATCCTATGATTTTCCATTCCTATGTAAATTGTACGATTGAACTGATTGGAAAAAGAATAGTTGTATATATTTACGTAGAAATGTAAAAGTTATTTTGTTTCATTACTAAGGCCACTCATCAAGGTGCACATAAAAATCTCCCAAACTCACCAGAGCACAGTACATCTCAGGTGGGTCTCCGCAGGTGATGTTAGGTGGGTCCAAATACACTCTCAGGTATTTGGTCATGTCAGTGGCTTCAGGTTGGCAGGCCATGTAGTGCCAGGCCAGTCGGTCCTCTGTGTATACCTGTGACTTACAAACATCATAGTGCCCCCATGAGGCTGGATAATGTTGCGTGGCATGACACCAACTCACCCACAGGGCCTGCAGTACAAACATTACCAGTAAGTACATGGTGGACCTTTTCTGATGCCACATTAAAGAGTTTGATAAATAATAAGCAGGCAGAGGGTGATGAGGCAGACTGCCTCTGTGGTGACACTGAACTTTAATGGGTAATAGAGGCAGGAATCTGGGGCAGCATGCCAGCTTTGACTCAGCTTCTTTAGGCCACTCTAATTTCATTCATTTATTTATTTTCGTCTGATAGTCGGAGGGGTGGTTTAATGTGTTTTGACGAATTTGCGGTAAGTGCGGGTCACCGGTGTGAACAAATGATATTAAATCCTTCTTGAAGCCATTAGTGGAGGCCATTTCAGGATATCCTCCTGTCCATCGCTGTTCCAGTGCACTCTCCACAGTCTGTATGGGAGAAGAAAACAAGAGGAAACAAGAGTGTGTCAGTGTAGGAGGTAGCTCGAATAATGAGTAGCTGAGTTTAAGAGGTGAGGAGGTGCAGGTCAAGTGTTTTATATTGCTGAGCCTTCATAGAGCAATATCCTAAAAATACCTGCTTATTACAGAAGACAAATAGACAAACATCCCTGTAGGCACAAACAGACCATCTAAGTCTGCACATCTCAACAGTCTCGCAAATTTGAAAGATTCTGTCCAAGTGCGAGGCAAACAGTGGAGGAAAGAGGCCACATCCTGCACATATTTTTTATATATATAGAAAATGGTGCACATACTTCATGTTATACAGATCATTCAATTTCATAGACATTTAATGTGAGACACCTACATTTTCAGGATCTTTTTAATATTCTGTAATGATCATTTACTACTGCAGTAATCAGTTAAAATTAAATTGAAAATTTTTGTAGAAATAATTACATGATATGCTAGATAATTAATCATATTTATCACATACAGGTATCTGAATATTTTCTGAGAGAAGGCCAGAATGAAGACAATTAACAGACTTTAAAAGTAAATATATTGTATGTTATATTGAATATAAGCATATCACTGCCCTACAGTCCAGAACAATACAAATTTCAATCAAGTTTGTCAATATCTCTGATGTAAAAATGCTCATTGTTTTCCATCATCTCTCACCAGGAGCACCCCTTTTTTTTAAGATGCTGCATAAAGTTAAAAGATATTTACTTTGCTTTTAACAAGTTTAAAAAAAATAACTGTTTTAACTGAGTTCCAGTGTGGCTCAACACACTGTTCTGTTCCATTTTTTGCACTCCATCCAGCTGATTTTGAACACAATGCATCCTGTGTAAACGGCTCCTCAAGTATTCTGTTCTTCTCAAGGTAAGTGTAGTTAGATGCCTGATTGCCTGTAGTAGCATACGGGTCAGGTGGCTTTAAGTAAATGTGTTAATTTAGTATGTAATTTTATAAATGATTAATTCTACAATTTTTTTTAACTTTATTAACAATAAAACATGTAATAAAATATACAGATCTCACTGGAAATTCTGTAACATGAGGTTGATAGTTTTGTTGCTAAAATTGCTCTATTCCACCAGAATGTCCAAATGTTCCTTTCCAAACCTTTCCTGACCCTAAAAATACCAAAACAGTGCTCTTTTAATTACTTCTGTGCCAATGCAGTATTTCGGTAGCAGAAGTTCAATATGGATGTGATGACAAAAGGCACAGCGCATTCAATATTCAGGGCATGAAAAGCCTAATGATGGTGATGCTCGTCTGGAATTCAGCACATTGAGTCAGAATTAGGAAGCAATACATGTTTTTTTAATGTTTAAGAAAAACATGCATGTCTCTAACATGCAAACACTTGGCCATACAGCATGAAACAATATATAGGTCTCAGAATGCATTCCTCCATACTACATTCCATCATATCCATCAAAATGTGGAATCCTTGATGGAGGGGTACGAATGGTTGATTAGATTCATGCCCCCTCAAATTGGGGGACGAGCCATGATAGATGAGACAGAGGAGGCTCTAAATGTGCTGTGTCAATCATGCAGACGCCTAACAAGGAGCCAATTACCATGTTCAGCCCCTGGCACTGGGCAGGATGTGATTAATAAGATGTTACTGTATAGCCATCAGCATCATGAGTTTCATGAAAATGTCAGTAATGGGACTGAAATAGAGGCTTCTGTAAAATACAAGAACAGGCGATAAGTTAAAGGCGGCAGTCATGGATAAAGGGATAGATAAGGTGCGGTCCGGTATCACGCAAGTGTTTTATCACACTCCTAATCCAGATAAAGCTTTAGTCTCTCAGCCCTGTGATTGGGTTACAGTAGAGATGAGAGATATTTTTTTCTATGCACTTAACACTAGGAATTTGAGAAGTGTGAGCTTATCAGGCTTGCATTAGAGAGGAAACTAATATATCTGAGGGAGATCTAGAGGAATGAGAGCTTCCTGGAATTTTCAATAGATGAATGGAGACAGTGGAAGAGCCACCTCATCACAAATAAAGGGAATTTTTTTCCTATATCTGTGAGCAGTGGCTGCCTCGTCACCTCTGTATCAAGCCACATATGTCAAAAGACAGTCCTAAGTCCTTGCTCTTTAGGTACTTACAATATTGACCCGTCTTTATATTATCTTAAAGGTGCAGTATGTAAGATTCAGAAACCCTTGTTATTAATGACACCTATGGCCATTAAGTGAACTGCAGCCAGCTGCCTGTTGCTCTTGATCCCACACACACTCCATAGGGACAAGAGCAAGACCAAAACAAAGAGACTGAACGTGATTCACCAGCATCATGCTGACAGATGAGGCAGCGTAATTAAAATTACGCATCTATGATTGTTTACTAGAAACTTTGAAATAGTATATTATATTTGACACTCTGGTGCTGTAACAGGGCTAAAACAAAGTGTGGATATATGTCTGACTATGCGAGACTGTTGTTGGAAGTAATCACTTTTCTTTGCATGATACATTGACTGCATTTATACGATTGCACATGCCGGCATTAGCTAGCCATCCAGCTTTATCAACTCAAGTCAAGAGGTTTTTATTTTCGTTCAACCATATACAGTTAGTACAGTACACAGAGAAACAAGATAACGTTCCTCCAGGACCATGGTGCTACATAAAACAACATAAGACAAACACAGAACCACATGAGATTACACAGACTAAATAACATACCTATATAAAGTGCACGTGCAAACGTGTGCAAAAAGTATGGGACAGTACAATAAATTACTAAAAATTAACAGGACAATAAGCACAGTGAGAGACAGTGCAGCGCCGACCAGTACACAGTAGTGCAAAAACATGACAGTTTCTAAAAATGCCAAATGTAAATATAACATACTATGACTTGTACATAGACTTACATATACATATACATAGACTTCGAAGAAAGTAGAGACGCTGCTGGGTTTTCTTGGTAAAAGAGCTGGTGTTGAGGGACCAGGTGAGGTTCTCCGCCAGGTGAACACCAAGGAATTTGGTGCTCTTGACGATCTCCACAGAGGAGCCGTCGATGCTCAGTGGAGAGCAGTCACTCTGTGCTCTCCTAAAGTCAACAACCATCTCTTTTGTTTTGTCCACATTCAGAGACAGGTTGTTGGCTCTACACCAGTCCGTTAGCCGCTGCACCTCCTCTCTGTATGCTGACTCGTCGTTCTTGCTGATGAGAACCACCATGGTCGTGGGCCCCAGTGCTCAGTGTGGTGGTGGTGGTGATGTTGTTCCCGATCCGGACTGACTGAGGTCTCCCAGTCAGGAAGTCCAGGATCCAGTTGCAGAAGGAGGTGTCCAGGCCCAGCAGGTTCAGCTTTCCAATCAGGTGCTGAGGAATTATTGTGTTAAATGCTGAGCTGAAGTCTATGAACAGCATTCGAACATACGAGTCCTTTTTATCTAGGTGGGTGAGGGCCAGATGGAGGGTGGTGTCAATGGCGTCATCTGTTGAATGGTTGGGACGATAGGCAAACTGCAGTGGGTCTAGTGAGGGGGCAGCTGGGTCTTAATATGCCTCATGACGAGCCTCTCGAAGCACTTCATGATGATGGGTGTGAGTGCAATGGGATGGTAGTCGTTGAGGCAGGACACTGAAGACTTCTTTAGCATGGGGACGATGGTGGTGGCCTTGAAGCACGTTGGAACGACGGCACTGCTCAGAGAGATGTTGAAGATGTCGGTAAGAACATCTGCCAGCTGGTCTGCACATCCTCTGAGCACTCTGTCAGGAATGTTGCCTGGTCCAGCAGCCTTCCGTGGGTTGACTCTACGTAGAGTTTCCCTCACATCAGCTGTGGTAAGACAGAGCACCTGGTCGTTGGGAGGAGGGGTGGTCTTCCTCGCCACCACGTCGTTCTGTGCTTCAGACCTAGCGTAGAAGTCATTCAGGAGGCATCTTTGTCACAGGCAATGGATGTTATCCTGTAGTCGCCGTTGTCCTGGAAGTGACTGTGGATTCTCTGGGTGTGTGCACGCTTTGCCTCTCTGATGGCCCGGGACAGTTTGGCCCTCGCTGTTCTTAAGGCAGCCTTGTTGCCTGCTCTGATGGCGGAGTCTCAGGTCCTCAGCAATGCATGCACCTCCACAGTCATCCACGGCTTCTGGTTGGAGTGTGTGATGATGGTCTTAGAGAAGGTGACATCATCAATGCACTTGCTGATGTAGCTGGTCACTGATGCTGTGTATTCCTCCAAGTTGGTAGAGTTGCCATATGTTGCAGCCACCCTGAACATACACTCAAAACAGTCCTGAAGAGTAGTGATGGCTCCTGCTGGCCAGGTTTTCACCTGCTTTTGGAGTGGTTTTGTGCATCTGACGAATGGTCTGTATGATGGAATTAGCATAACAGAGATGTGGTCTGAGTAGACGAGGTGGGGGCGGGGCTCCGCACGGTACGCGCCTGGTATGTTTGTGTAAACAAGATCAAGCGTGTTCGCCCGTCTCGTTGCAAAGTCCACATACTGATGGAATTTAGGGAGCACTGTCTTGAGATTCACATGGTTGAAATCTCCGGCGACAATAAACAGTCCGTCAGGGTGAGCATTCTGCAGTTTGCTCATAGCCCCATACAGTTCACAAAACGCTTCCTTAGCGTTAGCGCTGGGGGGAATGTAAACTCCGGTTATAATAACAGTGGTGAATTCCCGTGGTAAATAAAAAGGTTTGCATCTAACAGACACAAGCTTCACCAGTGATGAGCAGTAACTAGAGACTAGGACAGAGTTATTGCACCATTCCGTGTTGATGTAAACAAACAAGCCACCACCACGAGTCTTACCGCACAGAGCTGCATTTCTGTCGGCACGAAACTAGGCGAGCCCGTCTAACTGAATGGTGGCGTCCGGAACTCTGTTGCTGAGCCACATCTCCATGAAAACAAAGATGCACCAGTCTCTAAGCTCACACTGCGTGGTCTGCTGGAGTCGGATGTAGTCCAGTTTATTGTCCAGGTTGCAAATATTTGAGAGCAGGATAAGCGGGAGAGCCGGCTGGCTAGGGTTTGTTTTTACCCTAGCATGGACCCCCGCCCTCTTGCCGCGCTTTCACTTCCTCGCACACCGCTTACGATGTCCCCTCCCCCGGGCACCGGCATCAGGTGACGCTGAGGACTGGAGGCCTGGTCTCTGCAGCAAGCCAAGTTCGCGTACCAACTCCTGCAGATCATCATGCAGCTTGGTTGTTGCATGAATCTTATATTTTAACAGTGTCTGGCGATGGTAGACACGAACACTGGTTGCTCCGATGTCCTTGTGCTGTATAAGTCGGGCTAAGTGGCAAAATGAGCAAAAATAGCACCATTTTTGGTGCGTGCTACCGCACCACCATCTTGGATCAATAGCTGTTGCAAAATTTGGTGGATGATGACAGTAGCTGTTTATAAAATAGACTGTACATTATAAATATGTTGACAGAATTCAGTATTGATGTGATTCCATCACAACTGTCATTTTGATATATCGATGCATTATTGTTTTATAATAATTGATTGTATAACCAAGTTACATTACACTAATGAATGGAGCTTTTTGCATTATCTTGAACATTGTCTAGAATTAATTTAATGTATTATTATAGTTTACCTTGCTGAATCATTACATAATAACATTGACATTAACCTGACTTTTAGTATAAAGAGAAGATCGTTTAAATTATTTGAAAGTTACGAAGCTTTCAATTTGTCAGTGTTAGCAGGCAAGATCAAGTTAGCTAAAATTACACAGATCAATCCTCATGGCACTATATTTCACTTGCTTTGTTATGTAAGCTTACCTGTCCAATAAGAACACAAAATTCATGGTCGGTTTTGATCCCCAAAACCGAACGACGGACCCTCCAGTAAACAAATGTCCAGCTGATGTTCACTCTAGTTTCTGCTTGACAACGATCACATTCCCACTTATCCAGATGATATTCAATAGATAATTTTTTGAATTTTTTTGGCTTACTCAGAGTTTTTGTATGAGTCGGTGTTGTGCTGGGAACTGGACATTTGCTGGATTCCATCTCTAAGATAACTTTACCTAGTGTTGCAGACTGTCTGTTGATGCTGTTGAATAGTGGAAGCACTGAGGCAAGGCTCTTGGGAGCGTGCATAAATGTCACATTCTTTCTTTCTGGATTTCCCCAGCAAAAGCGACATGATCCCTTTACATGAAAATCAGTCTACAGGCTTTAATAGGCAACCTAGGAAGTCCGGGAAGGGCTAATTTTTTAAGTTTCTAACCCTTTCACACATTGACAAATAAAAAGGCGAATATTAAATGAAAACTTTTACACATTGCACCTTTAAAGGGATGTTGGATTAAACCACTCAAGTTGTATTGATTACTTTTATGCTGCCTTTATATCTTTTTTGGAGAATGGAATTTTTGGACCCCATTAACTTACATTGTATGGACAAAAACACCTCGTACATCTTTCAAAATATCTTTGTTTGTGTTCAGCAAAAAGAAAGACATACGAGTTTGAGACAGCATGAGGGAGAGTAAATGATGGTAAAGGTAATTTCTGGGTGAACTATCCCTTTAAAAGTGGTGAAATCCACCTGAAAGAATATACTTTCACATTTCTCTATTGCACATGGAGCAAAATGTTTTTCTTTTTAATGTCAAGATTCCCACAGCTGGAAAACGAGAGAGCTTTTGCTAAGGAAAAGACCATGAATGTTTTAGAAGTGTCCTATATGTCCAGAGAGAGTGTAGTGCTGACCCCCCCACCCCCCCCCCCACCCACACCCATGCCCGCTTGTATTTTACTCCAGAGGCAACTGAAGCATACTGACTGTTTTAAGTCAGTAGACACCCACAGCACACGTCTTGTGGTGGTAACAGGTATCCTGTAAAACCACTGCAAATTCTTCTATTTATTTAGTCTCTCCACTAACCTTGTTGTCCCTTACACTATCAATGCAGCTGGCATGCCTTGCTCATTCTTGCTCTTTCCTTAAACCCCTATGTGATGTTCTCTCTTACTCCTCCTAGTACGCCATGATTTCCATTGGCTTGTGGATTGGAAAAGGAGCTGTCCAGGTGCTGAAACTGCAACAAGTCTTGACAACATAGCATTCTCCATGTGTGAAAAAGCTTTTTTAAGATTTTTCTTTCACTTTGTGAACTGACAGTTTAGCATCTGCTGTCTTGCTAATGATGTCAGATAACAAAGAATCATGCCAATTTACTTCAAATTTAGATCTCGCTGTTTTCAAAAAATAAAATAAAAATACTGCATTAAAGCTTCACATGCATTCTTCAAATAATATAAGAATACACCAACACTGTAAAATATAATCATCTGAAACTGTTACATAAAGGAGCGTTTGTACTTAACCCTAAAAAAATTGTTCGTGTAACATATTATACTCAGATTTTAGACTTAAATAAAAATCATTGTATGCTCCCAAGAGTAATCACGAACAATCTGTCACTTGCTTCCCTTCGGACCACATTCACCAAATACCAGACGCATATGCATAATTGAAAGCCTCTTTCCTGAAAGGTTTGCATGCCCTGACACACAAAGAAGGCGACGTGCGGTCTAAAGTGCTACTCGCTCCGCGGAGACCACCACAGACAATCACGTCGTTCCAAAAAACACTATTTGTGTTTAGTATTTAATATCAACGTCGTATAAGGTTTAGACGTTCATGATTAATGACCAATTATATCAGAGAAGTGATTATGTGCAACAGGCGACAGATGTATGAAACAAAACGTAGCCTACTCTCTTGAGACATAACAATAAAAACTAAATAAACATCAAATAAAACAATTTTCACACTAAACAAAACACTTTTCTTTGCAGACACAATACTGAAGATCAATGGTAGATTTCAGTAAACAATGTCCAAACACAACAATGAACCTGAATCTCGTTCGTGCGCGCGCAAGATTCGTGGAATAAAATTGTAACACTTTAGGCTACAATAAGGTTCCGTTTGTTAACATTAGTGAATGCATCAGGTATCATGAACAAACAATGAACAATATAATTCTGTAGCATTTACTTTTCTTAGTTAATATTAGTTAATAAAAAATACAATTGTTCAGTTTTAGTTCATGTTAGTTCATAGTACAAATGATAACTAATATAACTTGATTTTAAAATTGTATGAATATATTTTAATTTACATGAACTAAGATGAATAAATGCTTAATACCTATTGTTCATTGTCAGTTCATGTTAACTAATGTTGATAACTAATAACAAATGGAACCTTAGTGTAAAGTGTTACCAATAAAATAATACAAGCATGGACAATTTATGGCGATTACAGAATGAATGTGCGATATTATACCGTCAGGAAAAACAAACAAACAAACAAACAAACAAACAAACAAACAAACAAACAAACAAACAACAACTGAACTCTTAACTAGGTTTTTTTTTCATAATGGAAGTGTGGGTCAAATTACAGAAAGGTTCAAGTCTTTCTACCTGCCAAAATCGATTGTGTAAAATAGAAATGTAATAAAGAGAAATGTCCCCTAGCTCTGCTAAGAAAATACCTGCACATGTCCGCTACACTATGATACGAGTATTTCAATTCTTGCAACACATGCGAGCGACAGAAATAACCCACCTTGACAGTTTCCCCGACTGACTGCATCCACTGATCGAATCCTATACGTGATGATCAGATCATCCCAGAAATGTTACTCCAAAGTAGTTGACGTAATTTAATGATCAGGTTCTCTTACACGTCAGTCAATTGTTCATCAAGCAGCTGAACTGATACACAATGATAATTCTGCATACTTTACTGATATGAACTCCAGCATTTTTAAGTGATTGCAATAACCCTCGGCCCGTAAAATACGAATTATTTTGGACAAACTTCCAGAGAAATGCAGTTGCTGTCTGCGCTTAACTATGAGAACCGCGAGAGAACAACTAACATGCCGAAAGCGATCGTCTCCAAATGTAAGTTTGAGGGAATGGAGAACCGTTTACAAGCTCCACTTGAGCTCTCCGCTGGGTCCTAAAGGAACCCTCAGTTGCAAGAATATTTAGGCATCTACTTAAACAGGTTAACATTTCAAATTCCTTTACATACTGTTTTGTACATATCTCAAAAGCCAGTGAGCTGCCTATCTAGACAGCATTTTGGCGCGTTTATGAACGAAAGTTCGAACGAACGTCGAATTCTACAGTTCTAATTTGTTCAAGAAAAAGAATCACATTTTAATTTTAATTTGTGAATAGAGCGCAATGTGAACAGTTTTTGTCTATGTTTGATAAATAGATAAAATGGAAGCGCAAATTAAAGGATAATGACTGTCATTTGCAGCTCTCAAACCTGCGTCAGAGTGTACACGCCGCATTATTGCCACTAGCATAAAGCAAAAATGCTCAGAACTACGGTTACTAGCTTTTTCGCTCTCTTAAGTCACCCACTCACAGAGAAGTTTTTTTTTTTTTTCGTTAACCTCTTAGGACTGATTATGAGAAACATCTTTGCCGCTTTCCTATTGAACCAATAGGGCAGTGTTCAGAGCCACATATGTTGAATGAGCAGCAGTAAACAATCTACTCGACCTACAGGCTACTCTTGAAATTTCTGTGAAACTTTTCCAAGAATTTGTATGGTCATTACAACGGAACACAATTAAAGTTAAGTTGGAAGTGTCCATTTCTGATCAATAATCTATTTAGAGTCTACTACAAGTAAAACAACAAGACAACATTAAACAAGCAGTGTTTGTGAATTGAACAATGATGAATAGATCAATTTAAATATATATAACATTTTCAAGGTGCAAATGTGTATGTCAAACAACCCTCTACTTTAATTTTCATGGCTCGGACCGCTTCCACACCATCAAGTGTGAGCTGAATTGCAAAGATTTAAAGGAAATGTATTCCAATGTGAGATCCATGACATCAATAATGTCATATTTAGCTTCTGTCAATATTTGATACTATTCGTTGGTACATAGAGAATGGTAAGTGCTGATTTGTGTGTATGTGTGTGTGGGCAGGTTTAAGTGGTTTATGAGGTTTATGAATTTTTAAGGTTACAAACTGGTAATTACAAGGGTATTATGCCATAAATGTGATTAATGAGGACATTTCTAGTGTCCCCATAATTGAAATCGCTTAAAAAACATACTAAATTAAGTTTTTTGTGAGGGTTAGGATTAGGAGTAGGGTTAGGTTTTTGGGGATATAATCTATAGTTCATACAGTATAAAAATCATTATGTCTATTGAGAGTCCTTATAATGATAGCTGCACCAACATGAGTTTGTGTGAGTGTGTATGTGTGTGAAAAAGAGCGAGAGAGAGAGAGAGAGAGAGAGAGAGAGAGAGAGAGAGAGAGAGAGAGAGACTGCGGTGTGGCTTGTTTGAAGACAATCATGCTAGATCTGTACATTTAAAAGGACAGGCTCTAGTGTAGTGTAGCCTTTATAGAGAATGATTGTAAAGGATTTATCATCACAATACAAATTACTTTAAAAGACATGTCTCTGCTGATAGAGATCTTGTGTGTGACTCAACAAACACGCTTTGTTATTGATTACCTACGCCATTTATATGCAACAAAGCCCTATAAACCCATTAAAAAGTTGCAAGGCAATTTCCATTCTGATGAAGGGGATTTTGCTGCAGCCAAGTCCTGAATAGCTATTAACATTTGACTGAAGTACACAACTTGGTGAGTGTCGGAAAGTGCAGCCTTTGCTTGCAGTCAGTGTTGTGCTGTACTTCACATTTCTATTAAATCTTTGATCTTTGAATCAGCCTAAGAGCCACACTAGACACTGGCCGGCCACAGAAACCAAAGTACTGCAGCTGTGTGGTTTAATTTGATTGGACCAGTTGGCTAATGCTGGGAGTCAATGGATACTTCATGCTGTTAGTGACAGTAGTCCTTGCGGCTGTATTTTCTGATAACTGAGTCTCATTTTTACTATTCCAACTGGATTAACTTTCTTAGAAACAAAGAGACAAGTTTAAAGAGTGGTGCTTTTGATTGTGTTGCTATTTTGTTTCCTTCCTTATGCATGCTTGGCAATAATATCTAGTTTTTGGTCTGACACCTGTTATGGGGACTGAATGTTGTTTTAAGTCTTGTGTGCTTGTTGAGTCTATTGATGGCTTCAAAGAGAAGCCCACCTGCAATGTCTTTTATCATCTACAACCTCCCACACAATGTAAGCAACACGGTGCTGTTTAGACATCTGGGAGTTGTGTTGTTCTTCTTGCTTTAATAAGAGTAAGGCCTACAAACTTCACGAGAACACATCACAGTATCAAACACTACTGTGCTACCTTTCTGTTCCCCCAGCAATTGTTTTTTATTTCAATGTTGTCAGTTTTGTGGAAGTATTGTTGTATCAGGAGGTATCATTGTGCATTATTGCTACGTGACTCTTCTCATGTTTTACTTGGTATTAGGGCACTTGAGATATGCTTTGTGATTGTTTTGTGTGTTCACCTATGGTGGAAAACTATGATTCATGTACAAATTGAAATCAAGGTTTTCATACTGTGTAAACTGGTCTCATTTCTGGAGCATTGTGTGAATAAAGTGGCTGAGAGCAGGTTGCATCTGGCTGGTGAAGAGCAGGCATGATGCCCATCTCTCAGGCACCTGAGCCATACTGCCTGCTATGATGGATGCCATCATTCATTTTGACATGTCGAATATTTTAGCACTCACTTTCCCCTGAATCCTTTCATTTGGGACTGGCTTCATGGCAGTAGTGTGATACCTGAAGCTCAAGCTCAACTTTAGTTTCATTAGATTCTAAACTTTTCTTCCAGTCAGTGTCTGTTTTTTCCACATGGCTTCTAGCAAACCCCAAGCATAACTTAAAGGGATAGTTCACCCAAAAATGAAAATGAATTCATTATTTACTCACCCTCATGTTGATCTAAATCAATATGACTTACTTTATTTTTCAGTACACAAAAAGAGAATGTTTGAAAATATTTTCAGCTCAGTGATGTCAAACAATGGCAGTGGATGGTGACCACATTGTCAAGCTTCAAAAGGATGCAAAAGTGTAATTCAGAAGTCTATCAAATTATTCAATGTGACATATGCCTTGTTCTGAAAGCATACAATTAGGTTTGGTGAGTAAAATAATTAAATATAATTAATTATTTAGTGATAATTGTTAATTAATGATTAGTGAATGACCATTGCTCTCCTGTGCTCTTTCATGAGAGTTCACGAGAGCAGCAGTTAAGGAGTTCTAACATTTACCTTCACACAGCAAAATCCCGCAGGCGAAATATAGTCATCTCATTGGTAATCTGTGCAAAGGGGAATTTCACGCGATGGACATCTGGTGGTGAAGAATTTCCTCTTGCTGATTTTCAATGGAGTTCCAGTTTGGTGAACTTTGACGGGTGCAATTTGACTGGCATATTTCGCCACATTGATCAGTAGGAAGTTACTTGGTTTGGCAGTGTCCTCTTTGTGGGCTGTGCTTTGTACACCAATACACTGAATGTTAACAATAGACAAGGATATCACTTTAGCAGTGAGTTTCTTTTTAACTTCACTCTCAGTTAAAAATGCAGCATTAAAAAGAGACTTGGTTGTCAGGTTTTTGCTGGTTTCACAGATACTCAACATTTACCCATGCCTTTTTTGACCACACCTCTATACTTCTCTCGATCGTGAAATGGCCCGTTCAAGTGAAAACTCACTTGTTTGGTACAAGAGAACCACCACAGAGATATTAACAACAGAAAACAACAGAAAGCACAACACAGCTGCACCAACACATTCTCACACCCAACTCGTCACATATTGACGCTTTTGACAGGACCCCTTGGCATCATATTTTAATGCCCTGGGTATACCTTTGGCGTCATTTTTCGACGCGTTGGGTAGTCTTAACCAAAACCGCATTCAAAGGTGAGTTTAACAACGCTCCACGGCGTGTGCAAGTAAGCAGTTTAAGCGTTTTCTTAGGTACTGGTAACTAGAAGGTTTGTTGATGTTAATAAATATATATAATATGCTACAATTGTGTTCAATTAATCAAAGTTTTTTATATTTTTATTTTTAAAATCCTCTATAGAAATCTCTCGGACTACCCAACGCGTCGAAAAATGACGCCAAAGGTATACCCAGGGTGTTAAAATATGACGCCAAGGTGTCCTGTCAAAAGTGTCAATATGTGACGAGTTGGGTGTGAGAATGTGTTGGCTGCACACAAACCAAAGAACTGAACTTATTAAACATGTCTGAAGAGTTTGAAGTCAAAGAGAAGATTAATTTTTGTGGACTTATTTGTATGAACTTGAGTAAATATAACTAAACTCTGCAAAAAAATAAACATCAAAAGTAACAATGCAGCTGGTGGCCACACCAGATGCTGACTAAGTACTGCAGTGCATCTCCTCCTCATGGACTGCACCAGATTTACCAGTTCTTGCTGTGAGATATTACCCCACTCTTCCACAAAGGAACTTTCAAGTTCCCAGACATTTCTGGGGGAATGGCCCTTGAGCTCACCCTCCGATCCAATTGGTCCCAGACGTTCTCAATGTGATTGAGATCCAGACTCTTCACTGGCCATGGCAGAACACTGACATTCCTGTCTTGCAGGAAATCATGCACAGAACGAGCAGTATGGCTGGTGGCATTGTCATGCTGGAGGGTCATGTCAGGACGAGCCTGCGGGAAGGGTACCACATAAGGGAGGAGGATGTCTTCCCTGAACTCACAGCATTGAGATTGCCTGCAATGACAACAAGCTCAGTCCGATGATGCTGTGACACACCGCCCCAGACCATGACGGACCCTCCACCTCCAAATCGATCCTGCTCCAGATGAGTCACATTGAATAATTTATTAGACTTCTGCATCCTTTTAAAGCTTAAAGAGGTTTTCCAAAATGTCTCCCTTTGTGTGCTAAAAAAGAAAAAATTGGTTTAGAAGAACATGATGGTGAGTAATCATTAAAATAAATATCCTTATAAGGCTGGCCTTTTCCAGAAGTACTTTGCTTATAACAACTTTCCCAAAGAGGCCAGAATGATGAAATCTGAACTATGTTTCTCCCATCTCAAAAAGCTCAATGTTATAGCTTGTCTCTCAGTCACTACTTTTACAATTTCCTTTCTTGTCAAATTGCTTAGTTTGGTTAGAAACCCAGATCTTAGTAGTGTCTGGGTTGTGCCGTAATGTTTTCACATATTTGCAATGGACCTAATGGTGTTGGGAAGTTTCAAAGATGTGTATGTTTTTTCAAACCTTTTCCATCTTTTTCTTCCTTACAACATTTAGAAGTTCTCTGGGAATATCCCTGGTCTTTGAGATAGAAGCACTAATCTGATCTTCTGTTTTAGATCTGAGAACTCACAAAGTTAGTGATATTTAATGTGGTACCCAAGCAATGAACACATGAAGGTTTAAAATTAACACAAATGATAATATGGGGTCAATATTTCTGAATACACAATAAAAATGTGTTTTAGGTTCATTGTTAAACCACAGCAGAAAGTAACCACAGAACTGAAAATGTATTCTGACAATGTGAAGTAAATATATCTTACTCAACAGCACTCAACATTTAAATGCCATTAGCAATTGTCCTTGAGTGTGCATTAATATAAAAGAACCAATGTACTTGAGACAATACAAGCATTATAATAGGGAGAATAAAGTGGATGTTACCAGTGTAAATAATGAATTAAGACGCCACAGGGTAGGGCTGATTAAAGAGTGCATTTTGGTAAAAACAATTAGTCTACTCAGAATCGAAATTCAACAAAGCAATATAACAAAGACACAGTGTCATTGAGGCTAGTTTGTGGTTCCCCTTCTGTCATTCACTCGACATTGTTTCGATGTAGTGACACTAGGGGTCAGTCACACTTGGGAGCCCCAAACACCTCTGATCTTTGAGAAAAGGCCAATGAGAATTGGTGAGTGGAATTTGCATGCCACTCCCCCGGACATACAGGTATAAAAGGAGCTGGCTCGCAACCACTCATTCAGATTTTTTCTTTGGAGCCGAGCGGTTGTGTGTCAGTGTGCTGAATTCCACTGCTGGTTCATTCACCTCTAAATAAGAAGTGCATGCTGTTGGATAAACAACGCATTACAGCGGCTTTCTCTCCTTCTGCTCGTTCAGTGCATTGTATGCCCCTGGGCACTTTGACAGCACTAAAAGTGTATATATTTCTGCAAAAGAGTATATTTTCTCTATTAGAGTAAAACACATTGACATGAACGTCTTTTTAAAGATGCGTCTTTTTAAAGATGCCTTTCTGTCTTTGTGTAATTCCTGGATGCGGCCGTTAACTCTGCCTCCGACGGCCACAGGTGCTGCCTGAAGCAGCATTTGTGGATGGTTCATGTTCTCATTGTGTGAACATGACCATGGCAACGTTGCGGTCCTGGCTTTCCTTCTCCTGGTGCCTTCTACCTACGGGGCCGGCCCGGCAGAAGCTGGAGGCAATTTGGGGACTCCAATGGGCTCGGCCCCAGAGGGTAAGTTCGTGTGGACCTCCCATTACCCAGAACGCTTGTTTGGCCCCGGTGAATTCCGAGATGAGACCGTGTACATGGAGTGAGGCAAGTGCTTCGAGGGCCCCCTCAGTGCGGCCACAAATTTGGACGAAGCAAGTCTCCTCGACGTGGTGTCTCCTGCTACCCCCCGCCACGAGGCCCCACTCACAGGTACGTCAGTAACGATTGTCCCCCTAGTGCCCCTTGCTCGGAGCTTGGATGCAAGCGTCGCGGTGGCTGGCCAGGACCATCAGACTTCATCGTACCAAAGAAAGGCGTGGGTTGCGGCCAATCTTGGACATGCAAGTTCTGAACTGGGCCTTGCACAAACTCACATTTAAGATGCTGACATAGAAAGGCATTTTAGTGTGTGTCTGGCATCAAGATTGGTTCGCAGTGGTAGACCTGAAGGATGTGTACTTCCACATCTCGGTTCTACCTCCACACAGACCTTTCCTATGGTTTGCGAGGGCCAGATGTATCAGTACAGATCCTCCCCTTCGGCTTGTCCCTGTCGCCTCACATATCAATGAAAGTCACGGAGGCAGCCCTCGCCCCATTAAGGGAAGTGGGCATTTGCATCCTCAACTACCTTGAAGACTGGCAGATTCTAGCTCACTCTCGAGACCTGTTGCGTGCACATGGACCTGGTGCTCAGGCACCTCAGCCGCTTAGGGCTGGAAAAACTTGGAAAAGAGCAAGCTCTCCCCGGTGCTTAGCATCTCTTTTCTCGGAATGGAGTTAGATGCAGTCTTGATTATAGCGCGCCTCACAAGCGAGTGTGCACAGTTGGTGCTGCACTGCCTGAAGTCATTCAGGTGGAGAACAGCGGTTCTACTGAAACACTTTCAGAGTTTCCTGGGGCATTTGGCATCCTCGGCAGCAGTCACGGCACTCAGGTTGAAGCATATGAGCTTGCTTCAGCACTGGCTTCAGACTCAAGTCCAGAGATGGGCGTGGCACACATCGCGTGGCCATCACGACAATCTGCCACCACTTTTTCAGCCCTTGGACAGACCTTGCTTTTCTGCCGGCAGGAGTTCCCCTACAGCAATTGTCCAGGTGCGTCATCATTACAAAAGATGCCTCCAAGCTAGGCTGGGGCGCTGTGTCCATGAGCTGGCAGTTTCTGGACAGGACCATGACAATGTTGGCATATCAAATACCTCAAGTTGTTGGCAGTACTGCTCTCCCTGCAGAGGCATTTGCTGTTGATCTAGAGCAAGCATGTGTTGGTCCGGACGGACAACACAGTGACGGTTGCATATATAAACCGTCAAGGTGGCTTACAATCATGACGCATGTCGCAACTCGCCCGCTGTCTCCTCCTCTTTAGTCAGCAATGACTGAGGTCGCGGCAGGTGACGCTCAGGGGAGAGTGGAGAATCCACCTCCAGGTGGTCCAGCTGATTTGCAGTCGGTTCGGCAAAGCGCAGATAGACCTGTTTGCTTCCCGAGAATCCTCCCACTGCCCTCTCTGGGACTGCCTGACGGGGGGCCCCCCTCAGCACAGGCACGCTGGCACAAAGCTTGCCCCGGGGGCTGCGCAAGTATATGTTCCCCCAGTGAACCTACTTGAACAGAACTTGTGCAAGGTCAGGGAGGACGTGGAGCAGGTCATCCTCATGGCGATATACTTGCCCACCTGGACTTGGTTCTTGGACCTCACACCCCGGCAGATTCCCCTGAGGAAGGACTTTCTTTCTCAGGTACGGAGCACCATCTGGCACCCACGCCCAGACCTCTTGAACCTCCATGTCTTGCCCTTGGACGGGACACAGAAGACCTAAGTGGCCTACCACAGGCGTGGTAGACATGATCACTTAGGCCAGGGCTCCCTGTACGAGGCAGCTTTATGCCCTGAAGTGGTGTTTGTTTTGCGAGTTATTTTTCTTCACGAGATGAAGACCCCCAGAGATCCACAGGTGCCATTTATCTCCAGTAGCCCCCTGTGATGTATCTCCCACGGTACGGTCCCCCCATCAGTAGACCTGCATCTTCTTTGGGCAAAACCCTCTCTGCCCACACTCGCTGTGTTTGTAGAGCTCCTCCCCTTCGGGCAGGATCTACCACCCCACCTCTGCAGGGTAGGGAGGGTTACTTTTGAAATGTCTTCCACTACAGATTACAGAATACATGCTGTAAAATGTAATTTGTAACATATTCTGTTAATTACTCAAGGCCAGTAAAGTATTCTTAATGCTTTTGATTACTTCTTCATTACTTGTTTTGACTATAAAAACTCAGCCAGTACAGAAAGACAAAATACATATACAAAATACAATGTTAAAAATACATTCACTGAAAAAACTAAATATATAATGCAGTATTGTTTCTAAAACAAGATAAATCAAACTGAACTTTTTTGATTTTTTGATAGTTTACAGTTTTTTTTTATCAAGAATATGATTTTTGCTCAAATGTCAAAGGTCTTACTAGAAAAAAAAATTATGATCCAATGTGAATTTTCTTGATTAAATCAATAGATCGTGCCTGGTAACATGTGCATGTAAAATAGCTAGAATTAGCATTTTAGTTTAGCGTAAAGCTGACAATTTACACAAGGTTTATTGCTATTTCTTTTGCTCCAAATCTACTTCATACTTACTTCTATGTCTGCTCGTATGAATGTAACACATCATAAGAAAGTGTTTCACCACTGTTCAAATGCACTTTGAATTGCATTATTTATATAAATGTTTTTCATTGGAAAGGACAAAATATTAATGAAAACAAATGACAATGAAATGCAAAGTAATCTCTTCATTAATCAAAATACTTTTTGAATGTAACTGTATTCTAATTACCAATGATTTAAATTGTATCTGTAGTGGAATACAGTTACATATATTTTGTATTTTAAATACGTAATCCCATTACATGTATTCCTTTACACCCCAAACTATATATAAATATAGACATAACCCTTGGTCAGCTTAGAAGCAAGTAAGGGAATAACATCTCTGATCATGTTACATCATGTATATCATTAGATGTAAAGAAATAGTTCATGCCAAATTTAAATTCTCTCATCATTTACTCAGCTCATAAAGTTTTGTACGACTTCAGTGGTTTAATCTATGTCTTCTTAAGCAAAACGATCTGTTTTGAATAAGAAAAATACCAAAATGTACGTAACTCCTTTTTCAAGATAAATCTTAACATCTGCATGTTCTTTGATGTGATTATGAGGGAAGCTTGTGTATAGCATTCTGAGAATGAGTCAAGTGTGAGGAAGTGTAATCGAGCTTCTCTCATTTATGTGTTCTGTTTGTATTCCGCAGAAGAAAGTTATGCTAGTTTCAGACAGCATAATGGTGAGTAAATGATCAGAGAATTAGCCTATAAACTATTTAATTAGTTACAAATATGACTATTTTCTCTTATAATGTAATTTAAATGATTTTACTATAGAAGTAGATTATAATACATTACAACATCAGAGTAAATTTAGCAAAAACTTAAAAAATCGGTCCTATTCTTAACCTATAAAATAATTTTATTTATCTAGTTGAGGAAAAAGCTGATATACAATAGTCACTAGAACTGAACCTGTAGTTTGTCCTCTCTTTTTAAAGTTTAAGATAGCTGTATAATTACACTATGAATATATTAGTTACTTATATTAATGACCTCATTAGCAGCAGAGTCTCTACGTTAGGGGCAAGTGTGGCTAAACTCTGCCAGAAGTGGCACTGTTGTGTAAATTGTATGGCATCATCATAAATGTATTTTGAGAAATAATATAATTTCCTCAACTTAAATGTGTTTTATGTCCATTATACAAGAAAAAAGTATATATTCTTTTGAGAAACTGTATTATTATGAAGGTATGTTGCATAAAAGCCATTTAATCTTTCTCATTTGCAATCATCAATGGAGATCTGGAAAATGTCATGTGCATGTGCAACGAGCATTTAACGATGGACTGAGGAGCTTGTTTTCCTTTACCCCTGAGCCAATGAATAGCTTTTATCATATGTATGTCAAGCTTTTGACATGAGCATTGGAAGTTATCTGGTGCAGAGTATCATCTGCATGGAGACTGTGATGGCTGACCCGCTGATCCCCTGGACACTCCTGTATGCAGACGATGTGGCACTTTCACAAGGGACCCACCCTGTGCTTCAACACCATGCGCAGAATTGGAAATATCGGCTTAATGAGAATGGAATGTGGCTCAATTTATAAAAGACTGAGTACTGGTCTGGCCCCCAAACCAATGGTACCATCAGCATCGAAGTTTTTGAAGAAGACCAGACAGTTCAAATATCTAGGATCCCTGGTCAGATCAGATGGCAACACCATTCTTGTCTTCCAGGCAAGAATCAACGTGGCATGGTCCAAGTGGACACAGGGTCTGCCCTCCACGTGGAAGACCAAAGAAGCAGTAATTGGACAGCATTGCAAAGAAATGTGGGCCATGGACCTCACCCCAAAAGGCCAAATGGAGAAGATATATTAGAACAGCGGACCCTGTGACACCATGGGAAAAACACTAGAAAAGAGAGATCAAAAGTCTGTCATTAGGAAATTATGAAAAAGCCTAAGTATAGATTTTCTCTGCTCATATTAAATTGTTGATGTCTGCCTTTGGTCTAAACTAAGATACGCTTAATCCAGGGAAAAAGATGATGTCCCCAAATTCATTCTCAAATGAGCTGCTTTGACAACCCTCCATGTTCCAATTTAGAATAAATCAGGGATTAAACTCTGGTCTTTGATGCACTCACTTACCTCAAATTACATGCCGGTCTCTGTTGCCCTTTTTGTTTGCCCTTCAAAGAAAAAAGATAAGCCAAACAAGCTTGTGCGGTCTAGCTCACTGGGAGCTTTGCTTTCAAAAGATCCACTGTCTGTATTTAGGCTCTATTAAGATGGCGAGATGGTGATGTTTATCATAGAATCTCAGGCTACAGTAGCATCTGAACCTTAGGTTATACTTTCAAAGGTGAATTGTGTGTGTGTGTGTGTGTGTGTGTGTGTATTTGTGTGTGTTCGATATTTGAATACTTTATAATATCTCGCTTAATATCGCTTATTACATGCAAAGCCATTCGTACTATAGCATCTGTAGCCAGACCATGGTTCTGTGGCACTTTCAAAAAAGCATCACAACCAGCAAGGCATGTCATAAAATATCAATACATGGATTATTGATCTGTAAGTTATTTTATCGATACATTGAGGCATAAATACATTAACATCAGACTACATTTAATTTAGAAGCCTAATTTGTGTGCTTTTAATTCCCTGCCAGTTACATTCCATTCAATCTAGTCTGATGTAAGAGCTTTGGGAGACCACAAGGGGAGACATAACATTTACTGAAGACAGTCACTGCATAGACAAGGCATTATGCATACATTGCGAGCTGAAGACAGTCCAAAGTTTCAAAGGTTTTTGTACTTGTTCAAGAATTAAAGTGATGTTTTCAGGCTAATGTATGAAACGTCTAGGTTACTGTTGTAACATCCGTTCCCTGATGGTGGGAACAAGACGTTGTGTCAAGTGAAATGACACTAGGGGAATTTCTTGAAGGCCTCGGTTACCTCTGAACTTATACCCATATGTCCGGGGGAGGGGCATGCAAATTCTGTCTGCCAAATTCTCATTAGCCTTTTCTCAAGTTCAGAGGCCTTCAAGAAAGTTCCCTAGTGTCGCTTCATTCGACACAACGTTGAGTGAGCGACAGACAGGGAACTGGTGTAACTGTACAAACTAAACTATTAGAAATGGTGAAGTTAATTTGACAATTTCACTGTATGTAGCATTAAAAAGGTCTGAAAATGCATCGTGCAAACTCTACGAAGGTTACATATACACAACTTACCATCCAGTAATGACTTGAGTAAATAATCTATGTCCTTTGATAATTATTTTGGGCGAATTTATTAGAAAACTATGCGAGTTTAGCTCCATGGCGTGTGGTGTGTGTGCATGTACCTTAATAGAAAATAATTGTTTCGAATTTTAGAACTCACCTTGTCTGTTCATGCACAGTTTGTAACACTGCCACTCATATTTTACCAAAGTTGTGTTGAGAAATTTGAGAGAACTAAAGACAAATACTATTGTGCATATATATATATATATATATATATATATATATATATATATATATATATATATATATATATTTCATAATCATCTGGAAAATCTTCAGATTATTGATACATGAAAAAGGCATTGATCCCAAGCCTTCAACCAGCCCAACATGGTTTAGGGTGGGAATATCTGTATGCCCATCCATTGCCAAGTGGAGAATGTTCAGGAAACCTTTTTGAATATAGAAATAATTTTTTCAGTACCATTTGGTCACATGAGTGGAGAAGAAATAACACATTTTACCTTTCCAGTAAGTGTTACAGTATTTTATAACATTTTGTCTAGCTTGCTGCTTCTGAAATATAAAAGGTGTTACGGTTTGCCAGGCATAGGCTAATCAGTCACATGATTAATGATAAAAGCTGTGAATCACTGCATATGAATTTTGAGATGATGGATTAGTGTTCTTCTTCCAGTGCTTGATGTTTCTCTTGGTGCTTACAATCTGTGAACAGGTTTAAGATGTGTTTATAATGAAAATCAATGAATTCATTCCTGAAATCAGCTGTGCTTTGAATCCTTGCCTAGTGGATCTTATTTTCATCCATACTAAATGTAAGCCATAGTTTCTCACATCAATGGATCTATTAAAGATCCTCCCATTCCTACCAGACAAGTCCAGAGTTATTAAACCAGCTATGTAATAAAACTCTTTATAGGTCCAATGGGGAAAAGAGTCTGACTCAGATCCAGTTCTCTCTGATGGATTGAAGTTTTCCAGAGGGATTATGCTGGCCCGGTGGTCTGCTCTCTTTTTCATTCCTTCTAAGACTAGATTTCGAATTTTCACCAGAGCTATCGATGTGCTTGATAGACAGAGATGAATGTGTCTCATTTTCATTTATCAGAGTGGGATGAGGTATAGTTTTACCTATCATCATGTCGATTTAATACTTTGATTATGTCATATTCTTATGATGTATGAGCTTTAGACTAGAATACTTTCAGAATGTTATAAAGGTACCAATACCAATACCTTTAGTGTGTCCTTGGATAAAGCAACTGAGGATGTCAAGTACTGTTTAGAAATTGTAATTATGTCAGTTTTTCTTTTTGCCATTTCTCCATGGCTAAGGCAAGCATTACTGTTACTGTTGATCATAATTATGGTTCAACACGATCACATGGTTACTGACATGTTACTACCATATGTTCCAATACACTGACATCAACAATATCAAACATCAACATCTCCCAATCTTTAAATTAATTCAAATCTGTTTTTCTGTGGTGCTACTGAGCAGCCTCAGAACATAGGTTCTGGTTCAACGGAAACCAAGCAATCGCTTTCACATAATCCATGGTAAGCGTGATTTGAAGGTTGCATTTTACCTCTAAAATCACATTTTTACCCCACTGACAGTTAGGTTTAGGGTTGTGGTTTGGGATAGGTTGTACATTATGGTTAGTAAAATATGGATTCCTGTTGACTGAATTACATCATTTATAACTAAAATCAACTTACCTTGCAACTCACTATTGGTGCCACTCTGTGGACATTTCACCTGGAAACGAGCTCAAACTTGCCCATAATTTCAACAACACTTTCAGCTTTTTCAGGAACTTTCAACCTGCTGTTACCAAATTCAATGTGAGATCAGTTTGGTTAGGTAATCCTAACCCTAAGTATTAAATTTATCCCGCACTGTTTGTGTCTCAGACATGAATGATAATTCACAGCTTTTTGAAGAGAGGTTTTATTTTTCTATGTTTTAAGATTAAAAATTTTTTTTTACAGATTATATATTTTTTATATTTTCAAAATAGATTTTATTTTTTGACAAAAAGCAAGACCATAAAATCTTCACATTTAAAGCTGCACTATGTAAGATTTTTTGGTTAAAAATTTTTACAAATTGCCATTATTCATTGAGTACATAAGCAACCAGTGGTCAAAACAATGTTCTTACCTTACCCCGATTACCTTAAGAGTTGCAAACTTGTAGTTCCCTTTACAAAAAGCTTCACTTATGATGCTGCGCTGAGAAAAGCGCTTTGGGAACATCTTATAGTTGTGACCAGCTGTGAATATGTGTGCAACATATTCACAACATATTCACAACGTCAATGAACATTGACCGAAATTTATAGCCTCTGCGGTGTACTCATTGGACGCACCTGTGGCAGGGCTATAAATAGATGTGTCACCAGAGCATCATCAGACCTTTTTTCTTCAGATCACTCTATGTTTGTGTGCTATCACGAGCCTGTCAAACTTTCTTTCCCCTGTTAGGAGTTAGAATCTGTTAGGCACTGAGAAAAGGGGGGAAAAATACATAATAAATAAAAAAAAAATGACAGAAAGTCAAGAAAAATTATGTGTGTTTCCCTGTCTCCGCTCTATGTCCGAGAGGGACACGCATCAGATTTGTTTAGTTTGTTTGGAGGAAGAGCATGCTGCTCTTGCGTTTGGGCGGGGCGGGTGCGAGCATTGCGATCTACCTTCGGGCAAAATGCTTCGCGCTCGCCTCCCTTACTTCCGGGAGTCAGCGCCCACACTTCATTCGTGGGGCTCTTGCATGAATTTGGCTGAGGAGCGAGAGACGGGTTCGTCCCTTTCACTCACTCTCTCCCCAGACCCAGCTTGTCCTTCCCGTGATCTCGAAGCACGCTACGGCGCCTCTTCGGATCATGGGGGGGGACAAATCTCTACCCACCTCCGAGCATTCCGTCCATGATAATAAATCAGTGGAGGAATTGCTCGACGTGGTTACTCGTGCGGTGGCAAGGCTTCTGTTAGACTGGCCACGCCAACAAGAGACCCCCAAACGCTCCAAGTTGGAGGATAGATTTCTGTCTGATGGCCGGGGAAAGGGAACACCTCAATGAGTCCTTCCCTTCTTTAATGACCTCCATGACGAGCTCTCTTGCTCATGGAGGAAGCCTTATACTTCCTGTGTCCACATACCCTCGACGTCAATGTATTCGACTATCGTGGGTGCTGAGACATGGGGGTATTCCATGATGCCGCTTGTTGAAGAGACACTTGTGGGTTATCTCTTGCCGGGTTTGGCATCATCACTTAAAAAACCCTCTCTCCCCACAAAGCCTTGCAGATTTATCTCTATCTTAGTGGAGAGGGCTTATCAAGCAGTGGGTCAGGCTGGTGCTGCTCTGCACACGATGGCAATGTTATAGGCATAACAGGCTGACCTGCTGAAGGACTTGAGTACGGGTACCGCGCTCGACGAAAAAGTTTTTTCTGAGCTTTGACGAGCCACAGATCTATCTCTCCGTGCGACCAAGCAGACAGTCCATGCCATTGGCCGGTCTATGTCTGCCTTGGTCAGCACAGAAAGACACCTTTGGCTCAACCTATCGGGCATCAAGGACAAGGACAAAGTTTTCCTCCTGATGCCCCGGTTTTGCCTACTGGCCTATTCGGGGACGGTATGAGCACAGTTATCTCCAGGTTCCAAGAGGCGAAAAGCCACGAGGAAGCCTTTGGGCAGTTTCTTCCTTGCCGCACTCAGGGGGCGGGCCCGTCGGCCACCCAGATCCGCCTCAGTCCTTCTAGAAATGAGGCTCAGAAGTAAAGCATGGCGAGTCGTGCTCCCCCTCGCAAAGATTGGGGACATTCTCGTCGCCCTCAGCAGCCCCCAAAGCAAGACCCCAGGACACTCATTTCTAAGAGAAAGAAACCCTGACGGTCTTGCGCTTAATCTTGTGGGGGTAGCTCCCCTCGGGACAGGGCGCGTGCACCATCCACTTCGCCCCTCCCGGTACCCACACGAAACCTCTCCATTCCTGCTGCCTCCGGTGTTTCGGGAGGTAAAGGCTTCCATCAAAAGTTGGGTGTTTCGCTGCTTCCTGCATGTATTCAGGATGTGGAACACTCAACACCCCCTCAACAGGAAGTTTTAAATCAATACCAATCTCAGAGAACCTGGCAGTGTGGAAACTTCTGCCAGATATTTTTATGTGGGTCCTAAGAACAGTAGAAAAGGGCTAAAGAATTTAATTTGCTCGCTGCCCTCTGTGTTTCAATGGCATGGTCCCCACTAGTGTAAACCGGAGCAAGCATTACTACTGTGGAAAGAACTGCAAAATCTCTCGGTCTAAGGTGCCATAGAACGTGTTCCCCTTCCAGACAAAGAGTCAGGTTATTACAGCGAATACTTCCTGGTTCCCAAGAAGGGTGAGGGATTGGGTCCGACCTTAGATCTTCAAGGCTTGAACTGCCCAGTCAGGGTGTTCAAGTCCAAGATGCTAACTATCAAGACGATCGTGTCACAAGCCCAACATCACGTTCGGCTGGCCACCATCGATCTCATGGACGCATATCTTCATATAGAGATTCCACCACAGCACAGGAAGTTCCTGAGGTTCGCTTTCGGGGGCGAAGCCTTCCAGTATCGGGTTCTTCCATTCAGCCTAGCCCTATTAACCCGTACATTCATGAAATGCATGGATGCAGCACTGGTTCCCTTGCGACTCCAGAAAATCCGCATTCTGAATTACATAGACGACTGGCTGATTCTAGCGCAGTTCCAAGAACTGGCAGTTCAGCACAGGTATATCGTCTTAGCTCATCTGGTTTCTCCGGGTCTGAGACTCAATGTCAAAAGTGCCTACTCTCTCTCCCACCCAGGGAATCGCTTATCTAGGGTTATATGGAATTCGATCATGATGCAGGCACAATTGTCTCCTGCACTAATAATTTCCATTCAGAACACCCTAAGCAAGGTCAGGCTAGGTCAAGGTTGCACTGCTCATCAGTATCAATACTAGGTCTCATGGTATCTGCGTCCACGGTGATCCCTTCGGGCCTTCTCCACATGAGACCGTTCCAGCTGTGGCTAAAAGCCAAGGGGATTCATCCAAGGGCCGGTCCCCTAAGGCAAATAAGGGTTACGCACCACGGGCTTCGTTCCCTTTCTATGTGGTTCAGACCCCGGTTTCATACCTTGGGTCCCACTCTAGGTGCGTCTCGTCGTCGCAGGCTGCTAACGACAGACGCCTCCCTGATGGGCTGGGTAGTGGTCTTAAGTGGTCATCCAGCTCAAGGGGAATGGTGCTCCAGATGCTGCCATGTCTTAGTGCAGGTGGGCAATACAGCGGTAGTCTCTTACATAAACCATTAAGGAGGTCCACGTTCACGTCAGCTGAATTTCTGGCATGTTGGATTCCCCTTGGGGCCCAGGGCAAGTTCCTGTCACTCAGGGCAGTTTATATCCCTGGATGCACGTATGTGGGAGCAGATTTACTGTCCAGACAGAAAATACCGACGGGGGAGTGGAAACTCCACCTCGAGGTAATGGAACAAATCTGGGTGAGATTTTACAGGGTAGAAGAGGACCTCTTCGCCTCTATCAACAGCGCAATGTCTCCTCTACATCTCCCTAAGTCACCCAGCCCCCTGGGTCTGGACGCGATGGCACATACATGGCCCGGAATACATCTGTATGCGTTTTTTCTCCCGGTTTCTCTGCTCCCGGGAGTCTTGGCCAGAGTTCGCCAGAAAGGGTCTTGCCTCTTAGTGATAGCACTGCACCAGCCGAACTGGGTATGGTTCTCATAGTTAATATCTGTCCTCGATGGCTCGCCTAGGGCGATTCCGAACAGGAAGGACGTTTTTTCTCAGGCACAGGGGACAATATCTCATCCCTGGCCCAAATTGTGGAACCTTTCGTGCTTGGCCCCTGAAGGGTACCAACTGAGGTACACATGGCTTTCTCCTGAGGTTATCGAGACCATTTTAAGTGCTAGGGCTCCCTCCACTCAATCTGGGTGAGATTTTACAGGGCAGAAGAGGACCGCTTCGCCTCATGAACAGCGCAATGTCTCCTCTACTTCTCCCAGTCACCCAGGTATTCTCGTTCCCAAAGCACTTTTCTCAACACATCATCATAAGTGAAACTTTTTTGTAAAGGGAACATCTCGGGTTACTTATGTAACCCTTGTTCCCTGAAAGAAGCGGAACGAGATGTTGCGCTTCACTGCCGCACTGGGATGCCCCAGGACTGATCTTCAGACAAAGTACCTGATGATGCTCTGGTGATGCATCTATTTATTGCCCTGCCACAGGTGCATCCAATGATTACACCGGCAGAGGCTATACATTTCGGTCAATGTTCATAGATGTGTTGCACACATATTCACAGCTAGTCACAACTATAAGATGTTCCCAAAGCACTTTTCTCAGCGCAGCATCTTGTTTCGCTTTTTTTCAGGGAACAAGGGTTGCACGTAAGTAACCCGAGATTTTTTTCTCTCTCACAAACACAACACAACAGTTACACCTTCTCAAATTCTTCATTGCAGGTGCAAAAATCCTGTTCTATTAATCGCAAATTAAGAAACTAATACGCTCACATTTTTGCTAAAGTTGCTGCAGTGAATATGCTGCAAAACACATTCACACACCTGCATCAAATAATGTGAAGACACAGACAAATTTTGCTCATCCGCAAATCAGTATGTGAATTCATCCAATGAGAGTTGCACAATTGTAGAATATTTTCTCACAAATATTTTTTTTCTTGGATATTTTTCTAGCACAAACACAAGTACATAACTACAACTGCTTGAATCTGCTGCTACGAGTCTCAAACACTTTCGCTAGCAAATGACAAGTTTTGCATGTTCTCCCTATTGCACCACATATCTATGTAAAATATGGAGCAAAAGTGATTTGTGCATCTGTGGAGGCAGCGGGGGGCACTGTTCAGAGATCAGAGAATTTTGGCCAGTCATAAGAGCTATTTTGGTGCTTATTTATTTTTATTTTATTATTATTATTTTTTTTGTATTAATGCTTGAACAACAATAACATAAGAACATTGCCAAGAGAATACATACAAATACACAAAAAATATAAGTTGCTAAACAACATGACAAGGACACTTGTCAAGGATATTGTTTTGATACAATAACATACAGACATTAATACACAAGGAAAGCCTCTAAATACATGGATTTTCTTTAAATATTTCTTCAAAATATTTAAGGAATCTTAGGGGTTTTATTTTTTATATAATAAAGAGATTTAAGAAGTGAGGTTAATTACATTTCAAAGTAAGGATAGGATGGAATACCATTTGCATATTTTTGCTTATGTATGAAGTATTTGCCATAATAATAATAATAATAAT
Organism: Moxostoma hubbsi; assembly: GCA_032164185.1. Lineage (NCBI taxonomy): Eukaryota > Metazoa > Chordata > Actinopteri > Cypriniformes > Catostomidae > Moxostoma > Moxostoma hubbsi. The sequence goes on from JAVLUX010000009.1 coordinate 19,773,340, forward strand.
AAAGAGCAATATACTCCAGGGGTCTATTTGTAATGCCTTTTAAACTGAAAGAGAATGTAACATTGGCAGAATCAAATATGTGCGAACCTAGGTCAGACCAAAATTGTTTGGAAATAGGGCAACCAAAAAACAAATGTACAAATGTCTCTGCTTGTTTACAACAAGAACATGAGCTTTCAATGTCCAAATATTTAGAAATGTTAGAATGGGGTATATTTTATGTAAAATTTGGAAATGTATTTTGTTTGCCTTATTGAAAATACAAATTCTAGGTAAAAGCTGGGCCGTTTTCTAATCAATATCTTCTATCAAGGTGCCTCCAATAGAACTTTCCTCTTGGTGAAATTTTCTTTTTAATTAAAAATGTTGTGAACATGCCTATTGGTACATTTCTTATCCAATAGATCAATTCCTTCCAAGAGAAAAGTAAATTGTATTGTAACTGTATTCCTTGGATTATATGTGGAGTGACTTTTAATAAGGTAAATGAACCAAGGTGAGATTGCTTTAACCACTGCACTAAACTCTTTTGGAGAAACCGGGAAATTGTGGCAAGTCATAAATTACTCATAAGTCAAAACATTTCCTGAGTCATCAAATAAGGAAAGGATACAGCTAATATTATTTTGGAAACATCTGGGGAAAAAGCGACTTATTCCTGACAGTGATATCACTGTTATTCCATAAAAGTGTTCTTATGGACATAAGACTATGGACATAGCACAGCTTTTTAGGCTTTTTTCCATAGTCTTAGACATTGCTGATGAAATTTAGACAAAGCAATAGGTAGCTTAGAAGGTAAATAATGACATTTCAAATAAAAGGAAAGGCTACCAATTTTATGAAAATATGGTTGGAGATGAAATACCAAATGGATTTGCAAGACATCTTTTAAGCCAATTTATTTTAAAGATTTGTATTATGTCAGAAAAATAAAAAAAACAATACCTCCATCCACTCTGCAGTTGCAGAGCACCTCTTTTTTAATTTACCAGTTTTCTTTTTCCAAATTAAATCTAAAAAAATACTATTAATTTCTTTAGCAATTGTATTCTCAACAGATTAAGATAGTGATGGATATACAAAATTAAAATTACAGGAGGACTCTGTCATATAATGATAGATCCCGTTGTAGCCAGATAAGTAGTCGCCTGAACGAGTAGAAGAAAAAAAACTTCCATGAGCATCTTCCTGAGCTGGCAGTGGCAAATACAATAAAGGTATGTTTTTTCTTTAATTTTTTTCTGAAATCACTCACTATTATAATTTTTTTTTATAGTTTAAATATGTGCGCTGGTCAGCTACGGTAGGTAATCAGTGTTTCTTAGTTAGGTTTGCCTTTCTTGTTTCACGACAGGTCTGCTATTCAGTCGTCTCATATTAAACAATTTATTCCTTATACGCTCTTCTGCTTTACCTTCTAAATAAATGACAGAACAGGGTGGGTCTTTGCAGGTGAGTATCATGCACCTAATATAAACTGGACTATATCCGACTCCAGCATGCTACGCAGCGTGAGTTTAGAAACTGCTGCATCTTTGTTTTCACGGAGACGTGGCTCAGCGACAGAGTTCCGGACGACGCCATTCAGTTAGACGGGCTCGCCTCGTTTTGTGCTGACAGAAATACAGCTCTCTGCGGTAAGACTCGCGGTGGTGGCTTGTGTGTTTACATCAACACAGAATGGTGCAAGAACTCTGTGCTAGTCTCTAGCTACTGTTCATCGCTGTTGGAGCTTGTGACTGTTAGATGCAGACCTTTTTATTTACCACGGGAATTCACCACTGTTTGCATAACCGGAGTTTACATTCCCCCCAGCGCTAACGTTAAGGAAGCGCTCTTTGAACTGTATGGGGCTATGACTGCAGAACGCTCACCCAGACGGACTGTTTATTGTCGCTGGAGATTTCAACCATGTGAATCTCAAGACAGTGCTCCCTAAATTTCATCAATATGTGGGCTTTGCAACGAGAGGGGCGAACGTGCTTGATCTTGTTTATACGAACATCCCAGGCGCGTACCGGGCGGAGACCCGCCCCCACCTCGGCTACTCAGACCACATCTCTGTTATGCTAATTCCAGCATACAGACCACTGGTCAGATGCACAAAACCGCTTCAGAAGCAGGTGAAAACCTGGCCAGCAGGAGCCATCCCTGCTCTTCAGGACTGTTTTGAGTGTACTGACTGGCACATGTTTAGGGAGGCTGCAACATATGGCGATTCTACCAACTTGGAGGAATACTCAGTGACCAGCTACATCAGCAAGTGCATTGATGATGTCACTTTCTCCAAGACCATAACAACACGCTCCAACCAGAAGCCGTGGATGACTGCAGAGGTGTGCACGCTGCTGAAGACCCGAGACTCCACCTTCAGAGCAGGCGATAAGGCAGCCCTAAGAACAGCTAGGGCCAAACTGTCCCGGGCCATCAGAGAGGCAAAGCGCTCACACGCCCAGAGAATCCACAGTCACTTCCAGGACAGCTGGGACACGCGGCACATGTGGCAGGGCATCCAGGCCATCATCAACTACAGGACAACATCCGTTGCCTGTGACAAAGATGCCTCCCTTCCAGATGCGCTGAATGACTTCTACGCTCGGTTTGAAGTGCAGAACGATGTGGTGGCGAGGAAGACCACCCCTCCTCTCAACGACCAGGTGCTCTGTCTCACCATGGCGGATGTGAGGAAAACTCTACGTAGAGTCAACCCACGGAAGGCTGCTGGACCAGACAACATTCCTGGCAGAGTGCTCAGAGGATGTGCAGACCAGCTGGTAGATGTTCTTACCGACATCTTCAACATCTCTCTGAGCAGCGCCGTCATTCCAACGTGCTTCTAGGCTACCACCATCATTCCCATGCCAAAGAAGTCGTCAGTGTCCTGCCTCAATGACTACCGTCCCATTGCACTCACACCCATCATCATGAAGTGCTTCGAGAGGCTCATCATGAGGCACATTAAGACCCAGCTGCCCTCCTCACCAGACCCACTGCAGTTTGCGTATCGTCCAAACCGTTCAACGGACGACGCCATCGCCACAACCCTCCATCTGGCCCTCACTCACCTAGACAAAAAGGACTGTTCGAATGCTGTTCATAGACTTCAGCTCAGCATTCAACACAATAATTTCTCAGCACCTGGAAAGCTGAACCTGCTGGGCCTGGACACCTCCCTCTGCAACTGGATCCTGGACTTCCTGACTGGGAGACCACAGTCAGTCTGGATAGGGAACAGCATCTCCACCACCACCACATTGAGCACTGGGGCCCCCCAGGGCTGTGTACTCATTCCACTGCTGTTCACTCTGCTGACTCATGACTGTGCAGCAATGCACAGTTCGAATCACATCATCAAGTTCGCCGATGACACGACCGTGGTGGGTCTCATCAGCAAGAACGACGAGTCAGCATACAGAGAGGAGGTGCAGCGGCTAACGGACTGGTGTAGAGCCAACAACCTGTCCCTGAATGTCGACAAAACAAAAGAGATGGTTGTTGACTTTAGGAGATCACAAAGTGAACACTCCCCGATGAACATCGACCAACCCGGTATCACGCCGAGGCGTGAAATAGACACGCCGGTCCACTCGCGGATGCGTGTCTATTTCACGCTTTGCCTCCTCCAGGCGTGTACATGACACGCGCGCGTCTACGTAGAATACCGGCAGGGGGCGATCGTTTCCTCGACGCCAACAACTGTCCGCGCACCAAAGAGGAAGCGATACATCGCGTTCTCCACTTCCGGGTTTATTTTTGTAAATAAATACACTTTTTAAATAAATATATATATATATATATATATATATATATTTATATATATATATTTATATATATATATTTATATATATATATATATTTATTTGTTTATTTACATCAGCACAAGATACTCGACAGCCCACACACACACACACACACACACACACACACACACACACACGTATAACAACGTTAGGCTACAGCAACGTTAGGATTTCTTCATGAAAGCAGCACTATGTAATGAACCTTTATTTGTCACATATGGTCACAAGTGAAAGTAACCGGCGAAATTGGCCGGCATCCCGCCCGCACGAACGTGCAACGCGACGACAACGGTATCGCTTCCTCTCTGGTGCGCGGAGAGTTGTTGGCGTCGAGGAAACGATCGCCCCCTGACGGTATTCTACGTAGACGCGCGCGTGTCATGTACACGCCTGGAGGAGGCAAAGCGTGACACCGACACGCATCCGCGAGTGGACCGGCGTGTCTATTTCACGCCTCGGCGTGATATCGGGTTGCATCGACGGCTCCTCTGTGGAGATCGTCAAGAGCACCAAATTCCTTGGTGTTCACCTGGCTGAGAACCTCACCTGGTCCCTCAACACCAGCTCTATCACCAAGAATGCCCAGCAGCGTCTCTACTTTCTTCGAAGGCTGAGGAAAGCACATCTCCCACCCCCCATCCTCACTACGTTCTATAGAGGGACTATTGAGAGCATCCTGAGCAGCTGCATCACTGCCTGGTTTGGGACCGCAAAGCCCTGCAGAGGATAGTGAGAACAGTTGAGAATATCATCAGGGTCTCTCCTCCCTCCATCAAAGATATTTACATAAAACACTGTATCCGCAAAGCAACCAGTATTGTGGATGACCCCGCACACCCCTCACACAAACTCTTTACCCTCCTGCCGTCTGGCAAGAGGTACCGAAGCATTCTGCCCTCAAGACCAGACTGTGTAACAGCTTCTTCCCCCAAGCCATCAGACTCCTCAATACTCAGAGACTGGTTTGACACACACACACATGTGTCCTGAGTTGCACTTTAATAACTGCCACTTTATAACTGTCTGCTACCTCAATAACGGCTATGTGCATAAAACACTATATCATAGTATGTTATGTTTACATTGGGCATTTTTAGTAACTGTCATCTGTTTGCACTACTGTATACTGGTCGGCGCTGCACTGTCTATCACTGTGCCTATTGTAATGTTCATTGTTCGAAATTTATTGTACTCTTCCGTACTTTTGCACACGTTTTTGCACGTACACTTTATATAGGTATTATATAGGTATTTTATATAGGTATTTTTATTTAGTCTGTATAGTCTCATGTAGTTCTGTGTTTGTCCTATGTTGTTTTATGTAGCACCATGGTCCTGGAGGAACGTTGTCTCGTTTCACTGTGTACTGTACTAACTGTATATGCTTGAAACGACAATAAAAACCACTTGACTTGACTTCTTATAGGAATACCATAGTAAAGTAAAAGGATGTCAGAGTTTGCAAAGGATTTAGTGGGACACTGCAGGGCACATGGGAGTTTGACTATTTACTATTTTTAGACTACGTAAATATTGATTTTATATTATAAAGGGAGTTCAAAGGAAAGGAGGTGGTGAGAATCGGCTTGATAATAAAAATAATATTTTAATGAAAAACTTCAACACAAATATCAACACACAACGTTGATATTGATATGTCACCAGTGACACCATCCCATTCATTTTCAACAAGAGCTGGCGACTTCCAGCGATACGAGCTGTCGCTAACGTTGGTGATCATATGTGGGCGTGTCCAGTGACGCAACAAAGTTGAGACAAGTTTAACTTTATTCAAATGACTATTCGAATGATGACTTACGGGAGCGACAGCCAATACGAGAGAAGACGGTAGAGCTCACGTGATCCTTCTCTTTCTCTCAGCTCCTGCAGTTATGGAAACATCAGGGGACCCACCCTCTGCAGCAGCTCATCAAACTGGGTCCTGTCAAGCCTGAAGTACTGCTGGTACCGGACTTCATCCAGCTGCAGCTCCTGCACCAACCGGTGGTTCTCACCATGCTGACTCCGAGATTGAATGGTTTTGTGGACCTAGACAGACCGGCGTTTGCGTTTTCACCACAGATAAATAGCCGCTATGGCAAAGAGCATGCCTTGTTTCTCATTCATCTTTGATATAATGCTTTTTATGCACTAATTCCATTTATATTTAGTCTTTTCCTTCCAAAATGTTTGTTTTTAGCAGCAAGAAAACTGATTCGCTGTCATCAGCAATAGAATGGCATCCGTGAATGTCATTTATAAACGTTACTAGGCAACCAGTAGTGGGAACGCCCACTAGCGACCTAACCGCCAACCACTGGCGACCTGCAGCAACAAAGTCTCTGGCAGTGTGAACACAGCTTTAGCCTGATAAGGGACCGGGTGTGTAAAATCACGACCTGGCCCCGCCCTCTGCCTTGTCACAATATGTAACACCTATTTGCAGTGACATTGAAAAACATGCTTTAAATGCTTTATAATATGTTAATTAATCTGCTCTGTCACTCACTGCAGCTTCCAATCTCAGGACTGCTTCCCTATGGGAGTAATAATTACTGGGAAAGTTGCGTACTGTAGTGCAAACTCTGACATCCCTTTACTTTAGTATGGTACTCATATAAAAATTACTATTCACCAAAAAAATAAAAACATGGTATCCATGGTAAATTCTCATAAGCATAATCTTACATTAGGTGCATACTTGTGATATTTTGTCATTTATTTAGAAGGTAAAGCAGAAGAGAATATAAGGAATATATCGTTTAATATGAGACGACTGAATAGCAAACCTGTTGTGAAACATGAAAGGCTAACCTAACTAAGAAACACTGATTACCAACCGTAGCTGACCAGCGCACATATTTAAACTATAAACAAGTATAACAGTGAGCAATTTCAGAAAAAGAAAGAAAAAACATACCTTTATTGGTATTTGCCACTGCAAGTTCGGGAAGATGCTCGTGAATGTTCCGCCAACGGATAGGAGCTCAAACTTGCTCTTCAGATTGGCCAAAATTAGCTGATCTCTGAACAGTGCCCCCCGCTGCCTCTACAGATGCACAAATCATTTTTGCTCCATATTTTACATAGATATGTGGTGCAATAGGGAGAGCACGTATTTGTACAACTGTGCTACAACTCTCATTGGATGAATTCACATACTGACTTGCAGATGAGCAAAATTTGTCTGTGACTTCAAATTTTGATGCGGGTGTGTGAATGTGTTTTGCAGCATATTCACTGCTGCAACTGTAGCAAAAATGTGAACACTTGACAAAGTTGTTTACCTGCTTTGAAGGTGCTGTAAGTGATTTTTTTCATGGAAAGGTATACAAAAATGGTGGTTGGTGTAGAAAGACGAAATTTTGCCAAAGACAAAAAATGACCGAAACGGCAATTGCAAGAGTGGTGGTCAGGTATCCGTCCATGTTGCCCACAGCCACCCCATAGCTCATATTGATATGTTTACTAATATTTATGATAATATTTATGAAATTGGCTTCTTGTTACATTGCATATTTAAGCATATTATTGTCATGTTTAATAAAGTATATTTTATTTCCATCATTATTGAATCCTTGTTTTATGTTTTTAGTTTACTGTGTTATTGTGAACATTGCATAGACATATTATTTTAGTATTACGATTCACTTGCATTATCGATGTCATTTATCAATTGCTTTATGTAAAAGAGCTTTTAGTGTAGTGTCTGAAAAGTGTTATAAGTCTAAAATTCATTAATTCAAATATGTGAATATGAGTATTGTTTATCTTCAGAAAAGTAATATTAAATGTTTTAACATTTAATCTTATAACATTATATCAACATAAAAATAGCACATTATGACTCCGGCTCTGAATATCTCCTGTTATGATCACAAACAGGCGATGTCCAGGTAAGCTCAAATCATGAGATTCATCTGCCAGAAGAGCAGTGTCGAAACACGACTTGTGTTTAGAATTCCCCTTCTGTCACTCACTCGACGTTGTGTCAAATGAAGTGACACAAGGGGTCTTCCTGGGACACCAAACGTACCTCTGAACCTGAGAAAAGGCCAATGTCAAACTGGCAGACAGAATTTGCGAGAACACGACCATAGCAGCGTTGTGGTCGCGGCTCTCCTTCCTCAAGGTGAATGCCACTTCAGCTGCCCCCCGCGTCGCTCCTTCTTCCCACAGGATTGAGGACGACCCGGCTGGCGTTGAAGGTGATATGGGGATAATGACAGGCTTGGTTTCGCCGGATAAATCCCCACAAACCACCCGCCCCCCAGACATGCTCGCTCGCTTCTATCCAACCTCGGGATGAGTGCGGCTTGCCTCACAGCCAGCTGGCATTCTCCCTTGAGCTCCTGGACTTGGAAGATGACATCGGCGCTGCATCGGAGAGCATCCAGGCATCTGACGCAGAAGACGTGACTGGGCTGCCGCCTTCGGGCCAGCCCGCCCAGTCTGAGGTGGACGCGCAGACGGCTGACATGCTTCCCCGGGCTGCCGTGAGCGTGGGCTTGGACCTGAACCCTCCGTCCTCCTCACAGACTTCACGGCTTGACAACTGGTACCTCGGCTCCGGGCGCCGCTCACAGCCACGCCTCCCCCGGTACCGCTCTTCCTGGAAGTGCATGACAAGCTGATGTGGTTGTGGAGGGCACCTTTTACTGCCCATAACCGACACCTCCGCTCGTCCACTCTCACTACCCTGGATGGTGGGGCGGTCCACGGGTATACAGAAGTCCTTTTCAAGGATTCCCCTTGCAGCAGGTGTCCAGACATGTCGTGGTAACCACAGACGCCTCTCGACAGGGTTGGGGCGCCGTGTGCAACTGGCATACTGCTGCTGGCCCCTGGAGAGGACCCCGGTAGTGTTGGCACATCAACTGCCTATAGTTGTTGGCTGTATCTCTTGCTCTACGGAGTTATCTCCCTCTAATCCGGGGCAAGCACGTCTTGATCCGTTCAGACAGCTCCACATCGGTAGCGTATATAAATCACCAAGGCAGCGTGCGCTCTCGTCATATGTCATAACTCGCCCGCCATCTCCTCCTTTGGGGTCATCCACGTCTTAGGTCGCTGTGCACCACTCACATCCCTGGCAACCGCAACACGATGGCGGATGCACTGTCCTGGCAGGTTTCGCCCAGCCGAGAGTGGAGGCTCCACCCCCAGGTGGTCCAGCTGATATGGGACCAATTTGGCAAGGCACAGATAGATCTCTGTGCCTCCCAAGAAAACTCCCACTGCCCGCTCTGGTACTCCCTGACTGGAGCTCCTCTCGGGACAGACGCTCTGGCACACAGCTGGCCCCAGGGGCTGCGCAAGTATGCATTTCCCCCAGTGAACCTTCTTGCACCGGTGCTGTACGAGATCAGGGAGGATGAGGAACAGGTCATCCTGGTGGCCCCGTACTGGCCTGGTTCTCGGAGGCTGTCCACCTCCACCTTGAAGGTGTATGTAGCTGCCATCGCAGCCCACCATGACGCAGTAGATGGCAAGTCCCTAGGTAAGCACAACTTGATTATCAGGTTTCTGAAAGGCGCCCGGAGACTAAACCCTCCATGGCCTAGCCTATTCCCCTCCTGGGATCGCTCAGTTGTCCTCTCGGGCCTCCAGAGACCCCCTTTCGAGCGGCTTGATTCAGTTGAGCTCAAGGCCCTCTCCCTGAAGACGGCCCTCCTGATTGTGTTAGCCTCCATCAAGAGGGTTGGGGACCTGCAAGCATTCTCTGTCAGCGACACCTGCCTGGAGTTCGGTCTGGCATATTCTCACATTATCCTGAAGCCACGACCGTGCTACGTGCCAAGGTTCCTACGACCCCCTTCAGGGACCAGGTCGTGAACCTGCAAGCGCTCCCCCTGGAGGAGGCAGAGCCAGCCCTTTCATTGCTGTGTCCGGTATGTGCTTTGTGTATCTATTTGGACCGAACGCAGAGCTTTAGATGTTCTGAACAGCTCATTATCTTCTTCAGTGGACAGTGGAAAGGGAACGCCGTCTCACAACAGAGGTTAGTTCACTGGGTCGTTGATGCTATGTCTTTAACTTATCACACCCAGGCCGTGCCCACCCCCTTGCGTGTTCAGGCACACTCTACGAGAAGTGTGGCATCCTCGAGGGCACTGACCCATGGCACCTCCTTAGCAGACATCTGCAGAGCAGCGGGCTGGGCAACACCCAATACCTTTGCCAGATTTTACAATCTCAGGGTTGAGTCAGTCTTGTTCCATGTTTTGTCAGGTCCGAGCCGTTAGAACTCGGTAACGCGGCACAACCGACCGCTTACACACAGCACCCTTCACCAAGTTGATCCAGTGCGCCTTCTATCCTAGGTTAGCCACTAAGCATCGCTCCATGGATGTTCTCCTCCCTAGCCTTCTGGCCTGCGAATTCAGCGGAGCAATTTATGTCCAGACCCACTACGAGTCACAGGTGCTCTGTACTGGGGTCGGGCTCCATGGGATTAGTTCCCTTTTCAGGCAAACTCCCCGTGAGATATTCCCCGCGGTATGGTCCCCCTGTCGGCGGACCATAATGCCGCCCAATGTTTCCCTTGGGCAGCCCCGCTGCCCCGGTCGCCGTGCTTGTAGAGTCCCCCCTCATTAGGCTGGACCTACCACCGTGCCATTTCCCACGTACGGCTTCACAACCCTCGTGGTGTATTTGCCACAAGACCGCCTTCCCCAGCGCATTTCATAGCACTAAGGTAGCCCCAGCCGCTTTCTATCCTATGTGAGAGACATAGTGAGAGAGAAGGCTGTGGCTGCTGGGCTTGCTCCCATGCTAGTCTTGTAGCACCTGTTCCCACCCTCAGGGGTGCAGGGAACCTAAGGTCTGTATGTGACATCTCTTTGGGGGCGTTGGGGAGGGCTATGTGCAGCCGACACAGGTGCCTCTAGCATGCAGTAGCCTGCTTGCACCTGTCTCGACAGTTCACGTAACACAGTCAGTGCATGGCGTTTTTATATGGGACCCCTTGTGTCACTTCATTCGACACAACGTCAAGTGAGTGACAGAAGGGGAACGTCATTGTTACTGTTGTAACCTCCATTCCCCGAGGGAAGGAACGAGACGCTGTGTCCCTCCTGCAACAGCACTAGACCTACCACTATAAACGCCGTACCTTATTTTCGGCTCCTCAGTGCAAAATCCTGACTGGCACTTGCTGCCCCGCTTCCCTTTATACCCGTATGTCCGGGGCGGGGCATGCAAACTCTGTCTGCCTACTTGACATTGGCCTTTTCTCAGGTTCAGAGGTATGTTTGGCATCCCAAGAAGACCGCTTGTGTCACTTCATTCAACACAACGTCTCGTTCCTTCCCTCGAGGAACGTAGGTTACAACAGTAACCATGACGTTCTTCCATAAATTGCTTGAAATTTTAAGTTTCAAATACAGATGTCACTACAGAGCACAAAGATATGTAGTTCAGCTTTAAGATTGTCAATTCAAATTGTTCCTACTATTATTTATCTATAGCCTCCTGTCCACTCACGTGTAACATGTCAGAGAGCTCTCCCTGTAATTGTAATGCAAAGTATATTAAACGGAGAAGGTTGTTTTAATCGACAGTTTTTAATTTTGATTAGTTGAGAGCATTATCCTAAATACCATGACTCAAGATTGTTAGTAGAGCTGTCAATTGGGCAGCCAACTCAAATTGTTGTATACTCAAAAAGTGCATAAAATAAATAACTTTTTTTTTTTTTTGTCCATATTCTAAAATTTTAAGTCATATGTAAAACGAGAGGGGAACTGCTTCAATAGGAAGTTCTGTGTTAACATGGTTTTACACTTGCACTGGTACCACAGTATATACTACCACAAACTCAAACTTCATAATAACAGTGATATACCACAGTGGTTTTTATTACAGCTGTATGTAGGGTAGAATTATTCCCAGATAGCAGTGGTATTCGGCTGAACTCAGTGGTAAAACGGCTCATGATCCCTGGTCAGGGGCTGTTCAAACAGACGGAACACAACAGAAAGGAACAGAACACAAGGATCTCAAGACAAACATTTCCAACTTGAACTAATAGTGACGCAATGGCTAAAGACCTCCACCTACTGTAAGGCGCTGTTCACACCGAACGCTTTTGCAACCATCCAGTTTAACATTTGTTTTTTATGTAAACTCACTAGACGAACGTCTTTTTTTCGCATTGTTTTTGTTTATTCAGCGTCTTGTGCAGGAGCACTGTTTTTTAAATGCAGTGTAAAGTTAAAAAGAACTTTAAAATGCATCTCGAGACACCTGGTTTCTGTTAAACTGTATTTTGTTTCACCTCATCTAGCCTTTTTTAGCACAAGAATGCGACTGGTCTGAAGACATCGCCAGTGCTTGGCACACATCCAAAATTCAAACGTGCAGCTTTAGCGGCACAGAAATTACACCATTCAGCTTAAAATATATCAAAAATCTTATGGACGGTTGGAAATCCTTACCCATTAAATACCAACATGTGAGTCAAAAGCAATTAATCATTTTATGCACCATTTGTTCCTCATGAAAAATAATTCTGTAAATTTAGTGGAAAGATATCTTTAGATGGCATCTCCTTGGCATTAATAAATGGCAGATTATCAAACAATCATCATAAATTCTTTGTTCCAATTCCTCTTTTGCAGTGTGGAATTTTTTGATTATTCTTTGTCACTGAGTAAGTGCAAGGTTGGAAATGGTAGGAAAACAGCTCTCCTGACTTCCTCTTAAAACTTTTGAAATTGTGATTCATCCAAAGTATATCTGTAGAGGAGCAGCAATGCTGTGAGGAAGAGCGAGAGAGAGAGAGAGAGAGAGAGAGAGAGAGAGAGAGAGAGAGATCAAGGTCATCTCTGTCTAAAACGAATGAATCATGCATGTCCAGGCAACAGCAGGATGACTGCAGCACCTGACTTTCACATCCTGATGAAACTAAAGAAATGAGATGGGTGATATTTCATTGGTCATGACAATGGAACACATTCTTCAGATCAAATAAGAAAAAAAAGCACTATTTAAATAAGGGGGATAAGTTTCAATGCAATTAACCTTTGAATAATAATAATAAAAAACATATTTCAGTTAACATTTTTATACAGCATGTTAAATTCAAAACAGCATGACATCTTGGTAAAATGGATTTTTGATAGCAGAATCGGCTTTTTGTATGTCGGCTCTTTATGTGTCTACATTCAGTTCCTTCCAGAATGAATAAGCACAGAATAGTAAATATCCTTTCAATGTGTAAAGTCATAAAGGATGTTTATGCTGCAGGGCTCTGTTTTGAGTGACAGCAGTGCTTTTGCTTTACCTGAACCATTAAAGTTCAGGTTGACGTATGGGGACACATTCCAGGGGCTGTCACGGTGAACATGGGACTTGACGGGAGGGAGAAGGTGCGGGGGACAGAGGACTCGCTGGATGGAGAGTGCATGTTACCGTCGAGCAAGAGCTAGTGGCTGGTGAAAGGTGCACACTGCCTGAAATCATGAATTGGCTCCAGATGGGACCTGGCAGCCGGAAAAGGCGGAAGGGAATTGTATCGACAGGTTGTGCTGGCCGGACCCCGAACAAGGCCATTAGTGATGCTGCACATTCACCTGGGAGAGCTCTCTCACACTGAGATTTCACTTTAGCTAAGTGTTGATTTGAACTCTCCAGCCAGGCTGAGTGCAAGAGGAAGTATGTTCAGAATGTTCAGGCCAAAGTCTGTATTGTTAAAGTAACAATGGTTACAATGGAACATTTTTGGTTATATTGCCAGTTTACATTTTTATTTTATTATTATAATATTTTTATGATGTGCTCATGACAGAGCATGGAAAGTGTTTGTTAGCACCCAATGCAGCACATTTCAAATTTCACACAGTAATTATGTGAGTCATCTTTTTAATTTTGTTGATACATCAATCAACAACCACTTGAAAATATTAGATAATGCCATCAAGAGCCTGTTGTGATGATACCACATGTCTGGCTCTTTCCTGTCTCATTGACTGAAGAACAGAATACACAAAGAATTTACATCAGCTGTTCTGTATAAAATATTCTGGATAAAAACATGTTCTGCTGCAAATAGTCTTAATTTGACAATTCCTATGAGAATAACCTTAATGTATAGGTCTATACTATAATAATATAGTATAATACATAGTAGGGCGGGGTAAAAATCACAATCTTTATTTGAACAATCCTGATATTGATTCTTAAAATACCAAGAATGATATTTACTTCAAAGTTTACTTTAGTTCTGGTTGTGTTGATTATTATGTCTGTTAAATAAATAGCAACTGCATAGTTTAGTTCCTGTTGTACATTTTTTAATTCATATTTTCATAATGTACCAAGTTAAAATGTTATAGTAGAGTGTATAATTGAAAGCTTTAGCTGAGGGAGAATTTTTTTTTCATATGTAAGCAAAATGGGCATTATGACTGAAATACACCCAAATGAATCTCTAGTGAAATTGGAATCAGATCAAATCCATATATATGTTTCAACACCTACCCTATAGTATATAGTATCGAATGTACTGCTAAATGTAATTTATTGTTGCAGTTTGCTCTGAGAGTTCTTCCATGACTGTCCATGACTACAGTAAATAGAGTACACTGGGGAATTTGACTTGTTGATTCTTATGAAAACCTCATTAGTGTAAGAGCATGTTGAATTTTCTCACACTCTTCTAAATGTGCTTACTGAAAGCCTAGCTATTGTACATGAGAGGCTCAAGGAGATGTCTTTTTATCCTATTTTAAGGTATCTGGGCTTTTATTGTTTGTTCTGTAACTAACTCCTGAGGGAGTGTGTATTTCCACTGACAGTCTCTACCTGACAGCGGGCAGAAAGAGCATCTGTGGAAACAAGTGTGTTGGAGACACCTCAGCACTCAGTCTTCCACCTCCTGTTGTCTGGAAAGAGCGTCTAAATAAGCTGCAGCCCCTCTGGGGCAGGTATGTATGTATATAAACACAGCTTTAGCAGAAAGTGTGAAGACTTTGAATGTTTTTTAGCATCTACCTTCTTAAATAACTGTTCTGTTCTCTATATGGCACTGCTGATAATGTAATTATAGCCCACCAAATAACTCCTTTTTTATTTATAACTTATTTTATTGAATTAAATATAACTTGGCTATAATAACTTGGTGTCAAAGTAAAAGGAAATTAAATGCATAGAATTATTTTTGGTTTAAGGATGAAATGCCTTTTCAATTCATCAAAGACATTTTATTTTTATGCATTTTACAATTTTGTGTGTGTATTGGTAAATTAGAATTATTCTTGATATTGTATTAATCATATCATCCTCCTTACACGGATAACAACTAAACCAGTGTGTATTGTGATGTGCAAAAGGAAGGTCCATACAAGCTTAATAACAACAATTTGTAAAACCTGTATTTATAATGAAGTATTGTGAATCTTTTAGGCCTATTATATGGTGACTGAAGATTGCACTAAGGACAAGCAAATTTTTCATAAGGTTTGACCATTTTCCTGTTGCATTTTCATGGGCTGTTGATGAATTGAATCTGACTACAGGCTATACCCTCTTTTAGCTCATGTAAATGAATCATTTCAGTAGCCACACAGTTGTATTTTCAAAAATATTCTTTGAATTGACATTACACAGTTGAGAGCAGTTCTAATCAAGAGTCCTTGACTCGGCATCACCACTACAAAATTACTTTTCTGAGAGAGATTTTCTGAGAGAAGAAATGTGATCAATAAATAATTTGACTTTGAAATGGTTTTGCGTATAGAAAATGTTATATAATATTTGTGAAATGGATTGAGACCAGCACTGATCATTTTAGAAAAACTTGAGTACTTCGGGGAGGTCTCTTTGAAACCTGTAAGCAATCATGTAATAATACCACACCCATGTCATGACAAGCTCCGTCATTTGTCAATCCAAGCTCATTACTTTAAATATGACTGCAACATAGTATTATCTATGGAGAAGTTAGTGTTGCTACATTGGCTACCTGTTAAATTTTGTATTCATTTTAAAATACTTCTAACTACTTATGTGACTTGCTGTCACACTATATTCCATCACGTTCACTAAGATTGCAAAATTCTGACTGATTATAATACTAAGATTATCAAAATCTACAAATGGAAGGTAGATCATTTTTCTATTTGGCTCCTAAACTATGGAATATCCTTCAGAAGATGATTCGGACTCAGACACACTCTCTTAGTATAAGTCTAGACTAAAGACTCAAAATTTCAGCCAGACATACACCTAATTTATCTATCAACTCATAGTTATGCAGCATTAGATAGGTCTGCCAGAACAGGAAACACATCTCATATTCTATAATCCTGTTTTAAAGTGAATGGCATCTACTGTATGCCAATATTATTCTATTTGTTTCCCTGTATTTACCTCGGGATACACATCCTGACATAAACAGTGATTGACAGATTTATCTCAGGTTCTGCATGATGTCTGACTCCGGTTCTGCCTGATGTCCGACTCCCATTACTACGTGTTGCTGAGTGATGATGACAAACTGCAGCCTGTGCCAGCCAGATATCACTTCAGTCTACTACGATGGACTTCACAGAGAATAAATCTGATGCCAGCACCATCTATCAGACTTGGGATATTTCACTGGCCACTGCCTGAATCTTGGACTTAAGATGGACTGTACCAGACATTAATCAGAAACAAACTCACAATCGAACTACAGTGCACCTTACTGACCTCTGCCTGCACCACCTTGGTCAAAGGATGGGCTACACTCTTAAAATGGAATATGTATATAATAAATTAATTGCAGCCTTCATCAGCCAAATAACAACAGGCATTGCATCTGTTTACATTTCTGCAGTTAATCAAGAATGTAAATTCTAAGACTTTAGTCATTAATATTAAAGTTATTACAATATATTTTTGTTTAAATTTGGGTCCCTAACACTTACTTAGATCACTAACTTTAAACCATGATTTGTACTACACACAAATAACTAATATTGGCATTATATTCATGCTGTTTAGCCAGAGGGAAATTGGCTTCCATAGAGAGCTGGGTTTCCCCCCTATTTTTCTAGGAGATTTATCTATTTATCTTATGGAGATTTTTGTTCCTTCCCACCTTTAGCTTACTTTCTGGGGGTCTAAATAGAAATATTATTTATTTATTTATTTATTAAATTAATTATTTTAAGGCTTAATTAAAAATCATATCTATTTTTTGATATGCATAATTTTCTGTAAAGCTGCTTTGAAATGATGTGTGTTGTGAAAAGCGCTGTAGAAATAAAAATGATGACTTGAGAACTGATATGGATTGTAAAGCAATAGACAATGACTTTTGTCTCTTATTGTAGCTGCATCCTTGTAAATTAGAACCTTTTGATCAAAGCATTCTGCATTGATGTGGACACTTCATCTTGCACAGGATTGGGTTACTTTTAAAATGTATTCCACTACAGATTACATAATGCATGCAGTAAAACGTAATTTGTAACATTTCGTTAGATTACTCAAGGTCAGAAACTAAATCTAAATACTTTGGATTACTTCTTCAACACTGGTAGATTTTTTCACGTGTTTTGACTAAAAATCTGCCTGTACAGTTAGATAAAAGAAAAAACATTTAACTTAGAATAAAGCTAAATGATCACATGATAATTTACACAAAATGTATTTATTTTTCTGCTGCTCCAAACTTACTTCAAATTTCTCTGTCTGCTCGTATGAATGTAACACATCTTAAGAAAGTGTTTCATCGCTGTTTAAATGCTCTTTGGATCACATCATTTACAAGGATAAATTATGTCCAACCAAGGTTATTTTATTTAACAGAAACTGGGTGTAAAACAAAAAAACTAATTCCCAACCTGAATAAATAAAAAAAAACGAATGTAATTTCGTAAAATGTAATTATTACGAAAATAATTTTCTAAAAAAACTAAACAAAAAATAAAATGAAACTAAACTATCATGCATTGCTTCAAAACTAAGGCAAGGCAAGTATATTTATACAGCACATTTGAAACAAAATGGTAATTCAAAGTGCTTTACATAAAAATTATAAAGAAAGCAAAAGACAAAATACAATTTAAAACCAATCAAGAACAAGAAATAAGAATAAAAAGTAGTAAAATTAATGAAAAAAATTTAAATGATTAAAATGAATAAAAAAATAAAAGAATTCAGAAATAAAACGATGCAGTACAATCAGTAAGTGCAGCACAGTGCTCAGTGAATAAACGCACAGCTAAACAGATGTGTTTTCAGTCTGGATTTGAATATGGCTACTGTTTTGTTCACAAGGTTTGTGTTCACCTTGGGAATTTCACCTTGTGCATATTACAAAATAATTTGTATTTATTTAAACATCTCCATCTGTTGCATCGCAAACATGCCATCTACTGGCCATGAGTTTCATGTGCATGTGCCCACATTCGGTTATGTGCTCAATGTTTGAAGATAATTATTATTTTTTTTTTTGTTTAATCACATCATCCATTGCTGTTCAAAAAATAAAGAGATACGTACACGACCACTTATTTAGGAACATCTGTACAACTACTTATTCATGCGATTATCTAATCAGCCAACCGTGTGGCAACAGTGCAATGCATAAAATAATTATGATACGGGTCAGGACCTTCATTTAATGTTCACATCAACCATCAGAATGGGGAAAACATTTTTATTTCAGCAATATTGACCGTGGCATGACTGTTGGTGCCAGATAGGCTGTTAAGTTCACTTAAAATTGATTATTCTCTCATCATTTATTCACCTTTATACCTTCTCAAACTATGAATTTCTTTCTTCTGCAGAACACAAACAAAAATATTTTGATGGACATATGAAGTGTTCCCCTTCTGTCACTCACTCAACGTTGTGTCGATGTAGTGACACTAGGGGTCGATCTTGAGAGCCCCACACACCTTCAGATCTTTGAGAAAAGGTCAATGAGAATTGCCGAGTGGAATTTGCATGCCACTCTCCCAGACATATTGGTGTAAAAGGGAGCTGGAATGCAGATTCATTCAGATTTCTTCTTCGGAGCTGCCTGTTTGGTATATCAGCAAGCAGAGTACTACTACTATTCCATTCACCTCTTCAGAAGCATGTGCTGTTGGATGTATAGCGCATTCCAGCGGCTTTCTCTCAACTCTGCACTCCACTGCAGACTACGCCCCTGGGCACTTTGACAATCCCCTATGTATCACCCACTCCTCGGTATGCTCGTTTGCGTCCAGGTCTGGGATGAGACAGGCTGCTCACCTTAGTGCCAGCCTAATATCTCTTTCGGAGCTTGCGAGCTGGATGAGATGTTGATCTCTGCATCAGAGAGGGCCTTGGTGATGTCAGACGCCGAGACTCGGCCAGGCTGCAGCCTTCAGATGTGGCAGCTCATTGTGAGGCCGACGCGGAGCTGACCACCATGATAGCCCGGGCCACCGCCCCTAAGCACTCGTGGCTTAGCAATGGTTTCTGGGATCAGTACGCCGCTCACGGCCATGCCCCCCTCCAGTCCCCTTCTTCCCGTGAGATTGTGGAAGGCACTTTTTGCTGCCCGAACACGATCCTTCAAGTCGTCCACTCTCACTACCATCAATGGTGGGGTGGCCTAGGATTATGGTGTAATACTCCAGGTGGATAAGGCGATCGAGGCACACTGTGACTGCTGAGCGCCACCACCTGGAGGAGTTGCCCGGCACTCCTTTCCTGATAGGATGACGTCGTCTCTGGTGACCAAAGCCTACAGCGCTGCTGGGCCATCTCACCTTGAATGCCATGGCCCTCTTACAGGTCCATCAGGCCAAGGTTTTGAAAGAGCTACACGAGGGTAGTTCTGATCCCGGTGTGCTTCAAGAGCTGCCCTCATTGACCGACGTCGCCCTCTGTGCGACTAAGGTCACAGTGCGTGCACTGGGGTAGACGATGTCCACGCTTGTGGTCCAGGAGCACAACCTGTGGCTGAATCTCATTGAGTTGAGGGACATGGATAAGGCATTGTTCCTTAACACGCCCATCTCCCAGGTCGGCCTCTTCGGCAACACCGTTGAGGACTTCGCCCAGCAGTTTTTGGCAGTGAAACAACAGATGGAAGCCATCCAGCACATCTTGCCCCAGTGCAGCTCAAGAGTGCGCACCAAGTCTGTTTGTACTTTCAGAGGCTCCTGGGGCATATGGCATCCTCATGCCACTCAGGTTGATGGATTTGAGACCGATACAACACTGGCTACAGAACAAGTCCCGAGGTACGCATGGTGCCATGGTACACATCGCGTGGCTCTCACGCCCACCTGCCGCCGTCGCCTTTTCAGCCCTTGGACAGACCTTGCGTTCCTGTGGGCTGGAGTCCCCATACAGCATGTGTCCAGGCGTATCGTGGTTACAATGGATGCCTCCAAGACAGGCTGGGGTGCCGTGTGCAACAGGCACAAAGCCGCTGGCTCCTGGAAAGGACCTCACCTGCATTGGCAAATCAACTGCCTCGAGTTTCTGGCAGTACAGCTCACCCTGCCAAGGCAGTTTACGCTCTCATTGCATGTCACAACTCGCCCGTCACCACCTCCTCTGGAGTCAGTGGTGACTCAGGTCGCTGCGGGCCACTCATATCCCTGGCAACCTCAACACCACAGCAGATGCTCTGTCACGGTAGGTGACGCTAAGGGGATAGTTGAGACTCTACCCCCAGGTAGTCCAGCTGATTTGAAGTTGATTTGGCAAGGCACAGGTAGACTAGTTCACCTCCCGGAAATCTTCCCACTACCCGCTCTGGTATGCCCTTATGGGAGCTCCCCTCTGGCCCTGGGGGCTGCGCAAATACGCGTTCCCCCCAGTGAGCCTACTTGCACAGGTTCTGTGCAAGGTCAGGGAGGATGAGGAGCAGGTAATTCTTGTGGCTCCGTATTGGCCCACTCAGACCTGGTTCTCGAACCTCTCGCTTCTCGTGACAGCACCTCCCAGACAAATTCCCCTGAGGCAGAACCTTCTTTCTCAGGGATGGGACACCCTCTGGTTCCCACGCCCAGACCTCTGGAATCTCCATGCCTGGTCCCTGGACGGGACGTGGAAGACCTAACTGGTCTACCGCCCACTGTGGTTAACATGGTCACTCAGGCCAGAGCTCCTTCTACAAGGCAACTGTATACCCTGATGTGGCGTATCTTCGCTAAGTGGTGTTCTTCCCGTAGCGAAGAGCCCCAAAAGTGCGCAGACGGGTCAGTACTTTCTGCCTGCAAGAGAAGATGGATGGGCAGCTGTCCCCCTCCACTCTCAAGGTCTATATAGCTGCTATAAGAGCACACCATACGCTGTTGAAGGTAAGTCTCTCTGTAAGCATGACCTGATCATCAGGTGTCTGAGAGGTGCCAGGAGATTGAACCCTCCCTGGCCACGCCTCTTTCCCTCATGGGACCTCTCCGTGGTCCTTTTAGGCCTATGGAGAGCCCTGTTCGAGCCCCTAGAGTCAGTTGAGTTAAAAGGCCGTCTCATTGAAGACTGCCATCATGACAGCACTCACTTCCATCAAGAGCGTCGGGGACCTGCAAGCATTCTCTGTCAGTGAAGAGTGCCTAGAGTTCAGTCCGAAAGACTCTCACGTGATTGTGAGACCCTGACTGGGCTATGTGTACAAGGTTCCCACGACCCCTTTTAGGGATCAGGTGGTGAGCCTGCAAACGCTGCCCCCGGAGGAGGCAGACCCAGCCTTATCGTTAATGTGTCCGATGCGTGATTTGCACACCTATTTGGATCGCACGCAGAGCTTTAGACGCTCTGAGAAGCTCCGAACAGTGGAAAGGGAATGCTGTCTCCAAACAGAGGCTTGCCCATTGGATCGTGGACGCCATAGCTTTGGCCTACCAGACCCAGTCCGTGCCCACCCCCTTATGGGTGGCATCCTCGTGGGCACTGGCCAATGGCAGCTCTCTAGCAGACATTTGTAGTGCACTGTTTCCAATTTTTCACTGTTTTCACAATTTATGGTTTCATCCTGTGTTATTTCAGGACCGAACAGGTAAGTTTTGTTATGCAGGGCAGCTGGCCGGGTGTACAGCTTGTGTTTAGTCTCCTCTCTCCCATTCGTGTTCACGATCTGTGTACCCTGGATGTCCTTCCTCCTAGCCCTCTTGGTCACGAATTCAACAGAGGAATGCTAACGTGCCCTGTCCTGGGGTAAGTGCTCCACAGGTCTCGGTTACCCCGGTATCCTCCTACGATGTATCTTCTGCGCTATGGTCTCCCTTTCGGTAGACTTGCGTCACCCTCTCTGCCCCGGTTGCGGCGTTTGTAGAGCTACAACCCTACAAAGTCCAGGACCTACCTCTGCACCTCTTCCATTTGCATCCTGGACCTATATGACGTATTTGTCACTTTTTTACCCTCCCCTTCAGGGCAGGGTATGGTCTCCACTGGGTCTTTTCCCCCTAAAAGAATAAGAAGGGAAAACAACGCCCTTCCCCGGTGCATTTTATGATCATTTAAAGGCCCCAGCCAAATCTAATATTCTGTGGATAGAAAACTTAGAGAGAAAACTGCTCCCATACTATTTTGTTGGGCATCTGGGGAGGCTACGTGCAGTCCGAGTACAACTGTTCCTAAGCTCACAGTAGCTTGCCTACACATGAATCGGCAGTTTATTTAACACAGTTCATCCATGTGGCGTTTCATATACAGACCCTGAGTGTCACTACATCGACACGAGTGAGTGACAGAAGGGGAACATCTCGGTTACTGTCGTAACTTCTGTTCCCTGATGGAGGGAACGAGACATTGTGTCCCTCTTGCCACATGCTGTACTATACTGCTGTAATTGCCGGGACCTTGTTTCGGCTCCCCAGTGCAAAACCTGAATGAATCCGCATTCCAGCTCCCTTTTATACCCTTTTATGTGGGGAGTGGCATGCAAATTCTACTCGCCAATTCTCATTGGCCTTTTCTCAAATATCTGAAGGTGTCTGGGGCTCTCAAGATCGACCCCTAGTGTCACTACATCGACACAGGGAACGAGGTTACGAAAGTAACCAAGATGTTTTTGTCCATACAATGCAAGTCAATAGGGTCCAACACTTTCAAGCTCCAAATATGAATGCATAAAGTAGGTAATCCATAAAACTCGAGTGGTTTAATCCATGTCTCCTGAAGCGATACGACCGGTTTTTGGTGAACAAAAAATAACTCTTTTTCACTATAAATCTTCAGATCTGCAGTAGTATTGGCACAAACATGATTTGAAGCACTAAATGTATGCATTTGCAGAGCATGCGTACACCCAAAACCGATGGTATTGCTTCAGAAGCAGGGGCGGACTGGCCATAGGGAGAACTTTTCCTGGTGGGTTGACTGCAAAACGAGGCTGAACAGGTGAAGAAAAGCTGAAACGGGCTGCGATATGCCGAAGGGGGCCATGATATGTAGAAAAGCTACATCACCCCCCAACCCACCCAAAAACATTTGGGATAGCGACACTCCATGCTGTCTTTATGTCCTTTTTGGATACTTTTTGGTCCTTTTTTCATATCTAAATCAAAATACCTGCAATAGTGTTGCACATAAAGAAAGAGTCATACGAGTTTGAGATGGTATAAGGCTGAGTAAATGATGAGAGATTTATCATTTTTGTGAACTCTTCCTTTAACAGAAATCATGGAATTTTTTTTTACCTCACATAGCATGGTGGTGTAATGGATTTTAGTGTTTGGTATAAAGATAAGATAAGTTTGAGCTCCGAGATCAGATGTGAAATTGGAATAGTATCATATTCTCTTTCAAGTCAGAGAACTGAAAGTGGCTGAGCAATATGAAAAACATGCTAAACAAAAAAGAGTTGTCGTAATGAATAATGGGAAAATGCTAGGGCTGTGACCTTGAAACAGTATGCTGTTGTTACTATGTTGACAATAGGAAAAATGACCTTAAAGTACTTTTTTGACCTTAGGGGAGATGATCTTGTTTTTCTTCTTTATTCAATTCTTACATCAAATAGCTTTTTGATGTTTGTTACCAATGAGTCCTTCCTGCCAAACAAAAGTACCCAAACTGAGTTTTGGAAAAAAACACTTTAAATAGTTTTACATTGAAAATCCGACCTTATATAGGATTTATCACAGCAGTCAACACAGTAAAAAATTTATTAATATGCTTAAAAAACAGTTCCTCATAAAATGCTTTGAGCTGCCTTTAAAAATCATGATTAATGCCTAATTAATTAAATTAATTAAATGTCCTACCTAAATCTACTGAGATGAATAAACTGTTTGTAATGTCACATGTACACTGTCGAACAAATGTTTGGAATAATGTACAGATTTTGCTGTTTTGGAAGAAAATTGGTACTTTAATTCACCAAAGTGGCATTTAACTGATCACAAAGTATAGACAGGACATTACTGATGTAAAAAAAAGCACCATCACTATTTGAAAAAAGTCATTTTTGATCAAATCTAGACAGGCTCCATTTCTAGCAGGCATCACTCCAACACTTTATGCTTCAGTAATCCTGCTAAATTGCTAATTTGGTACTAGAAAATCACTTGCCAATATATCAAACACGGTTGAAAGCTATTTGGTTCATTAAATTGAGTTTAACATGGTCTTGTTGTTTGTTTTTGAGTTGCCACAGTATGCAATAGACTGGCATGCCTTAAGGTCAATATTAAGTCAAAAATTGCAAAAATTAAACTCTTTAAATTTCTTTCTCTAGAAACTTGTCAGTCAATCATTGTTTTGAGGAATGAAGGCTACACTTGGAAATGGAGGATTTCATACAAAGGTGTACACTACAGTCATCAAAGACAAAGGACAACTGGCTCTAATAAGGACAGAAAGGCCAGATGTACAACTAAACAAGAGAATAATACATAAAGTATCTAGTTTGAGAAATAGATGCCTCACATGTCTTCAGCTTCAGCTGACAGCTTCATTGAATTCTACCTGCTCAACACCAGTTTCATGTACAACAGTAAGAGAAGACTCAGGGGTGCCACCTTATGGGAAGAATTGCAAAGAAAAAGCCACTTTTGAAACAGAAAAAATAGAAAAGGTTAGAGTAGGCAAAGAAACACAGACATTGGGCAACAGATAATTGGAATAGAGCGTTATGGATCTTAATCCCAATGAGCTTTTGTGGGATCATCTAGACTGTAAGGTGCATGAGAAGTGCCCGACAAGACAGCCACATCTATGGCAAGTGCTACAGGAAGTGTGGGGTGAAATGTCACTTGAGTATCTGGACAAACTGACAGCTTGAATACCAAGGATATGCAAAGCTGTCATTGCTCCACGTGGAGGTTTTTCTGATGAGCTGAACTCTTTGAATTTCTTTTTTCAAATTTTAATAGATTTTTCACATTATTAATGTCCTGACTATACATTGAGATTAGTTGTATTTCTTTCCATAAGAGCAAAATCTGTACATTATTCCAAACTTTTGGCTGCCAGTGTATCTTGTTATGGATTGAATACATAACACTTACACTTAATAATCCTTTCATTATGTACATATTTTTCAACATCTAAAAATCTGCATTAAGTTCATCCTAATCTATCCATTTCCATTTAATAACACTTAATTTATACCCATAGCTGTCTATGAGAAACAACTGATATATTAAAGAGATCTCATTTGTGATTTTCCTTTCCTATGGGTGGTTGTTTTGTTGTCTGGATCTATTGGATCAATAACCTGCCAGCTATTCTGTCAGCACTGAACACATGGAGTAAACGTCGACCATACTTACAACTGTTTGATTAATTTAGTTAATGATTAGAGTGCTGTCATTTCCTCATGCCTCCGGGGTCCCAGTGTTCATATCTTTTTCAGATT
The DNA here is from genome assembly GCA_032164185.1 of Moxostoma hubbsi. NCBI lineage: Eukaryota > Metazoa > Chordata > Actinopteri > Cypriniformes > Catostomidae > Moxostoma > Moxostoma hubbsi. Next base: position 19,798,927 of record JAVLUX010000009.1, read on the forward strand.
AGTCAAGACTTTGTATGGTCAGGGTCAGGTCACTGAGAAAAGGCCTGTTGAACAATGAGGACATTAGCAGAAGGAATAATTTGTTATTCAGCTCACCATTGCATTGCCATTCTTTAGACCTTCTGTGCTTTCAATAACTAAATAATTAGTGTTTTAAAAAAACTTAATGGATCACATGACTGAAAAGTAGAGGTATTTTATCTACCAACAGTGTTGCTTGCATCTTAATAGTTGAATAGAACAACTATTAAGTGGGACGTAAGGGAAACTCATACTGTATCATACTGTATTAACTGAGCGTTGCAGCGTCCAGAGACTTCTGTCTGCATGTGTAATGAAGGAAGTGATAGTCTTATACACAATGATGTATAAATAAAACAAAAATTATATTGACTTCTACAGAACTTTTTGTAATGCTTATTCAATACTTTACTCATCTGCCATAATAATGTCTAATCTAAATTTGCTTTTTTTTTTTTTTTCAAAGCAAATGTTGCATTTGATTTGATTGATTAGTGACCATACTATATCAAGTAATTAATTAATTTACAAATTTTACTGATTGAATGTTCTAGTGAGAACACATGAAATGTGAACGGCTTACTTGCCTTCAGTAAAGTTTGATTTTTGGGTACTATGCAAGATTTTCAGGTTGAGTTTCAGAAAACAGATACATGAGCTTTCAGAGGAAATTAGCTAGTCTTGTGTTCTAAATTCATTAGAAGTTATACATATCCACATATTGGGAGTGTGTCAGACCCTAATCTCAACACAGCAAACAGTGAATAATGAATGCTTTTGTCATCTCTTATTCATTGAGACAAGGGGTCACTGATTCACTTCCTTTGTCCTGTCATCATCTTGCTTGGACAGCTTTTCTTGTAGTTTCTGACCTTGAAAATGGAGACAAATGTCAATGTGGCACGACACTGGTAGCATCACATGTGGAATACAACAGAAGGCAATAGAAGACACAAGTAGCATTTGGTATAATTTAAAGAATTTAACGTGTTGTATTATTTGCATCCACACGAGAACGGACATACACAGCAATGTCTGGCTATAGAGCTGTAAGTGTAAATAATTAGTAATATATATTAACTATATTAACTTGCTACATTGCTCTCTCTGTCCAATTCTAAGCTATCATTGTGATTTGCATATAGTGAGCCACACTGTGTACAGCACAATGTGTAAGCCAAAAAGTGTGTTTTAATTTTGTTAATTGGAGACAGGCATGTGTTTGTCTATTTTTCAAAGCATACAATGGCCCGAAAAAGTATTTAGACACTTAAGCCACACGTAAAATGTATGAATGTAATTAAATACACTATAAAAATCTTGTAATATGAGCGTGAAGCGATTGTCTGACCGCAACTGCTTTCAGGTGCTTGAATAACATAGTGAAACCTGTGGACATTCTGCTGCACTCCTAGGGTAAGATGGTGCTTCCCTAGGGAGTTGGTGCCCTATGCAGACTTAGTAGTCTGCTTATAGGGAGCGGCAGTACTGGCCCTAACACAAACTCCAACCCAAAACCTTAGCATTAGTGAAATAAAAATGAAACCTTGGAGAGAAAATGCAACCTCTGAATCATGTTTATCATTGATTAGGTGAATGCGATTATCTCCTGGTTTACATAGGACCAGAATCCGTGTCTTAGTCAGGCCGTATGAAAATGTAGGCACATTTGATTGAATGCAAAAATGATGGGAGATTGCGCTTGTCTGTAGCTCAGAAGAATGGGGGTGTTGTCAGGGAAGCAGAACATTTGGTAGCTTCCCATTCGATCATGTTGGTTCTCTTCAAGTTCACACAGAGAGTAACCAGAGGTGCAATTCATCATATTATCTATGGACGTGTCACCACAACCAGAAAGTGTTCAAATACTTGATGAAGTATTTGGAACAGTGTATCAAAAACATATTTCTGTTAAACATTTATTTGAAGAGTGTGTTTGTGCCATCTTTCTTTAAAATAAGTATCATTTGGTTCTATATTTGAATGACAAATGCAATGCCATTCTTACAATTCTAAGTGTTACTTAAGCACCTAAATACTTTGGAGCCACTGTATATGCAGGTGAGTTAGTGTGTGTTGGCTTGGGTTGGATTAGCCAGGGTTGGATTAGGCAGATTGAGCATGAGTGAGGTTGGAGGAGGAAGTCTCAGGGGAATCGCAGAGAGAGAGAGAGGTGCCCGAGGCTCATCCCACCATGTGCAGCTTCTCCTGCTGCCTGAGAGTTGCCACGCATACCTATTCACCCCACCTCCACTGCATCTTTCTCTGCACTCACTCACCATCTTATTCCAATCACTCATGTGTGGAGAAGTTCTTTATAGCTCCACTCACACAGGATACACAGGGATAATGGAAAATCAACGTCCAATAAACCTTTGTGTGCTAAGCATAATAAGCTCTGACAGGTCTACTGAAGTCATCACTTACACTGAAAAAACGTATTTGTTCGAACAGTATCTTAAAAGAATATTCCAGGCTTAATACAAGTTGAGCTCAATCGACAGCATTTGTGGCATAATATTGATTACCAAAAAAAAAATATTTTGATTTGCCCACATTTTCTTTAAAATAAAGCAAAAATCTGCGTTCTGTGAGGCTCTTACAATGGAAGTGAATGGGGCCAATCCGTAAATGTCAAAATACTCGCTATTTAAAAAAGTATACCCACGAGACGTGTTGGGTGTGAGAATGTGTTGGTTAATGCATGTTAAACATGATTTTAGTGTGATAAAATTGCTTACTAACCTTTTCTGTGTAAAGTTTTAGCCAATTTTACAACTTTGTTGCCATGACAACATAATTACAACAAACCCTAAAACGCCTGTAAAAATGATGGTTTTTGGCTTCCATTCACTTCCATTGTAAGTACCTCACTTTAATCTAAATTTTTGCTTTTTTGTTTTTATAAGAAAAGGAGGGACAATGGAAGGGAATTTTTTATTTTGTTTTGGTAATCACCATTATACCACAGATGCTGTCGATTGAGCTTAACTTGTATTGATCCCGGCATATTCCTTTAACTAAACATCCTAAAAATGTTATACATTTGCTTGAGAAGAAAAACAATGTAGGATAATAAAATGTGCTTCCAGTGGCTATATCTTGAATTAATATTTCTTCTTTTAAGCATAAATTTGATCAAAATATTTGAAACATCCAGTAAACTTTTTTTTTTTTTTTTTAAATTGGCACTGAAGCTAGTGCTCCCTATGCCAAAATGACAATGATTTTAAATCTGTTACATGTACTGTACATTGGTTTTGCTATTTTGTTCCTATTTTTTTCCTGTTTTGTTCATTTTCAATCTGGATTCAGAATGATAAATATATTTACCCTGATTACAATAAAGCAATATCACATGAGCAACTGTTACCAAGGGGCATAGTTACTTGGTGGCCATGGGTAGCCAGCGTCACTTCTGATTGAAGCAAAGAACTTTTGACAACACTAACAGACATGTGGCTTTTTTCTACACCCTATGACACAAACAGTGCTATTCAACTGCAAACTGCCAACACGGCATAAACCTCTGTGTGTAGAGGTGTGACGTAATATAGCGATCATTGCAGTGTATGGGATCAAAATCTCGCCAAATGCATTGCGTTCACGGATCAAAAAATAATAAGCGTGAATCAAATAATAAGCGTGAATAAAAAAATAAAAAAATAAGCGCAGGTAAAAAATTATATTCGCAAAAATAAATAAAAACCGCAGATCAAAATAATAAGCACAGATAAAAAAAAATAACAAGCATGAATCAAAAATATATTAAACACATTTAAAATATGCTACAAATTATAGTAAAGTCATCAGATTTGCAAACAAAATCATGTTTTCCTTGGTTATATTACTGTTTTTTTTGCTCTCTGACAATTTTGATCATATTTTAAAAAAATTGTACACTTACACATATTCTTTGCTTTTGTTTCCAAGTTCTGCACTTGATTTTCCAAAACTCGAGTGGAGTTTCATGTAAATCAGGGGGTGTTTTGCGTCCCCATTGGTCCACTAGTTCTTGATCGACAGCTCCTCCTCTAGTCAATCATTCGAAGAGGGGAGGTGACATCAGTCCAAAGCAACTCCGACTGCTGCTGCTCAATTATTATTTGTGGTTGATAGATGTGCTGCTTGTGCCTGTTTTGAGTATTTTCTTCCAGCTCTAGGAAACAATGAATTGTCCGGGTAGGCCATTATAGTCTGTTAACACATGTATTGTCAGATGAATTTAGTTAGCAGAGTCTTTAGTTTTTAGACATTATTTAAGACTCCCTTGTGTGTAGGTTATTGGCTGCATATCTAAAAAAAAAAAAAAAAAAAAAAAAAAAAAAAAAAAACTAGGTTCGGTTGGTGTGGATGTTTGATGCATGTTTTTTCTAGCTGTGCCAATGTAGTCATGAGTTCAGAACTCAACTTGATCCGCTTTTCCACTAAATCAAATCCAGATCCTGACAAGACCTATTACAATACTGATGGATATAGAAATGCTTACATACAACTGGAATTATGATTTTTTTTTTATTATTATATCAAAAATCTTAAAGGTGTTCATTATTGCTGACACCTACATGCACACTTTGGAGTTGGTTGTATGCCTGTAAGTCATTTGCTTCAAATGTTACTGAAGTTGTATACTCTATGTTATGGAAATGTTTGTAAATGTTTTGGATTTTTATGTTCCAATGTTGCGGATTATTTAGAGACATCCCTAAATTCGCTATTATTGTGAATCAAGAAAGTCCAACGTCAAGCCAACTTTATTGCATTATTTATTGACGAGGGGATGCTTGGTCACTTGTTTCTGATTTTGTTGAAGTATCGTGGAAAAATTAATTACATGTAGCCTTGCCAACGATGCCAGTGTAGGACATAACGGCACATTCAGCAACATTGAAAGCGGATCAAGTTGGATTCTGAACTCGCGACTACATTGGCACAGCTAAAAACGTGAATCAAACATCCACACCAACCCAGCCATGTTTTTTGATATGCAGCCAATACATTTTTTCGTTCTTTTGCATGGCATTGGAAATAAATTGATAACTTTAAATTCCTTGTGTATATTTGTGATCTATAAATTCAGTAGAATTTACAAAATTTCTGCCTGTAGAATTTGCTTTTAGTACAGCATGTCACAGTCAGTAGTGAATTTTTTGGCCACCCCAATAAAATCACTGGGTCTTACCTGGCCACCCCTCAAAAAAAGTTCTGGCTACACCCCTGATTGTACCCACTGTTGTTCTGAAACAGCACGATTGTGAGTGTGAGTGTCTGTTCTACAAACAGGTACATTGAGTAATTCATGTTTCAGACAAATATTTGTCAGTAAGCTTGTGTTTTCCTTCTCTGCCAATGAAAATAAAAGCAAAAGCATCAAGCTTTAGGTGTCACCGAGCAATGCACAGACTAAAAGCAGGTCACAGAACAGCAAACGTGAGCAGAATAGAGCTACAGAGTACCCCTTCTGGGTATTTACAGAAAAAGAAGAAAGTCCACCAACCCAAACCCCCGGCCCCCCAAACCCCATTTGAGTTAATTAAAGATCAGCTCATTCATACTGATAATGTGCAAAAGTACCATTAATCAAAACAGCTCATAAAACATTTATAAAATACAGTTACTTGGAGCATTCTCTCTGACTAAATATTTTGCTTTGCTTGTGTCTAGTCTGTTAATTTATTTTGGCTTACTTTCTCATTCAAAATATATTTGAGGATTATTAATTAATATAATTAAGTTTTCTTCTTTGTTTTTCTTTAAACAATCCTAATCTAAACTGCAAGAAGCTGCCTGAAATGCTGGCAGCTGATTATATTCTTAAACAAATTATGTAGTAAAGCTTGCATAAACCAACAATGATTACTCTTCTGTCTAATAAAGCCTGACTCAAGGCTAACCATCTATTACAAAGCTATATTTTTATTGAAATTATTGAAGTCTGCCGTGATCAACGGCGGTTTCCTTTATCCTGGTAAGCACTCATTATTGTGAATTTTCTTGAGCTGTTTGTTGCTATTGTATTCTAAAGGATGCTTCAAGCCTAGGTGATAATACAACAGTGTTAATTGTGGCAGTTGCTGTAGCATTACATATTACATTTATAGCTGTCTATAACTGATGTAGAATTTTTTTAAAAATATATTTTAGAGTGATTCACATTTCTTTAACTGAGCTTAAATAATATTACCTAGAAGGTTTAGAAAGAACATACGCAAGAGATTTACATAAACAAATACAGACAGAATAGACTTTACTACAAATACAGACAGAATAGAGGAAAGAGAACATGTGACATTATGCTATACTTCGTGTCCCATCAGTTTAGACCTTTAACATTTCATATAGTATCTCTGTACTATGACAAGACTCTTCACCTTGATTTCTGTGTTTTTTATGAACTGAAGAACTGGGAATCACTAATTTCCCTGAGCAAATAGCCATATTAGCTGATACATTATACTAAACACACACACACACACACACACACACACACACACACACACACACTTATTTACACTCACTGAGCTCTTTATTATTACTAACATGATGGTCCAGATAAATTGCCAGATGTGTTTTTCTTTCTTTCTTTCTTTATACATTTTTTAATCAAATTAATTACATGGTGTCGCAATTAATTGCATATATAAATATTTGTTGAGAAAGCCCCTGAAATAACAAAAATTCAATATATAATGATGAAATGATTATACATAGTTATTATTATATATATATATATATATATATATATATATATATATATATATATATATATATAATAAAAAATATTCAGATGATTATAATGCATTACATTCTTGTGGCAGAAGAGTTAATCATTAATAAGACAATACAAAAATCAGCTTTAGAATACAATGTATTGCTTATTACCATATTATTGAACATAAGCCAATCATTGCCATACAGTTCACAGCAATCCATTTTGCAAGTGAATTTGTCAATCAGTTCCAGATTAATTATGAGGGCTTGTTTAAAGGGTTAGTTCACCCAAAAATGACTCACCCTCAAGCCATCCTAGTTGTATATGACTTTCTTCTTTCAGCCAAACACAATCAGAGTTACATTCAAAAATATCCTAAATTAATGGTACCTTTGATTTTGAAGCCCCAAAAAGCGCATCCATCCATCCATCCATCAAAAAAGTAATCAAAATGGCTCCAGGGGGTTAATAAATGCCTTCTGAAGCGAAGAGATGCGTTTTTGTAAGAAAAATATCCATATTTATAACTTTATAAACTATAATCACTGGCTTTAATTTGCATGCATGAGAGAGTCAAGTTACGGAGTATGATGTAGACGTAGTGTACGCTCTGGAGAGAAGTGACGAACATAGAAGCACAGAGGATAGCGGAAGCCAGTGAACGTGTGGACGGCAGTGACCGGAAGCCAGTGGTTATAGTTTATAAAGTTATAAATATAGATATTTTTATTACAAAAATGCATCACTTCACTTCAGAAGGCCTTTATTAACCCCCTGGAGCCGTATGGATAACTTTTTTGATGGATGAATGTGCTTTTTTGGGCTTCAAATTCTAAGGTAACACACTCCCGTTATAAAGCTTGGAAGAGCCAGGATATATTTTCATATAACTCTTTTGTGTTTGGCTGAAAGAAGAAAGTCAAATAAAACTAGGATGGCTTGAGGGTGAGTAAATAATGGGATAATTTTTTTAGGTGAACTAACCCTTTAAGGACCCGTCAATATACACCTGCGTCAGAAAGATGCTTGAACAGCGTCTTGGATGCGCTGCAGTCACTGTGTCAAGTTAAATATAGTTTAATACTTAGAAGAACACATCTTGAGATTCCTTAGTTCAGATTTGCACTCCATCAAGTGTTTTGAATGCAGGATCGTAACGCTTTTTCGAGTTGTGCTGTCTCCTGAAGGGTTGTTTTGTTCACTGAAAAAACTGTGCGTTGCACATACAGCTGAAGTTTTGCTTCATACTACAAGCTTGCATTTCTCAGGAATCTTCCTTATTATGGTCCGGGGACATTGCGATTAATTGCATAAATCTTTCAATGTGTTATTTTTAATAAAATTAATCGCACTGAATTAACGCGTTAAATCGACATATATATTTAAGTAATATCACACGAGTGCAATATGGCCCTACATCAGCTCTGCTGTGATTCGTCTGTAAGAAATTACAGCAGTGCTGATGTAGGGCCATATCGCACTCTTGCTCGTGTGATATTGCTTAAATACAACAGTTCAATGAACAAGTAAATTTAAAAGAAATGAGGAAAAACTGAGTATGATCATAAAAACGCATTTGTGCATGGAACTACTTTCTTACGTGACGAGCCAAAATCTGCCGTTGCTGGTACAAAACAAATGATGGTCCAAACCTCCGTTAGTAATTCAAAAAGTTCACTTCAGAAATAGTATCACGGCGTGCGCTGTTTCTACAAGTTATTGGATAAACAAGGATGGATTGATGAGTGTGTGCGAGTCTATGTGTCTCTGTCTGTGTGTGTGTTTGTGTGTGTGTGTGTGTGTGTGTGTGTATGTGATAGAGAGAGGGAGATGGAGCATGTGGGATCACCTGTTGCCACTCCCAAGCAGATATGCTGTCAGCGTTCTGTAGGTAAGCCTTCTCATCAGAAAAATAGTGTCCAAGAGGGGGTATTTCTCCCTATTTCATGGTAGCCGCGCAAGACTCAATCACTATAGAAAGAGCAATGTGCCTCAAGTTCTGTAATCAAACAGTCCATTGTGTCTCTCAGCTGCAATGAGCCTTAATCCTGAAATTGTTCATTTAAAGCCGTTTAAAACAATGTACTGGCTTAAGTAATGTAGTGGTAATACGAGCGATCACTGAGCGCTGTTCTATGTAAACAATGACTAACGGATTCACTTTACGTCACCAACTGGCTCATATTACACACAAAAATGATCTTTTGCCACCGCCTTCTGGCTTACATATGTAATTTTACTCCTAACAGATATTATACTGCTCTTACACCTTAGTTTAGAATGGCATGAAAACAAGCGGAGTGATACACACAGTGAAACGTCCGAGTGCTGATCCTGTCAGACCATCAGTGCTCATGGAACTTCTCCCATTCAATCAGATTTGAGGACTGGAACTAACTGTTTTATATATATATATATATATATATATATATATATATATATATATATATATATATATACACAATATATACATACATACATACAAGAGACAGAAGCAATTGAGACAGCCTAAATAGAAAGAAGAACTGTGGTGAATTCTCCAAGAAGCTTGGTACATCCTATCTGCCAAAATCCAAGAAAAATTGTATCCAGGTGTACCTAGGAGAATTGGTGCTGTGTTGAAGGAAAAAGTGGTCACATCGAATATTGAAATAGATTTTTTATGCTTACTGGACTTTGTATAATTGATAAATGAAAACTATTAATGACATTATTTCTGAAGACATCCTCACTATGCAACATTTTTCCCAAGTGCCTAAAACTTTTGCACAGTACTGTATATATATCATATATATAGAGGGTTGGGAGGGTTACTTTTGAAATGTATTCCACTACAGATTACAGAATACATGCTGTAAATTTTAATTTGTAACATATTCCTCAAGGTCAGTAACTTATTCTAAATACTTTGGATTATTTCTTCAGCACTGGTAGATTTTTTTCACTTGTTTTGACAATAAAAAAAATTGCCAGTACAGTAAGACAAAATACACATGTTAAAAATACATTCTCTGAAAAAACTAAATATCTTATGCAGTGTTGTTTCTAAAACAAGATCAATCTAACAGATCTTGTTTTAAGGATTTTTAGGTATTTTTACAGGAAAACAATACAACAATTATTACCAAGAATATGATTTTTGCCCTAATATCAAAGGTCTTACTAGAAAAAGAAATTATGATCCAATGTGAATTTTCTTGATAAAAAAATAAATATCGTGCCTGGTAACTTGCATGTAAAATATCTAGACTTATCATTTTAGCTAAGCAAAAAGCTGAGAATTTACACCAAGTTTATTGGATGGATGGATAGTGTTTCACGATAGAGCACAGCTGGCTGCAAGAATGTGACAGTAGCTGCTGCGACATATTAACATTGTTGTGCCATAAAAGGACAGAACCTGGTTCCATCTATACTGCATACCTAATGTGTTCTACAGTCCACTCTAAACTGACAACTGCCTGACCTTGCGCTTCTAAAAATCTCCATGAATATGGATTTTTTTTTCTCATTCCCCAAACTTGGATGACATGCTCTGTTCTCTACTCTACAGGATCAGCATCATCTGTCCCTGGTTAACACTTTCCCCATTTCACTCCTTTAAGAGTATTTATGAAGCTTTCCTGGGGCAAAGTTTTACACAGTTCTGGTAAAAATGGCAATAGTGGTCACAAACAAAGACACGAGCAAGTCCTCGTTCAACAAGGCTTGTCACTTTCACTATAATGTTGTATAATATAATTTGGGAACAGGAATACCCACGCTGCCACACTGTGGGTGTCTGGACCCCTTACAGTTGTGTAGTGTGTGCTCACAAGAATGCGAAAGGTCTCAGACATGAGCTTGTGATGTTGACTCAAGGACGTGAGGGCCCGGAGTGGCATGAACATCCAAACTATAAAATCTTATGAAAGTGTGTGGAGAGGAACACATTAAAGAGGACCGCATTACAGACATGCTGCAGAGGGGCACCCCCACCAAAGCTTTAGAAGAAACGACCCCCCCTGGTAGAATGAGCCCTGGTGTCTACTGGCGAAGCTTGACCACGCACCTCATAGGCAATGGCAATAGCATCCCTCACCCAATGTGACATTGTCTGTTTTGTGGCGGCCGCCCCCACTTTTATGGCCCCCATGACAATAGTTGTCCTGACTTACGCCACCAGCAAGTACGGTGGAGGTAGGCCTGAGGAGCACAGACTGGACACAGTCTGTAAAGTTTCTCCTGATCCGGCGTCATGAACGGCAGAGGACAGAAGGCCTCAAGAGTGACTGGATGTATGGTCGAGAAAGGAACCTTAGGCAGGTAGTCAGGAGGACGATGCAATATCGCTTTCGCCATTCCTGGGGCAAAGTCTAAGCAGGATGGCAAGACAGACAGAGCCTGCAAAGCCCAAATTCTTTTATAGTAGTAATAGGCTTAAGAAAAAACATCTTTAGAGTCAGAAGCTTGTCAGACACTGAATTTAGAGGTACAAAGGGGGTCTCAACCAGACCCTCAAGGACTATAGTTCCATGGACTATAGTTCTGTCAGCAAGCCAACAGAGCAGCCACATAAACCCTGAGAGTGTCAAGGCATGTGCCTGCTGATAATTTCTCCTGCAGGAAGTCCAGAATTGAAGCAATATGGCAGTTAACTGATTCTGCATTACGTGCAGTACACCACCTTTCAAAGACACCCCGTTTATTGGCGTAACTTTTTCTAGTGGAAGGAGCCCTAGCACTCAGAATGGTCTCAATAACTTCAGGTGAAATCCAGTGTCCCTCAGTTGGTACCCTTCAGGGGCCAAATATGAAGGCTTCACAGATCGGGCCGGGGATGAAATATTGTCCCCTGCGCTTGAGACAGAAGGTTCCTCCTCTCCAGTATAACCCAAGGCAAGCTGTCGAGGAGAGATATTATCTCCGAGAACCATACTCTGTTTGGCCAACTCGGCGCTATCAGTAAGGGGCAAGATCCTTGTTGGCGAACTCTGGCTAGAACTCCCGGGAGCAGAGAAACCAGAAGAAACACATACAGGCGCATTTTGGGCCATGTATGTGCCATCGCGTCCAGACCCAGGGGGGCTGGGTGACTCAGAGAGAAGTAGAGGGGACATTGCGCTGTTTGTTGGGAGGCGAAGAGGTCCACCTCTGCTTCGTAAAATCTTAGCCAGATTTGTTTCACTACCTCGAGGTGGAGTTTCCATTCTCCTGTCAGTATTTTCTGTCTGGACAGTAAATACGCTACCACATTCAGGGATCCAGGGATATATACTGCTTTGAGTGACAGGAGCTTGCCCTGAGTCCAAAGAAAAATCTGCTGCACTAATCTGTTTACCTGGTGCGACCACAGACCTCCTTGTTGATTTATGTAAGAGACTGCCGCTGTGTTGTCCACCCGCAACAAGACATGGCAGCCTCTCAGATGCTGGAGGAAGTACTTCAGGGCCAGAAATACAGCCATCAACTCGATACAGTTGATGTGCTAATCGAGCTGATGACCCTCCCATTCCCCTTAACCCCTTAACCCCAGTCCGTCAGGGAGGCATCTGTCATTTACAATCTGCAATGGAAAGACGCACCAAGAGTGGGACCCAAGGAGAGGAACCAGGGTCTGAGCCACATAGAGAGGGTATGTAGTCCGCGGCACATAACCCTTATCTGCCTTCAGGGATTGGCCTTTGGATGAAATCCCCTGGCTTTGAGCCACAACTGGAATGGTCCCATATGCAAAAGGCCCATAGGGATCACAGAGGACGCAGATGCCATGAGACCTAACATCCATTGATACTGAAGAACAGTACGATCTTGGCCTAGCCTGACTTTGCTCAGGGTATTCTGAATGTTCTCGATTCGAGCGGAAGAGCGCTGTGCCCGCATTGTGATCGAATTCCATACGATCCCTAAATATGACGTTCTCTGGGCAGGAGAGAGAATGCTTTTTTTGGCGTTGAGTCTCAAACCCAGAGAAACCAGATGAGCTAAGACAATATTGCTGTGCTGTAATGCCAGTTCTTGCGACTGTGCTAGTATCAGCCAATCGTCTATATAATTCAAAATGTGGATGCCCTGGAGTCGCAATGGAGTCAGTGCTGCATCCATGCATTTTGTATATGTGCGAGGTGATAAGGCTAGAATGGAGGGACCGGAAGAATTGTTAACCTTCGCACCCGAAAGCAAACCACAGGAACTTCCTGTGTTGTGGCAGTATTTCTATATGAAAGTATGCATCCATGAGATCGATCGTGACTAACACAATGTTGAATTTCTGACATGATCGTCTTGATTGTTAGCATCTCGAACTTGAGCGCTCATGCCTCGAAGAACTAAAATCGGACGAAATCCCCCATCCTTCTTGGGAATCAGGAAGTATCTGCTGTATCTTTAGAAGGGGAACATGTTCTATGGCCCCTTTGACCAGAAGATATTGCAGCTCTTGTGACAGTAAATGTGCTTGTTCTGGTTTCATGGTAGTGGGAACCACGCCGTTGAAATGCAGAGGACGGCGAACTATTTGAATTATGTGGCCCTTTTCTACTGTCTTTAGGACCCACATAGAAATACCCAGCAGTAGCTTCCACGCTGGCAGGTTCTCTGAAATGGGTACTAATTTTGATACTTCCTGTTGAGGGGATGTCGGATGCTCCATGTCCTGGGTGACAACAGGAGGCAACGGAACACCCAACATTTAGCTGGAAACCACTAACCCCCGAAACAAACAAACTCTTCCCCCAAACAAACAAAGCAAAACCGGTGTGTGTCAGATTCAGCAATAGGACGTAAGCATGGAAACACACACCGTTTTCTTTGATGATTGCTCATTATTTTATTTTTGTAATTTTTTTTTACATGCATGACAGAAAATTTGTCAGACACTGCCTGACAAATTTAACTCCAATCAGAAGAAAAATAGAGAGGTTGAGAAGCACAAACTCAACACAGAGTGGTCTGAAGACAAAAGACCTGATGATGCACCTGTGGCACATCTATTTATAGCCCCTGGTACTGGCACATTCTGATGATGTCACCAAAAGAGGCTATAAAGGTTCTAGTCAATTTCATTGACATGTTGCACACATATTCACAGCTGATCACTCCTAAAGACGTTCACAATACGCTGAATCAAGCGCAGGATTAAGTGTAACTTTTGACAGAGAACATTTTGTCAGTTAGTGGAATTTTTATTTAGTATGCTACAGGTGACTCCCACTTAAGTTTTTTTTTATAAAGGACAAATTGCATTTAAGAGAGCACTTCAGTACACTTATTACTAAAGTGCACTTACAGAACTTTTATTTTTTCAGAACACTTATTTAATCAAAACATGCTTTTACGATTTACAACATAATTGTTGAACATAAGTAAATTTTTGTCTGTTTCACAATGCTCAGAATGCAAAAAATGGACTTGTGCTCTCGTGAAGACCAGTCTCGCCTAGCTACCTTAAAAAAACTAACTCAGAAAGACAGGAGGAGGTAGCATCATATTGATTTTCATATTTTCCTTATATTGAGTGCTAATGCCCTAAACCCATTGAGACTATGACTAACTACCAAAGCTTCTCATATCATCTTAATGGCATGATATGATTAATTATAAGGTGGAGATGATCACACATTAGCACTCTTACCAAGACATAATACATAACTAGTTATGTATTGGACATATCAATTGAGACTACTAGCCCTACTTTAACAGCAGATTTTGTCACAAGACCTGCCAAATCTTTTAGGAGCTTTGCAGTTTTGTGATTGACAGTGAACAAGATGCTTGGATCAAAAGGTGCCACATTTGCATCCACAACAAGATTCTTCTTGATAATTATGCAGCTTTTCACAGCAGGGAGCATTGATAAGCATTTTAATGGGTTCGATGTAATCAACCAGCTTTTGCATATATGTTGTATGTTTTCTTAAGTACCTGTATGTATTTGAATCTCTGGTAACTGCCTCCATCAAAAAACTTGTCAATGCTAACCTGAAGGTAAGGGTGTGAATTAGGGAGGGGGGTGGGTGCTTTGGGCTTGATCCCCCTGATAGATTTCAAAACAAGACGTTAGAAGTACAGTATTTGTACTAGGAATATTTTATTCTAAATATGAAGATACAGTTCTATCACTCTGTTGTAATTTCAGCCACCCCAAATGGGTCATACCATTGACATTGGCTGAGCGTAGGGTTGCCATCCACCCCTTTTTCTCTCTTTTAGATAGCGGCAGAACACAGGTAGGATGGCGTTAGCAACGTTTTGACAAATAATTGTAATTTTTTTACTCTTTACTCTGCTGATTGTTTGTGTGTGTGTACATGCGCGAGTGGGAGAGAGAGATCTGTGAGAACAGACACATTTCAATGGACAAATAATGCAAAAGCAACTAATGATGGATAAAAATAACCATGCCAGAAACTTTACAACTCATATCCAACCGAGTTATGGATAATTTGTTTTTGGAGCAAAATATCTAACTGACAACGCTCAAAAATTCTCAGAAATTTGTAATGGTTGACACATTTTTTACATTCATATAATTTTAACCAGTATATCAATGGATGAGCTTATTCCTGGAACAGTTAACAAATCTAGTGACCACTAAGGGGACAGCTTGCTCACATGTGACTATTATTGACATATTTTTGTTGTTTTAAAACGTTGCCTATTGAAAGCGAGCTGCACCAAGAAAAAAATGCAGCATTGTAACAATTTTGTCCCCATTTTGGACTACAGGTCTGAAAATGCCCTGAGACATACATAAGCAAACAAACCACCACTGTACACACAGTCAGGCTGCTAGCATAAATATTACACCATGTATAGAGATATTGGTGTTTGCATTGTGTGTTTTGTTGTTTAATGTTCGTTACATGCAATTTATCAGCAAATTTTATAATGCATTATCACAGCTGTTAGAAGTTCATTATTTTCTCTCTGCTTACTGTAAACACTCATAAAAATTGGCACCACACAATTTATGCAAGTGTATTTTAATTTATTTCTCATTCAAATCAACATACATCTGTAATATAGGCACATTTCTGGTTCATGTTACATTTGCCAAAACTTAAATAGCAGTCTAAATTCCAAGCTTATAAATGACATATTTTTCAAATGAGAAGCTTTTTATGAATTAGCTAGCAGTTCCAGGTAAAGGATTAAAAATGAAAACATATATTTGTTCAAAAACGGTTATCGGTATTGGCCACAATGAGCTGTAAATTATAAGTTATCTGTATCAGCCCAAAAGTTCCACATCGGTGCATCCCTACCACCCTAGTTTCATATAGCCTAGAGGTGTTATAAAATGTTTGGTATATTTTTTTATTTATTATTAATAAAAAAGAAACAAACCTATTCAGAATTAATGTTTCTGTTTGAAAGAATTTGATAGTAGTGTTGTAAGAAACAACCTCCTTAGTTGACTGCTAAACATCTTCTTACTGTGATTGGACGATGTCAATGGTAGTTGTGAACTAGTGCTCAACCTACTTTGAGGCTGACAGATTTTTCAGTTCCCCTTCTGTCACTCACTCGACGTTGTGTCGATGTAGTGACACTAGGGGTTGCTCTTGGGAGACTGAATCACCTTAAGATCGTTGAGAAGAGGTCAATGAGAAATGGCGAGTTGAATTTGCAACTTCGTCTGGCCAGAACCGTCTGAATCGGCCATGCGATTCAATTCGCCAGGCGTCTGCCCCAGATCCACAGCGTTCTCTTCACATCAGTGAAGTACGAGAGCACCACTGTTCTGCATGCGGAGATCGCCATCCTTCTACGGAAGGACGCGATAGAGCCTGTCACTCCAGCCGAGATGAAGAGCGGCTTTTACAGCCCTTACTTCATTGTCCCTAAGAAGGGCGGTGGGTTGCACCCAATCCTGGACCTGCGAGTCCTGAACCGGGCCTTGCACAGACTCCCGTTCAAGATGCTGTCACAGAAGCACATTTTGTCGTGCATCTGGCATCATGATTGGTCCTCGGCAGTAGACCTGAAGGATGCGTACTTTTGATTCGACACGTCTCAATTTTACCTTCGACACAGACCCTTCCTATGGTTTGCGTTCGATGGTCAGGCATAACGCATCTTCACGAAGGTTGCGGAGGCTGCTTTTGGACAGGACCTCACCTGCGCTGACAAATCAACTAACTCGAGTTGCTGGCGATACTGCTTGCCCTTTGGAGGCTATGGCTGTTGATTCAGGGCAAGCACGTGTTGATCCGCAAGGACAACACCTTGATGGTGGCCTACATAAACAGCCAAGGCAGTTTACTTACGAACAGGTAAGTTAGTTTCGTTACACGGACAGCTGGCCGGGTGTACCGCTTGTGCATAGCGCCTTTCCCCTCCAAGAAGGTGAAGCAGCATTCTCTTCTCTCCCATACTTGTTCACGACTGGTGAACCCTGGATGTTCTTCCTCCTAGCCCTCTGACTCACAAATTCTGTTTAGGAATTAGTGGTCAGACCCAGTACTTGTGCTACATGCCCCGTACTGGTGTAAGTGCTCCACGGTATTGATCAGGTATTGAAATGATCTGAGTTTCCCAGTCATAATTACAACTTCAGGGGTTGTTCAGGTGCAACTTCCGAGTAGGAAACTCATATTTACGATAATTCCAATAGCATGTGAAGACAGCATTTAAATGCTTCTCTAAATGTCTCTCACAGCAGTGTGGCCAGTATCTAAATGTTTGCAAACTGTATGCCGTTACTCAGCTGTTTCAAACTTCTTCTTGGCTCGCAGCAAAGAATGAAAGAAGCACTTCTCTGTGAGTATAATGGGGCCTTACAACATTGCTAGTTTCCCAGCTGAAAGATATTGCTAATTTTGGTTCTAACCCTCGTTAGTACCTCAATACCATTTATAAATGCCTTTATCACAGCTAATTTTTTAACTAATATACACTCAGGTCATATTTCAAGGAAAATAACTTATATAATAAAATTGACTAAAGACTAAATTTTCATTTTTGGGTGAGTTAATACTTTAAACCATATGTTTATATAAACAATGTATAATTCCTCGTTACTAGCCAGCTCACAATTAACTCTGTTTTATTTACTAATGATGGCCAATTTCTATTTACATTTGGCACTTGTAGAGTGTTAATTTTGAAACCTGCATATACTGCATCCAGTCTGCTGGGTTGTTTTATTTTGTTTTCTCCCTCTGCTTTAGCCACAGATACAGCTGACTGACAATAACAAAGGACACACAGAACTTTCACCATAAAGAGGATCTTCAAACAGACAGATCAAGCTCAGAATATGATGGGTGAAGTGTTTGAAGTACACATGGGAGAGCAACACCAATGAGGTGGACCCAGGTGGATAAAAGCTACACTCCGCTCCTTTCAGAAATGCAGGTTTTCCTTTACAGATATCTGTGGTAGCTGTTCTATATAGGAATTCCTAATTTTCTAAGTACATCAGAGAGAATATTAAAGGGATTGTTCACCAAAAAATTGTGGTCTTTCTGTTTTTGTGGAACACAAAATGATTTATTTTTAGTAGAATGTCCAATCTGCTCTCTTCCATTCAATGAAATTGAGCACTTTTTGGAACTTGAGAGCCTGGTCTCCATTTACTTTTATTGGATTGGATTGTCTCAAGAAAAAAAAAGAGAGACATTTTGCAAAATAATATAATGTGGCTGTCCCAAACAGATGAGGTTTCTATTGTTTATGCTTTAAGTTTTAAATCAACATTTTCACTCTAAAATAAATTTTTTAGGTTTGGTTTAGAGGTTGAGTTTTTATATGCTTTATATATGCTTTACTGTTGACTGTATTTGGTGCCACTCTGTGGACATTTCACTCAGAAAATGGAGCTTGCACATGTGTTTAGCAACACTTCCATCTTTGGCCACTGTGAATTAGAATTTTAGTAACTACAGACCGAAGCAAAACTTAACCTACTGCTACCCAATTCCGATCAATCTGGACATTCTGTGAAACATCTACTCTGGTGTTCCACAGATTGAAAGAAAGTCACACACGTTTGGAAATATATGGAGGTGGGTAAATGATAACTCCATTTTAATTTTTGTGTGAACTGTCTCTTTAATACTGATTACTTTAACCATGATCATGCTATGGAGAAATCAGCATTTATATTGATTCCCGTACTGATTAGTTAATATTTTAATGTTGGTTTTGGGAGAAGAAAAATGGTATCAGTGCTTATTTTGTGCTTATCACTGCACATGTCACCTTTACACAACAGCTTGTTTATTTTCAGGAGAGAGTTTTATTTTTGACTTTGCAATGCAGATTCAGAATTGCCATTCTATAGACAAACCTAATAAAATGAATCATAGGGCTAACTGAAAATTTAGTGGAACAAAGTTGAATCAATATCACAGATAAATGAAAAATTAAAAGGCTGAAGACCATGTCAGATAGCTCTACAATCGAGATAGTAGTTTTCTGGTCTAGTGCCACTGAGGTCTTCAACTGCAGTTTGAAAGCAGCAGATCGACCGCTCTATTGATTTCCTGATTAATCTAGCACACTGCTATGGGCACTGTGCACTAAAGGCACTGTTTTTATTTGTGCATGATCTCTGGATTGCTTAATCAACAGAATTCAATGGCTATGTTAGTATTCTTATTCGCAAACTTTGGTCATACTCTCCAACTAACCCTTCAAAAAGCATCATCAGTTAGCAGAGATTATGTGTTGTGCCACATGCAATGTGGAGATGATTCATAATCAGCATGTACCTCATTTAGGCCAGACTTATTTCACTATGAACTGACCATTTGCTAAGTCCCACTTCAAAAGCATTTCTGACAAATACAATAAACTGTTGCCGTCTGCCCTTTTTCAAACTTCCAGCAAATACGTCACTGATAATGTTTACGTCCAATTGAGCATTGCGGCAAACTGCCCATTGTTGCCAAAGGTTTACTGGAGGTTCACCTCTACCGGTGAAGAGCTGTAAACTTCAGCCAAAGATTTGTGGTGAATTATAAGCTCATTTCCATGTGAAAATAACGAGCGACAAGTTTCGATTTTTTTGTAAGGGAAATTTTGTTTTTTTTTCTTTCTTTTTTCCATCTTTAAATAAATCTTGGAAAGAGCATACTATGGATTAAACCGTATTAGCCATCTGTAACAAGTCACTGGATCTGTCAGGAGGAGGAAGCGGGACTCAGCATATTTGTTTTCTCAATGAAGCCGTTTATTTACAATAAACAATGTGGCTTTTCAGCGCACACAAACTCTCCAGCTCTCACTGCAACACAAAACAGCTTTTAGAGGTAATTTCCAACAGGTGTCAATCCTTACCGTTCTTTTTCTCCTTGCCCCACTCTCCACAGATGTTGCTTGGCCATGCCACCATTACCACATACCCCCATCGCCCGACTTAGGCCGGGGAGCCATCCAGCCTGTCACCCCCCCTCAAACTTAAAAGGCTTGAAAACTAGATGCCAACAGGTGATCCATGCATTGGTATCCTTCATGTGATGGAGTCACTGGAGTGGAGTGTGGTCCAAACAGTGTGTGAAAGCACGCCGCAACAGATAGTACCAGAGGGTAAGGACTGCCCACTTGATGGCCAATACTCCTTCTCCACTGTGCTTTACTTAGACTACATTAGCAAGACCTTACGACTAATGTAAAACATGGGGTGCTCCTCCCCCTCCACCCTCTTGGACAGTATCGCTCACACCCCCTGTCCGGTGTGTCCATCTGCAAGATAAAAGGGAGAATGCAACAACAGAGTAATCAGGAGAATGCAACAACAGCCTATAGCAAAGTGCAGCTTTCACCCATGTGAATGCCTGCTGACATGCCTCCATCCACTGGACCAAATCTGGTGCCCCCTTTATAATCAGATACTGAACTGATCACCAGCAGGAATAATTAGGCACAAACCTACGATAATATCCAGCCAGCCCAAGGAGCTGTATCATCTCCATTTTGATCTTAGGTATCGGCAAGCTACAATCGCTGTGGTTTTATCAATTTACATATACTGTACTTCCACCCGCCCAATTGCACACTTCATTAGGTTTGCCATGAGTCCTCAGTTCAACGACCTCAAGAGAGCCCTCAGATACTGCAGGTGCCACTGCCAATCATTAATGTAAATAATGATATCATCCATATAGGCAGCGGTATAAGCAGCGTGCAGTATGAGGATTAATTCTGTTATGTCCCAAAATAAGTCTTGGGGTATATACGGACGCAACAATGATTAAAAGTTTAAAGAGCAATCTGTCTGAGGCCTGCCACAGCACCACAAGCAAACAAATTACTGTTAAGGTCTTTATTTATAGTCAAAGAAAATAAGGACAAGGTATAGTGACTAAACTAGAAAAGGGAAGCAATGGCTTCAGGAGAAGGCAAGGCCAAAATAACAAACAAACAAACCTAACTGAAGTAGTAAACCTCTCATTAAACTAGAAAGAAAAGAAAAGAAATAACACAATACTCTAGCTCCCTTCCTGGCCTCAAAACAGGAGAAAACGGAGTACAACAAAAATGGCACCCACCTCCCAACAGCTTCCAAATAAACAACCAATAACACGTTAGATATTTACAACAGTAAAATAAAGATAGAGATACAATATCCAAAAGTAGAAAGTTAAGCAGTTATCATGTTCAACAACAAATTACAATCTGCTACAACAAGCTGGGCAGGACAAAGAAAAGCTCTTGTGGGAATATTTTTCTCTCCCTCTGGCAGTATCTTCTCTGCTTTTATGCTACCTCTGTCTGGGCTGGTAAGTAGGCACAGCTGAAGACAATCAGCTACCTGAGATGGAGTAGGAGGAGCCAAAGGGAAAAGAGGAAGAAACACAGGAAAAAGAACACAAAAACACATTAAAGAAAACAGTTAAAACCAACCATTTGAATACGTCTCTGGACGTAACAATTCCATGAGCAGCTGAAATGTAGCCATGGCCCAGAATAAACCGAACGGAAGCATCAAGAATTGGTGTAATCCGAACGGTGTGGAAAATGCCATCTTTTCACGGGACATATGAGTTAAGGAGATATGCCAATATCCCTTTGTTAAATCCAGTTTCGAAAAAAAGGGAACCATGCCTAAACGATCAAGCTTTTCATCAACCCAAGGCATTGGGTGCACATCAACTTTAGAAACCGCACTGACTTTTCTATAAGCCACACAGAACCGGACCGAGCCATCACTCTTCGGAACCAACACCACCGGGCTGGCCCAGTCACTGTGTGATTCTTCTAGTACCCCATATCCAGCATGGCTTTTAAGTCTTCCCAAACCATTTATTTTTTGTGCTCGGTTAATCGTTAGGGACGACTGCGTACCACTATCGCTGGGGTCATTCCAAAATGGTGCTCTATGAAATTTGTATGACCAGGAAGAGGTGAGAACATGTCAGAGAATTCTCCTTGCAAACTGGCAACCTCCGTGATTTGTGACTGTGAGAGGTGGTCTCCACAAGTGAGCGGGGTGACTCGATCAGTGGCTTTTAAGTTCATCTCCGGTCCGAGCTCCTACCTCTCCAGAACTATCATTGCCAAAGTCACGGGAACCACCTCTCACCACGGTTTTAGGAGGTTGAGGTGGTAAATCTGACGAGCTCTGCCTCTATACATTTGTTTACCATCAAAATGTATTTCCCTAATTTAACCTCATAATCCATTTTCACCATGTGACCTCAAAGGGCCCTAGCCACTTGGTGAGTAATTTAGAGCTTGATGTGGGGAGTAATACAAGGACTTTATCTCCCGGTGTACATTCTCGTAGTCGAGTACCCTTATTATACAGCCGGCTTTGAAGATCTTGAGCCTGAAGCAAATTCTCCTGTGTTAATTGCCCCAGCACGCCACACAGTTGATGGCCGTAAAATAATTCAAATGGGGAGAAACCCATGGAGGCTTGCAGGATCTTTCGCACTGCAAATATTAGGGGCTCGAGCATCTTCGTGCAAGAACTTATGAATCATATTCTTTAATGTCTGATTAAATCGTTCAACCAAGCTGTCAAGCAGGGGGTGTTGAACCCTGGTCTGAAGTGAACATGATGTAAACGTCATGCCCTGATCAGTGAGTATTCCTTTCAGAAGCCCCACTCGGGAGATTATTCTGAAGAGTGCCTATGCAACACAACATGCTGAGATGTTGAGCAGAGGCACTGCTTCCAATATAGCGTTGCGTTGTCCACAATAACTAACACAAAGCGATGCCCGCGTGCCGTCCACTCTAATGGCCAGACGTGGTCCATACCAATTCTTCTGAAGGGGACCTCGATCAATGGAAGGGGCCACAATCATGCTCTTGGGGTGGAAGGTCGATTCACCAGCAGGCATTCACAGCATGATGCACACCACCTGTGAACATTCCCATGATTGCACAGCCAGTAGAAATGGGCCATTAGACAAATAGTGTCTTTGCCTGCCCTAAGTGACCCACCATCGGATTATAATGAGCCGCCTGGAATAACATTTCCTGACGGCTCCGCGGTATTGACATAGCGTAGCAAAACTTGTCAGAGCAAGCGAAGGTAACCAAGGGGGGCGGAGCTTAGCAAAGGGTCAATAGCTCACTAAAAACTTAAGCAAAGTAGTTAAGATAGGGTTTAAATCTGAACCAGTGACCCCAGTGGCTGAAGCTGGAAGTGTTGTTGAACGTATGAGCAAGTGTGAGCAGAGAGAAGGTCCACATCTATTAAAATGAATGGGAGAAATTGGAATGCCCAATGGTCAATGGATATAGAAAGGTAGTCCCGCATTACAGTTAAAAGAGCTAATCACCTTTTAGATACAGACATCGCCTGTCAATCAATTTAAGAGCGTGCATGTGCATTAGATAGACAATCCAGGAAAATTGCCTTTTTTATCATAATCTGAGGTAAAGAAGCACAATTTATGATTCAAGTGTTGTCAGATTTTACTGCGGATTTTAATTTTTTTTTTTTTTTATCATAATCTTGATCCATTAAAGTAGATATGAGCTGCACTTTCATGACTGAAAAAAGCTTCCCGAGAGCATTCCAAAGATGTATGCCAATGGACTGACTTGCAAGAAAGACTTTAGTGTGAGCTCCAGTTTCTGGATGAAATGTCAACAGGGTGGCACCAAAAGCAAGATACATTTTTTTACGTTTAAATTATATAACACGGGTAACAGCAGGGTTGAGCAAAATTCTGAAATTCATAATTGACTCAATTGACTCCTTTCAATGTGCCGCAGGGCTAATGATATCTTTTGCATTCTCAAAGCTGTTTACGTGTATTGTAAAGTCAAAGTTCTGCAGGTTTAAGCATTCTTACAATACCAAACATTAGATTAACTGTTACATAGTATGACAAAAAAGGAGGAGATGACAGCATTTCACCAGTTGCGGGACATTGTAAACTGTCAAAATATACACAGCACTTTCAGTGTCAAAATAAAAGCTCCACGTTAAGTGAATTAACTTAATTAACTTAAGTAAATTGGACAGAAATGTATTTCATTTTTATTAAATAAATATATTCCTCAAAATAATAATAATAATAATTCAGAATTATATTATAATAATAAAGCTGACCCACAGTAATCATAGTTCAGTATTATTCAATATTTAAATGGATTCCAAAAAATAAGTGATTAAAGTACCTTTTGCACACCTTGTTCATTCACAAAAATGTTTTAGTAAAATATATTAAAGTAAATAATGCTTTTGATTAAGCTATGTATCATTGTAAATGGAATAGAAATATAATTATAAAAGTGCATATCAATTAGGAACAATATTCATTTGAACAATCACAATTATTATCTGATATTGATTCTTCTCTATTACGTTTTGCACAACCCTTAAAATGTAAGTTAATCACTTTCATATGCAACCAAATTCTGCGCTATGCGACTAAAAATGTCTGTGATTAGCCACTAGCTGATAAATGTTCAGATTTCATTCACAAGTGATTGAGTAGTAGAGTGGAGAAAAAGTTCAGCACTGAGGTTAAGGTTGAGGAGTACACTCCCTGTCTGTCGCTCACTTCGACGTTGTGTCGAAGAAGCGACACTAGGGGTCTCTCTTGAGCGCTGAATATGCCTCTGAACTAGGAAAAAAGACCAATGAGAAGTTGGCAACCAATATTTGCATACCCCGCCCCTGGACATACGGGTATTTAGGTGAGCAAATACGCTGAGTCCATTCAGAAATTTTCTTCGGAGCCGATGGTAGTGCATGCAGTCTGCTGCGAGACATACACCAGTTCCCTATCCTCTGACACTCTGCATGCTGTTGGATTGATGGCGCATTACAGTGGCTTTCTCCTTCTTTGCATGGCTGTGCAGCTTTGACCCTGGGCGCTTCGACAGTGCAGAAAAATAACTCTTCATTGAGTTTATTAAAAGAGTGATTTTCTTGTAAAAGAGTATATTCCTCTAAAAGAGCAAAACACAGCGGCATTGAACATCCTTTTCAGGACACGTCTTTTTAAAGATGCCCTTCCGCCCCTGTGTTGTTCCTGGATGCAGTAGAGAGCTCGCCGCTTCAGATGGCCACAGGTGTATAATGGCCACCAGAGATCTCCTTTCGAGCTGCTAGAACCAGTTGGACTCAGGGCCCTCTCTCTTAAGACGGCCCTGCTGATTGCGCTCGCCTCCATCAAGAGGGTCGGGGACCTGCAAGCGTTCTCTGTCAGCGACACTTGCCTGGAGTTCGGTCCGGCAGACACATACGTGATCCTAAGACCAAGACCGGGCTATGTGCCCAAGGTTCCTACCATGCCCTTTAGAAACCAGGTAGTGAACCTGCAAGCGCTGCCCCAGGAGGAGGCAGACCCAGCCTTTTCGTTGCTGTGTCCGGTACGTGCTTTGCGTATCTACTTGGACCGCACGCAGAGCTCTAGACGTTCTGAGCAGCTCTTTGTCTGCTTTGGTGGACAGTGGAAAGGGAACGCTGTCTCCAAACAGAGGCTTTCCCACTGGGTCGTCGATGCCATTTCATTGGCTTATCACGCCCAGGCCGTGCCCCCCCACTTACGGGTCCGAGTGCACTCAACCAGAGGTGTTGCGTCCTCATGGGCACTGGCCAGGGGCACCTCCCTAGCAGGCATTTGTAGAGCAGCAGGTTGGGCAACACCCAATACCTTGGAGATTTTACAATCTCCGGGTTGAGTCAGTATCGTACCGTGTTTTCTCAGGTCTGAGCCTGTAGAACTCGGTAACACGCTGACAAGGTGGACGGGTGAATCGCTTGTGCCTAGCGTCCTTTCCCTCAGCCGAGGTAAAACCGTTCGCTTTTTCTCCCAGGAGATCCCATCTTTCAGATCCCTGGATGATTCCTCCCTAGCCCTAATGGGTCTGCAGTTCAGCGGAGGAACTCGCCAACCCAATCCACTGCGGGTACCTAGTTTACCCTGTACTGGAAGAGGTGCTCCACAGATCAGGACTCCTGCATGGACTCCCCCTGTGTGTATTATCTGTGGCACAGTCCCCTTACGAGTGGACCTGCGTCTCCATTCGGCAGTTCCAAACTGCCCTCTGGTCGCTGTAGTGTAGCAACCCCCCCCCCCCCCTCCCCCAATGAGGTTGGGCCTTCCTCCGCGTCATTTCCACATGCCGCCTAAAAATCCATGTGATGTATTCACCACTTTTACCTCCCCATCTCGGTAGGTGTGGTCTCCACAGGCTCTTTTTCCTCCTGAAAAAATTATAATATATAATAACAGGAAATTGGGTAAGACCCCCTTCCCTCGATGCGTGTAAGGGCCCTGGCCATTCTTGCTCTATGCGAGAAACATAGAGAGAAAAGAGGCCCGGTCAGGCTTGGCCTGTTCCCAGGTTGGCAAGCGTCGACTTGTTCCCCTGTCTAGGGTAACTAGAAGGATTCCGACGACTTTTATGGGACATTGGGGAAGGGTACGTGCGGTCTGATACAGCTGGTCGTGTTTGCACGTGAGAATATCTGCCCACTCCTGTATCAGCAGTTCACATTAGAGATGCGCGGTTAGCGGTTACAGCCGCGGACTCCGCGGATAAACCGCGGATCGGGCAGATGACGTGACGAAAATTTTTTTTTTAATTAAACTCGGGCGGGTGGCGGGCGGTTGAACCAATCAAATGAAAAATATATGTATACATTGTTAAATGTTGTTATCTGGCTATACCTACATAAAAAAAAAAAAATTCGAGCACACTTTGAAATAGTCAAATTTTCATCAGGCACTAGCGTCGAGACTGCTTGTTATTATCAGAGATGGCAACGCCGGCGAAGGAGGTACGTGACAAACTAAAAAAAGGAGAATTAAAAATAAAGGAAATTGAAGGTCAGAAAAGTGTTGACTGGAATAAATTTTATAAGGTAGTAAATCAGGATGACACCAGTGCAGGATATGTACTTTGCAAAACCTGCAAAGCAGTGTATGTTCATGACAGCCACAAGACGGGTACATCTAATATGGTGCATCACAAGTGTGCTGCTAGTGCTAAACCTCAAACATCCACGAACACCTTGACAAGTTTCGTCCGTCGAGATCCCAATAGAGTACCACAGGATGTAAAATCGAAGCTGACGGATGCATGTGTGAACCTGTGCTCTCTTGATATGCGCCCGTTCGATATTGTTTCTGGTAAAGGATTCCACCAAGTGGCCCAGACGTTGATTGACATTGGAGCTAAGTTCGGTGCTGTTGACGCTGGTGCCATCTTACCCCATCGGTAAACAGTGTGCGATCGGGCAAAGAAGCAGGCTTCCATTGATAAGCAGAAACTTTCGGAGGCCATCCAGAAAGCTTTAATCAGCAACGGTGGTATTGCCGTAACCACAGATATGTGGACAGATGGCATATTTATTTTTTCTAATTTAAGTCTGTGGGGGTGACTGAGCCTATAAGGCTTACGATATGCGTTTTTTTTTTTTCAACTTTGCCAAAACATGCGGCTATAGCCTATGCCTACTACATTGGGATATTAATAATTTTTCACTGACTGTTGTTTCTTTTGGCATAGATAATAGGCTATCAATAAAGGTTCATCTGTGTCGCAGAATTGGTGTTGTTTCCTATTTCCGATTCGACAATTACAAATGTGAACATGCACTGTTGTGCGGTGGAATTTCATCGAATTTCGGAATGAATTGAGTCTGCGTTTCTTTAATATCGAGGCTCTATAGTTTATTATATAATGTTTGGCCTGTTGATGGTATAAAATGAATTGGACTGTGCCTGAAAAAGACGCGCTCTCCGCTCTCTTCCCGTGCATTCAAAATTAACGGGAGTCTTCAGAACAGGCTCGTCCTATAGTCGTCACCCTGACATGACAGTGCGTAGAGATAATTAGCCTCAAATGTATTTACTTGTTATTTTATTCGAGCTTTCTATCTATTTGCTAAAAAATAAAGTGAAATAGGCATTCATTAGCAGTAGGCTAAATAGTTTAAAATATATACAGTACAAAATATTGTACAGAAGCCTATCAGATAAGGTCAGGTTTGCCAAAGTGCGTTTCATTTAGGCTATTTATTTATTTTTGTCCCTGCGCGCCGATCGGAGACGGAGTTCACTGCTGATAGCCTATTCTGAGAGCTTTCTAGTCTCGCGGCTGTCATCAGCAGCGCCTTGCCCAATCAGCGGATGGCAGGCAGGTGCGGTTTTGAAAATTGGTCAAAAACGTTGGTGCGGATGGATGGTGGACGGATGATGCGTTTTGTGATGCGGTTGCGGATGAAATAATAGCCCATCCGCGCATCTCTAGTTCACATACACGGCTCAGCGCATGGCACGATTTAATTTGGACCCCTAGTGTCGCTTCTTCGACACAACGGGGAACGTCCGATGGAGGGAACGAGACATTGTGTCCTCCCTGCCACGTCGCTGAGCCGAGCCACTGTAGTGGCCGGACCATTTCTGGCTCCTCAGAAAAATCCTGAATGAACTCAGTGTATTTGCTCGCCTAAATACCCGTATGTCCTGGGGCGGGGTATGCAAATACTGGTTGCCAATTTCTCATTGGTCTTTTTTCATAGTTCAGAGGCATATTCGGCGCTCAAGAGAGACCCCTAGTCTTCGACACAACGTCTCTTTCCCCTCCATCGGGGAACAAGGGTTACATACGTAACCTAGACATTCCGTGTATTGCATGTCCAAAGACGAGATCCATGCATTTTTGAATAATGTCTCTTTTTGAATCCTTTCCGTTCCTTACAGTTGATCAAAAACATCAACAAGTAAATATATAATTGTAATCAAAACACATGGGATGCGCTAAAGAAGCTGTACACTCTCATTATGTTCACTCAACCAAAACAAAAGCCTCCTGTTGGAGGCTGCCACCATTCTTAAAGAGACAGTAGGCCTACTGTATATACTCTTCTGAGCACTTTATAAGGAACACTATGGTCCTAATAAAGAGCCAGATGTGCTCTTTTGCGGTTGTAGCTCATCCACCACAAGGTTTGACGTGTTGTGCATTCTGAGATGCTATTTTAATCTCACTACAATTTTACAGAGTGGTTCTGAGTTACCATAGCCTTACTATGTACTCGAACCAGTCTGGCCATTCTCTGTTGACCCATCTCATCAACATAGTGCTTTTTGTTTTTGGCACCATTCTGAGGAAACTCTAGCGACTGTTGTGCATGAAAATCCCAGGGAGGTCAACTGTTAAAGATATACTCAAACCAGCCCGTGTGGCACCATGAATCATGCCAAGGTCGAAATCACTGGGAAAAACTGAGATTAAATCAAGCTCCTGACCTGTATCTGAATGATTTTAAGCACTGCACTGCTGCCACATGATTGGCTGATTAGATAATTCTAATGCTCAATGATTGTATATGAACTTTCGGCAATCAACAGTCCAATTTCCAGCGTGATCATGTTGTTTAGGCCTGTTAATATTGTCTATAATATTGTGTTTTTCCTCTGTGTTCAATAATTATATCAAAGGATTTTTTTGGGTACCCTAAAATCTAGTGGTGATTCTGGTGCCCTAGGCAAGAAATTACATCTGCCCAAATAAGCTCATAAAAGCTGCATGCGTAATAATTATAAAAGTATCCACAAAATAATATTTACAATGGTTTTAGATAGAGAACAGTATGCCTCACCACAGGATTTGTCAACATCCAAAGATACTACCAGAATACCCTTTGTTAGTAATATATTTACTATTAATTACATGTGTTAAATGGACACAGTTATGTGAAGTGTACCACAAATTTTTGTGCAGTTAAACAAGACAGATGTAGGCCACTCTGATGACGCTGCAGGGCCATTATACCTTTGAGGGAATGAGTGTGAGGCTGAATGGGAGATGTGTATGCTGGGAATGTTTTACATGCAGGAGTCAGAGAGGGGCTGTATAAGGATATTGATTACTGCTGGGATCACCAGGCCATGAGCATATCTCTATCCAACAATGTAATCATCAGAACACCAATTGCAATTCACTAGATGCTATAGCCGCATCAAAATAAGCCACGTAATGGAGCCAGGGAGGGGTAGCTGACAGGCTGAATGCGTTTGCCCTCAGATGTCCTTCAGCTCATTAGGATCTCATAACACAGAAGTTTATGCCCCCAGCTTATAATACTAGCTAACAGGGAAAACATATCTGCCCTTATTGGGACAAGAGCTGAATGAAGACTCTTAAAGATTTTTCTTTTGTGTTCCACGGAAAAAATAAAAGCATACAGCCATAACCAACACAGTCTCATTCCAACTTGTCACAATAATACGAGATGATGAATTTGTAAGGCTTAATTAGTACAAAAACGTACCACTTATACATCAACCAATCACATATGCTTCACAAAATATATATGATATATAACTCTTACTCTTTCATATGAATTAACTCATACAAATTGGTATGAATTCTCCATCTCGTGCTATTGTGATGAATTCTTGTGAGATCGGGTTGGCAATAACATGAGGGTAAATAATAGGCAAATAATTACAGGAATTAAATTTTTTGGTGGAACCATTCACTCCAAAACTATATACACTTACAAACCTACAGTACAGTATATGTTACAGGTATAACACTATACAAAACCTTATCTACACCAGCAATTATATACAAGTGCATCAATTAAACAATATTGTTTAGACTTTGTGCCTATGGAATTATATGACCTCTGAAAAAGTATGTGGGGAAAAAAAAGAGATACCCACCTGTCATCAGCTCAATTGATCCCTTGACAGGCATCACAGAACAACAAGTCAATCCAAAAAAGTTTGAGGCAGCCGTGATTTGTCAATACTCAATCAAGAAATGCCTTCTGGTGGTTAATGCTTGGGCTTGATCCTGGATAATAATGATATCCAGCTTCAGGTGAGGGGGAGGATGTGAAGGTCTAGCCTCCCTCTGTGTTCTGGATTGGCAGCAGGAATTAATCCTCCTCACCTGCAGACTGCCTCATGAAACACCAAGTGTGGATTACAGGACCAAAGTTTAGACAAAGGGTAGAGGAAAGGATTTCAAGGCCAAAGCACTGTAAAAAGTGGATGCATGCAGTTCCTTAATGAGGTAATCTATCTGATCTTAAATAATAATAAAAAAGACTTACTTTGGGAAGTTATTGGGTTACACAAATTAAACCATGTATTCCAAGTTTCTGATTTATCCATTTCAATTTACAGTTTCAATATATATAATATTTGACTTCAATAAGACCAGATAATTTAGATGTTTCCACATGAAGCCGATTGTAAAGAAGTTCATGTTCACGGGCAAGGAAGAGGCGAGAAACCGGCTTAACGTATAAATTATAGTTTTAATGGAAAACTCAAAAGGCAAACACATAGGACAACGGACATATCCGTGAACGATCTCTCTCTCACGCACATCATCCACGGTTGGCCTTTAACCCTCTTGGAGGCTTGATTAGCCCAATACGGGGCCGGGCGTGTTGAGTCACGACCCGGCCCCGCCCTCCACCGTGCCATACAGATTTTTGATGTTACCTGACAGAGCATTTTTACAGCGAGCTGAGGCAAAATAGAGGTATAAAATATGACAGAGCATAGCATGTTTATAGAGAAAAATAGCAAGTGCATTTACATATCCATTTTTAACTGGTGCAGATAGGGTTTAATTAAATGCAGCTGATTAATCGCAGCAATATTGGCAAAACTCACTGGCATGCATAAGAAGTTTTGCAGAAAAAATTACAGGAATAATCTTGTCTTGCTTACTGAAAAAGTGAAAAAACAGACCAATGTTTTCAAAGAGTAATGTCATAGAAGTACAAAGTGGTTGTTGTACATAATTCAATGTGTTTTAGGATTTTTGTTATATGGCTGTGTATGTAAAGGAAGCTAATTTTCTTCAACATATTGGCCCATTTAATGCGAACAAAATCAAGATGCCGTAGTTGTACCTACAGAATAGCATTCCTGTGTTTCATATGCTCATCAAACAGCTCCAATTCAGTAAAACTCTGCCTCTGTTAGCCAGGACTGTCAAAGAAAAGTAAACAAACCTGAAACACAGCTGGTCAAACTCTCACTGAAATACACAAGAGAACAGAGCAAAACAAACCACCAACACAAACACGGTAAAGCAGAGATTGTTGTAGGTGTGCAGTCAGGTGGTTTAGTTTTGTGAGCTTTGGATAGGATATGTTATTTGTCATTGCACACCATACCATATTAGTTGCATTTTATTGCAATTAATGTATTATTTATTTGTGTTAATTAAAAACGGTTTAGTCAGAAGTGTCTTATATATGATGCACATATATCTCACTTTTACTAAAATCCATACTAAGCTCTGCATAATGATGATTATAATTAAAATAGAATACTAGCGCACTACTTGTATTATTTCTACACAATACTATGTATACTGTATGCATATCATATAACAATTGTCTAAACATCTAAGTGAACATATTTCTGGGAGTTATGTGGATGCTAAGGGAAGCCCTATAATAAGAAAACCGGTAAGCACACACAAAAGAAATAAGAGGTAATAAGAGACACTCTAATCTAGGGCATAACACCACTTATTCGCATCCTGAGATCAGTGATGTGCTTAAGTATAATCGGAGTGCTTCAAAAGTGCGTAATGTACGATTATTTTGAGTGTGCAACATGGCATTAAACAGTTTTTTCTTCTGCATCAGTTTTTTTAATGCAACCCATTGTCTGTCAGACACCCCAACATAAAGAATGCATAGTAACAACATTGTTTACAGCAGGTAATTTAAATTACAATCATGTCTAAAATTTACATTATTTGTTGAATGCTGTGAATTTGTACAGAAGCAATGCTTAAAATAATGATGATATGATGATGCTAACTTTTCAAAGTTCACTTGCTAATAGTAACTACATGCAAATGCACACTTAAACATTACAAAAAGTGGCATCTTTAATTCATCACTTTAAAATCACCTCAGCTAAAAATATTAAAATTGTTGTTGGAAGATTAGTGGAGCATCCTGTCCCACATTAAAGATGTGTTTCTTTCTAGGACATCTGTCTGCTTGTTTGTATCCGTCGTCTTCAGTCAGTCATTTAAATGCTGCCAAACAGATGATTTAAGTCGGGCACAAGAGTTTTCACATTTAGGCTTACAAAAACTTATGATAAAATCTTTTATAGTATATATTTGCTCATTATATCTAATATTTTTGCCATGTGTAAATAAAGCTTTTCACGGTTCCCCTTCTGTCACTCACTCAACGTTGTGTCAATGTAGTGACACTAGGGGTCGCTCTTGAGAGACCCGAACACCTCACATTCTTTGAAAATTGGCCCATGAGAATTTTTCGAGTGGAATTTGCATGCCAATTCCCCAGACATAAGGGTATAAAAGGAGCTGGAATGCCCACTTCATTCAGATTTTTTCTTCGGAGCCCAGCGGTTGTACTATCAACGAACTGAATACTACTGCTATTCCATTCACCTCTTAAGAAGTGTATGCTGTTGGATATATGGGGCATTTCCAGCTGCTTTCTCTCCTTCTGCACGACGAGTGCATATTTCGCCCTGTGTGCATCGACAGTGCTAAAAGTGTGTATATTCCTGCTAAAGAGTATATTTTCTCTATTAGAGCACACACATTGACGTTGAATGTCTTTTTAAAGATGCCTTTCCATCTTTGTGTTAATCCTGGATGCGGTCGTTATCTCTCCGCTTCCGACGGCCACGGGCGCTGCCTCACGTGTCTGGGCAGTGATCACACTGAGGCAGTATTTGTGGATGGTTCGTGTTCTCATTGCGAGATATGACCATGGCAACATTGCGGTCTCGGCTTTCCTTCTTCTGGGGAAAGCCACTCTAGCCGCCCCCCATGCTGCCCCTTCAACCCATAGGTATGAGGCGGGCCCAGCTGGCGCTGGAGGCGATTTGGGGAGTTCAATGGGTGCGGTCTCGCCAGGTAATTCTCTGCAGGCCTCACATTCCCCATTACGCTCGTTTGCTCCCGTCCAGTTCCGAAATTAGACCAGCCAGCTCACGTCCACTGCCTTTCTTCTCGGAGGTCCACGACAAACTGACGAGGTCGTGTAGGGCACCTTTTGCTGCCCAAAACAGACTTCTGGGTTCGTCCGCTCTCACTACCCTCGACAGCGGGGTGGTCCACGGGCATATGGAGGTCCCTCAGGTCGATAAGGTGGTAGCGATGCACCTGTGCCCACAAAATGCTGCCATCTGGCGGGATCGACCGACACTCCCCTCCAGAGCCTGTAAGACTATCGAGCCCAGTTCTCGGCCCCAGTGTAGAACCTCCCGTAGGAATCTGATGCCCCTTAGACGGACGACCCAGGAAGCGAGACGTCCGCTAGGGAGCTGGTATCCAGACCACTCCATCCCCTGCTGGAGGGCCAGGAGGTAAATCCTTTGTTTCCTTTTCTCTTTTGTTTGGCACACCCTGAACGGGCTGCGGTACCCACATTGTCAAAAAGAGAGTGGTTTCCTCACTCCTTGGGTCACATAATCAGTGTTCATGACCACCGTTGTCACGGCCCCCCGCCTTTGCGTGCCCAGCTGTGCCATACCTACGGCCAGCCTATTGTGACGAGTCTAGGGGCTGACCCAAGAGATCCTCCTCCTCAGTCACTAACACACCCTATGCCGGGTATGCAGAACAAGGTAAGTGCTTTGAGGTTTCCCTCAGTGCAGCCACCTTCGGACGAGGCAATGCCCTCCGACATGGCATCGCCTGCTCCCCCCAGCCGCAAGGCCTCGGGTTGATGCAAATAAGACTGCTTCAGCACTGGCTTCAGTGTCCCGAGATGGGCATGGCTAATGTAGGCAATATGACCAAAACTGAATAAGTACTTTGAAATTTGCAGACAAATTAGAAGTATTCCGTTTTGATAACGTATGAAAATTTTTGCATTGTACATATTATTATAATCAATAAATATCTAAAACTCATCGAATAGCCATGTGTCATATGTTGTTGGAAAGCTCACAAAGAGTAGAATACTATCAGCCTATTTGTTTTACTCACAGACAAAAATATAGCGAATAATAGCTATATATATAGCATCTTTTACATTTGTTTCATTTGAACTGTTGTTGCTCATATGCCACGTTTAATAAACAGAACATAAATTATCACATTCCTTTACTTAGGGGAGGTGATTATCTTTCAAACGAGCCCACACACAAGGTAATCAGATGCATGAATCATTAGATAATTGGCTATCTGGCATCTTGTAATCTCGTTGAAAACATCAGATGACATCAATTGAAATTATGTTGAATCTTGGTACGCTAAAACCAGTCGGACTGGGTTCAGTTTGGTGGAAAAGTCATCCATATTTGGGCAGGGAGACATGTGATTGGTGATTGTTAAATATGGCCACCAGGAGATGCAGCAAGTACATGACACATACTCAATGACAACTGTTATGGCACTCATTCTGTGAGATCTTTTATGAAAATCATGCCTGCGTGCTATGCAAACCTTTAGTAATTGTTGTGTTTGCATGTGTAATTTGTTCTTATGTACAATAATTATATTTTATTTGTTTGGAGAGGCGTTTGGACACTTTCTGACATTTTTGACACATTATTTCTGTAATGCTATAAATTTTGATTGCTTTGTTGAATCAACACAAAATTTACTCAGTTACAGGTGACATGATTTGGAACAAAACAAAAGCAGTTTTTTTGGAGACACCATATTTACATTTATTTAAAGATGTAAAAAAAATAATAATTTTGGGATAGTTTTTTTGTTTTGCTGAGAGTCTCAGGATGTATCACAACGTATGTCATTAAAAAATGGAAAAGTTTTCTTTACAATGATACCAAACACTTTTTTTTTTTTTGTCAAGTTATACACCTTTAATTCTGGGTATGCCACTGAAACGGGAACCTTTAAAAACAATTTCAGAGCAGCTTAAATTTCGAAATGTATTTTATATGCTATAGTGCATTCAGAAAGTATTCAGTATACTAAAAGTATACTTAGTTTTTCACATTTTGTTATTTTAATATATATTATATAATATTATATAGCACATTTATGCTAAATTTATTATTGTTGTAATTAA
Organism: Moxostoma hubbsi; assembly: GCA_032164185.1. NCBI lineage: Eukaryota > Metazoa > Chordata > Actinopteri > Cypriniformes > Catostomidae > Moxostoma > Moxostoma hubbsi. The sequence goes on from JAVLUX010000009.1 coordinate 19,835,082, forward strand.
AAAGAAAAATCTGGAAATCTCACATTGACATAAGTATTCAAAATTGAAATGTAGTTTAGGTGCATCCAATTTCTCTGGATCACCTTTGAGATGTTTCTACACTTTGATTGGAGCCCACCTGGCTAACTCAATTGATTGGACATGATTTAGAAAGGCACACACCAGTCTGTATATGGTCTCACATCTGAAAATGCAAATCAGAGCCTGTTTGTTCTGGAGGAAACCAGGCACTGCTCATCACCTGCACAATACCATCCCAACTGTGAAGCATGGTGGTGGTAGAATCATGGTGTGGTGGTGTTTTTCAGCAGCAGGGACTGGGGGACTGGTCAGGGTTGAAGGAAATCTGAAAGCAGCAAAATACAGAGATATCCTTAATGAAAACATTGTCCAGAGCGCTCAGGATATCAGACTGGCCAAAAGTTCACCTTCCAACAGGACAATGACCTTAAGCATGCAGCCAAGACAATGCAAGAGTGGCTTAGGGACAACTCTGCGAATGTCCTTGAGTGGCACAATTATTGTTTTGTCTTTCAGCTGGGACAAATGACCCTGTTTATAAGCTTTCTGAATATAATTGTTAATAATATGATGATTCAATGAATAGATGATGCACATTGATTTTCATTATTGTAAAAAGCTAATTTTTACATTGTTACATTATATATATATATATATATATATATATGGCTATAATAATTATTGCTGTACAGAGTCATATACTGGTACATCACATTTTAATTTTAATAAGGGACAATAAAACATTTTGTGAATGTGTAAGAAGGTGAATAATTTTTGTATTGATACCTTAAAATAGAAAGATCCTTCTAGATCGAAAATATGTCCTCTTTTTTTTAATTCTGTGAATAATGTTTTCATGTTATCCAGTGATTCCTCATCCGAAGGCCAGAATGTGTGTTCGTCTCATCGGGGAACAGAGCTGTGTCAACTTTGTGGGATGAGATCAGAGCTTGGCCTCTACAGTGCTAATGCTGATTCATCTCCTCACCCAGGTGGCAAGAACATCAAGCAGATCCCAAAGATGGCCTGCAGATGGAACCTCCGCTCATCTGCTGCCCAGGAAGCCACTGATTCTGAGGCTCAGCTAGGGTAATGAGAAACACAATTATAGATTCTCTTTGTGTGCTTTTGCCACCTTTCTGTGAGGATAAGTTTTTATATTTGGAGTTTTGTTGTGAATTCTGCAGAGGAAGTTGCAGGATCAGCACATTTAAAGGTCTGGATATAGCTCAAATGTTCAAAAGTTCAATGGATTGATGTTTCCAGCCCTTATCCATAGGGGCCCCATATATTTTTATCACAATGGTATGTACAAATGGTAAGTTATGTGTATTTGTGTTTTGAAAACATTTGCATATAATTTATATAAATATTGTTTCAGTTTTGTAATGTTAATAAAAAAGACTGATGGTTATAGTATATAGATTACTTTATAGCTGATATGTACATGTAATTTGCCGACAGTAGGTCGAAAATTCTTGGGTGAAATATTTTACTAACTCTACCCCCAAACCCCAGCCCTAACCTTAACCGTCTGTGGAGTAAAAATAAAATTTTTGGGCAAAAATGCAACCACCAGTGGCTTTAGAAGGCAAAATATTGTTATATACACTCACTGAGCACTGCACACCTGCTTTTTCATGCTAGGATCTAATCAGCCAATCGTGTGGTAGCAGCACAATGCATAAAATCATGCAGATATGGGTCTGGGGCTTCAGTTAATGTTCACATCAACCATCAGAATAGGGAAAAAGTGTGATCTCAGTGATTTCGATCGTGGCATGTTGGTACAGACGGGCTGGTTTGAGTATTTCTGTAGCTGCTGATAAATAATTATTTACTTAGTAAAACAAGTCCTGTATTTGAAGTTGCTCTCTGCCCAGCTGTGTTTTAATGCAAGAATATGTTCTGATCTTGTGCTGTCTCTATCAGTGTGGTTTGTTGTCTGTACAGCTGGATTTGCACCTACTGCCTCCTGCTCAAAACATGAAGGTAGTGCTTTAGGCTTGCAGGACGGACACCTCCAAATGGGGGTGGAATCTCAAAAAGTGTGTGGGGTCAATCCAGAAGGGAGTGTGGTTACACCAAAAGGGGGTTGCGCCAAATCCAAAAAGGTGTGTCACTTCCACTCACAGTTCATTTTAGGGAAATGGTAATGTAAGGGGCTCCCTATATCTGTACAGGAATTAATGACTACAGACCTGTCGCCCTGCCATCTGTGGTCATAAAGTCATTTAAGAGACTGGTGTTGGCCCCCCTGAAGGACATCACTGGACCCTTTCTGGATGCCCTTCAATTTGCTTATCGAGCAAACAGGTCTGTGGATGATGCAGTCAACATGGGATTGCATCATGTCCTGCAACATCTGGACAGACCGGGGACATACGCAAGGATCTTTTTTGTGGACTTCAGCTCGGCTTTCAACACACTCATCCCAGCTATTCTCCGGACTAAGTTAAACAAACTCCCTGTTCCCACCTCTACCTGTCAGTGGATTACCAGCTTTCTGACGGACAGGCAGCAGCTTGTGAGGCAGGTAAAATTCACTTCCACCACCTGTACCATCAGCACTGGTGCCCCCCAGGGATGTGTGCTCTCCCCACTACTCTTCTCGCTCTACACAAATGACTGCACCACCAAGGATCCCTCTGTCAAGCTCCTGAAGTTTGCAGATGACACCACTGTCATCGGCCTCATCCGTGATGATGATGAGTCTGCATATAGAAAGGAGGTTGAACGGCTGGCTGTCTGGTGCAGGTACTGTGAAAAAGGCCCAGCAGAGGTTGTACTTCCTTCACCAGCTGAGGAAGTTCAACCTTCCACAGGGGCTGCTGAAACAGTTCTACTCAGCAGTCATTTAGTCTGTCCTCTGCACTTCAATAACTGTCTGGTTTGGTGCAGCTATGAAATCAGACATCAGAAGACTACAGAGGACAGTCCGGACTACTGAGCAGATTATTGGTTGCACCCCCCCCGCCCCCCCCCCCCCCTTCAAGAACTATACACTTCCAGAGTGAAGAAAAAGGCTGGTAAAATCACTCTGGACCCCACTCACCCTGCCCACTACCTTCTTGAACTGTTGCCTTCTGGCCGGCGCTTCAAAGCTCTGAGCACCAGAACCGTCAGACACAGGAACAGTTTTTTCCCTCAGGCTATCCATCTCATGAACAATTAAATTGCCCCATTGAGCAATAATTATGTGCAACACACAGTTTAAGTGTATGTACGTATATGTATAATTATTTATTTTTATTCTTTTTTGTTTTTTATTACCTATGTCTTTCTGCTGTTTTTGGTATTGTTTGTATTGTTGTACACTGGAAGCTCCTGTCACCAAGATAAATTCCTTGTATGTGTAAGCATACTTGGCAATAAAGCTGATTCTGATTCTGTAATTTATATTTACATTGTCATTTAGCAGATGCTTTTATCCAAAGCGATTTACAAATGAGGAACATAGAAAGAATTTGTCATAAAAGTTCAAAAATATATGGCAGTTTGGCACTCCCATCACTCTGTGGAGCAGCTGTATATTCTTTCACCTTGTATTGCTCCAATTGTAGGAGTATTCCTCATTACGGTTCAGGTCATTATTAATTGCATATATATTTGGAATAAATTATTTGTATATATATATATATATATATATATATATATATTTATTTGTACTGAATTAATGCATTTATTACTGAATTTACAGGGTGTTTGAACATCTACTGTCACCGCAGAAGGATGGTGTACATGCATTATAGTGATGTCACCCTTGTAGCTAATTTCTAATTGGTTAAATTGATGTTACAACATTTCTCAGTCTCTCCTATTCCTTGTTTTCTTCCATGAAGAACGCATTCTTGTCATGCCATGGAATTGTGTTTCTTGTTCCTGTAGTAGTAAGCCTTTTCACAACTGAGTCATAATGCCCAGATATTTAGCTCACAATCTACCACTATAGTAGTCACACTACACACTCAAAGTCATAACTCAGAGGATTTAATAGAATTTATTAACTTGCTGCTCCATCTAGTGGACAAAATCAATAGTACATTCTTCATTTGTCAATTACAGTTGAAATAAATAATAAATAAAATTATGAGAAGTGAGAATGTCGAAACATTAACATTTTGTACTGTGAATATCTACTATTATATAAAAAGCAGCTTATTAAGAGGACTTCTTTTTTTCTTCCAGAAAATCAAAAATCATTTCCACAGTCATTTTGTATTGTGACTTACTTTGCCAGTACTCACCTGACACTAATGTACATTATTTAAAAGATAGCTGAGGAGAATAAATAGACTGAATGCATGACAAGCCACTCCAGTCTGATGCCTGTAATGGGCCCCTAGTGGCTTTACCTTGCAGAGAAGATTTGCTCTGTTTACCTTTCCCTGCAGTGATAAAATGTTGTTTGAAAAACTTGACCTTGGGCACTCAGGCATAACCAGTCAAATCGCAGTGATTCAGTCCACTTGGATAACGTTTTTATCTCAGGATAAACCTGTAATAAATATTTGAATGGTTGTGGGGACTGCAGTCCAGACTGTTTTGTTGTCTAATATTTATTTTTTATTTTGGTGTATTTCACGAGTTCATATTGTGCTGTTTGATTTTAATGGACACAATGGCATCAAGCAGGCATACATATCACTGATGAACTAAACACCCCCAGAGCCCTCTGGGTACTTAGCAAGTTCAGTCTCAATTGTTCTCCTTTAATTACTTCCAAAATCAAAAGTGGCCCATTGCATGAATGGCAGTTAATATCTAATAGAGCATGTCAATGCTAAAATAATTGTTAAGGGTTTATTTCTTGCAGTGTCTTTGAAAATAGGTGTACAAAATTATACTGTGGATTTGATCTAAAGGTGTGCTTTTTTTTAGGAAGATAATGATACAAGTTCTTTAAATTCCATTTCAAATTCAAATTCAATTCAAATTCCATTATTGTATTTTTTAATTCCCTGTAAAAAAAAGGAATAACTAAATGAAGTAATGAATGTAATAATGGAAAAACAAACACATGAATCAATTGTAATACTTTGTCAAAAAAAAAGATGATAAATAATGTAGGTAGAATATTTGTTCAAAATATTTTGTCTTTCTTTGGGGGTGGGCAGTCTCCCTGACAACAACTCATAAATTATTGTGTAATTCTGTCAATCTGTCAACACTTCAGAATGGAAATGTTTTTCTTTTCATAAGATTTTCAAAAGTATCTTATTACGAACCATATCTGTCATATCTGTTACATTTCTAGTCCAATTGCTCCGCTACAGAAATTATTCTGAATAATTTATTCCACTGTATAATGGAGAAACACATATTATGATCAAACACAACAATGACATGTCATTCATTGAACTAGTGACACAGGCAGTAAAATACACAAATAAACACAGCCTGGCCAAAAGAAAATGGAATAATCTAATATTTTGTTGGACCGCCTTTAGCTTTGATTTTGGCACGCATTTGTCATGGCATTGTTTCATTTACCTGATGCAATGCCGCAACATTTAATTCTGTCCAGAGTTGCCTTAATTTTTGGCTATCTTGTATTGATGACGGGAGAGTTGAACCACTCCATAAAGTCTTCTTCAGCACATCCCAAAAACTTTCAATGGGGTTAAGGTCAGGACTCTGTGGTGGTCAATTAATGTGTGAAAATGATTCCTCATGTTCCCTGAACCACTCTTTCACAATTTGTGCCTGTTGAATCTTGGCATTGTCATCCTAGAATATGCCTGTGCCATCAGGGAAAAAAAATCCATTGATGGGATAACCTGGTCATTCAGTACGTTGAAGAACTTGTGAAGAACGTTTCGGGTTACTTAAGTGTAACCCTTGTTCCCTGAAAAAAAGCGGAACGAGATGCTGCGCTGAGAAAAGCTCTTTGGGAACATCTTATAGTCTTGACCAGCTGTGAATATGTGTGCAACACGTCAATGAACACTGACCGGAATATATAGCCTCTGCTGGTGTAATCATTGGATGCACCTGAAAAAGGGCTATAAATAGATGCGTCACCAGAGCATCGTCAGGTATTTTGTCTGAAGAGCAGTCCTGGGGCATCCCAGTGCGGCAGTGAAGCGCAGCATCTCGTTCCGCTTTTTTCAGGGAACAAGGGTTACACTTAACCCTCCTATTATCTTTGGGGGTCAATTTGACCCCATTCAATGTTTAACGTCTGTAAATACATGATTTTTTTTTAATTAATTTTTTTGCTTCAGATTTAATGACTTTTCCTAATTTAATGGGGACAACTCTGTAAACATAAAATTAACCTGCTGATATTTTTTCAATGTCCTGTACACATTTTGTAGCATCGGTGTTCCTTGGGGTCAATTTGACCCCAGGCTCTTTTAGCTGTATAAAACAGAAGAAATATAAAAATTTCACACACATTTGTTTTGGTTGTTTTATTGAGGTCACTATAACATGTTATAATTTTATAATGTTCATTATAATTTTACATATTCAATATTATATTCAAAAAACTTCCCTCTGTTTTAGGGCTCTAACCTAACATAACGTATCTGTAGTATTGCGAGAACCACTAGTAGTTCACATGACATGGGACATAATTTTCATGAGAACTTTGATGTTTCCCGTGCCGTGGGGGAGGAGAAAACATAATTTTTGCGAGATCTTTGATATTTCCCGTGCCGTGGGGGAGGGGAAAACATCGAGACAGTTAATGTGACAATCGAGCTGACAACCCTCCCATTCCCCTTGAGCTGGACAACCACTTAAGACCGCTACCCAGCCTGTCAGGGAGGCGCCTGTTGTTAGCAGCCTGCGACGACAAGACGCACCTAGAGTGGGACCCAAGTTAAGAAACCGGGGTCTGAACCACATAGAAAGGGAACGAAGCCTGCAGCGTGTAACCCTTATTTGCCTCAGGGGACTGGCCCTTGGATGAAACCCCCTGGCTTTTAGCCACATCTGGAATGGTCTCATGTGCAGAAGGCCCAAAGGGATCACCGTGGACGCAGACGCCATGAGACTTTAGTATTCATTGATACTGACGAGCAGTGCAACCTTGACCTAGCCTGACTTTGCTCAGGGTGTTCTGAGTGGAAATTATTTGAGCGGGAGACAGCTGTGCCCACATTGCAATCCAATATCCCTGTGCTGAACTGCCAGTTCTTGGAACTGCACTGGTATCAGCCAGTCGTCTATGTAATTCCGATTGCGGATCCCCTCGGAGTCGCAAAGGAGCCAGTGCTGTATCCATGCATTTCGTGAATGTGTGGGGTAATAGGGCTAGGACGAATGGAAGAACCCGATACTGGAAGGCTTCACCCCCGAAAGCGAACCTCAGGAACTTCCTGTGCTGTGGCAGAATTTCTATATGAAAATATGCGTCCATGAGATCGAACGTGACCAGCCAAAACGTGATTTTGGGCTTGTGACATGACCATCTTGATAGTTAGCATCTTGAACTTGAACACCCTGACTGAGCAGATCAAGCCTCGAAGATCTAAGATCGGACGCAACCCCCCACCCTTCTTGGGGACCAGGAAGTATTTGCTGTAATAGCCTGACTATTTCTCTGGAAGGGGAACACGTTCTATGGCCCCTTTGACCAAGCAGCGGTACACCCAACTTTTAATTAGGCGGTGGGAATGGAGAGGATTCGTGGTGGTAACGGGAGGGGCGAAATGGATGATACACGCGCCCCGTCCAGAGGGGAGATACCCACACAGGGCTGGGCGCAAGACTGTCAGGGTTTTTTTTCTCATAGAAATTACTCCTCTGATGTCTTGCTTTGGGGGCTGTCGAGGGCGATGAGCCTGTCCTCAGTCTTTATGAGGGGGAGCACGACTCGCCACGCTTTGCTTCTGAGCCTCCCTTCTAGCAGGACCGGGGCGGGTCTGGGTGGCCGATGGGCCCGCCCCCAAAGTGCGGCGAGGAAAAAAAAACTGCCCAAATGCATCCTCGTGGCTCTCCGCCTCCTGGAACCTGGAGATAACTGTATTCATAGCATCCCCGAATAGGCCAGAAGGCAAAACCGAGGCATCAAGGAGGAAAGCTTTATCTTTGTCCTTGATGCCCGATAGGTTGAGCCAATGGTGTCTCTCCATGCTGACCAAAGCAGACATAGACCGGCCAATGGCACGGGCTGTCTGCTTGGTCGCACGGAGAGATAGGTCCGTGGCTCGACGACGTTCAGAGAAAGCTTCATTGTCGAGCATGGTATCTGCACTCAGGTCCTTCAGCAGATCAGCCTGGTATGCCTGTAACACCGCCATAGTGTGCAGAGCAGCATCAGCCTGACCCGCTGCTTGATAAGCCCTCCCCACTAGCATGGAGGTAGTCCTGCATGGCTTTGTGGGGAGGGTGGGTCTTTTCAGAGATAACCCGCAAGTGTCTCCACAACCGGCGGCATCATCGAATACCCCCGTGTCTCAGCACCCACAATAGTTGAATATATCGTTGTCGAGGGCACGTGGACATGGGAAGTATAAGGCTTCCTCCATGAGCGAGAGAGCTCGTCATGGAGGTCATTAAAGAAGGGAAGGGACTCATGAGGCGTTCCCTTACCCCGGCCACCAGATAGAAATCTATCCTCCAACTTGGAGCGTTTGGGGGTCTTTTGTTGGCGTGGCCAGTCAAACTGAAGCCTTGCCACCGCACGAGTAACCACGTCAAGTAATTCCTCCACTGATTTACTATCATGCCCGGAATGCTTGGAGGTGGGTAACTCGAAATCTGCCGACTCAAGAGATTCAAGGTCCCCCTCATGAACCGATGAGGTGCCGGAGCGCGCTTCAAGATCACGGGAAGGACCAGCTGGTTCTGGGGAGAGAGTGAACAAAAGGGACGAACCTGTCTCTCGCTCCTCGGTAAGATCCATACGAGAGCCCCATGATGAAGTGTGGCTGATGACTCTCGGAAGTAAGCAAGGCGAGTGCGAAGCATTTTGCCCGAAAGCGCAATGCTCACACCCACCCCGTCCCAATGTGAGAGCAGCATGCTCTTCCCCCAAACAAACAAACAAAGCAGAACTGATGCGTGTCCCTCTCGGTCAGCATCGTTTGCCCTGATTTTCAGTCATTTTTCCTTTCTTTAAATTTAAATTTAAATTTAAATTTAGATTTAAAATCCAAATGTACAGCCCACATTTAATCTATATTTGCACTGTAATGAATGGAGTATATTGTTATAATGACTTTTTCTAAAGTGAGTTTTTAAGAAAAGCCCATTTGGCTTAGTTGTGGAGAATTAGCACAGGTGTGCATAAGCCATTGTGAGTTTTCATTAAAATGTGTGTCATCTCACACTCAGCCCCTCTTTCCCTCCTGCTTGCCGTGCTGTAACCATATGGACCCCATACCGAGACCCATTATACTGGAAGTGAATTAACTTTCAGGAAAGAGACAGAGTGAGCTTGTTTGTTTTTATGTATTTGCTGCAGCATACTCATAATCAGCTCTCAGTAATATGTGCACACTGGAAGATACCTGACTGACTGACTGACTGACTGACTGATTTCTTTCCTTTGCGAAACAGAACAATTAATCCATACAAGAAATAAAATAATTACAATAAAATAAAAAATGCACTAATAATAGTTTATATTCCATTGCAATTAAGGTAATTTTATTGTCTTTTCATGCATAGCACTTAAAGACCATGTGAAATCAAAATAGATTTTTGTGGTTTAAGTAAATTTCAATTAGCTTTGAAGACATTTATAATCTAGTGTACTCCTAAATGTTGACAAAACTCACTTTTAGCTTTTAAACTTAGTCTTTTTTTCAGGTAAAACAGACCAAAAAAAATTGATGACATATCTCGCACTACACAGTGTGGTTACGCACGCCCGGTCCCGTATCAGGCTAATTGAGCCGTCAAGAGGGATAAAGGCCACTCGCAGACGGCGATCGAGAGAGAGAGCTTAATCAGCAGACATGTCTGTTGTCCTATGTGTTTGTTTTAAGTTCTTTATTAAAATATTATTTATATTGACAAGCCGGTTTCTCGCCTCTTCCTTGCCCATGAAAATGATCTTCTTTACATTGGTGCCGAAAGCCCGGGAGGGAAGAGGGATGCGCCATAGTGGAGTTCTCGCCACTTCTCAATGGAGCAGCCGTGGCCATCTGCCAGGGGGACGGAGGAGCCCAGCAACCTGGACGCGGAGGAACGGCCGCAGACCGCGAGGGGAGGAGGGGCTCCTGGCTGACCGCCTGGAGCGGTTAGGGCCGCTGCCAGGGGCGGGGGAGTCCCCTACTAGCCGCTGGAATGCGGCGGGGTTGGAGACTGCCGACCGCGTGCGGGGAGGGGCTCGCCGCCGACCGACTGGAGCAGGAGAACCGCTGCCAGGGGCGGGGGGAGGCCCCTTCGACACCCCGGGAACGCGGCGGGGCGTTCCGTCCGCCAGGGGCTGAGGACTGCCTCCGATCTGCCCGGAGAGGCGCGGCTGTTGTCCTGAAGAGGGTGGAGAAGTGGCTGAGGAACGAGCTACGGCGTATCAGAGAACCGGCGAGTAAGTTTTTTTTTTTTTTCTCCTTTAAATCTCTCTCTCCTCTTTCTCTCGATACTGCTCTGCATTGGCCTTTTCCCTCTTTTTTAAATTATGGTGTTCGTGGGAGGGGAGGTACCGCCCAGTGCAGGAACCTCCCCCCCCCTATTTTTAATTGTTGTTTCCCTCCCCTTGCCCCTCTCTCGTCCAGGTTGATGGGGATGACCCGCCAGCAGACCGCGCGGGAGGCGCCCCCCCCCCCAGGGGATGTACGTCAGGCCGGGGGTCCCCAGCCTGAGAGAACGGGGGAGGAGTGTGGCACGGTGGAGGGCGGGACCGGCGCGTGATTACACACGCCCGGTCCCATATCAGGCTAATTGAGCCGTCAAGAGGGATAAAGGCCACTCGCAGACGGCGATCGAGAGAGAGAGAGCTTAATCAGCAGACATGTCTGTTGTCCTATGTGTTTGTTTTAAGTTCTTTATTAAAATATTATTTATATTGACAAGCCGGTTTCTCGCCTCTTCCTTGCCCATGAAAATGATCTTCTTTACACACAGATTTAGTAAAAAAAAGATTTGAATTATATATTTACAGAATATACAATTATTAATATTATTATTATTTTCAATTACAGAATCTGTGCAACATAATTAAAGCCTATTGGCTATTTTTTTTTAATTGATGAGCTCTTCAGTATGCCCTGTCCACACTACCTTGACAGAAATATAGTACAGAGAACTGGTTTGCCAAGCCATTTCATGGGATCTTTAAAATCTTTGCACGCCATTCAGTTCAACAAGATCACAAGTAAAATTTACATTCTGCTTCCGTAAGTTATTGTACCCTAAAATCAACCTAAAACTGACGAATTACTGCAAACTGCCATACTTAGACATTTTTGTATTTGGTCAACTTTGGTCACATTTCCCTCTAGCACTATTGATAGCGTATTGCACCAGAAACTTCATAGACAAGAGTTCTGGTCCCATGGGAACTAGGAAGTTGTCAAATGTATATAAACAATTCTGAGTGCGATTCAAAGGTTGCATTTTTGCTCTAAAATTGCATTTTTGCTCCACTGGCAATCAGGCTAAGACAGGGTTCTTAAATTGGTGTGCAAATGGTATTGTAAGGAAGTAGTGTAAGAGGGGTGTGAAGACCGCTCCATTCTTAAATTTAATTTGCTTTTACACATTAAAAAATTGTAACAAGACAACACATGCAAGAACCAGTGTTCCCAATTTCTTTTCCTCAAGCATTGTTGATAATTTTGCCTGGAATTGTGTTGTCTTATATCAGGGGTGCTAATTAAGTCGATCAAGATCAACCATCACAAGACAATCACTGGTTGATAGTACAGTAAATAGCGATTATTAAAATTTTATATGTATTTATGTGGCAAAGAATTTACCTACGTAAAGTCCTAGTTCATTAGTTCATATGCAAAAAGTTAATTCAGATTTTATTTTATCAATGAAGAAGTTAACTTTTCAAGAATATATTTGATCAAAAGAAATTGAGAACCACTGGGTTAAGGGTTGGGGTTTGGGTTAGGGCATTTGGTAAATAAAAAATGCATTCCTGTTGTCCATATCTAAAAATAGAATTCACTTTTGCAGCCACTCTGTGGATATTTCACCCAGAAACCGGGGCTCACATGTTCTCATGTGGTTAGCAACATTGTGGGCACTAATTTTTATTTGAAGTTGAACATTTTGGAAATGTCCTAAATATTACTTTTACCTGTAACAGAAATATCCCAAAATCTGATTTATAAATGTTGTTTCTCTTTGTATCCTTTTACTAAGAAACGTTAGACTTCCATGTGGATGTACGGACAAAGTAATGTATCACTATAGATGTAGAATAGAGTATCAATCATTTTGTTCCCTTTTTGGTGGAGGTATTTCAAACAAGGAAAAATAATCTCACATTTGACATTTGCCAAAAGTTGCCTGTCCTATAGTAGTTGCTAAAGATTGCCTTTATCTCAGAAGCAAATAGGGTCATCAGCGACCTGCCATGATATGTTGCCCTGAAACCCCTCCTATGCAGGCACCTGTCATTGAGGTACCAATCCTCTTAGTCCTGATCAATCAAGTTGCCGGCATTGACACTAGATAGCAGCTCTCAGCAGAAAGAATAGGACAGGCCAGTGCATTTACAAGTCAGCAAAGGATGTGCCATTATAGCTTGAGAAATTAGACAGATCAATATGGAAAGATGTGAATTTGAGACATAGTTGATTGTGATAGACATCAGAAGAATTGAATAGATCTTAATGATTACTTGGTGAATAGTTCACCTTATCTGGCACATATAACCTAGCTATTCCACAAATGTATTTTCTCATTTTTAAATAATGCATTGATGCCAGGAGTGTAATATATACAGTACACTGAAAAAATGCTAACCTTAACAATGTGCTGTCTGTCGTAAAAATCAAAAGTCGAAAATATGATTTAACATCACTGAATCAACCTTAATTAATTAGATTGCACCAACAAAACACATTTTAAGGGTTAGATCAGGTAGAAATTGCTCTTTAAAATATTATACCTCAAAAATGGTTGACTGACGAAAAATTGATTAGAAAAATAAAAGAGCCTATGTTTTGAGTTGAACAGTTATACTTTATGGCCAAACCTACAGATCAATGTATGTTAAAACCAGATTTGATTTGCTTATTTTAAGCTGCTGTTATTTTTCTCCTTTGTTGGGTGGCAAAGGGAAAAGTTGGACAGCTTTTGTATTTATTTGGGTGAGCGTGCACCAAAATGATCAAACCATCAGCAACAGTTCAGTTTACAGGGGTTGAGATTGATTGACCATATACTGTAGGTTTGGATTGATGGTGAAATCATGTGGCAAGTATGTGCCACAGCTCACGTCTGTGCAATCTAAACTGCAGTATGCAGTGCGGTATTCTGGATAGATGGGTCACAAACAGGTTTTGACATATTCTAAAGCTAGTGGAACCAGCCATGCAACTTTAATGCATTGTGTTGCCTTAGGGAGTCATATATTATTGAAATATTTCTGTGGGTTTCCCTCATGTTGAAAATGGCAAATTTGACAAATATTGGTTGGAGATACCATTTTGAAGCTGATAAAGCAGTGGAGAGTTATTTAATTATGGGTAGATTACTTTTAGAGTTTAATATTGTTAACTAAATAGTTAATGCAGGCAGACACAATAAGTGAATTAACTTTGGAAGTCTTCTCATGTCATGTGTTTTTTATACTGTTCACATTATAAGTATGGTATGCTAAGTATGTGTACTGTAATCAAGTTGTACTTTGTGATTATTATTTGTATGTAAAACTCAGTGATAGCATAGGGGTTCAATGCCAAGATTCTGTCAGGTTGCAAGTACAGAATTGCATGCCAAGTTTGTAATCACATCCTGGTGACAACAAATAAATAAAGTTTTCCCCTAAAGCTATTCCTGAACTATGAGACCTTGTTTTAATCTTCCCACCTGCCGATATACTTTCTTTGATTATACACTTTCATAAATATTTAACCCTTTATACCTTGGCACCAGTGGTGTCAAATTAATTAATTTGATAAGTCGCAAAATAGTTGAGCTAGCTTTATTTATAGTGTCTCAGATAGTGACAGCCCAGACTTGATCTATTTTTGCACGGGCTCCAGTTATGCCCACTAATAATCATTAATATTGACACCTTTAAATTGACTGTTATTCATACCACAGTGAGAGCTGAGATGTGAAATGCGTTATTGCAGACAGCATATCTCCACATATTTTCACAGTCATGGTGGGTTCATCCTGATACTTTTCTAATATTGACACTGTCATTAACGATCATTCTTTATCATTTTCAAAACACACCACTATTCTAAGAACAGGATGATGTTGCATTTATTAAACTATACAGAAATATTTTAACTCTATAATACAACTGCTATTATTCTGGCACAGCCCCAAGGGATTTTTCCATTTGGCTCACGCACTTGTTGGTGAAGTTGAACACCCCTGCTATAGAGTTTGTTAAGAATTTACACACAGTGTTTACATTAACTAAAAAAAGTAATAGATCATCTCACAATAGGTGCATGCATGTGATTCTAACCTGATGGAATATCTCACAGAAGTGAGTGATGGGGTTTTAAGCACAAGAGTAATGAGTCCATAGGCTGTGATGTGGGAGAGGTTGTCGGGGGTGGGCGCATACTGCAGTACTCATGCTTCCATCTGCTCCTTCTTATCGTAGCTCACTCTACGGATGGCTCAGCGGACCCCGGGAGCATTTGGAATAGGGCCCAGTGTTTGCATCCAACATCTCTAGCAATTACTGCATAAACACATTTAAATGAATGCCTGTATTTGGACACTGTGGTGTTGTCATATCAGCTGCTGTTGGCTGTCAACAAACAGCCCATGAAAATGGCTGTTCAAACAATGGAGAGGAGAGAGGCATGACTAGACCGTAAAAATAGTTCCAAGCAATATTTTAGCCACATGTTGGGTAAATGTTTAAATAGGATTGGCATGGTATATGAAAATGTTTTTTTTTCCTGGATGGGGGTGTTATGAAGGCAAAGACCTTCAATGACATGATAATGTGGCACTGAACACAATATATGAGGATATTGCTTGCCAGAATAGTTGAAATTCCATTTGTACACTATAAAAAGAGATAAACTAGAATTGTTACCTACCTGATCTAACCCTTAAAATTAGTTTTGCTGGTGTAACCTTATATAGTCATTTTGATTCAGACATTAAATTATATATTTTTTCTTGAATCACACCAGTTAATTTAGATTACAACATGAAGTACATTTTTGGGTTTTTGGTGTTCTTACATTGATTTCCAAAGTTTCCTGAGAGATGCATCTTGGACTTCATAATGTTCACAGTGTATGAGGAATTGTTTATAATAAAATTAATTAATGCTTTGTAATTTAAATGTAAAAAATTAACAATAAATTTAATCAATTATAATGATATAAATATTTATTTACTTAATATTAATGTTTTTTTTTCTAGTTTCCCTGGTAACACGTTACAATTAGGCACTATATGTTATCAATGCATTAGGAATCATTCACTAACAATTTTCAGCATTTCTTATCTTGTCTAATGTTAATTTATAAATAGCCTTCAGATCATTGTTAATTCGTGTTAGTTCAGAATGCATTAACGTGCACTTTAGCTTTTAATGTTAAAAATGCATTAATATATGTAGAAATTAACATTAACTTAGATTAAATAGTTTACTATTGCGTTGAATATTGTTGCGGTTTACAGCCTTATTGTAAAATGTTTCTCTTTGGCTTTGTCCACTGATCAGCTTCACACCACCTCCACCGTTGACCCCTATGGTGTCTGTGAAGAATGAGTAAATCGAGCAAGTAAAATGATTAAACCAGAGCCACTGGAAGGCTATATATAGAAGACACCTGAACAGCCCCCACACACACATTTGGAAGCATCACAGCAGTCATACAGGATGATGCTATGGTGTCACAGCACTGTTCTTTGTGAGATAATCTCAACTATTACTCACCATTCTCAGCGAGAGGGAGAGAGGAACTGTAAAAATATAAATAGAGCAATGTCTTTTTTTTATCTATATTTAGATAAACCATTACCCATCACTATAGCCCAGATTTAAATTCATCCAGCTAAATGATAACAGATTATTCTTAATTTCTATGTATAATTTTTGGAACTCCTGGAAACTATTTTGCAACAATTTATTTTTCCTTCAGACATCAATAATAATAGTTATAATAAAAAGATTTTGATCAGGCAGTCCACCATATGTGCAATTGACAGTCAAGTTCACTCTGAGCATAATAAAGTATAGAACAAGGGACGGGTATGGGTAAGAGATGGTGTTGAGGGCAATATCAAAAAGCATAAGTGAAAATGACATGTCCAAGCTTCTGATCTGTAACAGTGACAATTTAGCCTGTAATTGGAAAGTTCAGCTTTCCCCAATGTCCAGCTCAGAGAGATGCAGGACAATTCAATTATTTATTGAATAGAATATGGGACTATATAAAAAAATAAATAAATGTGATTTCACGTAAACTTTTAACTTTTAACATTGTAGGGTGGTTGTGTACACACACTGCCGACTCACATTTATGTACAAACACCATGTAAAAGTGAATTTTTCATAATAGGTCCCCTTTAATATTTGTATTTGGAATGATTATTCTCTGCAAAATGTTTGTGTGACAGGGTGGAGGGCGGGGCAGGGTCGTGATGCTACATACCCGGCCCCTAATCAGGCTAATAAAGCCTCACAGAGGGATAAAGACAGACTGGAGACTGCAGTGGGACAGAGAGTGAGATTTACGGGCAGCTGTCCGACACTTCTGTGTGTTTGTCTTTTTTTTTACAATATAAATAATATTTTAATGAAGAACTGAAACAAAAAGACAAACACACAAAGGTGACAGCTGCCCTGAACTAGTGGCGGCAGATCGGCGTGCTGACCGCTTGTTGTGTGCCATGGCACCATGCCCATCTCACGACACGAGTCTGATGGCAGTGCTGAAGTGGTCTCATATGTAGGAGCCTCTGAAAATGCTTCAGTGGGACTGCCGTGGTCCACCTGAACAACTTCAGGCAATAAAGCACTGACTGTGTGGGCTTGCTTGTGAGGCGCGCCATCATAGAGGCTGAGTCTAACCCGAGAAAAGAGATGCTCTGTACCGAGGAGAGCTTGATCTTTTCCCAGTTGACCAGAAGCCCCAACCGGCTAAGGTTCCTGAGTACCAGGTCCCTGTGTGTACACAACAAGTCTCGAGAGTGAGCTATAGCCAGCCAGTCATTGAGACAGATGGATGTGGATTCCAACTTCCCTTAGTGGGGCAAAGGCTGGCTCTGCGACTTCCGTGAAGACACGAGGCGACAGGGACAGACTGAAGGGGAGGACATTGTGCTAGTGCGCCCAGCCCTCGAAGGTGAACCAAAGAAAGGGCCTGTGGTGTGGGGAAACTGAGACATTGAAGTACGCGTCCTTCAGATCTAACGCCGTGAACCAATCATAATGCCGGACGCTTGCTAAAATGTGACTCTTCATATTGAACATGAGTCTGTGCAAGGCACGGTTTAGGTCCAGGATCGGCCGCAACCCTCTGCCTTTCCTTGGTATGATGAAGTAGGTTCTTTAAAACCCCTTCTTCATCTTGGCTGGAGAGACTGGCTGTATCGCATCCTTCCACAGAAGGGTAGTGATCTCCGCAGGCAGGGCAGTTCTTGCCCTGCATTTGATGTAAAATGGATGTCTCTGAACCCGGGTGGGTGCCTGGTGAACTGAATCGCATAGCTGAGTCAGACGTCTTAGGGCGTCAAAAGTCTTCCTTGGGTTCTTGGTGGTGGGCCATGAGGTGGGGGGCATCTGCTTCCTGCAGGGGGCTCTATGCCGGGGACAGGCTGGGAGAAGCGTTGCCGTTGCATTTGCCGCAGGGGTATGCCCCTGGTGGCGAGCAGACGGGGTGCAGGATATGCTGAATGGCCTCCGTCTGCATCCTGACCACCGAGAACTGCTGTGCAAAGTCCTTGATGGTGTTGTGAATAGGCCAGTCTAGGAGACGGGGGCATCAAGGAACAGTACCTTATCAGCCTCCGTCACCTTGACCAAGTTGAGCCATAGGTGGCGCTCCTTGACCACCAATATGGACATCATCTGCCTGAGAGTCCGCACCATGACCTTCGTCGCCCAGAGGGCGAGATCGGTCGCCAAGCGCAGCTCCTCCATCAATCCCTTGTGTAGTTCTCTCAGTGCCTGGCTTGGTGCACTTACAGGAAAGTAATGGCGAGGAGGGCATACATCTACAAGCCCTGGAAGGGAGTCTAGGGCAGTTCCCCCAGGTTGCGGCACTTTGCGGGCTGCCTTATCCACCTGGGGAATCGCTGAGTACCCAATGGCAGCCCCACCATTGAGAGAAGTGAGAGCGGAGGAGTTCAGAAATCGGGTCCGTGCAGTGACTTGGAAGAATGCAGGATGCAGGGCGCAGCCGTGAGCGGCACTCTGAGCCCAGGAACCAATCATCAAGCCAAAAGAGTTCAGGGTGGGGCAGAGGGTTCCACTCCAGCTTGACACTCGCAGCCGCCCAGGCAAGCATGGCCATCAGCTCTGTGTCAGCCTGCGACTGGGCGACCACACCCGAAAGTGGGAGCCAAGTCGAGTCCTCAAGTGTCAGACTGAACCAGCCCACTCTACGATGCTGCTATCGAGAGTTCATCCACTTCACAAGCCCTGAATGTGCCGCAAACTCACCATGAGATGAGCTGGCAGTCTCATCCCATAACTCGATCAGGGAGAACGAGCGTACTGGGGAATGGGAGGTTCATGTGGAGTTACCCGGTGGAGTGGCTCCCATCAGGGCCCCCAAATCAGCCCCAGTGCTAACCGACGTGGCCTCAAAACCGTAGGTAGAAGGACCGAGACGGGGAGACTGCAACGTTGCCATGGTCATGTTCTCGCAGACCATCCATGAATGCTGTCTCCACGTGGGTAGTGCCCAAGCACGTAAGACAGCGATTGTGGCCATCAGAAGTGGAGAGGTAATGACAGCAACCAGGAATAAAGCACAGATGGAAAGGCATCTTTAAAAAGACGCTCTCCATCAGTGCCACTCTTTAGTAGGTGTAACAAGGGTTCGCTTCTCCGAAGGAAGGAGGACACGAAAACGGGGATGAACTCAAGGTAAGGCTTTTAATTCCAAATAATAATGTGGGGGTGAACATAAACTTCTACCATGCAAAACGAATGCTCTTTAAGTTGCCAACACTGGACTGGCGTTGCTCTCTCTCTCGACTGGAGGCACTGGTGCTCTTTTATGCCGCTCTCCCCATACTCACTGAAATTAGAGACAGGTGTTAGACATAATTTAGCTCAGGTGCAAGTGCCCTTACCGCTTTCCCTCTCCGGACGGGCGCTTGACCACGCCCCCGCTGCCACAGTAGGGAAAATATACTCTTTTATCGCAAGAATATATACTCTTTTAGACTGTCGAAGCACCCAGGGGCGTTCTCTTCTTTTATACCCGTATGTTCGGGGAAGTGGCATGCAACTTCCACTCGCCAATTCCCATTGGCCTTTTCTCAAAGATCAGAGGTGTTTTGGGCTCCCAAGGGTGACCCCTAGTGTCATTACATCGACACATCTTCAAGTGAGTGATAGGGAACCAGAGTTAACAACATATTCCACGGGTAGCTAACAAATTCAGCTTCATCTGGTAAGAAAAAAATAATAAAATAATATTTTTCAAATAAAAGTTGTGTAATAATAATAATAATAATAATAATAATAATAATAATAATTATGGCTTAAACATAATTGTATATCAGTTGTATATAGTGATATACATGTATATTTTTACTACATAACGTACATAAACTGTATATACACATACACGCATACAGTATATACACAAACATGCATACATATATACAGTACATGAACAGAAAATAATAATAATTGTTATTTTTATTAGGCTATTATTATGAAAATGTATATACAAGGCATATTTTTTAGAAACTATAAATGTAAGAGTAATATTTAAAAATGGCCATGTAATTTCGTTTGGACACACTTTTAAGTCCCGCCCACAACTAGTTCTATACAAATTCAGATACAGATCATTTTGGCATATGAAAAGATATAGATACAAATACAGATAATGGCTTTGCTGCACACCCCTAGTAGAAACCAGCCATAAAATGGCTTAAACATATTTGTATATCAGTTGTATATTTTGATATACATGTATATTTTCACTACAAAATGTACATACATATACTGTATACATACATACATGCTTATACACACATACATGCATACATATATACAGTACATAAACAGAGACATTAATTACTTCATATTTTTGTAAATAAAAAAGTTAGTGTTTTCCAGATTGTCATCAGACCAGAGTTGCCATGACGACAAAGTGGGATGGCGTGGTGAATGTCACCTTTGCTGTCTAAGCACTCATGTCTGGAGCTCAGGTCTGTGTGTGTGTGTGACGGGGCGCGGAGGATGGCCCCCTGGGCCCCTGCTGCCCTGACGGCCCTGCCACAGCTGCACTCAGGTGAAACTGACGTGGTGGCAGCAGCATGAAAGCTCTAAAAAACAGAAAGAAAATGTCCAGCAATGATCAAAGACTCAGATTATTTTCTTGTTTGCCAAACAGCTTTTGTTGTGTCTAGTTTGCTACTGAAGTAAATAAAATAGATCTCCATTTAGGTTAAAAACCTGGTGCATTGACTTTAATACAGAATGTTTTATGCTTTTTTTACACTGCGTGAAACAATGGTTCCCCTTCTGTCACTCACTCGACGTTGTGTCAATGAAGTGACACTAGTCGTTGATCTTGAGAGCCCGAAACACCTTCAGATCTTGTTGAATTTACATGCAACTCCCCCTGACATACGGGTATAATAGGGAGGCCAGCAGGCAACTTCATTCAGATTTTTTCTTTGGAGCCGTGTGGTTGCACTGCAGCAAGCTGAAGTCGTCTGATCATTCATACACCAGAGAGTTGCTGTTGGATCTATGGTGCTTTCCAACGGTCTATCTCCACTCTGCACTTCGCTGTAGACTACAACCCTGCGCGCTTCGACAGTTCTGTGGAATGTCTTTGTAAAGACGCGTCTTTTTAAAGATGCCGTCTCTGTGCAGTTCCTGGTTGCGGTCGTTACCTCTCTGCCTCTGACGGTCACGAACACTGCCTCACGTGTCTGGCCAATGTCACGATGAGGAAGCGTTCATGGATAGTTCATGTTCTTCTTCCGAGGGAGCGCCTCTTCAGCCGTCCCCCTTCGGCCGACGTGAGTTTCAGGCTTGAGTGGAACCCTCCGTCTGTCCCTGATCACTCACGGATTGATGACTGGTTTCTCGGGTCGGCACGCCGCTCATGGCATCACCACCCTCCAGTTCCATTCTTCCTGGAAGTGCATGACGAGCTGACCTGGTCGTGAAGGGCACCTTTTGCTGCCCGGACCCAATCTTTCAGCTCGTCCGCCCTCACTACACTCGACGGTGGGGTGGCCGAGGGTTATGCCACAATTCCCCAGGTGGATTAGGCGATCGTGGCACATCTGTGCCCGCTGAACGCCGCCACTTGGCGGAATTGGCTGGCACTCCCTTCCCGAGCCTGTAGGACAATGTCGTCTCTTGCAATGAAAGCCTACAGCGCTACCGGTCGGGCTGCCTCTGCCTTGCATGGCATGGCCCTTCTACAAGTGCATCAGGCCAAGGTGCTAAGAGATTTGCACAAGGGTAGTTCTGATCCCGGTGTGCTGCAAGAATTGTGGTCGCCGAAAATTCTTGCCCTACGAGCAATGAAGGTCACAGCGTGAGCCATCAGGCAGGCGATGTCTAAACTCGTGGTCCAGGAGCACCACCTATGGCTGAACCTGGTCGAGATGAGGGAGGCAGACAAGGCATGATTCCTCAGTTCCCCCATCTCCCAGGCCAGACTCTTTGGCGACACTTTCGAGGACTTCACCCAGCAGTTCTCGACGGTAAAGCAACAGACAAAGGCCATACAGCACATCTTGCCCCAGCACGGCTCAAGAGTTCGCACCCTGTCTGTTTGCCATGGCCATTCCCCTGCAGCATCCCAAGCGCAACTGACTCCGCCTCAGCTCGAGCCTCCTACTCGCCCATGGTGTAGAGCCCCCCGCAGGAGAGTGATGCCCCCCGCTTCTTGGCCAACTGCCAAGAGGGCTCCCAAGCGTCCCTGAGATGGGCCACCTGAGGAAGGAACTGACTGCAGGAACCCAGAAGCTGGTGTACAGACCACTCCCACCCCTACTGGAGGGCCGGGAAGTAAATCTTTTGTTCCATTATTTTCTGTCGCTGCACCCCACCTGGGTTGCAGAACACATTTTCAAGAAAAGAGCAGTTTCCTCTCTCCTCAGGTTAAATCGCCGGTGTTCTTGGTTGCCACCCCGCGGCCACTGAAAACCGGGTGATTACAGCCTGCCTTCTCATGCCCTGCTGCACTACACAAACCACATCCCTGGCCAGCCGCCGGTGACGAGTTTCGAAGGACACTCCGAGAGGCCTGCCTCCTCAGTCGCC
Source organism: Moxostoma hubbsi (assembly GCA_032164185.1). Lineage (NCBI taxonomy): Eukaryota > Metazoa > Chordata > Actinopteri > Cypriniformes > Catostomidae > Moxostoma > Moxostoma hubbsi. The sequence goes on from JAVLUX010000009.1 coordinate 19,857,649, forward strand.
GGCCCGCCTTGTGCCAGGCGCATGAAGCAAGGTAAATGCTTGGAGGGTCAAGATACACAAACCACATCCCTGGCCAGCCGCCGGTGACGAGTTTCGAAGGACACTCCGAGAGGCCCGCCTCCTCAGTCGCCGGCCCGCCTTGTGCCAGGCGCATGAAGCAAGGTAAATGCTTGGAGGGTCAAGATTGGTTTGGTTTGAAGAACGCATACTTTCACATCTCAATTTTACCTCGACACAGACCCTTCCCTCCCTTTTGGTCCAACTGAAGTACTTTCAAAGGCTCCTGGGGCATATGGCATCCTCAGAGATGGTCACTCCGCTCGGGTTGATGCATTTGAGACCGCTACAGCACTGGCTCCAGACCCTAGTCCTGAGGCATGCATGGCACCGCGGCACACATCGCGTGGCTCTAACACCCACTGCTCAGCCCTTGGACTGACCTTGCATTGTTGCGGCCAGGAGTCCCCATACAGCAAGTGTCCAGGTGCGTCGTGGTTGCGACGGACGCCTACAAAACTGACTGTTGCGCCGTCTGCAATGGGCATGCAGCTGCTGGCTCCTGGACAGGACCTCACCTCCATTGGCACATCAACTGCCTTGAGTTGCTGGTGATACTGCTCGCCCTGCGGAGGCTATGGTCAACACCACGACGGTGGCCTACATAAACTGCCAAGGCGGTTAACACTCCCGTCTCATGTCACAACTCGCAAGTATTCTACTCCTCTGGAGCCAGCGGTGGCTGAGGCTGTTGCATGCCACTCACATCCCTGGCAACATCAACGTCACAGCAGATGCACTGTCATGGCAGGTAACGCTTAGGGGAGAGTGGAGACTTCACCCTCAGGTGGTCCAGCTAATTTGGAGTCGATTCGGCAAGGCACATGGTAGACCTGTTCGCCTCCCAGGAATCCTCCCACTGCCCGCTCTGGTATGCCTTGACGAGAGCTCCCCTAGGCACAGATGCGCTGGCACATGGCTGGCCGAGTGCTGTGCAAATATGCGTTCCCCCCAGTGAGCCTACTTGCACAGGTTCTGTACAAGGTCAGGGAGGACAATGAGCAGGTCACCCTCGTGGCCCACTCAGACCTGGTTCCCGGACCTCACACTCCTTGTGACTGCTCCGCCCTAGCGAAATCCCCTGAGGAAGGACTTTCTTTCTCAGGGACAGGGCACCCTCTGGCACTCACATCCTGACCTCTGGAATCACCATGTCTGGTCCCTGGATACGACACGGCAAACCTAACTGGTCTACCGCCTGCTGTGGTTAACACGATCACTCAGGCCAGAGCCCCCTCTACAAGGCAGCTCTGCTCCCCCTTCCGGTGGAGGCAGACCCAGGCTTATCATTGCTGTGTCCGGTGCGTGCTTTGCGCATCTATTTGGATCGGGGTCACTCTGCCCCGGTCGCTGTTTTTGTAGAATCCCCCCCCCCCCCCCCCCCCCATGAAGGGCAGGACTTCTGTGACTTCCATTCAGTTATTGTGTAATTTCGTATATGGGACCCCTAGTGTCACTTCATCGACACAACGTCAAGTGAGTGACAGAAGGGGAATGTCTCGGTTTCTGTCGTAACCTCCGTTCCCTGATGGACGGAACGAGACGTTGTGTCCCTCTTGCCACAGACAGAACTTTACGGCAGTAACGGCCAGGACCTTGTCTCAGCTCCTCAGTGCAAACCCTGAATGAACTTGCCTGCTGGCTTCCCTTTTATACCCGTATGTTGGGGGGAGTGGCATGCAAATTCAACTCACCAATTTTCATTGGCCTTTTCTCAAAATCTGAAGGTGCTTCGGCTCTCAAGATCAACCCCAAGTGTCACTTCATCAACACATCTGGTTCCCTCCATCAGGGAACGGAGGTTACAACAGTAACCGAGATGTCTAAAGCCACTTTTAACTCTGGGTTAAAGTGACAATTCACTCAAAATATTAGAAATCTCTCATCATTAACCCCTGTGCCAGCTCAAACTTCTACACAAATAAATTTTGAAGGATATTTAATGTGTTTTTGTCCATAAAAAGTAAGTAAATGTGATCCAAAACATTCAAACTCCAAAAGGACATAAAAGCAGCATAGGTAATCCATATGACTCAAGTGCTTTAATCCATGTCTTCTGCAGAGACACCATCAGTTTTGGGTGAAAAACAGACCAATATTAAAAGAAATATAAAAAATGAAAAATATTGAGGTTACAGTGAGGCACTTACAATAGAAGAGAAGTGAATGGGACCAATTTTTGGAAAGTTTAAAGGCAGAAATGTGGAGCTTTAAATATGATAAAAGTACTGTAACGTGTATTAAATTGTAATTTTTACAGTTGTTTTGGGGTTTTAGGGTTTGTTGACATTACATTGTCATGGCAACAACGATGATATAACTTTACACAGAAAAGGTTAGAAAGTGATTTAATATCATTAAAATAATGTTAATACACTTATTGTTAATGCCTTGTGGATATACTTTTGAAATAGGACATATTTTAACATTTACGAATTGGCTCCATTTACCTCTATTGTAAGTGCCTCGCTGTAACCCAGATTTTAGCTTTTATTTTTTAAAGAAAACGAGGGGCAAGTCAAAATTGATTTTTTTGATAATCAATATCATGCCACAAATTCTGTTGATTGATCTTAACTTGTATTGAACCCAGAATATTCATCTAAGTTAATATTCACTATAAATCTTTACATTCACAATTACCTTGGCATGTTCATGAGAAAACTTCGTTTACACTTTCCCATGCTTGACACATGCGCGGAACGTGCGTACAGCGCAAAGTTTCACACTTGTAATTTTGTAACGGGGTTTCAACACCCTGCATTATAAAAAGACTGCTTTTAACCCTGGGTTATAAAACCCTGGTCCAGGGCAGGGTAAGCCCCACAGTTATTTAGCAACAGACAGCCATTCAAAAACTGAACATAAATCTGCAAATAAGAACATAAACCTAAGGTTTACATATGTGCGTGTGAAATCTCAAAATGTAAATACCCAGGATTATGTTAACCCAAGGAATGTAAAAAGCTTATTAGTGTCTGTACTTCAGGGAGTTGTGAAGGTATTGTTATGGCTCACTTGACAGAGCTCCAGTAGCATAAATCACATTCTTTGATCAATATTTTGAGGGAACAACCTGATGCCACTTACTTGAATTTCCAAGGATTCATTATTTTAATTCTTTCTGAGTTTTCCTTTCTATTTAATCACATGAATTAGACCTCCCTGTTTTCTTGGCATTTAAACATGGTAAAGACTCAAAAGCTGGTCTCTGCTCTATTAAAGGCTATTGTTTAAAGAAATGCCTTTGTGTCATGTTTGATGTGAGGCGGGTAATAGATTATGCATTATTTCAGGCCCTTTGGGAGTACTAGTCCGTCTCAGCATTCGTTAATGCAGGAGGCCCCTGTAGACCTGCTGGGTTATGTTCTTCTATGTGTGGCCAGCATCTCTGACAGATCATTATTGGCCATCATGCAGAGTGATGGACTGCAAGGACCAAGCTTGTATTCAATTCATGCGCTGTTATTGAGAAAGAGAAGTAGCATTTTTCAGCGACTTTTTATTAGAATGATCAGAGAGAAGCAAATAGAAGTACACAATGTTCACAATATCACAAAGATATTTGTGCTGATGTGTGGAGTGGAACTACAGCCCATTACTGGACACTGCAGCCAATTACTGGACACTGCAGCTTACATTGTTAGTCATGTTGCTTTATTTAAGATATTATATATCAGTATAATTATTTTAGAATATCATTTTGTGTGCTTCACCAGTTTTAATTTATTTAATGTTTTTGTATCATTGTGCTTCTTACGATGAGAAAATTGATGCACATGTTTCTGTATTTCTTTTGTAAACTGGTTTGATTTGAATTTACAAATCAATTTATGTTCATTACTCCAAAATATTGCAAAAAAGAACAAACACTTCACAGGAAATGCGTCACCTGTCAACATTATAGACACCAGTTAGATTATACAGGTTGAAGATAACAGTTTGATAAGACAACAAAGCAAATTTATCATACTTTTTATTTTGCATCAGCAAGATGAGTCTTGGGTAAAAGTTTATGAACAGGATAAAGTAGCATAAAAATTACAACAATTCTATTTCAAATTCTGCACATTTATTAATAAATAACCATATTTACAGTTTTGAGTCAGCATGAATGCCAATAAATGAGTCTTCTTCCATGTTGCTGATTCTGAAATGGGCATGCCCATCTCCTCCAACATGCACCTCTTTCCCAGTGCATCTGCTTATTCCTTCTGTCAAGAGATGACATCAACATGTTTCTGTGAAGAAAATTTTTGATTATAAACTCTGAACTCTTTTTATAATTTGATCTCATTATTAAGTTAGCATGTATAACATATCTTTGCAATGAAGCTGTTAAGTATAAACCCTGCCATCTTTATAGGTAGAGTCAGAATTGATGGGAATGGGCTTAGTGGATCCATTACTGTAGCTGGGAGGTCAAATCCAGTCATTTTGGCCCTGGAAAATTAGAAAGTGAACAAAGATGAGGAGAGAAAACTTTTGATTTGATTTTGTTTTCTCTGTAGACTGAGCCTGATTATCTACCTGTCCATTCACAATGTTGCAGTCCCAACAGTAGCTGGACATTACACTGGTATTTCCATAGGGGTGGGCCAACATCAGACCTACAGCCATAACATACCCAATAACATTGTGACTAACTATTAAAGTCTTTGCCACCTTTATACCGATGTTCTTACATTAGTTGAATATAAATTAATGGAAATACCTCTTGATAGATGAAAGCCCTTGAGCCAGAGGGAAACCATTAGGTGTTGAGATTATTGAGAATGACAAAAATAGCAGAAAGATCACCAGGCCACATCTTGCAGGCATCCAATCTGAATCCAGCCTCACTGATATCAATCAACTTATTCATGAAGCAAACCACATTACCTCGCACATAGTCCTTCTCCAAAGACATGTCCAGAAGACCAACCAGATGACATTTTCTCACCTGTCAACATTATGATAATCAGATTTATATACATCTGAAGTTGAAGATAACATGCAGTTTGATAAGACAACAAAGCAAATTTATCATATTTGGTAAAAATCACATCAGTTAATGTTTCCACTGCCAGTGTTGCAATTACCATCACTGAAGTCCAAATATGAGTAGGGAACTGTGGGGAAATCCTTGTTGTCGGCATTGAAATACAATCCACAGCTTGAGTGTGTACCTGCTCCACACAAATGGTTGACAACTGCATCCCAATAGATGTAGATTCACCTACAAGAACAAACATTAGACAGTACATCAGAAAGCAAGAACATTCAAATTCTTATTTGTTATTTATATGTTGTAATTTACAGTATAGTTGCATGTACTCCAACATTGTTGCACCTAGTGATCATTTCTCTCAGCTCATCTTCATTTCCTGATCTGGAACACAAATTGTTGCCAAATGGTTGATATATCTGCCACCAAGGATGCCAGGAGTTTGTGACAACAATGCTTTCACTTGGAGGGGAGATTGGAAATGGTTTATGAGTTAACCTAAGGTTTCATGTGACATTATCATGAAACATAAACCCACTTATTTTTAGGGATGAACTGAGCAAAGCTCAGCCAGAATAATGCTGCCAAGATTAGAAGCTTCATCCTTCTGTTGTTCAGAAAGAAATCTAAAACAAAATAAATAGAAAGTAAACATTTTCCCCTGACCAATCAAGTACCGGATAAGTGCTCAATTTTAGAAGTTCTGGATAACCACTTTGAACAGATGCAAAACATAGTCAATTTCCCACAAAATGAACTAAAAATACAAACTTATATAAATAATCTTATCAATATTTACATATTAAGTTATAAAACACAGTTATGCAACAATGCAACAATTATTAATTTATTATATAAACCCTGGCCCTCAGAACTTTGATGATCAAATGACCAAACGACCAGAATAGGTTTTGTGGAATGTGTTTAAACATGCAGAACGTGATGAAATACCTCAACATTTGACCCCATCAAATACATATGCACTGTGGTATAGAAGCAAGGCATACACACAATGTAAATAGCTAATTGACAAGGTTTATTAAAGTTTTTAAAGAGACTAGGATTTGTGAGAAAATACTGGAGAATAAACCTGGACTCCACCTCAAACAATTAAGACTTGACTATGTCAGACTTGTGAACATGTGAAAAAAAGTAAAAAGATCAAACTGGAATTCAAATGGTATGTATCCTGAATATGTACTGTATACTGTATAATACCATGTTTGGTCAGACAGGGAGTATTGCAACACTACTTTCCAATGTTCTTCTACTCTGGAGTTGATCTAAAGTAGGTTGTTGATCTTGGTGGAGAGCCTAATTCAAGTAAGAGAAAACGGTAAAGTTTCAATATAAATTATATGCTTTTAGTCATTTGAAGGTAGTGCGATAAACTGCACCTGTGGTTCCCCGTCTATCGCTCACTTCAACGTCGTGTCGAAGAAGCGACAATAGGGGTCTTACTTGAGCGCCAAATATGCCTCTGATCTCTGAAAAAAGGCCAATGAGAGTTGGCGAACAGTATTTGCATACCCTGCCCCCGGACATACAGGTACAAAAGCGAGGGGAATACGCTCGTTCATTCAGAAATTTTCTTCGGAGCCGATGGTCATGTATGCGGCCAGCTGCGAGTCACACACACCAGATTCCTGCTTCTGATCCACTCACGCTCTGTTTGCTGTTGGATCTACGGCACACTTCAGTGGCTTTCTCCTTCTCTGCACGGCAGTGCAGTTTGCCCCTGGGCGCTTCGACAGTGCAGAGAATTGAAAGAGTTACATTGAAAGAGTGATTTTCACTGTAAAAGAGTTTATTTCTCTGAAAGAGCATTACACAGCGGCGTTGAACGTCCTTTTCAGGACGCGTCTTTATAAAGATGTCATTTCCGCCCCTGTGTAGTTTCTGGATGCGGTGATTTCTCCCCACCTCTCACGGTCATAAAAGCTGCCTCACGTGCCTGGGCTGCGATCACACGCAGGCAGCGTTTTATGAATGGTTCATGTTCTTAGTGTGAGAACATAGCCATGGCAACATTGCGGTCGCGCGGCTTTCTTTTGTCATGAGAGTAAGCCACTTCAGCCGCCCCCCCTCGCCTCCTCCCTACGGGATGATGCAGGCGCCGCGGGCGATGAAGGCGATTTGGGGACAATGATGGGCTCTGTTCGCCGGGTAAACCCCCTCGAACTGCCCGCCTCCCCGGCACGCCACCTTTGGGTCTGCTCGCCCAGCCTAAGCCTGACGCACGGAGGTCCGCTATGCTTTCCCGGGCTACTTGATCGGTCCCGATCGCGCTCACAGCCGCACAACCCCCCCCCCCCCCCCGGTTCCTTTCTTCTCGGAAGTGCATGATGAGTTGAGCAAAGCCACAGCTTCTTCACTCCTCTGCTCTCACTACCCTTGCGGTGGAACGGTCCCAGACCACTTCCGCCCTGCACGCCATGGCCCTTCCTGAAACCAACGCCAGGCCAAGGCACTTCAAACTTGCACTTGGGTAGTCCTGTTCTTGATGTGCTGCAGGAACTGCGCTGGATGACCAACCACACCCCCGGGCCACGGAGGTCAGAAGTGCCGGCACTCGAACAGGCGATGGCCACCCTTGTGGTCCAGAAACGCATCTATGGACTGGACCAGGTAGAAATGCAGGAGGTAGACAAGGCACACCTTCTCCCACACCCCCATCTCCCAGCTCCGTCCATTCGTAACCATTTGTTGGCGACTTTGCCCAGCAGTCCTCAACGGTGAAGCAGTCCTGAGTACATCTTACATTCTGCCCCACCGCAAGCCTGCCGCCATGGGCCATGCCCTGTCTGCTCGCCGAGGGCGTCCTCCTGCGGCTATGAAACACCCTGCTCCGCCTCAACCCGGGCCCAGCTCTCAGACCCAGCATCGAGCACTCTGCAGGAAGCAGATGCCTCCGTCTCACGGACCCCCTCGAGAACCCAGAAGGCTCCCAGGCAGTCCGTAGACGCTCAACCCAGGGACCAAGACGTTAGCTCCGGAGATGTTAAGACCGCTCCATCCCCGGTGGAGGGCCGGGAGGAGAATTTTTTGTTGAATTAGTTTTCACATTCTCATTCTCAGTAACAGAGCTATTTCCTTTTGTCTCTGGGTCACCTGGCCCGCAAATGCCGTTCTCACGGCACTCTGCCGCGACATCTCAGCAGTCCCGGCATCCTGGACATGGACCACCTGCCTCCAGCCCCCACGATAGTTCCCCGGCCGGCCGGTTCCGTCGAGTCTAGAGGACGCCTACCCTGAACCTCCACCTGCCGGGTGTGCGGAGCAAGGTAAGTGCTTAAGTCTTTTCTCAGCACCAGAGCCTGCACATGGCGCTTTACCTGCTCCGCCCCGCTGCGAAGCCCTGCCGGGTATGTCAAAAATAATCGTCCCCTTGGTGCCCCTAGTGCGGAGTTGGACGCGTGTCTCTCACTTCCCAATCCGTCTCGCTGGCTGGCCCAGACCATCTGACTCGGTTACGCAATTCAGATCGCCAGGCTTCCGCCCCCCCTCCCCGCAGTACACGGCGTACATGCCAAGTCCCTGCGCGCGGAAATCGCTACTCTCTTATTCAAAGACGCGATAGAGCCTGTCCCTCCAACCGAGATGAAGAAGGGTCTCTACAGCCCTTACTTCATCATACCCAAGAAAGGCGGCAGCTTACGACTGCTCTTGGACTTGCAAGTTCTCAACCAAGCGTTGCACAAACTCCCGTTCAAACTCACGCAGAAACATATCTTAATCTGCGTTCGACATCTAGATTGGTCCGCAGCGGTAGACCTGAAGGACGTGTACTTCCACGTCTCAATTTTACCTCGACACCGCCCCTTTCTGCGGTTCGCGTTTGATGGGCAGGCGTATCAGTACAAGTCCTCCCCTTCGGCATGTCTCTGTCCCCTCACGTCTTCACGGAAGTCACAGAGGCAGCTCTTGCCCCGCTCCGAGAAGCCAGCATCCGCATACTCAATTACCTCGATGAATGGCTCATTCTGGCCCACTCACGAGAGTTACTATGCACTCACAGAGACCTGGTGCTTAAGCACCTCAGCCGTTTGGGGCTTCAGGTCAACTGGGAAAAGAGTAAGCTTACTCCAGTTCAGAGCATCTCTTTTTTCAGCATGGAGTTTGACTCGGTCTCAATGTTTGCACATCTCCTCAACGTGCGTGCGCAGTCAGTGTTGAGGTGCCCCGCCGTTTTCAGGCCGGGCACAATGGTCCCCTTAAAACATTCCCAGAGGCTCCTGGGGCATAGGGCATCCTCCGCGGTGGACGCGCTGCTGGGGTTGATGCATATGAGACCGCTTCAGCACTGGCTTCAGACTCGAGTCCCGAGATGAGCATCGGGCCGTGGCACCACAGTGTGACAATCACTCCCACCAGCCGCCAAACATCCAAACCCTGGACAGACCTCTGTTTCTTACGGGCAAGAGTACCCTTACAGCAGGTGTCCCGACGCGTCCTGGTCACGACCGACGCCTCCAGATCGGGTTGGGGTGCTGTATGCAATGGGCACGCAGTAGCAGGCCGTTGGAAAGGGGCCCAGCTGCGTTGGTACATCAACTGCCTCGAGTTGTTGACCGTCCTTTTGGCCCTGCGGAAGATTTTCCCGTTAGTTCGAGACAAACATATCCTGATCAGGTCGGACAGCACCACTGCGGTGGCATACATAAATCACCAAGGCGGCATATGCTTCCGCCACATGTCACAACTCGCACGTCGTCTCCTCCTTTGGAGCTGCCACTCACATCCCCGGCAACCTCAGTGTGATAACGGACGTGCTGTCACGACAACGCTTGCCTGGCGGAGAGTGGAGGCTTCACCCCCACTCGGTTCAGCTGATCTGGGGACGGTTCGGCAAGGCCCAGGTAAACCTGTTGCCTCCCGAGAGACCTCCCACTGCCCGCTCTGGTACGCCCGCTCAGAGGCTCCCCTCGGGGCAGATGCACTGGTACACATCTGGCCAGTGGGGCTGCGCATTTCCCCCAGTGAGCCGTCTTGCACAGGTGCTGTGCAAGGTCAGGGAGGACGAGGAACAAGTCACTCTTGTGGCTCCCTACTGGCCAACCCAGGCCCGGTTCTCGGACCTTGTACTCCTCGCGACAGACCCTCCCTGGCGAGTTCCCCTGAGGAAAGACCTTCTTTCTCAGGGACGGGGCACACTCTGGCATCCGCATCCAGACCTTTGGAACCTCCACGTCTGGTCCCTGGACGGGACGCGGAAGATCTAGCTGGTCTACCACCTACAGTCGTAGCCATGATCAACCAAGCCAGAGCCCCATCTACCAGGCAACGCTATGCCCTGAAATGGCGTCTGTTCATGAATTGGTGTTCTTCCCGGGCAGAAGACCCACAGAGGTGCGCAGTTAGGTCAGTGCTCCTGTTCCTACAGGAGAGGTTGGAGGGGAGGCTGTCCCCTTCCACCTTGAAGGTGTATGTTGCCGCTATCGCAGCTCACCACAACCCAGTAGACAGCAAGTCCCTGGGTAAGCACGACTTAATCGTCAGGTTCCTAAGAGGTGCCCGGAGGCTAAATCCCTCCCGGCCAAACCTGTTTCCCTCCTGGGATCTCTCGGTGGTCCCCAGAGTCTGTGCCGTGAGAACGGCATTTGCGGGCCTGGTGACCCAGAGAGAAAAGGAAATAGCTCTGTTACTGAGAATGAGAATGTGAAAACTAATTCAACAAAAAATTGTCCTCCCGGCCCTCCACCAGGGATGGAGCGGTCTTACCATCTCTGGTGCTAACGTCTTGGTCCCTGGGTTGAGCATCTAAGGAGCACCTGGGAGCCTTCTGGGTCCTCGAGGGGGTCCGTGAGACGGGGGTGTCTGCTTGCTGCGGAGTGCTTGACGCTGGGGCTGAGAGCTGGGCCCGGGTTGAGGCGGAGCAGGGTGTTTCATAGCCGCAGGAGGATGCCCTCGGCGAGCAGACAGGGCATGGCCAATGGCGGCAGGCTTGCGGCGGGGCAGAATGTAAGATGTACTCAGGACTGCTGGGCAAAGTCGCCAATGGTGGTGCCGAATGGACGGAGCTGGGAGATCCCCCTCCGAGCCGCTAGAATCAGTTGGCTCAGGGCCCTCTCTTTAAAGATGGCCCTGCTGATCACACTCGCTTCCATCAAGAGGGTCGGGGACCTGCAAGCGTTCTCTACTAACAACACTTGCCTGGAGTTTGGTCCGGCAGACACATATGTGATCCTAAGACCTCGACCAGGCCTTGGGTATGTGCCCAAGGTTCCTACCACGCCCATCGGAGATCAGGTAGTGAACCTGCAAGCGCTGCCCTGGGAGGAGACAGACACAGCCCCCTCACTGCTGTGTCCGGTACATGCTTTGCGGGCCTACCTGGAACGCACCCAGAGCTTCAGACACTCTGAGCAGCTCTTTGTCTGCTTTTGGGGGACAGCAGAAAGGAAACGCTGTCTCCAAACAGAGGCTGTCCCACTGGGTGGTGGACGCCATTCTGTTGGCCTATCACACCCAGGCCATGCCAGTCCCCCCTACGGTTTCGAGCCCACACTACCAGGAGTGTGGCATCGTCATGGGCACTGGCTAGGGGCAAATCCCTAGCAGACATTTGCAGAGCTGTGGGCTGTGCAACACCCAACACCTTTGCGAGGTTTTACAATCTCAGGGTTGAGTCAGTCTCGTCCCGTGTTTTCTCAGGTCCGAGCCCATAGAACTCGGTACACGTCGACGGTCTGACCGGGTGAATTGCTTGCATCCAGTGCCCTTTCCCTCGGCCGAGGTAAAACAGTGCGCCTTCTTCCCAGGAGACCCCTCTTAGGTTCCTGGTCAATTCCTCCCTAGCCTCTTGGGTCCGCAGTTCAGCGGAGGAACTCGCCGACCCAGTCCACTACGGGTACCCCAGGCTACCCCTTCTGGAATAGGGGCTCCACAGATCAGGCCTCCTACGCGGACTCCTCCTGTGTGTACTTCTGCGGTACGGTCACCTTACGAGCTGACCCGCGTCTCCCTTAGGCAGTCCTTCGCTGCCCTCCGGTCACCGTGTTGTAGCAACTCCCCCCTCCTCGAGGTTGGATCTACCACCATGCCATTCTTTCCCACATGTGACCGAAGAGGCCATGTGATGTATTTTGCCAACTTTACCTCCCCTTTCGGGCGGGTGTGGCCTCTGCAGGGTCTTTTCCCCCTGAAAAAATAGGAATTCGGGTAAGACCCCCTTCCCTCGATGCGGTAAGGGCCCCGGCTGCTCTTGCTCTATGCCGAGATACATAGAGAGAAAAGAGGCCCAGCCAGGCTTGGCCTGTTCCCTAGTTTGGAAGCGTCGCCTTGTTCCCCTCTAGGGTAACCAAAAGGATTCCGACGACTTTTTTGGGGCATTGGGGAAGGGTACGTGCAGTCTGAAACAAAGTTGGTTGCTTGTGCACATGAAATACCTGCATCTGTGTCAGCAGTACACGTACACGGCTCAGCGCATGGCGTGATTTGAAGTGGACCCCTAGTGTCGCTTCTTTGACACGACGTCGAAGTGAGCGACAGACGGGGAGCGTCTCGGTTACGTATGTAACCTCCGTTCCCTGATGGAGGGAATGAGACGTTGTGTCCTCCCGGCCACATTTCATCCTCCTGGCGTATTTCACTCGCCTTTGTACCTGTATGTCCAGGGGCGGGGTATGCAAATACTGTTCGCCAACTCTCATTGGCATGTTTTCATAGATCAGAGGCATATTCAGTGCTCAAGAGAGACCCCTAGTGTCGCTTCTTCGACACGACGTCTCGCTCCCTCCATCAGGGAACGGAGGTTACATATGTAACTGAGACGTTACTCTGATATAACATTTGTGTGAACTTGAGGGCAATTGACTTCATGCATTCATTAATAATGAGTTTTGGGAACAGGTTTTGTTGAAACTGATTGCAATAATGGAATGGAAAAGGGGAATGTATTTATGAACCCCTATTCTGAGAACATCCCAAAAAGTACTAAAGTATTCAGAGTACATAAAAGTACAATGTTTATCCAAAAGACTATCTGGTTTTGATGGCAAAATGGTATGATTGATTTGACAATTGAAGAATTTAGCAGTCCCTAGCATAGTAAGAATTCTATTTGCCACAATTATGACTTTTTAGACAGAACAGTTTACTGTCCTCTACCTCCCTCTGATGTCCACTTCTTAGACTGGGCCCATGCCCACTTCTTTGACCTTTCACGGTTCTTCTGTCTTGCAGTCTACTGCTCAATATGGACAGTTTGCAAATGGCCACATACAATTTTATGTATGTAACCAATTGTTTTAATATAATACGAAAAAAATTAACATTTAAAAAAAAATTTTTATGATATTATTAAGAGATCTGAAAATGAACTACTTGTAAAATAGTAACAATTAAGCATTTGTTTTATAATCCATATATTGAAGTCAATATTAACAGTTATTAACTTATGGCAATTCATGCATTAACTCACATTATTGATGTTACCTTCTTGTATAGTAATACCCATATTTGTCCCATAACAAATTGTGCTTACATAGTGAGGGTCGTGCAGCGTTTATTAGTGTGGTGGTTCAGAGATTTATGTAAGGTCTGTGAGAAGGACATAGTAAATGTCACATGTTCACTTCTCAGGCCATGTGCTGATAACAGCTGAATCACAAAACTGTTGAAGTTGCTGATTGGACAAAAAAATTGTTCTCTCTGTATATATTGTGCATGAACCCATGTTAACTTACCTGTTTTTTTCTGAACCAGGAAGGATGAAGCTTCTAATCTTGGCAGCGCTTTTTGGGCTGAGCTTTGCTCAGTTCAACCCTAACACAAAAGATGGAAGAACTTCCATAGTCCACCTGTTTGAGTGGCGCTGGGCAGATATTGCTGCAGAGTGTGAGCGATATCTTGCACCAAACGGCTTCGGTGGAGTTCAGGTAAGCAATTTTATTACATTTAGAATAATAAATGATTTCAAGTATCATTAAATGTTTAATTTTCTTCAATTAAATTTCCCATTTTAGATCTCCCCTCCAAGTGAGAGCATTGTTGTCACAAGCCCCTGGCATCCTTGGTGGCAGAGATATCAACCAATTGGCTACAATTTGTGTTCCAGATCAGGAAATGAAAATGAACTGAGAGACATGATCACTAGGTGCAACAATGTTGGGGTATGTGCAACAATATATAACAACATATAAAGAAAATTGTTTTCCAAACATGTGAATGTTCTTTCTTTTCCACACTTGTGGCAATGTACTGTCTAATGTTTGTTCTTGTAGGTGAACATCTATGTGGATGCAGTCATCAACCATATGTGTGGAGCAGGTGGTGGAGCAGGTACACACTCAAGCTGTGGGTCATATTTCGATGCCAACAAAAAGGATTTCCCCACAGTTCCCTACTCAGGTTTGGACTTCAATGATGGCAAATGCAACACTGGCAGTGGAAACATTGAGAACTACAATGATGTCAATCAAGTATGAGAAATTTAATTTGTTGTTTTATCAATCAAACATTTTGAAGCTCCAATGTATATATATGTATGTATCTGATATCTATATCATTGACAGGTGAGAAACTGTCGTCTGGTTGGTCTTCTGGACCTGTCTTTGGAGAAGGACTATGTGCGAGGTAAGGTGGCAGGCTTCATGAACAAGCTGATCGATATGGGTGTTGCTGGGTTTAGAGTGGACGCCTGCAAGCATATGTGGCCTGGTGATCTTTCTGCTGTTTATGGCAGTCTCAATAATCTCAACACCAAATGGTTTCCCTCTGGCTCCAGGCCTTTCATCTTTCAGGAGGTATTTTCAATAATTTCTATTCAACTAATGGAAAAACATTGGTATAAAAGTGGCAAAGACTATAACAGAAAGTCACACTGTTATTGATTATGTTATTAGGTTATTGATCTAGGTGGGGAGCCCATCACATCAAATGAGTACTTTGGTATTGGAAGGGTTACTGAGTTCAAGTATGGCGCCAAGCTGGGCAATGTCATCCGCAAATGGAATGGAGAAAAACTGTCGTTCCTCAAGTATGAAAGCAGTGGATTTTCATTATAAAATGAAATCAGAGACATACAGTATATTAATTGATTTGAAATTTTTCATTGTTCAATTGACAAGTGAACTACATATTGTGTCAGGAACTGGGGTGAGGGATGGGGAATGATGCCCACTGACAAAGCCCTGGTGTTTATTGACAACCACGATAACCAGAGAGGACATGGTGCTGGAGGTGCATCTATTGTCACATTCTGGGATTCCAGGTAAAACTTAAATCAAATCTAAAATGACCAATGCAACATATGCTAGTCACATGAAAACTGAATTGTTGTTCTAACCTGAACACCCTGTATTCATTTTGTCAAGACTTTACAAAATGGCTGTTGGTCTGATGTTGGCCCACCCGTATGGAGTTACCAGAGTAATGTCTAGCTACCGCTGGGATCGTAACATTGTGAATGGACAGGTACTGTAGATGATCATGCTCAGTCTGCGGAAACAGATTCATGCCTAAGAATTTATTTCCTTATCATTGTTTACTTTCTCATTGCCCAGGACCAAAATGACTGGATTGGACCTCCCAGCAACAGTGATGGATCCACTAAGCCCGTCCCCATCAACCCAGATTCTACCTGTGGAGATGGCTGGGTTTGTGAGCACAGATGGCGTCAGATCAAGTGAGTTCCAACAGTTTAATTGCATAGATATGTTATACATGCTGACAAACTTCATAATCAGCTCAAATTATAAAGAAAATTGAGAGTTTATAATCAAAACCCAACTTTTCTTCACAGAAACATGGTGATCTTCCGTAACGTTGTTAATGGACAGTCATTTGCTAACTGGTGGGACAACCAGAACAACCAGATTGCTTTCAGCCGTGGTAATCGTGGGTTCATTGTCATCAACAATGATGACTGGTAAGAATTTACTTTTTTAAAGACAGGTAGAACTTTATTTGGTAACACTTTACCATAAGGTTTAATTTGTTAACATTAGTGAATCCATTAGGTATCACGAACAAACAATTAACATTATATTGTTTACATAATTTATTTATCTTTGTTAATGTTAGCTATTAAAAATACAATTGATCGTTGCTATTTCATGTTAGTTCATAGTGCATTAACTAACTTTACCATATACAACTTTTAATTTTTTTAGTTCACGTTAACTAATGTTAACAAACTGAACCTTATTGCAGTGTTACCCTTTACTTTTATTGAGAGTCCTAGACATTTATTAAAAAGCTATGTTTGCATATTCACAGTTAACAGCATCTTATAATCTATAATATTAACTTTGTTCTCTAGGGATCTGGATGTGACCCTAAACACTGGCATGCCAGGAGGCACCTACTGTGATGTTATCTCTGGACAGAAAGAAGGAGGCAGATGCACTGGGAAAGAGGTGCAGGTTGGAGGAGATGGACGTGCTTACTTCAGAATCAGCAACATGGAAGAAGACCCATTTATTGCCATCCATGCTGACTCAAAATTGTAAAAGTTCAACAGTATAAACATATATTTGAAATATATGAAATATAATAAATGGCAACGATAATAATTCATTATCTTTACATTTTTATTCTTAACAACAAAACAGGAGTATCAACAACAACTGTTTATTTGACAATAAAAAATGTAATGTTATTTATTTTATTTTTTTAAATGACAGATATAAGCAAATATTATGTCAAAACATGAATAAAGATGAGCAGGCCCTTATTCATAGGAATCCATATATAATCATAATGACAAAAAGTCATTTGGACAATATTCCAGTGTATTTAAACCACATTGTTAATTTTGCAATGTGTCATTTACATTTAAAATTGAATTCTGTTATTGTGAGGAAGTGCACCAGCACCACCATGAGACAGGACAATGTTACAGGCTGAATAATACATTGTAGTTATCTTGAGAATACTTCTAGTTATTTTGAGGACATACAGTTAATGACCAGAATACTATCACTGAAATACGTTGTCATCTGATTGGACAACTTTGAACCGTTAATTCAGTTTGGATATAGCTAATCAAACTAATGCATGTCTGCAATGTGCAAGTTAATGAACAGTGACTGGATTTAATTGCATTTGGATAAGGACAATGCCTACAAACTTTGTAAACACTCATTAGTTTGACATCTGGGTGTGTTTTTGGACACACACTAAAAACATCCATCAGTAAAGCATTTGTTGTGAGATGGTGGTATTTACATTGACATGTCATTAATCTTTACAAAATGAGCACAGGACTGTCAGTGAAATCTTCTCTCATGTTGTCCCAAAAATGCTTGGTAAATACATGGAACCACTGGTGGTGGTTGAGGAGATTCCCCCATACTATGTAAAGCACTTTGAGTGCCTTTAAAGTGCTATATAAATGAAAGGAATTATGAACAATTGGAAATGTCTGTGTTCCCTTCACCAACAGAGGACATATTAAACATAATTTATAAATGTGTAATACTGATCAATAGATCTATAATATTGATTTAGTAAATATGAATATAAAATATCACATATGCACTACAGTTTTTCTTTTACATAAAAAGGATACAGGGCTGTTGATATAGACAGATGTCATGGTAGATCTTTGTAAAACGGGAAGATATAATATGGACTGAGGCACGTGCGGGTGGATGGAAAGTTATCCATGAAAGTACAGATGGAATCAATTTAATGATCCCATTTCACAGTAGTCATCTGGAAACAGGCTTTGCTTTCATGGCCGCAAGCAGAAAGACATGTTACCGAGGGGAACATTCTTCTCTTTCTTTCAGTCTGACTGTCATTTTCTTTCTATTTCTCTCTCTTTTCCTCCCATCCAGCGCTGGACTGGCAATCTGGCACACCGGGAATTTTCCCGGTGGGCCGACGCACTTTGGGGCTGATCAGGGACGGACTGTCCAGCGTGAGAACCGAGCGGGCCGGTGGGTCTGCCGTGAAATGTTCCGAATGGGCCACGAAAAGCAAAAATGAGCCGCCGCATTATGCAGAACGGAGCACAAAACACCGCCGTGATAGTCAGAAAAGTCTA
The DNA here is from genome assembly GCA_032164185.1 of Moxostoma hubbsi. Classification (NCBI taxonomy): domain Eukaryota; kingdom Metazoa; phylum Chordata; class Actinopteri; order Cypriniformes; family Catostomidae; genus Moxostoma; species Moxostoma hubbsi. The sequence goes on from JAVLUX010000009.1 coordinate 19,875,687, forward strand.
TTAACATATCACTGAAGTATGCAATCTTTATGCACTGAGGCTGATGAAACCAGCACAAATTGTGATTATTTATCTACATATGGTTACAATTTTTTTTTCTAAATGTCGAACTGACAAACAACTCATATTCTTTCAGTTGACAAGTGTATTCCCAGACCAGTTGTGCATAATGCTCAGACAACTTACTGGACAAAAAAAAGGCCAAAAGTTGTCATGAATGCTAAAATACTGTAACCTCTTATTCTCCCTGTGCCCTGATTTTTTCATAAACATTTTGAGAGTGCAATAAGGTTTCTGCTCCTCGAATATACAGTAATTAGAATCAAAACTGGTCAATTTGACCTGAATTCACCATATGAGTTACCACAGAATTGTTCACCAGGAAATTGCAACACATTCAACTGACCTCTAAAGTGAGTCTTCAAAATATATAAACCAAGCAGATTCATATTTTGACAGAAGGTGTCCTGTTTGGTCTCAAGTGGAAAAGGTGTCTTGAGCGAACAGAAGCTAAGCAGATGATTCAGAGGCTGTATAATTTATTTGTTTTCGATCATGGATACATTTCACAATATGTTCAACGGTTTTGCCTTCTTTTGATCCAACTTTCTGTCTCCAGTTGGTCTCATTCCCCTTACTTTCATAACGGTAGCCAAAAGAGGTTTCTCTCAGAAACACTGGCACCAGTGATCAGTCTGCTCCATTCTGGTACCAAAGAATTGCTTAGTGCAGACTACTTAGCTTTACGTAGCCTTCAATCTTTCTCACGCAATTCATTTTGCCAATGTTGCTGTCTCGAGTTGGTCAGGATGTTCAAAGTAAATGAGTGATGGTTTGAAAGTACTACAGGTTCACAGTGTTGACACTTTTTGGAGAAATCAACCTACTAATAGCTGAGTATGCATAAGCTGGTAAAGTATTTTAAAAGAGAGAAAACAGTCCCTCTATAACTGAACTTTTTTATCATTCTATGTCTTGTTTGGTAGCAATCAAGAACACAGCACGACTGAACAAAATGAATGACCACAAATTAGGGGAGACATATTGGCCTTGCATAATGGCACAGGCATTAACAATAGGGTCCGTTTGAGGTCAGGGTCAGCTAAAGGCATGATGGTACTGCCACCATATGGTCATCTTAGATAACTTGAACATGTGTAGTATTTTACAGCTATAACCCATGTGAACACCTACCAAATTCTGTTTTCACTTTATGTGACACTTGTGACAAACTGAACACATTATTTTCTGTTAAATCTACTTTGTCTTTAATCTCTCAAGCAAGTAATTACTGTAACTCATCAGCCTTTTATTTTTCTTTAAATTTAGCATATAACGTTTATCAGCATGTGCATGAGAGAAAGAGATAGAGAGGGGCCATTGAAGATCCAGAAAGTTAACTTTGGCATGAGGCCACATAACATTTTGATGGAGGCTCTTGCAGTGTTGAATTTGGAGACACAGTGATGTTAGAAGTAGGTATAGTTGGATACAGGGCATGCCTTGGCTCTGTGGTCAGACTGTGATTCAAAGCCATATTTAAAAAAATAATTAAAACTCCAACTTTCCTCTCTACAATATTTAAAATATTACTGAAGAAAAAGGGATCTAGGAAACAATACATTGATGATGCAAGGAGTCTGTTGGAAGAAAACATGGCTGAAATGCTGTTTAGTCAAACCTCATGGGAAACTGAGTCATTTTTGTCTCAACTCTTTCCACTAGGGGACACTCCACACAATCAAACATACTGTAATTCAGTGGACTGCTTTTTTAACATTTAAATCAAGCAATGAAAGATTCTGCTATCGCTCTCCCTAACATAAAAAAAAAAAAAAAAAAAAAGAAAAGTTTGTACTCCAAATCAACGTTCGCACTGACTCATCTGGAAATGGTCACTAAGTTTGTTACCTCAACAAACTTTAGGACTTGCCAGACTCTTGGGAGGTGTTTTCTAATGTGTGCCAAGCAATATTTTGCTTGGCACCAGAGGGCTGGTCTCTAACCCTTACTTAGATTGGCCAGACAATTTTGCATCTTTGTTGACACACTGAACCACTGCTCGCCCTGACATTATGCCTTTTTTCATGACTGCAGGGTTCCTAGGCATGTTCCCAAGACTTCAAAACTAATCCGACCACATGTATTCCATCTTTGTCAAGGCATTCATTGACTCACTGGCATTTCTTAGTAATCCATATCTGTGATTTTAAATCTAAATAAGCACAGCCTTTCCTCCAATACCATCATTAAGCAAGTGTTGTGCATATTTGAAGCAAGCTTAACAAAGCCTCAGTAGACTGGAATATGGTTGTGTGGTTTCATATACTACTGAATGAAGCTTGGCTACTCTGTGACATCATGCCACCAATTACAGTGGTTTGATTGCAAGCTGTAGAAAAAGCATGTTCAGCAGGAAAAGCAGAACATTTATCAGAACTTGAAAGCTTTTTCTGAAAAGCCCTCTGTCCCTAAAGTGCATTTGAAATGTTTTATTTACAGTGAATAATGACCATAGCGCATTTCGTCTTGGTTATTGTTGTAACCTCCATGCCCTCATGGAGGGAACAAGACATTGTGTCGATGTAGTGACACTAGGGTTCGCCTTTGGGAGCCCCAAAAACCTCAGATCTTTGAGAAAAGGCTAATGAGAATTGGTGAGTGGAATTTGCATGCATGATATATGGGTATAAAATGAGCTGGCTCGCAACCACTCATTCAGGTTTTGTGCTGAGGAGCCAAGACAGGGTCCCGGACATTTCAACGGGTAGTACAGCACTGTGGCAAGGGGGACACAACATCTCCTTCCCTCAATCAGGGAAGGGAGGTTTCAGGTTCCCTATCTGTCACTCACTGAATGTTGTGCTGATGTAGTGACACTAGGGGCCCCTATACAAAACGCCACAACTTGCTGGACTGTGTTACTTGATCTGCCGATGCAAGTGCACTCAGACTGAACGTAGCCTCCCCCAATGCCCCAAAAAACATTGTATAGTTCCCTACATCCCTGAGGGGGGAGATGTATCTAATGTGGGAGCAGGCTGTGCCAGCCATGGCCTTTTTTCTCTATGTTTTCTCTACACAGAGTATTTAGTTATACGGCTGGTGCCATTTAACACTCAATATATGCGCCGGGGAAAGTGTTTTTTTCCTTTCCTATTCTTTCAGGGGAAAAGATCCTGCAGAAACCACATCCTGCCTAAAGGGGAGGAAACATGTGGCAATACATCACGTGGGCTCTAGAGCTACACATGGAAGAGGTGAGGTGGTAGGTACTGCCTCGAAGGGGAGGAGCTCTACAAACTCACAGTGAAAATACATCACAGGGGGTTACCAGAGTAACCGGCAACTGTGGAGTACCTAACCCATTACAGGGCATATTAGCACACATACTGGGTCCAGCTGTGAATTCCTCAGCTGAATTCACAAGCCATGGGCTAGGGAGGAAGGGTATCCAGGGTTCACAGGTTCATGAACTCGCATGGGAGAAGAAGCGCATGTCTTCATGTCACAGAGGGGAAAGGCTCTATACTCAAGCGATACACCCGGCCAGCTGTCCCATATTCCCATAACTTACCTGTTCGTACCTGAAAAAACACAGGATGAAATCGGCTCAACCCTGAGATTGTAAAATCACGCAAAGGTAATGTTTGTTGCCCAGCCCGGTGCTCTGCAGATGTCTACTAGAGAGGTGCCATTGGCCAGTGCCCACGAGGATGCCACACACCTTGTAGAGTGTGCTCGTATTCCCAAAGGGGCGGGCTCGGCCTGGGCCTGGTATTGCAAAGTGATGGCATCCACGATCCAGTGGGCAAGCCTCTGTTTGGAGACAGCATTCCCTTTCCGCTGTCTGCCAAAGCAGACAAAGAGCTGCTCAAAGTGCCTAAATCTCTGCGTGCAGTCCAAGCAGATGTGCAAAGCACGCACCGGGCACAGCAACAACAAGGCTGGGTCTGCCTCCTTCCAGGGCAGCACTTACAGGCTCACCACCTGATCTTCCAGACCGAACTCCAGCCAAGTATCGCTGAAAGAGAACATCCTGCAATGCAATTACAAAATGATGATTCATCAACATTATAGACATTACAGTTTTATCATCTGTTAATGCCTGATCTAGCTTCTTTGAAATGATGTGTGTTGTGAAAGGCACTATACAAATAAAATTGACCTGACTTGACTTGACTTCTAGTAGAGGGAGCCTTAGCGCTCAGAATGGTCTCAATGATTTCAGGTGAAAGTCCAGTGTCCTGCACGGCTTTGTGAGGAGAGTGGGTCTCTTAAGAGATGATGCCAAGCCAGGCAAGAGATAACCCGCAAGTGTTTCTTCTATCGGCGGCATCGTGGAATACCCCCGTGTCTCAGCACCCACGATAGTCGAATATGTCAACGTCGAGGGTACGAAGACACAGGAAGTATAAGGATTCCTCCATGAACGAGAATGCTCATTATGGAGGTCATTGAAGGAAGGAAGGGACTGATATAGCGTTCCCTTCCCTTGGCCACCAGACAAAAATCTGTCTTCTAGTTTAGAACATTTGTGGATCTCTTGTTTGCGTGGCCAGTATAACTGTAGCCTGGCCACAGCCCAAGTAACCACCTCGAGTAATTCCTCAGCCGCTTTATAATTGTGCGTTGAACGTTCAGAGGTAGGTAGCTCAAAGTCTGCAGACTCAAGAGATTCAGCGCCCCGCTTGTGAACTGAAGAGGTGCCGAAGCGTGCTTCAGGCTCACGAGAAGGACCAGCTGGATCTGGGGAAAGAGCGAACAATAGGGACGGACCCATCTCTCGCTCCTCAGCCAGATCCATGCGAGAGCCCCACGATGAAAGAGTGGGCGCTGGCTCTTGGAAGTGAGCGAGACAAGTCCGAAGCATTTTGACTGAAAACAGATTGCAATGCTCGCACCTGTTCCACCCCAACACAAGAGTAGCATGCTCTTCCCCCAAACACACAAAACAAAACTGGTGTGTGTCCATTTCAGCCATAGAGCGTAAACACTGGAACACACACTGCTTGCTTTCCTTCACACTCATTTTTGGAAAGGAGAAAATGTTTTCTGTGCACTGCTTAACAAATTCTAACTCCTAACAGAGGAAAATAAAGTTCTGACAGCTTGAGAAGCAGTAGTCTGAAGGCAAAAGACCTGACGATGTACCTGTGACACATCTATTTATAGCCCTGCTACAGGTGCATCCTGATGATGTCACCAGCAGAGGCTATAAATTCTAGTCAATTTCATTGACGTGTTGCACACATATTCACAGCTGGTCACTCTTAAAGATGTTCCCAAAGCCCAAAGATCTAAATCAGCGCAGCATCAAAGTGTAGCTTTTGATAGGGAACTTACAATTCAGACAAAAAAATAGACCAGTTAGCTCTTCCATTTCTCTTCTGCCACCAAACAATTGCTCCAAAAGAAGTCAAAGCATCAAGATCTCTGTGTCACCAAGTATCACACGGACTGGATCACTTTGTATGTGAGTGGACTGGAGGAATAGAAAATTCCTGTTTTTGCTGCTATTGTCTAGAGGGCAACCTCACAGTTATCTAAAGTATCGTGAAAGCTGCATGCAACATTTGCGCACTGTTTATTTGGATTCCTACATAAACCCTACACCTAACCTTGACCCCACCACTAAATCTAACCCTGAACCTAACCTTAGTAACAGTGAATTAGACTCTCGCAAGACCTAAGCTGTGGTGGTGTTACCTTCTAGACACAGTCTTCTTCACTCAAAGCATTTTGTAATTGCTCGGCTTAAGGTCCACTCCGGGTTTTCCACTTCCAGCTCACTGCTGGCTTTATCTCGTGCTGAGAGAAACCCCGCTCTGAGCAGTCATGGAGTGAGAGACACTGTCACTTTTACACATACAGCCGTAACTGCAATTTTGTTAGAACATGACCCATTCAAAAATACTGGTTAATTTATTTTATCACTGGCTATTTCCTTAAAGTTGAAGTTGTAACTTTACCTGAAAAGTTCAGTTTTTATACTTCTATATGTGTGAATATACAGAATTGAATGATTTGAGCATGTACGAGGTTAGAACGCGCTGACTCAAGGCAGAGATTATTTTGTAACTCTAGAGACAAAAAATTTCATTAAATTAGACACATTATTCCATTTAGTTGGAGGATATAAAAAATATTTGATGATTTAGAGCCGACTACAAAGGAAATCTCAAAGTGCTCAAAGTTTGAGACACAAAATAGAGAAGCAGCAACATCCGTGGCAGTGCTCCTGTAAATCCATGTTTGTTTACATCTGTCAGGTCTTTTCCATGGAGGGACATGAGTTTGTGGTGGGATCATCCTGACAACAGGAGTGATCGTCTGTTGTTTAGTGTGTGATGCCCAGTTTTTGTCTGCAGCAATTTACGTACATATTCGGTAAGTGTGTGATACCTAGTATTTTTAGATGCTGTTCATATTTTAAGTTCTGTAGTGTAATTCAGCCTAAAAGTGATTCTCTTCATCCAAACGGATACAAAATTGGTGGACTAATGAAATATCTAACTTCATTTCAAAGTTCATTGGAAATTTGGTGTTACTGTGTGAATTGTAGAAAAATGTAAAAAAATAAATAAATAAATAAAAAAAAAAGACAGCCTGTGCATGTGTGAAAAGAAGATGTGGTACATTTACAAGTAACGGCAATCCATAAATTTTACTGCAATTACCAGTTTTCATTTGTGAAAGTGGCTAAAGTCGATTGTGATGAAGAGGAGGACGGGGCTGGGTCGTGAGGACATGGCCGGCCCCGAATCGGGCTAATCAGCCGGGAGGGGGATGATGAGGCACCAGTTTGGGAGAGAGAGAGAGAGATGCACATGTCTGCATTGCATGTGTTTGTTTATGTCTGTTTTATGTTGATTTTTATCATTAAATATTATGTTGACTGTTTAGCTGGTTCCCGCCACCTCCTTGCCCACCTTACCTCCCTTATTACGATGATGTTCTGACTTTCATGAAACCTGCGCCATGTAAGATAATGCAGTTACTATGACTTTCAGATAACCCCCTCAACAGGTGAGAGAAACCCCACTTTGAGCCATTCAAGAGTGAGAGAACACAGATGCAGAATACTTCCCCTTCCTTTGGGCAAAATCAAGTCTCTGCTTTCCTTATTGGTCTATGGTGTGAGAACAAATCAGTGTATTTTAACAAATATCTTAAAATAATTATTACTGTTCACTTCGACTTTGACAGTTTTGGATCAGATTCAAGACTGGAACTATATGTTGTACAGTATAATATATTTATTGAATTATTGTGCATGTGAATTGTTAATGATAATATCAGTCAAATATTCTGCATAATCAAAAAGAGTAAACTTACTGCAGGTGGGCTGACAATATGAGACAATAGTAGTACAGCTTTTATAAAGACTAATGTGAAAATATGTGGTGTAAACTGGATGTTAAAACTACTTTTCAACATCTGGCAGGGTTTTTTGGTTCGTAAATAACAAAAATGATAGGAAATGTATCAATGTACATTTGAGGTTGCACAATTATACTTTGTCCCAAAGGTGAGACCACCTAAAGGTAAAAAATGGTGATGTATATGGAAACAGTGACACTCCTTATGGGAAAAAATGATTCCGCAAGAGGGAATGTGCTCCCCCGCTTTTTAACCACTTCCAGACATGCTACATGAGCCTCTTTTCCCTCTCATAGTTTTAAAATATATAACATTCATAGTACACTTGTTTTATCAGATCCATATCTTATCTGACACGTGTCAGCAAATTGTTGGCATGGCAGCAAACCAATTGTGCACATGGAAATGTGTGTATATGGTTGGTCATGAGTTCAGTTATTCACTTATTTTCTGATCCCTCAGAACTGCTGTTCTGATATTTTGTTGGGAGCTTGTATAGGACACTCTAAAGAGTAAATCTCGCTATTTTTGAAGGAAATTTCAATTACTGGTCAATGTGATCAGGCAGGTTTGTTAGGCACCTGAGTTGTTTGAGTGGCTCACTTGGTACCCTAGGCCAAGGGTTTTCAAACACTTTGATGCCAAGGACCCCAAATATGTTGTTCCCTTTGCGTGGGACCCCCTTGAAAATATGTATGTTTCAAAGAAGGAGAGATGAACAGCTATCATATTTTTTCATGATATGAAACTAATTTGTGTACATTTTTTACTTTAAATAAATGTCTGACAATAAAAAAACATTAGCAGATGAAGATCTAATGGGTGTAAAAATATTTATGAGGTTGTTTACGATTAAACACATATATTGGAGCAATTAAATCAGTGTGCAGTTACCATTTTTTCCTAATATAATAAAATAAGCAAATTAATCTCATGAATTCAGAATGAAACTTCAATAATGTCAAAATGTCTTTGTATGATAAGAAATTACCTTTTTTCTTCTGTGGACCCGTAACACTCCAGTTTTAAAAATCATGTAAACACTTTTTAACAACTAAATACTACATGTAAGAGTAAGATGTGTTGGTCTAGTGGTAAAGGTTTCATTTAGTATGCAAACAGGCCCAGGTTTAAAGCTCATACTAACACTTGTTTTTTTATTTTTAATGAACCAATCAAACTTTCGACTGAACTTGACAGTTAGCCTTCACCATGCATTTATGTTGTTTGGAAAGGAGTTGCTTTGATTATTTATTATTTTGATTACAACTTTTGTGTTCTTCAGGGAAAAAGTCAGACAAGCACTTCTGTAATCAGGTCACTGAATTAAACAAAGATGAAGACCAAATGCTTAAGGGTGAAACAGGCATAATACCTGGATTTATTCCTAAAATACAGAAAATGTCATGTCAAGAAAAATGTTGTCTTATCATCGATGGCCAGATAGGAAAATGTAACAAAGATATGTGAAAATGTCCCAAACTATTGATGCAATTGGAGCTCTGTTGATAAATGGAATGCAAAATGGAAACAAGCTTTGACCACGGTGGTAAAAAACCATAATGGAAAACCTGTGTGATTTCTTTCCAGTCAGACTGTTCCATCACGCTTTTGGAAGCAGATGCTTTAGGACAAGAAAAATGTCAGCTGATAAATTGGGAAGGACCCCAGTGGATCTCCAGCCCATTATTTAGAGATCCTCATCTCCTCATGAGTTGCTGTGGTATCGTGCCATACAATCGTCCCAACTTTAACAGTACTCTTTCTTTTTTTTGTTACATTTTATTTCTCTTTTATCACCCCCTAACATGTTTGACACCCTCACAGTCACAGCATCATCTACTATCTCTGTCGTTTCTTGTAGTATCTTCTGTAATTAAAATTCACTCCAGTCTCATGACACCTTAAATATTATGAGATTTTCCTATGTCAAATATCCAACATTCCACTGTTTAATTTTTGCTGATGGACATTCTCTCTTTTCTCTTTAGTATGACCAGTCTTTCATCTTTCATCTGCCTTTCACTGAAAGTGATATGATTATGGTGTGGGTAATCTATTACATGTGTTTTTCCAAACCCTTGGCCAGAGCTGCCTCTTTGGTCTTCAATTTTGGTTTACAACAATAATTGGAAAGAAAATCAAACCAATATGTTCTTAATTTACGTTCTCTGGTGCAGAGAGAAAGTGACATCTTTCAGTTTGTCTAACTTTTTCTGACACAGACAAACCCACTCTGCGTTTTATTACAGTTCATGTATGTCAAAAGTCATGTGTGAGATAGAAATGCAAGAATGTTGGCACAATTAACAATAATGGTAATTTGAAAACAAAATGTGTTACAGTTAATGTTAAAAAACAAATTTGAGGGGGAGAGGGGGGGGGGATAAGATCTGAAAGATCTTAAAACTTCTTGAAATGTTTAATGTTTGAATTTGTGACCTTTTGATGAATCTTGATGCGAGGGTTGGTTAGCACTGTATTACTGGTCATTCTTGAACTTCCTGTTTAGTCTATAGAGGTCCCTGGGGTAGCGAGTGAATGGCATAATGTGCTTTCCAGAGCACCTAGTCTGTCTGAGAGCCTGTGGATTGCAAGTTTGTATAAATCCAGTTGTGTTTTTTGTAAGATTTTCAATTTTTTAATTGTAATTTTGAGCAGCCCACTTTCATATTTATCAGGGAAAAAACAAATAAAGCAAATTAAGATTTTATAAATTGTATGGAATCTAAAGTAGGATTTAGTCCTACAGATGGTTCACCTCTAGACATACTTGTGGTGGTATTAATCATTTATAAATAACTTCCCAAGTGTGAACCTTGATTCACCTTCCCCAGTGGCTTTGGCTGTATATCCGCACCTAGGAAAACAGATAAGGCTGGCCAATGCTAATAAATGTAAAAAGTTACATATCTGTTACAGTCATTGATGTCAGTGGTTTGACTCTATTGTAGTCAAAGTTGTTTAAACTTGTTGTGTGATCATTTTAAAATTAATAGCACTGGGGAAACACACTGCTGTAATTAATGTAGAGCCTTGCTGTGAACACATGCAGAGAATCTGGCGATAATTATGCAATTCACACTGATTTATCGCAAGCCATTTCTCATTGAATATTTTGTCATGCTTTTCATTTCTCATCAGCTAAGCATGTGAGATTTATAGTACATTTGTTTGTACACTGTGCTGTCTCTTTGAGCTACAAATCATGATAAGGACAGCAGCACTATTGTATGTATTTCAAAGACAAAATATTCAAAACAAATGGCTTAGAACATTTACGTGAGGACACCACGTAATAAAACTTCAGTGAAAACTGTGCTAATAAAGAACATGCAGAGACACTCAAACCACAACTACACACATTTGATGAAGCACCATTAGATTTGTATAGCTTTTTGTTTTCATTTTCAACTTTTATATTGTTTATTAAATACTGTATCTTATGCCTGAAACATACATAAATACATGTTCTTTATACCTCACTTAATAGATGCATTGATTTAAAGTATTTATTTCTACAAATATCAGTGTGAATAATAAAACACGTGCAGAAACAACATGAGACAACATTAAGTAAATGAAGCACATTAAGTAGTAAAAGGTAAAACCAAAGAGACATACAGTAAAATAAATAAAATAAAACATCTCTTGTACATGCTTTGAATGAAAGCCTGGTACCACTGGAAACTGGAATCAAGGGTCTTGGCTCCTATAATATCTGTGTGATATGTTTTTCAAAGTCTTTTCTACTCTGTGATATCATGCCTGTTCCAAGTACTGTAATACATATTTAAAAGAATGACATTTTCTAAATTTTGCAGTGCCATAGATATTACAGCTGTAATCAATTCATGATGTGATTCAGTCATGATTTTAAGATTCAGTTTAGTAACATTTCCATTGGAGCCTCAATAGAGGCACCTGTGTAAAATGAGATCAATCAGATTTCAATGTAAAATGCTGTGCAGTCATTACTGTACCATACCATAAAATGCATTACTGTAAGTGTGGCTTTTTCCTTCATTTGAAGATAAAACATGAATTCATTTTAATGCACCATATCTTTAGAGATTGACTGTGTTAATGTCACAGCATATGATAAGCACATACAGTAGATTTGACCACTTTAAATAAATAAAGGAATTGTATTAAGCCATTGGGTACTTTTTAGCAATAAAATGCATACTCACACTAAAGCACATTCCAGAGTGTTGTGATTTACTGTAACTTCTGCATATCTCACTTGAACAATTTGAAGCTAATTTCAGAAAACAGTAAATCTATAAACCCCTTTGATCTCACTCAAACAGCAATGATACTGCAGCAAGATGAAACTGTGGTCTTGTCTCAAACCTTTGAGTCTCATGCCATGACAGAATTCAAGATGAAACCTCAAAAGCAAAAATGTAAGCAATGACTCAGAACAAGAAACTTTGAGGTCAAGATCTGACCAAAATCTAAAGGCATAAAGCCTGGAGCAGCAAAGCAGTTCAAGCCCAAAGTATAATGTGTGTCCTGAGGCAAGGGCAAAATATTTAGTTGACTCAAGTCTCAAAAATTCTGCTGGGTCAACATATAAATTAACTTCAAATGCTTTTGAAGAGCAAACGTCTAAAATGTCTGAAGTGAGAGCGCACTTCTTTTGGGTTAAATCTGAACTGTGAGTTCAGTAACAAGCCAAACAAATTGAAAGGTTCGACAAAAGTGAAGTTCATTCACTTGCCATGGCTCAGATGCTTATAATAGAATAATTACAGTATACTATGCAGGGTATAACTTGGATGTATATACTTTAATTGCTTAATCACATGGTTTATAGAAAAGAGTGATACAAATGTAGATCCTGCTGAAAACTAAATTAAAAACAAAGCATAGAAATATTTAGAGCTCCATATTTTCTTTTTACTCTTTTTACAAACTGAAGTCTTCAGTTTGTCCCAGCATTGGGTCAGTGTATGCTTTTGGTTCTGCTGCATTTTTTTCAGTAAATTAGATTTTTGGCAAGAGAGCTAACTTGTGGGCACAACTTTGCAGTTATTTCTGAGTATGCAAAAAGAAAAAATAGAACTAGAATTAAACTGTAGAACTGAAGAAAATAGAAGGAAACAAAAAATGGAGGGAAAGCAGAAATCAGTAGTTTGAGATATTACACAATCAGCATTTACGAACTTTGAAGGTTAAAGTTTGGGTACAATGTAGATGTTTTATGCACCTGAAAACAAGACTGAACAGTGTGGCATTGGTAGTACTGTGGGAAAGTAGCCTACTGCTTCAGAATGTGATAGCGTTATCAATATGAAACGGGATTCTTTTCATGTTCCCTCTCATTACTTAAATAGCAAAGTTTTAAGCATGATAAATGTAATATATTGTGCTTAACATTTACATATAACTTATTTTATTTTCCTTTTCACCATATGGCTTTTTGCCCACTCAACAATTTCCACAATTGTTGGAATCCTGGTCATGCTTTTCTCCCCTCCCTTGCATGATGTCTCATCTGTATTTGAATAGCTTCTCATTAGTTGCTGAATTTTGACAGCAGTTAGAAAGATATACTGTGTGAAGCCATTTCTTTGTTTTGGTCAATTTTATTGATTCTCCGCATTCTCAAAAAGAATTTGCGTTGGCCCAGTTTATTGTGGGCTAACACATAATGATGGCAAATGTGTTCTGAATTTCAGAGAAAATAACTGCTATTATGCTGTCAATTATTCCTCTTAACATCATACTGTGGAGGAAGAGACTGCCTGCAGGAGTATATAGCTAACACCTGCCCTTCTATTGAAGAGTCCAATGACTTTTTAGGATTCATTATTTTCAGACCTCTGCGGCACAACTCTTAAAAGAATTTGTCTGAGTATCTGGAAGAAATTCCAACTTGGCCATAGAGTTTCAGTTGTAGTTCTCATTCATAGTGATGCTATCTTTTCTGGCATAAACTACTTCTTGAGGAATTTTAAATGGGCTATTCAGGCAAACATAGGCAAAAAGAGTTGGCCTCTTTAAAAGAACATTTTCCTAACTTAACACATTAATTGCTATCACATCTAGTGAAGTTTAAATAGTGTCATTCCTCTCATATATACGTATACACAAAATGCTGTTTCATTAAGTCTGAAGGTGAAAATAATACAGACAGAAAAAAGAATACACTTGAAAACAAACAAAAAAATTCTAACCAATAAATGTAATACCATATTGTCAAATGAAAATCAATACAATTAATAAGAGACAAGTCCACTAATAATTCAGAGCAAAAAGATCATATTAATAATAATAACAACAGCCTAATATTATATAATCATCATCATCTTCTTCTTTGGCATTGTCATAATCATCATCAGTTTGATCAAAAATAAAGTGCAATGCTGTGAAAAATATAGTCCTTAGTCCTAGCACTGCAATAGTCAAAACAGGATGCAGGATGATAATCCAGGGGATTGATGTGAATCCCTCTTCCATTAAACCGGTGTACCATCATCATCATCATCTCCATGTTGCATGATCCCTCATAAGAGTGGGTACACCTATGCTCTGAATTTTCGGGGAGCAGTGTAAAACTTTTGAAGCTCTCATCAAAATAATGGGCGGACCTTTCCAAGACTGCTGATTTTCCCGTGTTAATTTCTTTTTCCTCACGGATCAGGTTTAGTCCACATGTCCAACCCTCCTAAAGACTTTAGCTCTTCGGGGAACTAACGGCTTTCCTTTTTTTCATGAGAGCCCGTTTACCTTCAGTCTGAGTTTACTGGGCGTAGGTAGTGAGCAGTTTGTTCACGACCAAACCAATTGATTTGTACGCTCATGGCAGTGCAGAAAACATAAATAACAATAATCTGGATTGTGTAAAGGAACGAATTTGAAAACAAGACGCCGGTTTAAACACAGCTGAGGGCGCCGGTCATGGATAAGTTTAAGGAAAGGTGGTCCACAAGATGGAAAACGAAAAAGTGGAACTCCGCTATAGCTGCTTTCATCAGTTTAACTTTTGTCCTACATGCAGCAGATGTGAGAGCAGGTAAGGAAAATGAGAGCATCATCGCCAGCTTTCCTGTGATACCAACCTTCCATATCATGTGATTAGCGTATATTGGCTGTCTCCAATCCTATTTTTGAGCATTTGGCGCATTATAGACGTGTTCCGGACTAAATAAAAAAATAATAATTTGGGCATCATGATGGGTATCTTAGTTTTGAGACACAGCAATGAAGTACATTAGAAATAGTTGAGTATGGGGACATCAGCAACTTTGGCATCAGTAAATTCCGCCAGTGCACTTCATTGGTATCTTCAGCATGCTTGCACAGTATTTAATGTTTATTAATAAGGTCTGGAAACTGGAAATTGATGGAAGAGTCCCGACAGTCGTTTGCTGTATAGCGTGTACCAAGACAAAAAAAAAAAAAACCTTAAGTGAGTAAAGGTGTGCATTTGCAGGTAGCAGAGTTATGTGTTATATAGCCTATTTCAGAAAACTAAACTTTGTGTTTTGTATTGTGTTTTGCTGTTATTGTAGTGTGTGTGTGTGTGAGTGTGTGTGTATTTTACTTTATGATGTTACACTAATATGCTATTTAATATCTACAATCTTTTTATCTAAATGCCCCTCACTTACATCACTGGACAAATCATGTCTAATATGAGTTTATTTTGCAAAAGCTACAATAATTTAACAAATATATATTTAAATGGTTTGCAGCAGTTACAGTCTCACAATCTTCCAGAACTGTAGTCAAAACCATTATATTTGACCTGCTAATGAGGCACCATTCTGCTTATCTTGGAATCTGCACTCGCACCTCAGTGAGGCACTCGCGTGTCCAGAGTAAGATTAGGAAATTGTATTGCTCATGCGAAAGACACCTTTCTCTTCATTATATAGTTCTTACCCATTTTATGGTTAGTCATCTGCAAAATCATCTGCTTGAAGGAATAGGCAAAAATTACAGCCATTATATGCCTCAGCCTCACCTTAATGGTGATCACAAATGGAAAATTATTTTAATACATGCTTATCTTTCTAGTAAGCATACAAAGTGCTGGTCTATACTGTAAGCTATTTCAGAAATGGACATTCATTTGTAAAGTTATGCCAAATGCATTAAATGCTGATGGCCATTTCAGATATGTAACATAACTTTCAAAATGGCTGCCTGATAATGACTTTACCACATTGCTCTTTAGTTTGAAGCTGGGGTGGTTTGAAAGCAAGCTTTTCAATTTTTTGTTTAATGATACATTTTTTTTTTACCACAACTACATAGTATGCGGGAAAGCTACACTTTGGCCCTTGCTCTTTGAATTGTTTATTTGAATTTGTAGCCATATTGGATATCTTTTGCATTAGTTCAAAAAGTTCAAGTGGGATTGGCCACGCCTGCTAGGTTATCCAGATATGGAACCAGTAAGGATGCCTGAAAGTTCATGGTCACGTGATCCTGACGTCGCACCAACGCTAGAACAGGATCTTTTTTTGCATTTGTGGTGTGTGACATAAGGCGTTTTCCAAATAGCATTTTTGCACACTTGTAGGGCACTGCAAGAACGCCACTGAAATTCACAAAGAGCCCTAAAATGGGTACATTAATACAATGATGCCATGTTCCCTTCAGAGTACCCACATCAAAAGATATGTCCTTTGGAGTAAGTAGTGTATAGTGAGTAGTGCATCACTTTCGATTGGAATTTGCCCTAGTGTGGAGGACTGTTGTCAGTTGCTGAGAGATTTTATTGATTGTTATGATTTTCTTTCATTGTTGTGCCTTGAAAGTGAATTTCATGTGCATTTGATAGCATTTTGAATTCTGGCCTTTCTGTCAGATTTCTTCAAGCTTTTTAGCCATTTCAGAGGTGGATTTACGCATATGAATGTTTCCGAAAGCACCATGGGACACATAGGATACATTCTTTAAAATGTTTCTCATAAATTCTAAAAATTTTCTACCAGAAGTCTGCCTTGTCTTTACCCATGACACTGGCTCTCCCCAGGGAGAATAACAGGAATAAAGGTAAAATATAATCAAACATTTGTATTCAAACATTCAATTTTGAAGGTGTATTAGGAGAAATGTGTCTTATTTGCTAACTTAACCCATTGTGGATGGCACTTTTGTAAGAGCTTCTGTTTGGGGGGTGGGGGTGGGTTGCTGTGGCTGCCAATTCTCCACATCTGGAATATATGAGGCCTTTAGGTATGCAGTAATTCTGAGAGGCATTCTGAAGAGCACAAAGACACTTTTAGTTAGAGTTTAGATTAGAAAAAACAGTACCATAGAATTTTCGAGAGTTACACTTTTAAGGGTATGGATGCCTATTAGTGAGGCATTTTGCTTGATCTCATACAGAATGATAAAGCAGAAAGCTGCTCTTTGTTTTGTCAGTGGGGGTTGCACTGAATGGAAACTCTCCACTGAATGATTTGACAAAGCACATTAAGACCTCACCGCATCATTAAACTCACAAGCATGCTCAAGGATGTAGACTTACTGAGCTTTATTGTGTGCAGCTGTTTTAATGTTATCAAGGAAATTAAAGGGGTATTTATTCCCCCCCAAAAATAAAAATCTGTCATCAGCATTTACTCACTCTCATGTTTTTGTCGTGAATTTTAGAAACTGACAACCTCAGTCATATTTCCTTTTTTCCCCATGGAAAAACTTACCCTTTAAGCTGTTTAAGCTAAATATTCCTGATTTTCTGTTATAAACATACAGATACATCTTTACATTAAAACATACACCAATACAAAAAACATATAGAACCCTTAATATATAATTTGTGTGTAAATATAATGACTGTGCCTTGTTTCAATGAGTTAGGGGTTGCTTTTGTACATTGAGAAGTTTTTTGCAAGCTGTGCCATGCTGACACCATAATGTGTTCAGCATGCTCAGTATCCCTAAAAAAGTACCACCCTTCAGCTCCTGGCCACATATGTGGAACAGGAACTACTGGATCAGCACTTCCTGCATTCTCCTACCATATGGTTAAAGACAATAATGGCAAAAAGAGCCATCACATGTTACCCCCATACTTTTGCAGATTTGCCTTTTTAAACATACATTTGCAGGATATGGAACAGCAAGAATTAGATTTTTTTAAAGGGAAAATATGTTTTTACTTCAAAACAAAAATAAATCACTAGTTCTCTTTGTGAAGGAGGAAGTGGGAACCAGGTAAACAGTCGAACGTGAGTTTATTGTTCTCACACTTTTCGGTGTTAACATAAAGCTTTGCTTTTCAGCACAACACACACACACACACACACACACACACACACACACACACACACACACACACACACACACACACACACACACACACACAGCTGCATGCATCTCTCACTCTCTCTCCCCTACAGTGGTCTGGATTGCCCTTTTATTCCTTTCCACTCTCACTGCAAACACAAAACAGCTGTTAGAGGTGATTTCCCACAGGTGACATTCCTCACCGTATTGTCCCTCCCAGCCTCACTCTCTGCAAATGTCGCTCAGCCATGCCCACGTCACTACATCGTCATAAATGAAAATCACATATAAACATATAAAGAGGACAGTCATGTAGAATTAAGAGCAAAGGTCAAAGGGAATCACTCATGGTGATTTGGATGTGACATTGCACCCTGAATGGTTAAAATGTTGTTTATCATAGGGTTCATTTTTATTCTGCCCTTAAAGTAAAATTTCCATTAAATGTGGTTGTGATGACCAAATGTCTGTGTGTATTTTCCCCAGAGTCTA
The DNA here is from genome assembly GCA_032164185.1 of Moxostoma hubbsi. Classification (NCBI taxonomy): domain Eukaryota; kingdom Metazoa; phylum Chordata; class Actinopteri; order Cypriniformes; family Catostomidae; genus Moxostoma; species Moxostoma hubbsi. The sequence goes on from JAVLUX010000009.1 coordinate 19,893,816, forward strand.
TTTTTAACAAATGCAGCTCCTCACCCTGCATATTTATAAAGGCTTAGCTGGTTTTATTGTGCCTCATAATGCACCGGGTTATAGGTCTGATCTATCACAAATTTAAAAAAGACGTCAGTATAATTCTTCTAAAGTGCTTTCCCAGGCTTAGTTGAGTGGGACAGGGTGGAAAATGAACCCTTTTGTGATGTCAAACCAAACAAAAAAAAATAGTTTGAAAACTCTGTTGAAATATGCTCAAGAGTAATGAGTCCTAGCATCAAGTCTATAAATTCTTGGATTTATAGTTTATTGTTTTAAGTGCTTTGAAAGAGATACTTCCTGTCTGCTGCCTGACCAGCAGACAAATATGTCCAGTTGACCTGACTCTATAGTGTTTGTAGTCTCTGGTGGTGGGGGAGTCAAAATAGGAGTATTTATGTGCTAGTCATCCATTCAGCCTCTGTTCCTGTTCCCTTAAAAGTAACCCAGCTGATACTCAGAAGATCCTTATCTCCCTGATCTTGTGTATCTGCCCATTTATCAGTTCCAAGTGAATGCAGAACTCTTCCTTTTCTCAGCATCACAGACACCATTCAAGGCTCAAGTGGAGCAAGAAATCAGTGTTGTTCAGAGTCCACCTAACAGGACCAGCCTCTGAATTGCCATATTAATCATATTGTAAATCTCTCAGCCTGTTTAAGCATTAGCATACACTTGTTAAGGATCATAAGAACTGGGTCATTTGTGGGGTGCTAGGTGAGTGAAACCAGAACATTTCTTATATTATATTGAGAGTAGGGCTGGGAGATACTGTATATAAAATATTAACTATATAATCAAGATAATTTTGCTGACTATGTAAAATTGACTAATATCATGAATATTGCGATGATTTTAAAATGCTTTCATTTGGCCATTAAGTTACATAAAATTGGCATCAGTAGATTAATTTCATGATCCTTCAGGGCTGCAGAATTAATCAAAACAACATCAGAATGGTGAGTTGGTCATATGTGTTTAATAATCCACAAAAGGCTGTGATTTAAAGACAAATATACACAGCCTTCATGTGATTTAAAACAAATCGGTGACATGCTGATCGGTGAGCACATGCATGGAGGAGCTCATAGGATCAGTTCATGTGCATTGTGAAATCAAAGGAATGCAGGTTCAAGCACTTGCACAATTATAAACACTAGTAACTGCTACAAGATATTATACAAATCTACAAATGCAGCACTATATAATAGAAAAGGAGTAGATTAAATTGTTTCAGCAAATGCAGAAAATTGTAAACGGTCAAATACACATTGCCTTGCTGTGTCAAAGTAAATATGACCGCACTTAAGATGTCAAAATAAAAGCCCTAGGTGAAGGTAAAGTAAATAGGACAGAAATATATTGCTTTTTATAATGCAAATCTTATAATATGAATAATGATAATTAAGCATTATATTATAATAAACCTGATAAAAAATTTGTATTATGCAATGTTCAACTGGGGTTTCAAAAATAAGTCAGTAAAGTAGATTTGCACACCTTCTTCATTCACAAAAATGGATTAGTAAAAACATTAAAAAAACAACGCTTTTTATTAAGCTACTATATATCACTGTATATGAAATCTAAACATAAAAAGCATATCAATGAAAATTTCATTCTCCCTTATTTTTAATGAATATCGAATATTATTTTAATTGAATGTCTTTAAAATATTGAATCTACTTGGCTACAATGGCTGTTTGTATGAAATGATGGTTCCTCTAATAAACAAATAAAAAATAATAATTCTAGCCATTTTAGAACAAATACAAACAAATAATTATCGAGATACATATCAAATATCATCAATAGGTTGAAAAATATAGAGATATAAACCAATAAACCAAATAGACAAGTCCAACTTGGCAAACAAAACAAAGGGTAATCCAAAAAGCAGTAAATCCAGAAAAACAGGCAATGGTCAAAGCATGAATCAAGAAACAACAGCAATGGAAAAATGCTTGGTAAGGCAGGGTAAACTGGCAATACTTCGCAATGAACAAGGTACTGCATGACTATATATACACACACACGTGGTAAACAGGAAATGAGCAGTGAAGAAATAGGTGAAGATCAGTATTCGGGAGAGGGCTACCTCTGGTGCTTGGCAAGATGGGTAACAACCTCAGATATTACAGAACCCCCTTAACGAACAACTCTTGGTGTTCTTCTACTGGGATGTCCACTTGGTTGTGGTGCTTGACTATTAGGATGGGCTAGGTAGAACTCTTGGTTCATGGTCAGGTCCAGTATGTCCTTGGCGGCTACCCACAATCTGTTCTCCGGACCATAGCCTTCCCAGTCCACAAAGTATTGCATCTTGCTCACTCGTCGCCTTGAGTCCATGATCTCTGACCAAATAAGCCGGTGCTCCATCAACCTCCAATGGAGGCGGATATTCAGGATTCATGAATCCAGTCTTAGATTGTGCACACACTTGACAAGACTTCACATAGTTAGTAACATTACGAAATACAGATGGCCACCAGAAGGAATTACATACCAGAGTGATTCTTTGAATGCCAGAGTGTCCTGTGCTCAATGAAGTGTGGACCCATTGGATTAGTTCTCAGACGTAGAGCTTGTGGTACAAAATGCTCGGTTGGGGGGGCAGTCAGGTGGTGACGGTACATGCTGTTGTGCTCGTTGTATTTCTTCCATGATATACCAACTAACTGGTGCAATGATGACAGATGGTGGTAGGACTTATCCAGGATGAGGTTGGATGTGGGGTGGATCATGCCTGGGTGAAAGTGCATCTGCTTAGATATTCTTGCTGCCAGGGTGGTTAGTGACTGTAAAATGTATCCTGGTGAAGAACAATGACCACTGGGCTTGATGTGGATTCAGTCTCTTGGCTGTCTTTACTGTATGTATTCAAGGTTCTTGTGACCAGTGATAACTTGGAATGGGTGGACTGCCCCCTCTAACCATTGACTGCCTTCGTGGAAAGTAAATCCTTGTTCCCCACATCATAGTTTTGTTCAGCAGAATTTAACTTTCTGGAGAAAAATGTTCAAGGGTAAAGCTTGCCTGGGGTTCTGTGACATTGTGACAGGACCGCTCCAATCCCACAGTCAAGGGCATCTACTTCAATGACGAAAGGAAAACTGGGGTCGCGGTGTTTCAGTATAGGAGCAGCCGTGAAGCTTGTCTTGAGGGAGACAAAGGCTTGGTATGCGGCGTCATTCCATGTCAACTTGCTGGGTTTTCCCTTGAGCAATGACATGAGTGGTGCTGCAATGATACTATAGTTTCTGATGAAGCAGTGGTAGAAATTGGCAAAGCCCAGAAACTGCTGTAGTTCTATGATTGTGGAAGGCCGAGGCAATTCGGTAACTGCTGTGATTTTAGAGACATCCATTTCTACACTTTGGTGGCTGATATTGTACCCTAGGAACATGATGGGAGATATGAAACTCACATTTTTCTGCCTTGACAAATTGCTGGTGTTCCTGGAGATGTGATAGGAATGTCCTGGCATGCTGGATATGTTGTTCCTTGTTTTGAGAGTAGATGAGGATGTTGACAATGTAGGCCACCACACACTGATTCAGTAGGTCTCTGAAAATCTCATTGACAAAAGACTGGAAAACAAAGGGGGGCGTTAGCAAGTCCTTACCGCTTGACCAGATATTCATAGTACCCCCTGGTGGTGATGAATACAGTTTTCCACTCCTTTCCTTCTGATGAGGTTATAAGCACTTCTTAGATCAAGCTTAGAATAAATCTTAGCCTCACAGAGTTGTTCAAGGACTGAGGTGATAAGTGGCAGTGGGTAACGGTATTTCAAGGTGACAGAGTTCAGGCCTCGATAGTCGATACATGGACGTAGACCTCCATCATTTTTCTCCACGAAGAAAAAAACCTGCAGCTGCTGGAGAGGTGGAGGGACAGATGTAACCAGAGGCAAGGGCTTCCTCATTGTAAGTGTCCATAGCTAGGGTCTTGGGGGATGACATTGGATAAGCCTTGCTTCTTGGTGGAGCTGTATTAGATAGAAGTTCAATGGTACAGTCCCATGGACGGTGAGGGGGAAGATGAGTAGCTTTGACTTTACTAAAAACGTAATTGAATTCTGCATACTCCTCGGGAATCATGGATGCTGTTTGAAATTCAGGGCTTTCAATGCTGGTGTTAAGACAAGGCATGTAGACAGCAACATGGAGAAAATGTTCATAACAGAAACTTGACCATTGTGTGAGCTCACCCTGGTTCCAGGATATAGAAGGGTTGTGGATGGCCATCCAAGGATGACCCAGGATAAGAGCGTGATTGGGTGAGTTTATGACTGTGGTATATTAATTTATTAACTTAATAAATTAAGTTTATGAATGTGGATATAAATTGTTGGAATGCATTGAATGGTAGGTATATTGAGTTCTTGTATGATCTCTTTATTTATGAGATTCACAGCAGCCCCAGAATCTGCTTAAGCTGTAAAAACATTTATATGATCACCAATGGAGATCTCTAACAGGCAATAAAAAACTGTGAAGGATAGGTGGTACAATGTTTGTGGTACTCACTTTCAGCTTTGATTCATGCTAACTTGATATCTTGTATGGGCATGCAGCATTGATATGACCTGGTTCACCACAGTATTAGCAAAGATTTTCATTATGTCGGCATTGCTGTTCCTCCATAGAAACACAGGCGTAAACAACTTGCATAGGTTTTGGTGATTCAGTGGATGCCTGTGCCTGTAAATGTAGAAGTGGAGTGAAACTGGGGCCGTGGAGCATTACAAAGCATGTTATCCATCTTGATAGCCATGGTAATGAATTCTGACAGAGTAGAACCCTCGCCCTTGGATGCCAGTTCCGCCGTGAGTTCTTGGTGAAGCCCCTCGTGGAAAACAGTTTTCAGAGTGACATCGTTCCACCCACTTTGAGCTGCTAGCGTCCTTAACAGAATTGCGTAGTCTGCTGCAGATCGATGGCCCTGGCGTAAATAAAGCAGCTGAACAGAGATATCTTTACCACCTGCTGGATACTCGAAGACTTCATGGATCTGTTGAACGAAATATTCAAATGTGGTATGGATTTAAGGATGTTTGTCCCAAACAGCAGCGGTCCAATTGAGTGCTTTACCAGTAAACAGAGACATCATAAAGGTACATTTAATGGCATCTTGATGAAATGATTCCAATTGGTTAGAGAAATAGTCTTTACACTAAAAAACCTGCATTTCACAGCAGAACCATCAAACTTGTCAGAAAAAGCAAAGCTAACCGGTTCAGCATGTGGAGCTGGCAGTGAGTGAATGTAGTGTGTCATACATTCATTGGCAACTCGTAGGTTGTTCAACTGGTCTTGATAACCCTTTAAAACTTGTCTTGATGACCCTTTAAAACCCTCACACTGGTGTGCAAATGCAGCCTGGAGCTGTGAGACTGCCGCTGTATCCATGGTAGGTGAAGTATTATGTAACGAATTGGCCATGGAGATGGCTTTGGGATCCATGTGCAGGAAGTTTATTAAAAGAGACACAATCTATGCTAAAATAGCAGGCATAGATACGTAGTCATAAAGCAGGCAGATAAATCCAATAAGCCAAATAGACAGTCCAACCAGGCAAACAAAACAAAGGGTAATCCAAAAAGCAGTAATTCCAGAAAAACAAGCAATGGTTATAACATGAATCAAGAAACAATGGAAAACTTGGTAAGGCAGGGTAAACTGGCAATTCTTCGCAATGAACAACGGATCTGCATGGCTATATATACATGTGGTAAACAGGAAATGAGCAGTGAATGGGTGAAGATCAGTATTCAGGTGAGGGCTCCCTCTGGTGGTTGGTATGATGGGTAACAACCTCAGATGGTACAATTACTGTATACTTCATGACATATTAACTAACTGTAGATCAATGGAGTTGAGCTGCTTGTAAAGTCTGGGTCTTGCTGAGCTGCCATAATGGTAGAGGAGTGGTGACCACCATCAGTGACTTTTACACCTGGAATGTTTAGCTTTTTGGATGGGTACACTCATAGGAAGGTCAATTATCCCTACTGGATACTTCTTAACATATTTACTGCCGTGCTGCTCAGGTTTCTCATAAAACTACAATTGCTTCATTGACAGTTACAACAGACGTGCAGTTGTAGGGAATTGGAAATGATAAAACCGTCAGTCAGCATTAGTGATGTTGGAAAATGACACAAGTGGAAAGTTTATGGGTTTTTGATTGTTAATGTTCAAATCATTTGTCCTCACTTGTTGGTGGATAATTGAGTCTGTAGATATACTGGCTCCACACAGTTTTACTAACTGAGGTAATCACTCAAGGCAGAGTAAGGACAAGTAAGCTCTGTTTTGTGAGGGAGAGAAGTCTAATTGAGGTTAACAATACTGTCTCACAGTTTTCAAATCAAAATCAAATCACTTTATTGTCACACTAGCATGTACACAAGTGCAACAGTAGGTGAAAATCTTGTGTCAGTTCCAAGCAACATAGTAGTCATGACAGTGACGAGACATATACCAATTACAATAAATTAACACAATTTACATATAAAATGTACACTTACACAACACAATACTAATATACAATGTACAGTAAACCATACACACAATATAGAATACACATACAATAAAAATAAAAAATAAAGAGTATATAAAAAATATATATACAGTAGTTGTATTGAGGAGAATATATTTGACAGTCCAGTGTGAGATAATAGATTTTAGATTATAGATTAATAAAGTGCAGTGCTAATTATTGATCATGAGAGATCAAGTGTTCAAAAGTCTGATTGCTTGGTGGAAGAAGTCGTCATGTAGTCGGCTGGTGCGGGTCCTGATGCTGCGATACCGCCTGCCTGATGGTAGCAGTGAGAGCAGCCCATGACTCGGGTGGCTGGAGTCTCTGATGATCCTTCAAGCTTTTTTCACACACCGCCTGTTATAGATGTCCTGGAGGGAGAGAAGCTCACCTCCGATGATGTGTCTGGCAGTTCGCACCACCCTTTGCAGGGCTTTGCGGTTGTGGGTGGTGCTATTGCCGTACCAGGAGGTGATGCAGCCAGTCAGGATGCTCTCTACAGTACTGATGTAGAACCGTGTGAGGATGTGGTGGTTCATTCCAAACTTCCTCAGCCGTCTCAGGAAGAAGAGGCGCTGGTGAGCGTGTGGACAGACCATGTGAGTTCCTCAGTAATGTGGACACCGAGGAACTTGAAACTGCTGACTCTCTCCACCGGTGCTCCATTAATGGTGATGGGGCTATGTTCTCTGTCTTTCTTCCTGAAGTCCACTGCAAACTCCTTGGTTTTACTGACACTGAGGGAGAGGTTGTGCTCCTGACACCAGTGTGTCAGAGTGTGCACCTCCTCTCTGTAGGCTGTTTCATCATTGTCAGTGATCAGACCTACCACCGCCGCATCGTCAACAAACTTAATGATGGCATTGGATCTATGTGTTGCCACACAGTCATGTGTGTATAGGGAATACAGGAGTGGGCTGAGAACACAGCACTGCGGGGCTCCAGTGTTGAGGGTCATTGATGAGGAGATGTTGCTGCCCATTCTAACCATCTGAAGTCTGCCTGACAGGAAGTCCAGGATCCAGTTGCACAGCGAGCTGTTTAAGCCCAGAGCCCGGAGTTTCACATCAAGCTTGGAGGGCACTATGGTGTTGAATGCTGAGCTGTAGTCTACAAACAGCATTCTCACATATGTGTTCCTTTTTTCCAGATGGGAGAGAGCAGTGTGTATTGTAGATGCAATGGCATCATCAGTGGAGCAGTTGTTGCGGTAGGCAAACTGCAATGGATCCAAAGAGGTGGGCAGAACAGAGCAGATGTAATCTCTTATTAGCCTTTCAAAGCATTTGCTGATGATGGGGGTCAGAGCAACAGGTCGCCAGTCATTTAAGAAAGTGATTTTGGCTTGCTTTGGTACAGGCACAATGGTTGACGTTTTGAAGCATGTGGGGACTACAGACAGGGAGAGGGACAGGTTGAAAATGTCCGTAAAAACACCAGCCAGTTGGTTCGCGCATGCTCTGATGACGCGGCCCGGAATGCCGTCTGGACCCATGGCTTTACGGATGTTCACCCGTCGGAAGGATCGGGTTAAATCCGCAACAGAGACGAAGAGTGAACTAACCTCTTTAGCATCGGCCGCGAGTGCTCTCTCCACGAGGGTGGTGTTGTTGTCCTTGAGACGAGCATAAAATGTATTAAGCTCATCCTCAATGTCGTCAGCAGAGGCGGACTGGAACATCTCCCAGTCCACGTGATCAAAACAGTCTTGTAGCGCAGAGTTTGATTGGTTCGACCAGCACTGGATCGTTCTGAGGGTGGGTGCTTCCCGTTTCAGTTTCTGCCTGTAAGCGGGCAGAAGCAGAATGGAAGAGTGGTCTGATTTGCCAAATGGTGGGTGGGGGTGGGATTTGTAGCCATCCTGGAAAGGAGAATAGCAATGATCCAAAACCCGGTCCCCTCGTGTGTTGAAGTTGATGTGTTGGTGATATTTTGGAGCGATTGTTTTAAAATTGGCTTTGTTAAAGTCCCCGGTAACACTTATGCTCCCATACAGTTCCTTTAGTGCCCGGTCTGTGTCGGCTTGTGGGGGGATGTACACAGCTGTAATAATGACCACTGTGAATTCCCTCGATAGCCAGAATGGTCGACACAGAATCATGAGATATTCCAGATCAGGAGAGCAGAAAGACTTGATAAAATGTATGTTCCTCTGATCACACCATGATTTCTTGATCATAAAATATACACCACCACCTCTGCTTTTACCTGAGAGGTCTTTCGCTCTGTCCGCTCGGTGCACGGAGAACCCTGCGGGTTCGATGGCCGAGTCTGGAATCTCTGCAGCCAGCCAGGTTTCTGTAAGGCATATAACACAGAAATCTCTCGTCTCTCTTTGGAAAGAGATCCGCGCTCTCAGCTTGCAGAGCTTGTTGTCCAGAGACTGAACAATTACCAATGTCCAAAAGCATTTGTCTGTCATATACAATAAGGCAGACAACATCCAAGACAAAAAAAACAAAAACTGTAAACAAAACAAACAATAAACTGCAGTGTTGTATCGGAGCTCGCAATGCAGCAGCCTTTCTCGGCGCCATCTTGAGTAGTTTTCAAGTTTTCAAACTTTTTTTTAGTAATCAACATTATGCCACAAATGCTTTTGTTTGTTATGAACCAAGAAAATTCCTTTTACCCTGGGTGATCATATTTTGAACCCAGCTTTTTCCCTGGGAAAGCAAATTTTCACACTTGTAATTTAAAAAAGGAGGTTAGCACCATTTTTAACCCTGGGTTATGAAACCCTGCTCCAGATTTGCCTCACATTGCGGTGCCGAAGGTATACAGTGTGAAACGATGCAGTGTTTGAATGTTAAGGAAAAATATTTGGCAACAGACAACCAATCATTTAATGTCTCAGTGCTTACCTCACGTGCTGTTTTATGCTCTTTTTCTGAGGGAAACCATTACAATATCAAATAGCGATGGCAAATGCAATAACTGGCATTATAAGGAGACAGTATGCCGCTTGCGTGCATCTGTGCAGTATGTTTCAGAAGACGAAAGACAAACAGAATGGATTTGCTTGTCGATATTTACACAGAGTAGCTGTTCCATTAAGCAATAATTAACACAGACTGCATGCCTGTTGGGAGCAGTATTTGTCCAATCATTTGTATCAATCTCACAAATATGCAAATTAGATTGTTAACCCAGGGTTTAAAATGTACTGTGTGAAACATCGAAACATGAAAACCCAGGATTAATTTTTAACCAAGGTACAGTTTGAACAGTGTGAAACATGAAACAAGATAACCCAGGATTTCATTTACCCAGAGATAAGAATGACCATGGGTTAAAGCTGAAGTATGTCACTTTTTCATTGTTAAAATAATTTATCCTATCCCAGTTTAATATGCAGAGACAACAATAAGTAAGTCATTCATAGAATACATATAAAAAGCCCTGTGTTTGTTTTGAGTGACCCGCTTAGACCCGCCCCAACAACGTAACTCAACCAATGGCATGAGTTGGGGCGGGGCTATCTGACTGTTCGAAGAGCAGCAGATGATGGGCATATTAGGAAAACTTTTTTGAAAACATTTGTTTATTTTTGCAATTCTATACGGTGGCACTAGTTTTGCAGAAATTACATATTTCAGCTTTAACATTTTGAAATGTCTAAAAGTATTCCAAAATTCTACCTCACAGCTGAACCAGTGGATGTGCTCAAGATCTTAGACTTAAAAAGTTCACCTGAAGGAGTGAAGAAAACGCAAGGGTTTTGTACCATCCGGAGAGGATCCAAACCAGATGTTGCCTACAGAGTGGACAAACGGGCTCAACTCAGCACCCCAACCAAACAGCTCTTCCCAGGTGAGTTTGCATGAATTGTGATAATCCTTGTACTCTCCGACTATTAATTAACTCTATATGTTGTGAATTAGTTTTCTCTCACAAAGTGACATTTTAAGTTGTTTCTTACTTATCTTAATTAACAGGAAGTGCACAATGTAGCTACCTCAGTTACATGCGTTTACAGTGCTAGAAGTCTGATGTCCAGACCTTGATGAGTGAAATAAAGCCATATTTATTGTTTCAGGAAAGAGCTCATTAAGGGAAACAGAAATCTCTTTGATAGTTTTTTCCCTGCATTGGCTACTGTTTTGAGCAGTGTTATGCTTGCTGATTCATCCACGAATAGTAAAGCAAATACTAAGTGAAAAAAGATTAAACTACTGCTAAGTGTTTGGAAGAGCTTATACTTGTAGGCAAGAATGCTGTCTGTGGCATAACACAAGATGCAGATCTATACATACAGTATTTGTATGACTATATTGACATGGAAACACTAAGCATTGAAGGTAAAAACATCCAAAGGTTCAAATTAATTTGTGAAGTTTTACCTCAATGATAGTCCATCGTTAAGACTATTCCAATGCATAGTAAATGTAAGGAATTGGATGTTGAAGTCTTTAATTATTTGCTCACTCTATAACGATATACACATTTAGTAAGTTGAGTCCTAACTTGGACCTTCTAGTCTGTGATTGTTGGGTATCTTCCAAATTGGCCAGACTGCTAAGCCTACTGAGGCATAAAATAGCAGAAGATTAAATTAACAATTTGTTTTCTATGATATTTGGCTGAAATAAAATTGCCTCCAAACATTATGGTTTAAGGACTGGAAATTTCATTTAAATAGTATGATTACGGAAAGAACAACCTTTCACTGGCTTGTCACTCTGAAGATCAGGCTGTAGTTCGAACTGTAGTTCCACACCAGTGCTTATGCAACCTGTTTATTTTTAAACTGACGCCTTGTAAACTTAATGTGCTAACACAAAAGACAAACTGTTTTATACTTATTTAAACCATGCCCTACAAAGGATGTTGGGGAGATATTGTTGTAATAGGGACATTGTATATTCCAAGGGACATTTGAATCACAATACAATGTGTTGATATACTGTAGTCTTAGCTCATTTCACATATGGAAAGAAAGACAAGTTTATGAATCACCAACAACAGCTGATGTTTAACCCACAATCCCTTTCCTGTGTGTTCAGGAGGAGTATTCCCTCAGGATTTCTCCATCCTTATGACTATCAAGCCCAAGGCGGGAACACAGTCCTTCCTGTTGTCCGTATACAATGAGCAGGGCATCCAGCAGCTGGGTGTGGAGGTGGGCCGCTCTCCGATTTTCCTGTATGAGGATCAGCATGGGAAGCCCGCTCCTGAGGATTACCCCCTTTTCCGTGCCATCAACCTTGCAGATGGAAAGCAAGTTGACTCTTATACATATATTCTTAATCTATGTACAGTTTTTGTTGTCTATCATACAAGATTTTTGTTTGTTTGATACCTAGAACACCTTTTTTAAGATGTAGCACAGTTTTAATCAAATGGCTCTTAATGTGTTTGCTTTGGTTTTGCAGTTTGCTCATGGATTTTTATTTCATTGGCTGGTTTAGTTCTTTCACCCTTTTCTTTTTTTGGTACTCACTGAGTGTGTTTACATTCACGATCATACACCATTTATGCTTAATAAGCCGATAAAGTGTGTCTTTTATTGGGGCAAGGTCATAAACAGTTTAAGCAGATTGGCACAACTATATATTTTTCCCATTTGCCAATTATTAAGTTGACTTTACTTCTAATAATTTGAAGTACTTGTTACTTACACCAACTATTTGATATCTTGGTGGAGCTGACACATGATCTTATCTAGAAATGTAGATCTGTTTAATAAAGAAGATCTTTTTATATTATTTTCAACAATATTGAAAATTATGGACAGCTGTACTTAAAAATGCAAGTTTAGTGAACTTAGTAATCAATTATATTTTTGAGTTTGCCAAACTAATTATATTGAGTTCATGGAATTTATAATACAACTTTAATTAAGTTACAATTTCAACTAATTTGCTTGAAGTAAACTAGTAAACTTAAAAATGCTTTGCAGCTGGTTGCCTTACTTTTTGAAAGTTTAAAAAAAAAATGTACAGTGTGCATACAAACACCTTTACCGGCATTCTTACTGGCTTATCCAATGTGCGCAAATGTTGTGCGCTTGCCAGTTTTGACGTCAAAAGTAGAGAATAATCTGATGATTTCAAATCTCCTGTAAATGCAGTTTTATTACACGGTAAGAATTTTTAAATAAGATAATTTTATTTGTCAAAAGAGTGTGACACCCCCTTAAAATGAACAGGTAACCATGGCTGACTGTGAATATTATATTTTTCCAATTGCATCTGAAACTGAAAACTATTGATTTTAAATGATGCTAGATCCAAACTGTTAGGTGTCAGTATCAATTCCAAGATGACACAAAGACAAAATTAACTGAGTGCACCTTTAATGCTACAACATTCATTGACATTCAATAGAATTGTATGCTTCCAACTACTGCATTTGGCAAGATTTTGGGCCCATGTGCACAAAACTAGGTCCATAAAGAAATGAACTAAACTGGCCTGCACAAAGCCCATTGAACACAGTGTGCCAGCCCCCATCAAAAAACATCTCGGGTTACTTAACTGTAACCCCTGTTCCCTGAAAAAGCGGAACGAGATGCTGTGCTGATTTAGCGCTTTGGGAACGTCTTTAGGAGTGACCAGCTGTGAATATGTGTGTAACATGTCAATGAAATTGATTAGAAATTATATCCTCTGCCGATGACATCATCAGGATGGCCGAGAACGGAACCTTAGGCAGGTAGTCAGGATGAGGGTGCAAAATTGCTTTAGCCAGTCCTGGGGCAAAATCTAAGCAGGATGGCATGACAGACAGAGCCTGCTAATCCCCAAATCTTTTTAAAGAAGTAATTGCCATAACGAAAACCACCTTGAGAGTCAGAAGTTTATCAGACACTGACTCTAGAGGTTCAAAGGGGGTCTCAACCAGACCTTCAAGGACTATCACTAAGTCCCATGAAGGGATCCTGTCCTAACAGGAGGTCTCAATCGCATGGCACCACGAACGAAGCGAGCGAGCGAGCATAGGATGTTTCCCCAAAGGCATCCTGTCAAGCAAGGCGTGGCAAGCTGATAGGGCGGCCACATATACCCTGAGAGTGGCGGGGCATGTGCCTGCTAATAATTTTTCCTGCAGAAAGTCCAGAACTGAAGCAATCTGGCAGTTAATTGGATCTGAATTATGTGCAGTGCACCATATTTCAAAGACACCCCATTTATTGGCATAACTTCTTTTAGTAGAGGAAGCCCTAGTGCTCAGAATGGTCTTGATGACTTCTGGTCAAAACGCCCAGTGTCCCTCAGTTGGTACCCTTCAAGGGCAAAACATGAAGGTTCCACAGCTTGGGCCAGGGATGAAGGATCATCCCTTGTGCCTGAAACAGAAGGTTCCTCCTGTCCGGAATCGCCCAAGGCTAGCCTTCGAGGAGAGACACTATCTCCGAGTACCATACCCTCTTCGGCCAATGCGGCGCTATCAGTATGAGGCATGAAATGGTCTCATGTGCAAAAGGCCCAAAGGAATCACCAAGGACGCAGCTGCCATGAGACCTAGTATTTGTTGGTACTGATGAACAGTACAACCATGGCCTAGCCTGACTTTGCTCAGGGTGTTCTGAACAGTCTCGATGCGAGCGGGAGACAAATGTGCCCGCATCATGATCGAATTCCATATGATCCCCAGATACGGAGTTTTCTGAGTGGGAGAGAGAATGCTTTTCTTGACGCTGAGTCTCAAACCCAGAGAAACCAGATGAGCTAAGATGATATCCCTGTGCTGTAATGCCAGTTCTTGTGACTATGCTAGTATCAGCCAGTCGTCTATATAATTCAGAATGCGGATGCCCCGGATTTGCTAAGGAGCCAGTGCTGCATTCATGCACTTTGTGAATGTGCAGGGTGATAAGGCTAGGCCGAATGGAAGAACCCGATATTGGAAAGCTTCGCCCCCGAAAGTGAACCTCAGGAACTTCCTGTGTTGTGGCAGAATTTCTATTTGAAAGTATGCGTCCATTAGATCGATCGTGATTAACCAATCATGATGTTGGATTTGAGACACGACCGTCTTGACGGTTAGCATCTTGAACTTGAGTGCCTTGACTGAGCGATTCAAGCCTCGAAGATCTAAAATCGGACGCAATCCCCCATCCTTCTTGGGAACCAGGAAGTATCTGCTGTAGTAACCTGACTCTCTCTCTGGAAGGGGAACATGTTCTATGGCCCCTTTGACCAAGAGATTTTGCAGTTCTTTCCACAGTAGACATGCTTGTTCGATTTAATTCTGTAGCCTTTTTCTACTGTTCTTAGGACCCACATAGAAACATCTGGCAGTATCTTCCACAAGGTTGGGTGCAAGACCTAACCCCACAAGGCTGGGTGCAAGACCATCAGAGCTTTCTCTTTCTGGAGATAATGGTCCTGAGGTCTTGCTTATGAGGCTGCTGAGGGTGACGAGCCAGTCCCCAGTCTTTACGAGGGGGAGTGCGATTCACCACGCTTTGTTTCTGAGTCTCCCTTCTAGATGGACCGGGACGGGCCTGGGTGATTTCTGCACACTACCTAACAATTCTAACTCATAACAGAGGAAAGTAGAAAATTTTGACAGGGTTGAGAAGCACAACACACACAGAATGGTCTGAAGACAATAGACCTGACGATGTACCTGTGGCGCATCTATCTAGCCCCTGGTACCGGCGCATCCTGATGATGTCATCGGCAGAGGCTATAAATTCTAGTCAATTTCATTGACGTGTTGCACACATATTCACAGCTGGTCACTCCTAAAGACGTTCCCAAAACGCTAAATCAGTGCAGCATCAAAGTGTAGCTATACACTATATACTGGGTGTAGTTCTTTGGGTGTCCATTTACTTTTGGTCATATAGTGTGGTAAAAACAATATATCGTGCTAAACACAATCACTCCTCATCTCTACCAGGTGGCATCGTGTGGCTATTAGCATTGAAAAGAAGACCGTCACAATGATTGTGGACTGTAAGAAGAAGATCTCAAAACCACTCAGCAGAAGTGACCATGCGATCATTAACACTGATGGCATCGCTGTTTTCGGAACCAGAATCCTGGACGAGGAAGTTTTTGAGGTAAGCAAAGTTGTTTTACTATAACCTTGTATATACTCCCTGCTGAAAAGACCACTTTAGGCCATTATGAATTTTGATGCTGGTCCAGGCTGGTTTTTTCATGGTTTATGCTAGTAAGTGCTGGTTTAGTGCTGGTCTAGTTGGAGGACCTGCATAGCTGTGCTGTTCAGCTGGCAGAAAATGCTGGTCAGACACCTTGGTCTTTCTGGTGAAGCTAGCTGACCAAGGTAATCTTGCTGATTATGCTATAAAGAGGCCTGGTGGAGCCACCAGCACACCAGCATCTTATGCCAGACACCAGCACCCAAGCCACATGCTGGTGACATGCAATGCTGGTCTTTTCAAAAGGGCAGTCAATCCCAGTCATGATATTCTTTTCTCATGAACAGCTGTAAGCTGCATGTTTCTTTGAAAGTTACTCTGCATCATTGACAAGCACTGACAGGATATAATGTGGAGCAATCTAGCGTTTGCCAGCCTATTAGAGTGAGGATAGCAACTCTTCAGCCATTAGTGCTCACTGTAATTTGGCCTTAAAGGATACTTACACTGTTGAAGTGTGCATCAAGTCGGTATGACTGAAGCTATGCAGGAAATTGTACACTGATTTGATTTACTGCCTAGTCAGATGATGTTTGTCAAGAGCTGAAGGCCCTTACAAATAATAGGCCATGTCAGTGGATTTAATTGGACCATAAATCACTAATAGATGCTGAATACTTGTCAACCTTTCCAAATAAAATATCACTTCATCCAATATATTTAAAATGAATGCACACTGATTTAAATTATGCATTGTGATTGGTATCTAAAATGTATTAAGGAGAACTATTGAGACCATTGTGAATGGCTTATTCACATAGCTTTTGCAGGTTGTGGTTGTTTTTCATTAAATAAACAGTACAGAGAAAATTTCCACATGATTATACAACTCAGTGGAACTACAGTACAGGATCCTAGCACAGCGGTTTTCAACTGGTGGGTCGCAGGTCTGTTCTGATAGGGTTGTGGACAGCAGGTGAATAAACAATGCTAAATGTGAACAATTAAATCCAACCAACCATATCATTGAACTGTACATGCATAGGAATATTATTGCAGAGTAATATTTTTGCAGAGTAAAAAGGCTTATCGGTTTTAAAAGGAAGCAGAAAATGGTTCCAATATACATTGTTGTTGACATCAAAGACCAATCAAACTTTACAGTATTTTGCCATAAATTTGCCATCACCTGGCATTTATTTAATATATAATGCTAATAATATTTAGCCCAGTATTTGTTCCATATGTTAAGCTGGTAAATCACACCTCTGCTGTAGTTTACGGATTTACAATTATTTATATATTTTTTTGTCAGTTTTCTTGTTCAACCTACACTGTAAAATGTGGTAACCTGCAATTGTTACCTTAATGTAGACAGGTTGATTTAGACATGCTCAAAAGAATATTCTGGATTCAATACAAGTTAAGCTCAATTGACAGCATTTGTGACATAATGTTGATTACCACAAAAAATTATTTCAACTCGCCCCTCCTGTTCTTTAAAAAAAGCAAAAATCGAGGTTGACACTTAAAAAAGAGGTTAATGGGGGAAATATTTTGAGGTTTTAAAGACAGAAATTTTAAACTTATAATTTTATAAAAGCACTTACATTAATTATTCTGTACAACTTGTGTATTATTTGAGCCGTAAAGTTGTTTAAATCATCCTTTGTCGTTTTAGGGTTTGTTGACATTACATCAAGGCAACAAAGTTGTAAATTGGCTATAACTTTACACAGAAAAGTTTAATAAGCTATTTTATCACACAAAAATCATGTTAACATGCATATTGTTTATGTCTTGTGTCTATACTTTTGAAATTTAGTATTTTAGCATTTATGGATTGGTCCCATTATAAGTGCCACCCTGGAACCCAGATTTGAACCCAGCTTTTTTTTTTTTTTTTGAAGAAAAGGAGGGGCAAGTCAAAATACATTTTTGGGTAATCAATATTATGCCACAAATTATGTCATTGATTGAGCTTAACTTGTATTGAACCCAGTTGTAGCAGGAAATGTTAGGCACAAACAAGGCATGACACAGATAAGGTTCACTTTTACCCCCGGAGGGATATTTTATTGGTTGAAGTGTGGCAGAGGAGAAGTGTGCAGTGTAGGTGAAGGTGTGCAACCGCCTTCTTCCCTTGTGCAGCCTGATGATGAGAGGGTGCCGTTAGTGGAGAGGTGAGACTCGCTCCTCGTCCGAGTCTTTGAGTGAGATGAACGCCAGCGGGATGAAGCTTCCTCTTAGTTGCTGCCAACTTCTCATCCAACTGTTTCTCTAGCTGGCTTTTATCTCTGCGTCTCCCTCATTGATTAATAGGCATCAGGGGCCGGTTGCACAGCTATACGTAAGTTACAACCTAGTTGTGGCTTAAATGGGCAATAAGTCACAATTTATGCACTACAAATTATTTCAGCATTGCGGCATTGCATTTAGGTAGGACGTAACACTATGTATAAACTAAATATTTGTGGAAGCCACCGACCATGAGAATCAGATGGAATAAAAAAGCAGACTCACTTAATGACGTCAATGAGCTCATGTTTTGGTTGACATCTTCAGTCCTTTCAACATATTTGATGATGTTGGCATTTACACTCGTTTATATTTATGGGAGAAAACATTATGCTAAAAACGTACCTCTTCAGCATGATTCAACTATCTGTGCACTTTCTTGTGTACTCCATCTGGTGTCAAGTTTCAACATATATGAAATATATAAAATATTACAATTAATTAATGTATATTTTTCCAACCTGTTGTATTAGTATTTATTTATTTATTGCCCCTTATTCATTTTAGATACATTTATTTAATATTGTTATTTAGCCTACATAAGCTAAATATATCATTAATTAAATATTGTTTTATTATGTATCCTATTTCAATTGGAATATGATTTACTACAGCTAACAGTTATGTTCGCAAACAAGGTTTGAACATCAACCATAACAAGATCAAACTGAAGCTTAAGGCTTCTTAACACTTCTGTGTACAAATTTGAAGGCTGCTTATTGGATAAATACAGGTAAACGTCATATTATGTGACTACGCATTACTGGATTGAGAGCTTACGATCAACTAGTTAAGTCTTGCCTTAAGAACAGGTGCAACCAAATTAAGCACTGACTTGGTTACAAGCTAACCAGTAGTTACTAAGCCCTTCGTGTGAACATTATGTATTACAATTTACAATATTGACTTGTAATTCACACTTTTTCTGTGGCTTACGGATTTACAAAATTGTCAATTTCCCTGTTCTGCCTATATTGTAAAAAGTTTATTTCTGATCTAAACCTTACAAATTTTGTTGGTGTAACCTAATGTTGTCAGGTTGATTCAGACATGCTCAAAGAAATAATCCGGATTCAGTAAAAGTTAAGCTCAATCGACAGAATTTGTGGCATAATGTTGATTACCACAAATAATAATTTCAACTCGTCCCTCCTTTATTTGACAAAAAGAAAAAAACGTCTAGGTTACTGTTGTAACCTCCGTTCCTTGATGGAGGGAACGAGACATTGTGTCGAAGAAGCGACACTAGGGGTCTCTCTTGAGAGCCTTATGCATCTCTGAACTTTGAGGAAAGGCCAATGAGAAATTGGCAGACAGAATTTGCATGTCCCACCCCAGGACATACAGGTATAAAGGGAGGGAAATGCGTCTGTTCATTCAGGATTTGTCTGAGGAGCCGACAATGAGGTTCAGCCGCAACAGTGAGGAGGACACAATGTCTCGTTCCCTCCATCAGGGAATGGAGGTTACAACTGTAACCTAGACGCTCCCCATCTGTCGCTAACTTTGACGTTGTGTTGAAGAAGCGACACTAGGGGTCCAATTTTAATCAATCCATGCGCTGAACTGTGTACGTTCACTGCTGACATAGGTGCGGGCAGGTAGTTTGCATGCCAAAACAACAGGCTGTGCCAGACTGCACGTACCCTTCCCCAACACCCCAAAAAATCTTCAAAACCTTCTGGTTCCTTACACCCCGATATGGGGGGATCAAGGTGACGTGACAAGCACGCCTTTTCTCACTCTATGTTTCTCGCATAGAGTTAAAGTGGTTGGGGCCATCTTAACGCTATCACACGCATCGGGGAAGGCGTTCTTTCCCAGTTCCTATTCTTTCAGGGGGGAAAGACCCTGCGGAGACCACACCTGCCCAGATTGGGTGAGGTAAAGAGTGGTGAAATTCATCACATGGGCTTTTAGGTCACATGTGGAGAATGGCGCGGTGGTAGATCCTACCTCATTGGGAGGGAGAAGTTGCTACAAACACGGTGACCAGGGGTCAGTGAGGACTGCCCAAGGGAGGCGCAGTTCTGCTCACAAGGGGACCATACCGCGGAAAATACACACAGGTGGATAAGTCCACATGGGGGCCCGACCTGTGGAGCACCTATTCCAGTACAGGGTAAATTGAGTAACCACATTGTGTCAATTGATGCCCCCGAAGGGGGGAGGAGGCCTGGCAAACTGAATTGCGTAACCGAGTCGGATGGTCCTGGCCAGCCAGCGTGACGGATTGGGAAGTGAGGGATTGGGAAGCCACGTGTCAAAGCTCCGTGCTAGGGGCACTAAGGGGACGATTATTTTTGACATACCTGGCGGGGCTTTGCAGCGGGCGGAGCAGGTTATACGGTGTCGGAAGGCAAAATCGCGTACCGAGGCTCTGGTGCTGAGAGAAGACTCGAAGCACTTACCTTGCACCACACACCTGGCAAGGGGAGGGTTAGTGACTGAGGAGGAGGTCCCATGGAGGCGTCCTCTAGACTCGTCAGAACCGGCCGGCCGGGGGACAACAGTCGTGGGGCTGGAGGCGAACGGTCTGCGTCCAATGTGCCGGGACTGTTGAGGTGTGGTACCTGCATACCATGAGAACGGCATTTGCGGGCCAGATGACCCGGAGACAGAGGAAATTGCTCTTTTATTGAGAATGTGCGTACGGTGCGGCAAAGTAAATATACTTAACTGAAGATTCTCCTCCCAGCCCTGCTTCGGGGAATGGAGTGGTCTGCTTACCAGCTCCGGAGCAATCATCTCTGTCTCTGGGAGCCTTCCGGGTCCTAGAGGGGGTTTGTGAGATGGGGGCGTGTGCTTCCTGCGGGCACTCGACGCTGGGGCTGAGAGCTGGGCCCAGGCTGAGGCGGAGCTGCACGTTTCTTGGACACCACAGGAGGATGCCTGATGTGAGAGATTGCCTCAGTCTGCTTCTTAACCACTGAGAACTGCTGGGCGAAGTCCTTGATGGCGTGCTTTGTCCACTTCGCACATCTTGACCAGGTTCAGCCACAGATGTCGTTCCTGAACCATGAGGGTGGCCATCGAATGCTTGAGTGACCACGCTGTGACCTCCATAGCCCTGAGGGCGAGGTCGGTCGCTGACCGAGCAGCACGTCGGGGTCAGGACTACCCAAGTGCAGATCTTTAAGTGCCTTGGCCTGGTGGACTTGCAGGAGGGCCATGGCATGCAAGCGGAAGCGGCCTGTCCGATGGGACTCTAGGCTTTGGAGGTCAGTGAGGATGTCATCCTACAGGCCCTGGAGGGGAGCACCGGGCGATCCCGTCAGGTGGTGGCATTTTCGGGACACAGGTGGATCGCAACCACTCTGTCCACCTGGGGGACCGCCGTGTACCCATGGACCGCTCCGCCGTTGAGGATAGTGAGAGCAGATGAGTGAGAGGATCGATTACAGGCAGTGAAAGGTTCCCTCCACGACCTTGTCAGCTCATCATGCACTTCCGGGAATAAAGGAACCGGGGGGTGGGGGGGGTGGGGGGGAGGACTCCAGTCCAACCCCACGCTGACGGCGGCCCGGGCAAGCATGTCAGCCATCTGGGCCTCTGGCTGGGCGTGCTGACCCGAAGGTGGCAGCCCAATCGAATCTTCTGCATCAGACGCCAGAACCAGGGATGTAGTGGAGGCTAAACGCACGTAAACGCCGTTTACGCACCTCCTAAAATTCGGAAATAGCGTTTACCCACCTCCAAAGTGCGTTTATCCACCTCTAAATTGCGTTTATCCACCTCTAAATAGCCTATAGTTCCTAAGCCATTTTAAATTAAGCTTATGCCGTTTTAGTTTTATATTGTTCATTATTAGTTTCATAGGTTGTTAAACCTAAGACGAAGTCTTTCATATTGCGCTGCATTACTGTCTGTTGACCAATCTCTTGCGTAGCCAGCAAGCAGCAGACTGCATCAAGATTCATCAGTCACTAGCCCAAAGTATACATAAGACATGATTTTTGAACACTTCATTGAGTTTTGTTTTGTAGAATAAATATTTGTAAAAGATTTTCGTTTTGTATAAATTAATTTTGATCAATGTTTTATCAACCAACTGCCTGTAGGCTATTTAATAAATAAGAAGCAAATATATAGCAGACAATGTAAGGCACCGGCGATCACTTGCATTGCACGTGAACTGGAGGGCGCTGAAACTCAGCTTGTGCCTCACAGATTTGAGAAATATAGGCTATGGCTATCTATTATAAAAAGCTTGAAATGTTTTACTATTAAACGAAACTATTCAAAACGAAAAGAAATAGGCTACTCTCTGATTATGTAATCAAATGTGCATTTCTCTCTGGCATTCATGGCGAGTCCGCATCGTAAAAAACACCAGTTTATTAATAAACAATTAAATGTCTCCTTGCTATTTTTGACACATAAAATAATTACTTTCGCCGGTTCTTTGTGGCAAG
This sequence comes from Moxostoma hubbsi, assembly GCA_032164185.1. Taxonomy (NCBI): domain Eukaryota; kingdom Metazoa; phylum Chordata; class Actinopteri; order Cypriniformes; family Catostomidae; genus Moxostoma; species Moxostoma hubbsi. The sequence goes on from JAVLUX010000009.1 coordinate 19,916,157, forward strand.
CTTTATACCAAGCATGACAAATTCAAACTTTATTTCATTTTCTCCATTGCTTGAACACTCACTACATTATCAAACACAGTATGTTATGTCTATTTTAATTTATTTATTTTTATTTCACGTTTCTAAGTAGGCTACAAAATTATGTAAGTCCACAAGGCGGTCCACAAGCTGATGCTATGACGAGGGGGGCTCCTTCCCGCACTACTGCCTACATGTAATGATGAATGAATTGTAAAAATGGACATCCAGCAATTTTTTAAGCGCCGTCAAGTCAGCAGCCCTCCTCCTGATGCCAGCAAACGGTATCGGCTACAAGCCCAAAGTGAGTGAGCACGTCATCCTCCTGGGCTTTTGGGAAAAACTGATCCACATTTTTCATGACTTATTATAGACCAAACAACTAATTGATTAATCAAGAAAATATTCAACAGATTAATCGACTATGAAAATAATCCCAAATCCCTAATCAGTACAAGTGCATTGCATTGGAAGCCCTGGATATAAGCCTCCCTCTCTATCTCTCTTAAATATTTTAGTTCTCTCTGTTTTGTCATTTAGTAAACTTTATAGATTTCAACCATATTATTCCTTCCTGAGTCTCTTTAACAAGAACTTAAATGAATGTATGAATTGAATAGTGATTGTGTGACCTATGATGAGGGAACAACCAGTGATACCCTTGGAAGTACCATCAAATGATAGCCTATAGCGATGTCATCAGGATACACATACACCGGTAGGCAGTGGCCCACCTTACCGGGTGACCACGTTGTGGTCCACTAGAATTTATAGTTTACCCACCTCTTTTTTTACCACTACACCTCTGGCCGGAACACTCTCCGATGCAGCGCAAGCTCATCATCCAGCTCAGGGGGCTCAAGAGGATAGGCAGACTGGCCGTGAGGTGAGCCGCTGTCACCCCAAGCCCAGGCGGAAGTCAACAAACGTGCCAGGGGGCGGGAGGTTCGTGCCTTTCCAAAATCACCTCCATCGCCAGCCGGGTCGTCCTCAATTCCGTGGGAAGAAGGAGCGACACGGGGGGTGGCTGAAATGGCGTTCTTTTTAGGAAGGAAAGCCGCAACCACAACGTTACCATGTTAAGGTTCTCGCAGTGAGAACACGGACCATCCACAAACTCTGCCTCGGTGTGAACGCAGCCCAGACACACGAGGCTGTGCCTGTGACCATCAGGAGTGGAGAGAACTCGACCACATCCAGGAACTACACAGGGGTGGAAGGGCATCTTTATAAAGACGCATCCTGAAAAGGACGTTCAACGCCGCTGTGTATTGCTCTTTTAAAGAAAAACACTCCATTAGGAAAATTTCGAGCGACAGACAGGGAATCAAGGTTACAGTGAGGCACTTATAACAGAGGTGAAAGGGGCCCATTTTTGTAGGGTTTAAAGGCACAAATGTGAAGCTCATAATTTGATAAAGCACTTACATTTATTCTGTTAAAACTCATGTATTATTTGAGCTGTGAAGTTAAGTCGCAATTTTTACAGTCATTTTAGGGTTGACATTACATCAAGGCAACAACGTTGTAAAACTGGCTATAACTTTACACATAATAGGTTAGTAAGCGATTTTATAACACTAAAATCATATCATGTCATGTCATGTCTACACTTTTTAAATTGAGTATTTTAACATTTACAGAGAGGCGCCCGTTCTCTTCCGTTGCAAGTGCTTTTTTTCAAGAAAAAGTGGGGCAAGACAAATTACATTTTTGTGATAATCAGTGTTATGCCACAAATGCTGTAGATTGACCTTAAACTGGAATATTACTTTAATAATATTTTTTTACTTTCCTCAAACCAGTTAATTTAGATAATATTATAGAAAGCAAATTTTTTTCAGTTAACATTTTTTCAGTGTATGAATCCTTGCAGTGAATATTTGCCATTATTCCACGTGATGTCCAATACAAAATCTGGGTTCTGAAGCAAAACCTGTTGAGAGCCACTGACCTAAGATACTAAGCAAAGTCTAATAAAGCTTAAAGTATTCCATTCACAAGCTTATCTTGGTGGCAAGGCAGCATTCTCATGCAATGTTGCATTCTCGACTATAAACAATATCTGCAGTTTTTCTTTGATGTTAGCTGGAGGAATGTTGTCTAATAAGAACAGTATGCTAAAGTTTAGCCTCCAGGTTAGAGATGTCATAGAGCACAGGAATCTTTTAAGATTTTCATCCCATTTCTTTCCATTCCCTGCTTGTCCCAGTGTTAGTGAGGAGGTTGTGATGAGCCTGCAGAATATATAGCCTGAGAGGTAAATCTGCCATACTTAATGTGCTCATTTTCACCACTCACTTAGCACTTCTTCCACCATCTGCATGATTGCCTGCAATGTTGGGCACTTTGTCAAAATATTGTTGCTCATCGATAAACACAGCTGTTTTAATTAAGAGAGTTGTTTTTTATATTTTATATGATTATGATGGAAGCGCTGCCCTGTCAAAAGCTTTGGTAATAGGTTTTAGCAATGTGAAATAAACATCTAATGCTTTTTGTTATTCTGGATTATATACTGATGGGCAAAGATGATTTGAAAGTTTATGTTTGTTTCTGGCAGGTTACTGGACAACATTTTTATGTTCTATATCATGCTAATGTAGAGGGATCATGAAATAATTTTTCTTTGTTTCTAGACTGCCAAAAGAAATAATTTAGTTTACAAAGCGTGTCTTTCAGTATCATTTTGCCTTTCCTTTAGCTAACTATATTTCCATGTGGTAACTCAAGTTATGATTGTGCTTTAGCTATTTCCTGTTGAGATCCTACTCAGCTTTAATTTCCTCTGGTCTTTTGAATATAATTATAATTTTAGCTAATGAAAAAGGGTCTTATACTCCAGTGTTTTGTGTTCGCTGACTATGTGTGCTCAATGGAGTTTTACTTTGTGCTGGGGGGTGGGGATTAATTGTTTGTAAAGATTAATTACGAATGTTAATAGTAAAAGCATTCAGTGAATGTAAACAATAAAAATGGCAACAAACAAGTTAATGCACAGAGGCAGAATTAACATACAGAACATTGCGGGATGTACTGATGTAACATCCCTGATTGAGGGAACGAGACGGTGTGTCAATGTAGTGACACTAGGAGAACGTAACCCGCATTGGAGATTTATATATGCTATCTTCGCTGTGGACCAACACATGCTTTCCCCGGATCAATGACAATAGCCTCCGCAGGGTGAGCTTTACAGCCTACAACTCGAGGCAGTTGATGTGCCAACACAGACGCGGTCCTGTCCAGGAGCCAGCGGCTGCATGCCCATTGCACACTGCGCCCCAGCCTAAATTGGAGGCATCTGTCATGACCATGACATGCCTGGAAACTTGCTATAGGGGGACTCCTGCCCATAGAAATGCAAGGTCTGTCCAAGGGCTGAACAAGTGGTGGCAGACCGGTGTGATATCCATGCGATGTGTGCCGTGGCACCCTGCTCATCTCGGGACCCTAGTCTGAAGCCAGTGCTGAACCGGTCTCATATGCATCAATCCGAGCACCGCCGCCAAGGATGCCATATGCCCCAGGAGCCTCTGAAAGTATTTCAGTGGAATCGCTGTCCTCCACCTGTATGACTTCTGCACGTGCTGGCTTGTGAGGCATGCTATCATCGAGACAGAGTCTAACTCCATGCAGAGAAAAGAGATGCTCTGAACCGGGGAGAGCTTGCTCTTTTCCCAGTTGACCCAAAGCCCTAGACGGCTGAGGTGCATGAGCACCAGGTCCCTGTGTGCACACAGAAACTCTCGAGAGTTAAGGGTGCAAGATCTGCCTCTGCGACCTTCGTGAAGATGCGAGGGGACAGGGACAGGCCAAAGGGGAGGACCTTGTACTTATATGCCTGACCTTCAAAAGCAAACCGTAGGAAGGGTCTGTGTCAAGGTAAAAACGAGACATGAAAGTACTCATCCTTCAAGTCTACCGCCACGAACCAATCTTGATGCCGGACGCATGCCAAAATCTGCTTCTGCGTCAACATCTTGAGCGGGAGTCTAGTGTTTATTGTTACGGGGCCCTGGCTGTGAGTGTTCGGTGTTTTTAAAAAAATGGTGAACACAAAACAAAGGGAACATAAGATTTACCTCCTGGCCCTCCACCGGTGGACGGAGTGGTCTGGATACCAGCTCCATGGTTCCAGCGGACGTCTCCCTCCCTGGGACGTCTATCTCAGGGGCACTTAGGAGCTTCCTGCAAGGGGCTCTATGCTGGGGCCGAGGACTGGGTTCATGCTGTGGCAGAGCTGCCTGGGTCTCATCTCAGAATTCGACGGAGGAAAACTATTATGCTGGGGAACGGGAGGTCCACTGGGATTAACCCGGTGAGACCGCGCCCATTGGAATCCCCAAATTGCAGCAGGCTGGGCAACACCCAATACCTTTACGAGATTTTATAATCTCATGGTTGAGTCGGTCTCGTCCCGTGTTCTCTGAGGTCCGAGCATGTAGAGCTCAGGAATGCGGAACATCTCACCGGGAGCCTTTCCCCTCCACTGAGGTGATCACGTGTGCTTTTTCCCACTAGAATTGCACTCCCTGGATGTTCTTACTCCCTAGCCCTCTGGTCCGGAATTCAGTGGAGGAATTCCCCAAACAGACCCACTACGGGTACTAAAATTACTCTGTACTGGAATAGGTGCTCCACTAGATGGGCCTTTGTGGATTAATCCCCCTGTGTGTTTTTCTGTGGTACGGTCCCCCTACTGGCGGACCCGCGTCTCCCTTGGGCAGTCGCCACTGCCCCCCAGTCATCTTGTTTGTAGCAACTCCTCCCTCTCAGCAGGTAGGATCTACCACCGTGCCATTTCCACGTGTGGCCTGAAAACCCATGTGACATATTTTGCCACTCTTTATTTTTGGAGCTACAAAGGTCTGGCCACTCTTCATTTGTTTTGTAAAGATCTACAGAACTGAAATATTTTCTAAAAATATTTTTTGGGGTTCTGCTAAAGAAAGTCATACACATCTGGTATGGCATGAGGGTAAGTAAATTATGAGAATTTATATTTTTCTGGTGAAATATCCCTTTAATGTACAGAGTAGATTATAAGTAAGAAAGCTGGCCATTAATGTCACCTAAAAGTGTAACACTGTGGCTCTCTGCTACTATCAAAACATTGCTCTGTTTTTTTGAGCAGCCCATCCAGACTGACAGAGCAACACTGGCTCAACCAATGGTTTAAATTTGGGAGGGGACTATCTGTCTGTACAACAAATGGAAGGCGAGGGTAGTTTTCTGGAAATGGTTTGAAAACCGTGATTATTTTGGCAAAGCTGTTTGGCGACGCTACTGGTGCAGAAATTACACAGTTCAGCTTTAAGTGGGAAGCACATCTTCCACTCATGTCCAAGAAAGTAGTCAGGTTTAGCCAGCTCATCTGATTTGTACTGTGAGATACAGTGATCTGGAACAGATCAAGATCAAGGTATAACTGGCGAGAAGTCCACCATGTCATAATGATTCCAAATTAGTGCTCCTTCGAGGACATGTGCTAGACATTGTGTGGATGGAAAAATCAAAATGAATAACACTTATTAAGTGCAGAACACGATGTTCAGATCTGAATGGGGTGTTTCACTCTGTTTTGAGATTCGTTGAAATTGCGATCATCTATTTGATTATCAATCAAATAATCTTTTATGTCACAGTATAACAGTTGGTGAAGTTTTTCTTCAATGATTAGTCCATGGCATCCTACATAATATCAAATCAGAAGTCAGAAACAGCCTGAAACACTAAAGTTCTACTTTTGCACAGCCATTGAAATGAGCTGTCTTAAAAAGCTGCTGTTTAATGTTGAAAGAAAACATCTTGCATCTTGTTGTTTTAGTTTGTTTAACAGCTTCAACACAACATCAACACCATTAGAGCTCTTTTTTTTCTTCTTTTTTTCATTTGGTAAATACAAATCACATTGGGAGAATAGCTTCAAGCTGAAGGGTGCAATTTGGACTCCACTAGTAACACCAAATGAAATTGATTGATTTTTTTTCAGCCCACCCCAAACTAACACCATTGGTTGAGCCAGTGTTGCTGTGCCGGGCTGCTATGCCTAATGTTTCAGCATCTGTGTTCATTGCCTTTGCAGATAGCATTAGCAGGTGTGAACATTCACTGAGGGGAAAATATTATCAGTGTGTGCTATGTCTTGGCAGAAGCTTTTAACAAAAAGTGCAACTTTAAATCATCTATTTCACACTTCTTTCTTTCTCTTTCTCTCTCATTTGCTATAAGAACATAACATGAACATGATACCTGTCAATATTGTTCAATAGATGTTCAGTTATCTTTAAATAAGGAAGGTCTAGCCTTGGAAATATCATATAGTTTGGTTCATAGTAGCATTGTCTGGTTGCGTGCTTTTGCAGTGGCAGTTTGCTAGCAAGGTCTTCTGAAGAGATGTTCTGGTTTTTATGTCAGAGTTCACTTTATTAGCTTTATTTTTCCCCGATTCTAACCCTGCTGAAAAGACCACATTAGACCTGTATGAATTTCCATGCTGGTCTAAGCTGGTTTATACTGGTTCGGTGCTAATCTAGCTGGTGGATCAGCATAGCCATATTGTTCACAAGCAAAAACTTATTTCTGATTAGGCTGGTTGATCAAGCAAGTCTTTTCAACTGCAAAAATGTTGTAAAATTCATTATATTTTTAAAGGTTAAAATTACTGAAACTTCAAGGGAACATTTTAGGTCATATTGGTTCAGCTGACAAAAATGGTGATAGATCCCCCTCGTTTTGCTGATTGCAGACATCTTGTGGATGCACTGGACCAACTGTTTATCCAATAGACTATTGTTTCTCATATAATGTTACACTGTAACACACTTGGCCATTAATGTCTCTGTTTTCTTTATTTTTATCTCTCTGGATTCTCCTCTTCCCCTGACTGGCCTCCACTTCTGTCTCACTGCTGAGAAAAAATATTTTACTGTTTAACAGCTCCTAGTAGAGTGATATGGTAACATTAGATGCCTGCTTCAGGCCTCTGTTGCGACTGCTGTTTGGAGGATTGCTGTGGAATGGGGCAAGTATTTTGAGGGAGTGGGGTATATTAAACCTTAAACCATCATTTGAAGTTTTCTTAGTGCAGTGAATGAAAGTGAGATGGGGAGACAAATTATTATTTATAGTCGGCATAAAATAAAAATTCACCCTATCTGTTTTCTAAATGCATGTTATTGATGATACTGTGAACAATTCATCCATGTATACTTTATTTTATTTGTATCTATTTTTTGGCCTCGTAATCTTTAATAAAAATTAAATTTGATCATCCGGTGAAACGACAGACTTCTCTCTGGTGAAGTATGCAGGACATCATTTAGTCAGCTTAAACCCTGCCCCTTCATTATAAATACCACAAACATGCGTAGAGTTGAACAAATGACGAAGATGGCAAGGTGTATTTTTCCTTAATATTTAGTGTATTGTGATTCAAAACGTTAAAATATTTTAAACTCACTCGTTTTTCAACGTCTACAGACTCTTTATAAGCAAAGACCGCGATGTGTGTTTATGTTGTCATTTTGATCATAAATGTTTTGAGATTGTTGCTCAATTTCGCCAAGAATAAGCTTTGACTCGAGCAGCGCAGTGGTAGGGGAGTGTGTGTCCGCTGCAAACTCGCATTCACATCTGCCTTCCTTCCACTATGGAAAGCCCATATTTTCACAATCCAATCAACAACCCTAAATGTTTTTCTTGTTTGATAAGCTGTTTCACTCAGAAATACGTCACAACACGGAAGTAAAGTCAGCCTCAACTTCCGTTTTATACTTTAAAATGTGCATGGAATCTGTGTACCCTTGCTGAAAAATAAGCTTTTTCCCAGATCTGACCACAGACAGTCTGCGTTTGATAAAAATGTGAATTAAGATCTGGAGTGCATTACACACTGTATGTTTTCTGCTTTTAACAGACAGTTGCTGTTTGTGTAATTTTCAAAGAATGTGCACTTTCCATTTTATTATTCCTCTCTGAAACTCTTTCTAAACCCCCTGATGTTTATCTAGGTTATAGTGTCAGGGGGATATCGACTGACTCAAGGCCTAGAAAATATGATAGACTGTGTGTGTGTGACTTTTAAAATTCTTAATTGACTAATTAAATCCAAAGGCAACTTTTTTCAATATCAAGATTTTAGGTTAACATTTATATGAATGTTTAAGTCAAATTAGTCGAATAAATAAGAATGTATAAATCACCATTTCTTGTAATATTTACACCATTTGTAAACTAACTTTTCAAATATAAATATTTAGGAGTGTTGATTTAATGTGTTAATTCAGTGCGATTAATTCTATAAAATTTACACAATTAACCATGTCCCTGGACCATAATGAGAAATATTCCATCAGAGCAATTCAAGCATGAAGTACCAACTGTTTTCTCCAGGGGACCATAAGTGAAACTCCAGATATAAGGGCAACTCTCAGCTTATACAGAGAACAAACCAAACTACCAACAGTAGACAGCACAAGATGAGAACACTACGTTCTTGCTTTCAAACACAGCTTGATGGAGCACAAAGACGTTTCAAACTAAGTTTAACTTGACCCAGTGACCTAAAAATGCTAGGTTTATGGTGCAACACAGCCAAAGTGAAAAGCCGGGGAGAGCATATAAGGGCTACACTGGTGCGTAGCCCTTATAATAAATCTGGGTCTGATTGACAAAATCAGTTGCAAAATGTATTGTTGTGAACTGTAGGCCAATGATTGTCTTATGTTCAGTAATATGGAAATAATCAATATATTGGTTTCTGAAGCGTTTTTGTACTGTCTTATCAATGCTTTACTTGTCTGCAACAATAATGTAATGCATTTTAATGATCTGAATTATATATATATATATATATATATATATATATATATATATATATATATATAATATGCAAAGATGAGCAAATATTTATATATGCGATTAATTTGATTAATTTATCAGCATACGATGCAATAATTTGATTAAAAATTGTAATTGATTTACAGCCTTACAAATATTTCATATATTCTCTCAATTATGCACTGATCACTGCCTACATCATCTTGGTCTTAGGATGGACTACACAGCGAATAAACTGCTATCAACCGCAATCCAATTGAACAGCGAGTAACACTTCTCTGACCACTGCTTACATCACTTTTTGTCAAATGGAAGCCAATAAATTACTGTTATCTAAAGCCTTTTTGAGTAAAAAAACAAAGGAAACTCTATCTACATGCACTTACGCAGTCAATTTGGGATGGACTTAAAAGACAATTAATGATTAATCTGACAGTTCAATCAGTATCCTTTAGATTTAAACATTGCCCACAAATATCTACTTAGTTTACTCAATTACTAACCTACATGACTTGTATTACACATAGCTAAATTATATTCATTCTATTTGTGCTGTATAGCCAGAGAAGGGAGAGAGGGAACTTGCTTCCCCTGCTGAGCCTTGTTTATTCTTTTTTTAAAGTTTTTTTATTTTATTTTTTTTTTTAAAAAAAATCTAATTTTGGTTCCCTGCCATAGTTGCCTTTGGCTTGCTCACTGGGGGCCTAAATATAATAATCTTTAAGGCATGATTGTCAATTTGGTTTTCCAATGAAAATTCTCGGTGAGGATTGTAAGACACATAAGACATTACATCGTACATTTTTGAAAAGCTGCTTTGAAATGACCTGTATTGTGAAAAATGACTTGACTTGCTGTTTTAATTAGCTTTAGATGGAGTATTGCAAGTCATACTGCAAGATCGTTCTGTGTTATTCAGCCCCTGTACACAAAAATTTGGACACACCTACTCATTCTTTATTCCTATATATCACAATTTGGATTAAACTCAAAACTGTTTAAACTAAACAAATTGTAAGGATGGGTATTGTGTAGTCACCAAAAAGTTAAAGATATAGAAACTATCTTCTTCAAAGTAGTCACCCTTTTTCTTCATAAGGTGCTGTTTTTTCCTTCACTATCTGGTCCAACTCATTCATTTAATAAAAAAATAAACATGCATTTGCTCTTGATGTTTTATAAAGTAATTCTATGTGGGCACATTTGATATTTGTCTACAAAACTAATTTCAAGCCTTTAGATCATGAGACACATATTTCTATGTTATGTTAAAGAGCACCTATTGTGTTTTTTCAAATATTACCTTTCATGGAGTGTTTTATTGCTGTTTGTGAATGTAAAAAGTCTACAAAGTTTCAAAAATCAAAGTGCACAACAAATGTGGTTATTGTTATTGACTCCCAAAAGAAAGAACCGAAGAACCGAGACCTGAAACGAGTCGTTAGTAATTCCAGACTTACTTCCTGCTAACCTAAGTAATTTGGTAACAAAAAACCCACCTCTGTTCTGTATACGTGTACAGTCTGTGCACGCTGTTTGCCTGTTAGCTGTTAGCCTCTGCTAACCGGCTAACTCGTGTTATTGTTAAACTACATATAAACATACCATTGAGAAACGTCCTGTTCTCGTTGTGCTTGTGATGGTGTTTCGGGTTGATCTTCCGATGTATCACTATCAGACTCGGGCTCAAAATGTTAAGGTAAAACGAGTCGTTTTTGACACTGGGGAAAAAAAGGTAATGCTGCAATTTAAATTATGAGCAAATTAAAGTGTTTTTTGACCTTGGATGCATGTAAATCTATTGTATGAGACCTTTAAAACAAAATTAAGCACGTTTTAAAACCATAATAGGTGCATAAAACTTTGACTGGTAATGTATACATTTATTTTGACAGTAGTCGTGTTTACGTTCAAGTTACGAATTAATTTTTTGTGCAACATCAGAATATAGGTGTCTGGGGTTTAGAGCTTGCAGACAAAACACTGACGAACCTCATGTGTGCTAGTGGCAGTTACCTTTTGTCTGGGCAAAAGCATGTCAGACAGTTCTGGAAGGCAATATTTGCCAATCATTTTGATGACATGCTTTGTGTCCATCATTTCAGGATAACCAAAGCAACATTTCAGATGCTATGTAATTAAATTGATGATATTCTCTGAGCAAATTGTGTACTGTATTCACAAGGCTTGTTGAGGCAAAGTCACAAATTTACTTTTTTGATGCACAGCCACAGTGCCACAGAGCACTTTATTAGGAACACTTATATACCTACTTATTCATGCAATTATCTAATCAGCCAATCATGTGGCAGCAATGCATTGCATAAAATCATGCAGATATGGGTCAGGAGCTTCATTTAATCTTCACATCAACCATCAAAATGGGGAAAAATGTGATCACAGTGATTTTGACCGTGGCATGATTGTTGGTGCCAGACGGGCTGGATAGAGTATTTCTGTAACTGCAGATCTCCTGGGATTTTCACGCACAACGGTCTATAGAGTTTACTCAGAATGGTGCCAAAAACAAATAACATCCAGTGAGTGGCAGTTCTGCGGACAGAAACACCTTGTTGATGAGAGAGGTCAATGGAGAATGACCAGACTTGTTCGAGCTGACAAAGTCTATGGTAACTCAGATAACCGCACTGTACAATTGTAGTGAGCAGAATAGCATCTCAGAATGTACAACACGTCGAACATTGAGTGATGATGGTCTACATCAGCAGAAGACCACTTTGGGAACTTTATTAGGACCGTAGAGGTCCAATGAGTTCCATGTGTGTATTTGTATATCAATTCTATAGGAATATTTAATGGTACATGTATTTCCATCATAGTTTATGCGCATCTCCTCTTATCGAATAAAAGATGTATCCACCTCAAGTGAGCGTATATGTTTTTATGCACATTTTGAAGATTTTATTTGCATCCTAGTGTTTCCCAAACAGCATTTGTTTTATGTGAAATCCCAAATTTTGCATTAAAATATTTTGTTGGAAACCCTGCTAGTTTTATTAAAACTAATAAAATTATCCACTTTTCAATGTCAAAAAACCCAATTAACCCTAAAGTTCCCTCATCTAACCTACTGCCTGTTCTGTCAGAAAGGTCACATGGCAGGTCTTGGCGGCTGCCAAGAATACCTGCCGTTCTTCAGGTTATAATTAAAGAGTGCTGACAGATGTAATCATATGCACTGAGGTGACCTTTGGTCTGGTTCAGTCTCAGTGCACACATAATGAACTGAAATTTCTTCTCTGGGGTTGACCTCTGACTATTGCAGCACAGAGTGCCTCACCCTAAACAGCAGAATGTGGCATTAACACTAAAGTTGATGATACTGGCTGGATAACATCATGTTTCTCTATACTGTTTTTGTTGCCTGTAAAATTCACTTTTACGACTTGTTCTGTGAACAATATTTGGGTGGATTTTTATTTTCTTCAGTAGTAACTCTTTTAATTTTCCATTCAAGTTTTTCTTTATTAGTGCACAATGTTTCTTTTCTTTAAAAAGGAAAAACTTTAAAAATTTGATAACTTTGCCTTAAAAAAATTAGACACCCTGCCATCTTTAGTAGACCAAAAAACTGTTAAGAAGGATAGTAAAAGTAAAAACGTAGGAGAAAACACTTCCCATATCTTTTTGCTGATGTCAAAGGATGTGTTCATTCAAACTACGGTATTTTGCTGCAAATTTGTCTGTAACTTGGTAGAAGCTAACCAAATTAGGCAGATGCCCTAATGGACAGATTGTGTGACATTCCCTCATCCTGGAAAACCATGAATAATACTACAAAAGTAAAAGAAATTACAAACCAGACTGCATAAAATATGGGTTACAGTTGATTTGGTCTTGGATGACTAACACAAAACCAGTTCAGAACCGCTGGACTACAGTCATGATCAAATGTTTGTTAACGCACTGAAATTTAATCATGCTGATACAGTATTAAGCCTGCTGCTAATTTCTTAATTAAACTAGTTAATGAGATCAGCCTTTTGTAGTTTTTTTTTTGTTTCTCTGCTACTGAATCAACAGTTCCAGGGACAGTTTCTACCCTCTGTTCTGTACTTGACATTAAAAGATCTTCAGACTTGGTTTTGCAAGACTTTTCCTTTTCTTCATCCACTGTGTCCTCATGTTCCGATACTGCAGCACCTTTCACATAGAGATACCTTTGATATCACTGTACAGAAAACATCAGTATCTTACCTCAGAGATGAAAGCATTACAACAGATGAAATTCAAAGAACATATCTTGCTCCAGTTTAAATTTTCAAGACCTTCATTTTGTAAGCTCGGTTTTTAGTCCAGTCAGGTCACACTCAAGTCTTGTGTTGGTCATTATGTTGAAGTGATCTGTCCTAAGTTGGAATTGTTTTTATATAAAAATGCTTAAAGGGAAAGTTCACCCCAAAATGAAAATTCTCTCATCATTTACACCTATCCTTTCACTTCAGAAGATATAGACATAACCAATGGATTTTTATAAATTACTTTTATGCTGCTTTTATTTGCTTTGTGGACCTTCAAATTTCTGTCCACCATTCAGAGCTGAAATATTCCTCTAAAAATCTTTGTTTGTGTTCAGCAGAAAAAATAAAGTCATACACATCTGGGATAGCATGAGGGTGAGTAAAAGATGAGAGAATTTTCATTTTTGGGTGAACTCTCCCTTTAAAGGCATGCAGCACATTTGGCTTGTTAGTTAATTGTTATCATTAACACAGCAGGATACAAGAACGCCATGGGTTGCAATCATTATTACATGAACAGTATATAGGTAATGCTTCCTAAAATGTGCATAGTTTTTCAGGGTATTATAAACACGCTTGGCAGTTTTAGCCTGGATTGTCTTCAATCCCTGCCAGTTCTTATTGTTCTTTATATACTAAGCCTAAAAAACCCAATAGATCATGAACATAATGCATTTAGAGATGTTGCAGTGAATAGTGATATGAAAATAAAATTAAAACAAGTAGCTGGTTAGGATTTTGATACTGATCTGTTGCTAGAAGGTTTTGGAATCTTGTTCAATATTAATTTTCCAGAATCTGAAATTAGGTCACTCTGCTGTAAAAGTAGTTTTCCTCCTTGAAATGAATGTGTCTGTTAGTTCTCAGCATTCCTTGTAAGATAGGGCATCCCAATGGATAACAGAGTGTTCAAAGTAGATGTATCTCCCTCTGTTTCCACTGATGTTCAATCCAGAGCCATGCTGGTATATTATCTGGGTTCTCAGTGGAGAGGAAGATGTTCTAAATGCTTAGAACAATAACTCCCATCCATTGATAGAAAGTCAATGGATGGGACTCAATAGGAATGAGAACTTTAAAAAAGGCAGGTAAGTTTGACCAGGGATGGATGCCAGTAGCGGGCCAGCACATTTTTGAATTCACTTTAAGTAGATCATGGGTTTGTCTGAACATTGTTTGAATGGGGTTACTAGAGTTGTTCACACAGTCAGTGTTAGGAATTGACAACCATATTTACAGGCCTTTAATCAATGTTGACACAACATAGATGCTGAGATAATAATTGGGTTAAAAGATCTTTATTTAAAAAGGAAAAATTTGTCACTTATAGAAACCTTTATTGTGATCACACATTATACATACATTTTTGCATATATACAGTGAAATGTGTTTGTTTTTTCACATATCCCATCTAAACTGGGGTCATAGTGCAGGGTCATTCGTAATACGGTGCCCCTAGAGCAGATAGGGTCATGGGCCTTGCTCGAGGGCCCAACAGTGGCATCTTGGTGGTGCTTGGGCTTGAACCCCCGACCTTCTGGTCAGTAACCCAGAGCCTCAACTGCTCAGCCACCACTGCCCAAAACTTGTCATCACATGACAGTGATTAGTGTGGGTCTGCATCATGTCTCTTCTGTTGCTCCTGGAACCTATTGTCTAAAAGCTGATGGTTTTACAACCCACACGGGACTCCCATAGACAACACCATATTCATCGTCAGACATCATGTCCACGTTATACACAACACTCCGCTGTCTGTCTCGGTTGACCTAGTCTCCAGTAACTGCAAAACACAACAGTCATTTAACCACTGAAAATGTCTCGGGTTACATGTGTAACCCTTGTTAACTGAAAAAAGCGGAACGAGATGTTGCGCTGCTAAGCGCTATGGGGAACAATCTTATTGTGAGCTGCTCTGAACATGTGTGTAACACGTCAGTGAAAATTGACCGGAATTTATAGCCTCGGTTGGTGAGATCATTGGATGCACCTGTGGCCAGGCTATAAATAGGAGGCGTCACCAGAGTGTCGTCAGATATTTTTCTGAAGAGCGGTCCTGGGACGTCCCAGTGCGGCAAAAGAAGCGCAGCATCTCATTCCGCTTTTTTCAGGGAACAAGGGTCACACATGTAACCCGAGACGTTCCCTTTACAAAAAGCTTCACTATGATGCTGCGCTGCTAAGCGCTATGGGGAACGCAATGCCCACGCCGCTGCACTGGGGCTGTCCGGACCCCTGACCGTTGTGAAGTGTTCTCACAAAACGCGAGAGGTCCCAGACATGAGCTTGAGATGTCGACTCAAGGGCATAAAAGCCCGGAGTAGCAAAAACATCTAACACCATAAAATCCGAAGAATGTGTGCGGAAAGGACTAGCCTGCCGTATCACAAACCTGTTCAGACATGAGCTTGAGATGTCGACTCAAGGACATAAGAGTCCGGAGTAGCGAAGCATCTAGCCCACAAAGTCAGAAATGAGTTTGAGAAGCCAACCCAAGGACATAAGAGTCCGGGGTAAAGCATCTAACTCAAAAAGTTCGTACCATGAACTTGATTTGGCATGAGCCTGAGATGTCAACCCAAGGACATAAGAGTCTGGGGTAGCAGAGCATCCAGCACATGAAGAAAATTGTAGAATGTGCGTGGAGAGGACCAGCCCGCCGCGTCACAAACTTGTTCTGGCATGAGTTTGAGATGTCGACTCAAGGACGTAAGAGCCCGGAGTAGCATGAACATCCAAACTATAGAATCTAATGAATGTGTGCGGAGAGGACCAGCCTGCCGCATCACAAACTTGCTGCAGAGGGACCCCTCTAGCCAAGGCTTTAGAGGAGGCGACCCCTCTGGTGGAGTGAGCCCTGACACCTACTGGCGAAGCTTGACCGCGCGCCTCATAGGCCAGGGCAATAGCATCCCTCACCCAATGTGACATAGTCTGCTTAGTAGCGGCCGCCCCCCTGTTGCGGCCCCCATAGCAAACAAACAATTGCCCTGATTTACGCCACTGGCTTGTGCGGTGGACATAAGTCTGAAGGGCACGGACTGGGCAGAGTCCGTGAAGTCTTTCCTGCTCCGGCGTTAGAAACGGCGGGGAGCAGAAGGCTTCTAAAGTGACAGGATGTATTGTCGAAAAAGGAACCTTAGGAAGGTAATCAGGGTGAGGATGCAAAATAGCTTTGGCCATACCTGGGGCAAATTCTACACAGGTCGGCAAAATAGACAGAGCCTGTAGATCCCCAATCCTCTTAAGAGAGGTAATAGCCATAAGAAAGACCATCTTGAGAGTCAGAAGTCTGTCAGACGCTGACTCCAGAGGTAGTGGGAGGCCTCAGTCGCTTGGCTCCACGAATGAAGCGAGCGAGTAGAGGGTGCCTCCCTAAAGGCACCCCGTCAATCAAGGTGTGGCAAGCTGAAATGGCGGCCACATAAACCCTGAGAGTAGCGGGGCATATGCCTGCTGACAGTTTTTCCTGCAGAAAATCCAGAACTGAAACAATTTGGCAGTTAACTGGATCTGCACCATGTGAACTGCACCACCTTTCGAAGACACCCCATTTATTGGTGTAAATTCTTCTGGTGGAGGGAGCCCTAGCACTAAGAATGGTTTCAATAACCCCAAGCGACAGCCCTGTGTCCCTCAGCTGGTACCCTTCAGGGGCCAAACATGAAGTTTCCACAATTCGGGCCGGGGATGAAATATTGTCCCCTGTGCCTGAGACAGAAGGTCCCTCCTGTCCGGAATCGCCCAAGGCGAGCCGTCTAGGAGAGACTTCATCTTCTGAGAACCAAATCCTGTTCGGCCAGCGAGGCGCTATCAGTAAGAGGCAAGACCCTTGCTGGCGAACTCTGGCCAGGACTCCCGGGAGCAGGGAAACCGGGGGAAACGCATACAGACACATTCTGGGCCATGTATGCGCCATCGCGTCCAGACCCAGGGGGGCTGGGTGACTCTGAGAGAAGTAGAGGGGACATTGCGCAGTCTCTAGAGAGGCGAAGAGGTCCACTTCCGCTCTGTAAAATCTCTCCCAAATCTGTTGTACTACCTCGGGGTGGAGTTTCCACTCGCCCGTCGGTAAGTTTCGTCTGGACAGAAAATCTGCTCCCACATTCAGGCGTCCAGGGATATAGACTGCCCTGAGTGACAGTAACTTGCCCTGGGCCCAAAGGAGAATCCGACGTGCCAGCAAATTGAGGTGGCGAGAATGTAGGCCTCCTTGATGATTTATGTAAGAGACTGCTACTGTGTTGTCCACCCGCACAAGGACATGGCAGTCTCTCAAATGTTGGAGGAAGTATTTCAGGGCCAGAAATACTGCCATCAGCTCGAGGCGGTTTATGTGCCAATCGAGTTGATGACTCTCCCATTCCCCTTGGGCTGGACGACCACTTAAGACCGCACCCCAACCCGTCAGGGAGGCGTCTGTCGTTAGCATCCTGCGACGACACAACGCACCAAGAGTGGGACCCAAGGTGAGAAACCGGGGTCTGAACCACATAGAAAGGGAACGAAGCTCTGGGCGCGTAACCCTTATTTGCCTGAGGGGACTGGCCCTTGGATGAAACCCCCTGGGTTTTAGCCACAGCTGAAACAGTCTCATATGGAGACGGCCCAAAGGAATCACCGTGGACGCAGACGCCATGAGACCTAATATTCGTTGATACTGAAGAACAGTGCAACCCTGACCTAGCCTGAGATTGCTCAGGGAGTTCTGAATGGAGATGACATGAGCGGGAGACAACTGTGCCTGAATCGTGATCGAATTCCATATGACCCCTAAATAGGAAATTTCCTGGGTCGGGGAAAGAACGCTCTTTTTGGCGTTGAGTCTCAGACCCAGAGAACCTAGATGAGCCAAGACGATATCCCTGTGCTGAACTGCCAGTTTTTGAGACTGGGCTAGAATCAGCCAGTCGTCTAGATAATTCAGAATGCGGATGCCCTGGAGTCGCAAAGGAGCCAGTGCTGCATCCATGCATTTCGTGAATGTGCGGGGTGATAGGGCTAGGCCGAATGGAAGGACCCGATACTGGAAGGCTTCGTCCCCGAAAGCGAACCTCAGGAACTTCCTGTGCTGTGGCAGAATTCCAATATGAAAATATGCGTCCATGAGGTCGATCGTGACCAGCCAATCGTGACGTTGGAACTGAGACACGACGGACTTGACTGTTAGCATCTTGAACTTGAGCGTCTTGACCGAGCGATTCAAGCCACGAAGATCTAAGAACGGACGCAACCCCCCCCCCCCCAGGAAGTATCTGCTGTAATAGCCTGACTCTTTCTCTGGAAGGGGAACATGATCTATGGCCCCTTTTTCCAAGAGATTTTGCAGTTCTACCCGAAGTAGACACGCCTGTTCCGACCTTATGGTAGTGGAAACCACGCCGTTGAAGCTCGGAGGGCGGCAAGCGAACTGAATTCTGTAGCCTTTTTCTACTGTTTTTAGAACCCACATAGAAATACCTGGCAGAAGTTTCCACGCTGCCAGGTTCTCTGAGATGGGAACTAATTTCAACACTTCCTGTCGAGGGGGTGTCGAATGTTCCGTGTCCTGGATTATGGCAGGGAGCAACGGTACACTGAACATTTTGTTGGAAACCCCTGTCACCCGAAACACCAAGGGTGGCGGGAGTGAAGAGGTTTCGTGAGGGTATCGGGAGGGCCGAAGTGAATGATACACGCGCCCCGTCCCGAAGGGAACTACCCTCACAGGGCTGGATACAAGACCGTCAGGGCTTCTTTCTCTTAGAAATACCAGCCCTGAGGTCTTGTTTGGGAGGCTGCTGAGGGCGACGAGCCTGTCCCCAATCTTTGCGAGGGGGAGCACGACTTGCCACGCTTTGCTTTTGAGCCTCCCTCCTAACGGAATCAGGGCGAGACTGGGTGGCCGATGGCCTCGCCCCCTGAGTGCGGCGAGGAAGAAACTGCCCAAAGGCTTCCTCATGGCTTTTCGCCTCCTGGAATCTGGAATTCATGGCGTCTCCAAAGAGACCAGAAGGCGAAACTGGGGCATCAAGGAGGAAAACTCTGTCCTTATCCTTGATGCCGGATAGATTAAGCCATAAGTGCCTCTCAGTGCTGACCAAAGCGGACATAGACCGGCCAATAGCACGGGCTGACTGCTTGGTGGCACGGAGAGACAAATCCGTAGCTCGACGAAGTTCCGAAAAAGCTTCGTCGTCGAGGTCTCTTCCTGCACTCAGGTCCTTTAGCAGGTCAGCCTGGTATGCCTGTAACACAGCTATGGTGTGCAGCGCAGCTCCAGCCTGACCCGCCGCTTGATAAGCTCTCCCGACCAGCATGGAGGTAACCCTGCATGGCTTAGAGGGGAGAGCAGGTTTTTTAAGAGACGATGCCGAACCCGGCGAGAGATAACCCGCAAGTGTCTCTTCGACCGGTGGCATCTTTGAATATCCTCGCGCCTCAGCGCCCACGATAGTCGAATACACCGACGTCGAGGGCACGTGAACGTGTGAGGTATATGGTTTCTTCCACGAACGAGAAAGCTCGTCGTGGAGATCATCAAAGAAGGGAAAGGACTGATGAGGCGTTCCCTTCCCTTGGTCACCAGACAGAAATCTGTCCTCTAACTTGGAGCGCTTGGGGGGATCTTGGTCGCGTGGCCAGTATAATTGAAGTCTGGCCACCGCTCGAGTAACCACATCGAGTAACTCCTCCGAAGATTTTGAATCGCGATTGGAGTGCTCGGATGTGGTTAACTCAGAATCTGTATCAAGAGAATGGAGGTCCCCCTCGCGAACTGAAGAGGCGCCGAAGCATGCTTCAAGATCACGCGAAGGACCAGCAGGATCTGGGGAGAGAGCGAGCGAAAGGGACAGACCCGTCTCTCGCTCCTCAGCCAGATCCATGCGAGAGCCCCACGAATGAAATGTGGGTGCTGGCTCTCGGAAGTAAGCAAGGCGAGCGCGAAGCATCCCGACCGAAAGTAGGTCACAATGCGCGCACCTGCCCTGCCCCAACGCGAGAGCAGCGTGCTCTTCTCCCAAGCAGACAAAGCAAAATTCATGCGTGTCCTTGTCAGTCATAGAGCGTTGACAAGGAAACACGCATCGTTTGCCCTGATTCTCCGCCATTTTCTTTCTCTTTTTTTTTTTTTTTTTTTTTTTTTTTTATATATATATATATATATATATATATATATATATATATATAATATACATATATAGAGAAAGAAAGGAAAGGAAAGTTCTCTTTTTTTAAAAAAAGACTTTGTTTTTAACAAATTTCTAACAAAGAGTTTTGTGAAAACACACAGAGAGAAAGCTCTGAAGAAAAATGTCTGACGACACTCTGGTGACGCCTCCTATTTATAGCCTGGCCACAGGTGCATCCAATGATCTCACCAACCGAGGCTATAAATTCCGGTCAATTTTCATTGACGTGTTACACACATGTTCGGAGCAGCTCACAATAAGATTGTTCCCCATAGCGCTTAGCAGCGCAGCATCATAGTGAAGCTTTTTGTAAAGGGAACACCCACTTAAAGAATTACTAACAACATATGCATTAAAAACGATACATCAAATGTATAACAGATTTTAAACTTACTCTTCTCTCTCTTTCCCACAATCTTGATTGAGTCTCTCATCCATTTCCAGGATGAAAGTAGAAAAAAAAATATTCCTCATAGTCTCATTATAAGTCTTGTAGAATGCTTAAAAGACATAAAATATTGTTAGTAACAGAAGACAGAATAGGTAAATCAACATACAAATGGATGTTAAAAGACTGCAACAACAGTTTGAATGTTACCTTTTATAATTTCAGAAGATGAGTTGAGTCTGGTTGTGTGGGAAAACTGTTCTGTGGAAAAAAGGAATCATTATGTGAGAGATTGTGATACAGTTAAAATCAGATGAAGTTAAATACAGTATTGATATTAATACAGTTTAAATCGTCTGTTTTACCTGGTTAGTGGATTATTTTAATGAAGATTCTTCTTCAGAATGTTGCAGTCTGACAGTCTGTCTCTAGCCTCTTGTGTGTTTGAAATGTCTAAAGTCTGTCCAGAGATCACAACAACAATAGTCTGTGCAGGAGGGTGTGTGGTGTGAGGTGGAGATTTGTATGTGAGGGTGGGGGCTCAATCATGAATAGTCAACAATGGGAGACCCAGCTAGATGTTACACTTGTTTCTCCAGTAAATATTTCTCAAAGTAGGTATATTTTTTAAAGTAGTTTCTGAAAAGACACATATATTAAAAACCTTCCCAGCTGAAATAACCAGCATTGCTGGTCACCAACTTATGTTGTGTTTTGGGTGCTGATCAGCCAGTATGGGATGTTAGTGTTCTGTTGTTTGCACCAGGCTTTTAAACGATCTTAAGCAGCTTCATCAGAATGACCATGCTGGCCAGGCAGCTTTACCAGCTAGTTTTTAATGGTGAAAAGCATGTCTTTGCTGTTCCACCAGCTAGACCAGCACCAAACCAGCATAACCAGCCTAGACCAGCATGGGAATTGCATGCTGGTTAAACTGGACTATTTAGCAGTGTTGGTTGCAAAAAAAGATGTCGGACACCTCCATGTTATTGCTCAGGAAAAAGATAGACGTCGCAGAACACATTGACCTAACAGCATGTTATTGTGAAGGTAACATGGTTGCACACTCATCCAGGCAGACATTTTGTGGTAGCCCTGTGGAGGTATGGAGTTTGCAGGCACACAGAATGAATCTGCAGCAATGTTTCTACCTGTGGAACATATTGCACACAGATGTGTACTTAGTAATTCATCTGTGCAGTTAAGCCAGACAAAAGAGAAGGTATTAGTAGCTGTATTAGTATTATTAGGTATTATTAGTGCACAATGGTTGAGATTTAGGCCTATATGATTCCAAAAGTTTTCGTAGTGTTGTTTTTTATGGACATGTCAGAATATATTTTTAATAACAGAATTTGTTTTTGTTTAACTTTCTTCTTCTTTTATTACTTTATGTATTTTTGTATTATTATTTTATTCATTGCATTCAATTTGAATTAAAAATCCTATTATTTTCTGTAATGTCTGTCAAAAATGTCAAGTAAAATAAAATGTAGTTATTATTGAATTAAATATCACAACTGTTTGGTTAACAATTTTTTATTCCAGGGTGTTTATTTTAGCATGTTTGTCTGTATAGTAACCTAATTCTCTGTAGCCTGCAATAAGCCAAACTTTCAGTTATTTGCCTTGCCCTGTTCTCTGAAAACACAGCAAACTTGAAACACCTAACACCTCTCACACACAATTGCCAGTCATTAACAAATAAAAGGCCCTCACAGCAGGACAGCCATCAGTCTTCACAACTAGCCAAATTTCCTCTGTAAATTTCCATCAAACTTCACAGTTCCCTTTACATGTCCACTGAATTTAGGTATGTGGCTTTTTGTAGATGTTAATGGTTACATGCATACATCTGACAAACTTGAAGTGGGAGTTTACTATTCCCAAATGTTTTAAGATTTGACTCTTTTCATGCAATGACAATACATTTTGCATTAGTTTTTAAACTGTTCAGCATTTTGGGACATTCCTGCTGCTTTCATTCTCTTACATCACAGGTCAAAAATTCCATTGGTTCCATCCAATACAGTTGTTTACCCTTCACTCCTGCGCCCAAACACTTTATAAAGCAATAAACAGTAGTGGCTGTGCGTTACGGTTTACCTCAGGTAAGGAAGCACAAAATGAAGTGGAGTGACTAGTTTTTTGAATGCTTTGCCATCACCCCACTATGCGTGAATATGTATACATAGCATGCTAAACCTAGCGGCAACAAATTGCGTGCATTTGAAACAATGTCAACCAGCTGTTAAATGGCAAATGCTTCCATTTAGTAAAAAATAAATAAATAAATAAATAAAGTTTTAGAGGTTTGGCCATGCAGCACGTTCAAGCTATATATTGAAATGGACGCTGTGTGTCCGCTGAGACCACTCAATTAACTGTCATTTCTTGGTTTTAAACCAACAAGGTTCTACCTGGTTTTATTGAAGTTCCCATCTTGGAAAATGACCTATCATAGTTTAGAATCTGGGGTGGCACCTGAGGTGGCCAATCAGATTCTAGGGGTGGTCTGGGCAACCAAGGACCACCCATCTGGACACGCCCCTTTATCTGTGTGTAGGCTATACATCATTATGTGCATTTGTGGCTCACTGGGAGATGTTTGTTGTATAGAAGTTTGTCATAACTCTTCAAAATGTACAAGGATGTATTGCTCATGCTGGCAGGAAGCATCATTTTGGTACTATAAAATGTCTTCCAGTGCCTACAGATGTAGACCCTGTTATATAATGTAGTCTGCATGCTAGTGCTCTCTTCCCCAGGCCACCCTGCTTGACAAGACCTTAAAACCCAGATCAAATTTAAAGTAAAAAAATATTTATTTGTGATGCATCATGTCTGAGTTTGGCAATTCAGGTATGCATATGCGCAGGCCAGCAGAAGTATTCTGCATTTCAGCAGTATTTTACATTCTCTGCAGAGTAATACAGTTACCACTTGATAAATTCCTCAGGTTCCAGAGCTGTTTGGACTTTGTGTCCTGGTGGGAGCAGGGATCTTATTTTCTTTCCCAAATTTTATATGAAAAACAGACAACCTCAGAAATTTTGCAAACGCATGGGTGCTGGTTAGTTTTCTTGCCATACTTCAGTTGTTAGAGCAGGGCTGCTCTATAAAATGTGACTCACGCAGTGGAGCACAATAGCGCTTTTTTGAAAGCAATACAGATTTTTGCCTGTTCAGACATATGCACTCGCAGCACTGAACCGAAAGCTATTGCTTTTCCTTGTTTATTCAGCTGAGCAGCGTGTCTGCCTTCTTCCTGTCTGTGAGCAGGTTTTTAGAGGCTGAGAAAGCAGATCACAACAACACAGGGGTTCATACTCAATTCCCCACAGCTACTTTTGATGTCATTCATGCACTGGTCTCTATGGCACACGTTCACAAGGTTTTTTTATTTAGTGCAATATCAAGAGTTGGTTTCTATGTGGTGATACAACCGTTTATTTTTATGTGAAGGATTAGGGCTGATTTTCTAGTGTTTACATTTTTTAATTGAATAAATGAAAAAAAAAAAAATATATGGTCTCTTCTATTGCTTGTTTAATTTATTTCACTGCTAAGTTTAGGTTTACAAGTTTTTATCTTCTTTTACCAATTAACACATAAACAGTTACCATAAACATAAAAAAAAAAAAAATACTTTTCTGTATTCTTTCTTCTGTTCTAGCTTCTGTACTACTCAAGCTTAGTCTTAAAACTTGGCATTATGATACTGCAAATATTGTTTTACATTTTATGACTAATGTAATTGCTTGCGATGCTCCACATTTGTAAGTCATTCTGGATAAAAGTGCCAGCTAAATTATTAAATGTAAAATATACCTTAGTTATCTGACTTCACCCTTTTTCTGTGTCTTACAAATAAGCATTTTTTCATTGTTCTCCATTCAATATTTTATGGAGTTTTGGGTTCTTTGCCACATTAAACACATCACAGACATTACAGCATAATTTTCTGTAAAGCTGTTTTGAAACGATACGTGTTGTGAAAAGAGCTATACAATAAAGATGGCTTGACTTGCATTTAATTTTTTTACTTTTAATATAATAATTTTTCAAAAAATAATATTTTTCGATTAAACATGACAGTCAGTTTGTCAAAATAAATAAATGTTCTTTTTGCATAAAAAAATTTGAATTCTAACTTTCACAATAGGTGCTAAATTGACTCCCATATAGATGAAACAGTATTTAGAAGAAATGTTTGACCTTTAAATCAATTGTATTGAATATTTGACTATGTTAAAAGGGTGACTAGGAACATCAAGCAGAATTGCAAAAATAACGATAGCTTCCAATCCCCCTCACCCCCTACCCTTGTTATAGTTCAACCAGTGTTATAAGTATAAATTTAATGGTGTATTTGGTAAAACTCATGCCACTGGTTGAGCAAATGTTGCTATGTCAGGCCACTTTAACAGTTGCAAATCCATTGCATGCTGCTAGTGATGCAGAAACTACACTCTTCACAAACAGTAATATGTGTATCTGGAATATTTGGGATAAATGCCTGTGTTATGTTGTGGATTTCATTCAGGGTGATATCCAGCAGCTTCTTCTGGTGGCGGACCCTCGAGCAGCCTTCGACTACTGTGAACACTACAGCCCTGACTGCGAAACCCCCCACCAGGACACGCCACAGGCCCAGGAGCCCGAGGAGGAGGTCAGTATGTGTGTGTGTTGTGATGATATATTGATGGATTATACACTGTTGTGCACTCCCATCTTCTTTCTGGGACCTTCCTAGTTCAGGTTCCAACAATTTTGTCAAATATCAGAATTATTAATCAGTATTTAAGTAAGTGTTATATTGTGGTACAAAACTCTTTATAGTCAAATTGAAATACAATGCTGTTTGTCTGAATTTCAATATTTTATCTTTTTCAGTATGTCAGTTTTTTCCAATAATGTACTATATCATGGAATAACCGGTGAGCTCATTGTGGAAGCAGTCTTAGCCCACTTTTGAGTGGCGTGGAAATATATTTTTCTTTAATGACCCCTCCCTTCTTGGCTAGCTCTGGAATACCTGGAAAAGTGAAGTTATGTTTCTCAGCTGTTTAAGAACTCCCGATTGTAACATGCGATAAATCACAGTAACTGCCGCTTGGGGTATTGAGAGCTATTTCACAACAGGGAATGGAAAATGTAGCTACATCACATATCATGGAAGCCGCCAATGCGAAACCAATTGACAAATCAGTTAATTAATACGGAATGGTAAAAAATGAATTGCATAACTATGCAGTTGGTGTGTAACAGTTCTCAGTAAAAAAACAAATCATATGATTCTCCACCCATGGTTCGGTAAGCATTTGCACCGCTGTTCATCTGTGGTTTAATAATGCATAAGGTTTGGTGAAGAACACAGCATCAATTAGGGAGGCACAGTTGCAGCCTCTGCACCTGTATTGCTCTGAAGATGAATACGGTCTGTCTGTGTCTCACGTGGGTCAACGTTTATATCCAATGAACTGTTAGTATGTTATATCAGTTGATGACATCACAGTTCTGCATGCTTTGGTGTGTAGTTCAAAATGGCAAGCAGAGAAGAAAAGCTACTTATTGAGAAGCCTGCAGCATCACTCTAATCTCCTGTCAAGGAGCAAAAAAATTTGACAAAACAGTCACTGTTTGCAGATATTGGTCAACGTGCCGATAACTCATGGTAAAACATTGAATATGATTGCCATTTATGACGACTTCACTCTACCAAAAATGCACAAACTCCCTTCCATTTTTAAACAGGCAGGCACTCAGTATTAATTCAGGCAGATGTAAAACAATAACTAAAGTGTAAAAAACAAACATTTAGGTTGTTCATTGCCAAAGATATGTTAGTCTACTCCACTGATGAAGATTTTAGCCACATTATGACATCCCTTCTCTTATCCATTTTAATAGCAAGGTTTTATCCTTCTATAGTGATATACAGCTTTCTAGTGTTAAAAAATATGAACAGTTGACTTTGAAATTCACTTTATGTTGATGCATGTAGCATAATAATCCATTTATTAAGTTAAAATATTGATTTAGTAATTAGAGAAAATGTTTTTTGTTTGTTTGTTTTAAGTCAAGGACCCTAACGAAAATGAACCATGGTTTTACTTCAGTAATACTGTAGTAGTATTATTAGTATTATAGTAATCATGACAAAAATATACCATGGTGAAGCTATGCTTACTGAAGTAAAACCATGGTGATTTTTCTTTTTCTTGAACTGTTACACCCATACTGTGCAGTTACCTATTAAAAACAGATGAAATATAGCTTTTTAATGAGATTTAACTCATTTAGCATCAATATTTATTAGGAAGAGCAGAGAACTTTGGAAGAAAGCCTGTTCTTTTCCCCTGCAAAGAGCTCCCCTGTGCCGTACCAAATGCTTTAAGCCATGGCCATGGCAGCCTCCAAGTTTGGCAAGACCCTTTAACACCATAAACTGACTCACAGCTGGATATTTCTTCCTTCTCGGTTTTCTTCTGCAGCCAGTGGAACGTGGCCCAGTCCACCAGGCCTCAGTTCTCTTTTTTTCCGTTATTTTTATTAGCTCAGCTGCTGCACTAGGACTTGAATTCATTCCTCTCTGATGGACAATGGCATATCACAAAATGCCTGTTAACTCAATCTGCTGTGTCTCATCTTGGGCTCATGCTCCTTATTGTAATCAGAGTGAAAAACAAGGGGAGAATTCAAAACTTGTGTTTATTATTGCTTGTTTCTGAATGCTGTTTAAATATATGGATGGACATAACAACAGCCCTTATATTAACATAATATAATATAATATAATATAATATAATTAGAGCTGTCAATCGATTAAAATCTTTAATCGAATTAATTACATGGTGTCCCGATTAATTAATCGTGATTAATCACATTTAATCGCATATACAAATATTTGCTGAGAAAGCCCCTCATATAACAATAATTCAATATGTAATGATGAAATAATTATACATAGTTATCATTAAATATTTAAAAATTAATATATATATATATATATAATAAAAAATATTCAGATAATTAAAATGCTTTACATTCTTGTGGCAGAAGAGTTAATCATTAATAAGACAATACAAAAAGCGGCTTTAGAATACAATTTTACTACCATATTATTGATCATAAGACAATCATTAGCATACAGTTCACAGCAATCCATTTCACAAGTGAATTTGTCAATCAGTTCGAGATCTATTATGAGGGCTTGTTTAAGGACCCGTCAATGTACACCTGCGTCAGACATGCTTGTGTAGCATCTCGGGTGCGTTGCGTCATAAACATAACATTTTTAGGTCACTGTGTCAAGTTACGCATGTTTGTGTTGTGCTGCTGGATGATTGTTTTCTTCACTGTATAAACTCGCATTGCCCATGCAGCTGAAGTTTCACTTACTACAAGCTTGCATTTCTCAGGAATCTTCCTTATTACAGTCCGGTGGCATTGCGATTAATTGCGTTCATTTTTTTATCGCGTTATTTTTAATCAAATTAATCACACTGAATTGACACATTAAATCGACAGCCCTAAATATAATGTAATGTAATATAATATCATATAATGTAATGTAATGCTATGTAATATAGTTCTGTTTTAGTTTACACAAGAAAATAGCTGTTCACTTTTTAAACATAAAAAAGCAGGACCGTTATTTCACATTAAGTCACTTCAATATCAAGGGAGTGTGCAAAATATCAGTTGGTTAATGTGTTCTGATAATTGGGAAGATACAATAAACGTTAGTGACCAGATTGCATAATATTATCATATTCTCACTCTTATAGCATGATAATTGTTAATCATGTTAATCTGACCTTGAAGTGCATTTTAAATGGTTGAATCTTTAAATTTTGAGAGAATTTTAACTGATGGCAAGCATAATCTGCACTGTTCACTTATTTTCTGTCTCTTTTTCTAATTACACAATGCAGTTACTACTGGTTTACTTTGGGCAAAGTGTTAACCCACAAAGGCCAGATGGTCAGTCTCAAATAGGAATGACACTGGAGAGACACACCATTGTGCACTTTAAGCATTTGAATCATTGTGCTCAAAGCATTTAATCTCTGCATTTAGTGTACTATCAAATGCTTTGGATGAAAACCATCAATAGTTCATTGAAATTATTACATATGACATCAAATCAGTTTAAGCCATTTGGCATTATTGAATTAGCATTTGTTTAAGGATCTCATTAGGCATTGATTTGATGGTTTAATTATTTAAAGGTCACCATTCACTTTCACTGCATTTTTTTTCCATACAGTGAAAGTTAATTTTTTGGGGGTTAACAATCCCTTTAAATTATTCTTATGCATTTTACAATGCATCTTCTCTTTAGTGTGTATAATGATATGCATTCATGTCTTTCCCTCTAACATGCATCCTGATTCTCTCTCAGTACACTACTGAATACACAGATTATAATGAGTTCTATGACTACACAGAAGAACTGACTGCCACTGAAATTCCCACTACGGAGGTCCATACTGATAACAAGGTAAACACTCTTGCTCATCTGTATGGCTGAGGGGCATGTCAATCATTGTGGGATTTTCTTCAGCCCGCCCACTTTCTTACTGTGTGGTCTCTGATTTATTACCCTGTGAATCTCACTCTGCCAACAAGAAGCTCTTCCTTTGTTCAACTAACCTCCAATCACTTTTCCTCTCTCTGTATACACATGCCTTTAATTTCAGGAGTACACTTTTACTCTTATATCAAAATCAGACAGATAGAAACAGTTATGACTATCTGTTGTTTTAAAATTATCAATAAATTAACATGCAGTCTCAAGATAAGATCGATTTTGTCTCACTTCTGATTGACATATTTTTTCATGTTTTTCAAATAGCCCAGCACTGCTGAAGGTGATTACTATGTTGAGCAGGACTATGGCACTGAGCCCCCTTCTGTTTTTCTTCCAGCCAATGAGGTAAAGATCTGCTTGCTGCCAATCAAATCTTATTTTCCATTGATTTTTTAAATGGAATTCCAATAAAAAATGCTTCTTTTGGCAATGATGGAAAAAAAAAAAGCTCAGTTCTTAAATACGGTGGTCAAGGGGTGCACAACACAACCAAATTATCAAAGCAAATAAAAGATGAAAAGACAACAGAAATATGCCACAACATAACGAAATTAAGACACAACACAACGGAAAAGCCACTGCACTACGGAAATAAGCTACAACACAACTACATTGATATGATGCAATACAACAAAATTATCTTTTTAATGTTATATACTTTTTATAAAAACACTGTACCTATTTGTCCTTAAGAGCTCTGGCCAATACCTGGTTGGTTTTCTAACAAAAATCTTTGTAATGCAAATAACTTCATCAACATTTGCTCGATTCCTGGTAAAGATGTGAAAATGACATCACAATACCTGCAGCTGCGAACCGGCAGCTCTTACAAGGTGTCCTGCTCCCGCGAAATTGGACTGTATGTAGGCTATAGCCTCATCTTGGATGGCAAAGCACTCACAGGAAATGCTCATTTACCGGGTCAATGCGTTACAAGAGAACGTTGACTGAGGACTCGTTGACTCAGGAACTGAGTGTTTCCGTGAGCTCTCTTGTAGTGACTTGCAGTGGGATGAACAGGTCTCAGCATCTTCCAAGCGGCCTCATGATCTCTCATGCTTTGAGTCATTAATTTCAGTTAATGAAGTTATCTTAATTTCATTGTGTTGTGGCGTATTTCCGTTGTGCTGTGGCTTTATCATTGTATTGTGTCTTTATTGCATTGTATTGTGGCTTTATTAAGTTGTGTGGCTAATTTCCATTGTGTTTTCAGCTTTTATGTACTTGCTAATTGTGATGTGCACTTCTAGGACACGGCACTTAAGTTTATAAAAGCGTTTTTTTGTTTGTTTTTTTTTCTCAATTAATTAGAAAACCTTTTATTTTCTGACAAATATTATTATTAAGGACCCCTGGGGTTGATGGGATTTTAAGATATGAATGAAAAGGAGAAAAGGTATTGCTATCATAGGGTAACTCTGAATTTGAATTGTGTTTGTGATTTTGTTTTGTTTGTACTGAATGGCTGTACCTCAAATTGACTTGGAGGCACACAATCAAATAAAATCCACTGTACCATATAACATATCATGTCCAAATGAAAGAGAAATCGATGCATATTTACTTATTTATTTATGTTATTTTCAAAGTTTCTACGATTCCATCACAATCTGTTCTAAGGCATCACACAAATGAAGTCTTAATGAAGAACATCCAGCTTTAACTGGAACATTATGTCTTGCATTTAGGCAAGGCCAAATGTCTGCTTCAAATGAAATACCTGCAGGGGCCGACACGATCTTGTAAACCACTTCTGGTTTACAACAGATAGGCTGGGATTAACTAGAGAAACGTTATGTGATTTTTTCACTGCATTAAAGCCCAGGGGGGAAAAAGCCTATCAAACTTCAAATTAATAAATAAATAAGAAAGAAAGAGAGAGAGAGAGAGAGAGAGAGAGAGAGAGAGAGAAACATTAGCTAAAAAAGCTATCAAAGCTCCATATTCATACTCCAATACACTGAAGGTAAAAAGAGATAATAGACTTCAGTGCAGTGATATCACATTCAAGAGTTTGTAATTTTTTGAAAATATTCAAATTTCAGGATTAATTCATATTATTACATTATGGTATAATCATATGTATTAGTTATGTAAAAAGATAGTTCCCTTATCATGTTTAGCAAGGACTTTGAAGACCATGGAAGCTTTAGTCTCTATTTACTGCAGAGACAAATAAATCAAATGTTAGTTGTTTGCCACTTATTTAAAATAGCTTCTTTTGTTTTCGATTCTTAAAAGCAGATAGACAAACCACAAATAAAATAAAACTTTAGTTTTGTAAAGATGTATGTAGAAACAAGTTATATTTGCTAGTAGGTAGTTTTTAAAATCATGAGAAACAAAGTCAGTTCTTTCAAAATGGTAGTGTATATAATGGTATGTATACAGTATATGATCAAAATACATACATTTTGAGTTGTTCTGTTAATGGATTCAGTGGGTTTAAGTTCAAAAGAGAACACATGCTTAAGTTTCATAACCAAGATGCTTTGTGGAGCCATTTTGAATTTAACAGAAACTAGAATATAATTGTTATGACTGATCGGTTAAACAATGTCAAGACCAAGACCCTAATTACACCATTTAAAGTTTTTTTTTTTTTTTTTTTTGCGATTGCAATCATAATTACACCCCTATAGAGCTTAATGGAAGGAGATCATTCATCTGTTCAGTTTGATTTGATGTCTGCTATGATTAACCTCTCTGGTCTGCAGAATGCATTGAACAAGGAGGAAGTAGTAGATGACTACATTACAGGAGTGGAAGAAGTTGGAGTGGATCCCACTGTTGCCACCAATGAGAAAGTGGATATTGTTGAGTCCAAAGGCACTAATGTCGCCGACAATCAGGACTTTAGGGAATACGACATTAATGAATATGATGCAAAAGAGATAGACCCCACCAATTATGATGATTCATTCTATGACTACAACACTAATGGAGCCAAACCCACGGATTCGGTCTATGAGGATGAGTTTGGACCAGGCCGGCCTGCTGAAACACAGGTCACAGAGAGTAATGTAAGTTGACTTCTTAATCACACATAATGCTGTAATGACGTCAATGTTTCTCTGAAACTGTGTGGTAGTAAATGATCTGGCATTTTTTTATTGCTACCATAAAATTGCAATACTAATGCTCCTAATTACTGGAAATAATTTTCAGTATCAACATCAATGTCTTCCATTTTTAGTCATTTTGCTTGTGGTGTGTGGGATACAGGAAATGAAATGGTAGCTGTGTGATTGCAGTGTTGATCTGTTATAAATTGAGTCTGTGTTTACACAGCTCAACAAAAAATCTCATCAACACACACACACACACACAAACTGACCGGCTTTGTGCTCTTTTCTTATTTCCTGGAGATATATATCATCATGTTCTACTAACACTAAAGGACCACATTTCTTGATGTTGCTTATGTAAAATCACTGTAGAAATATTCTCAATTGACACAGCACTTTCCCTGCTGGTCTTTCTAGGGGCATACTTAATCCTTTCTAATCATATTCAGAGCAGGGTTGTCTACCATTCTGAATTGAATTGAGTATGCCAATTAAAGCCCAATTCAATTCCTGAATTAGATCTGAGGTGGCAAACAGAATTGTAAAACAATTTTGAATTTAAGGAAGTTTAATTGAAATGGAATGGAATTTAAAGAAATTCGTATATCTGCTTCAAGTGTATATATTTTTTTAATTATAAATAAACATTTTCAGTATGAATTACCCATAAGCTTGCTATCATACACGAAACATTTAGGGTATTCCCAGGTACATTAATTTCATTATTAATCAATATTTGAACTGCCACCTATATAAATTTAGATTGCAGAATTAAATTCTGTTGTGATTACTGTAATAATTGTTTTGATGGTTTTGAACTTATGTCTATCAGTTGAGAAAACATTTATTCTACTCATGAGGGATAATTATTCAAAATGAGTATATTGAAATTCCTCTCTTGTGTCTCTTTAATTTCTGTGAATTGCAATTCAGTAAATTTATCTTCCTGTCATTCCAATTCAGCATACTGCAAGGCACTGCTAATTCCAGCCTGATCTCATAAAAATAAATAAATAAATACAAATTGACTGTAGCGACATTTTTGTGAAATTATATTAAGTGGCTCCATGAAATGTCCACTGTGTGGTGCTAAAAGCGAGTTAAATGTTCTCTCAAATATGGTTGTTTCCTGTACAATGTTATAACTCAGTGCTTAACTACCTTAGTACAAAGCATTGTTAGAGAAATTAACAAGACAGTCATGTCTGTTTCCCGAAACCGTAGTAACTATGCTGTTCATCCGTCTTTCGAACCATGTGGGTTCAACAATAAAGAGGTGTTGTTAATGAAGCTACACTGAGGGTTGAGTAATATCTCATATTATACCATTTGCACAATAAATAGCACATTAACTTGGACACCTGAAAGCAGTTTAATGTGAAAAAGCTGCTTAAGATACATAAGAATAAGAGTATATGCACTGTAAAGGTGGTGTAATCTTTACTCCCTTATACTGTAAATGCAGTTCAGTCAGTAAGCCGCTTACTCTGCAGTTTAATTTCTCGTGGTATTTCTTGCGGACAAGCTTGTTATTTTATGTTCTCCATTGTTTCGCTTTATTTCCAGATGTCCCACAGTTTCTGCTGTGTTTGTTTTCATAGTTGCGCAATAGTGGGGTTTCTCTACTCCTATGTCACTTTGGGGTTCCCCCGGGACACTTAATTTATGCATTAACATGGCCGCATACACTGAGTTCTCCGACAGAATCCTAGAGGTGTTAAATCACATTCTCTTAATCTCTTAAATGAAGTTACGGAATGCTGCTTTCAGCAAAAAGCCCAGTGTAAGCAGTTTCCTTAAGTGCATGTAAAGATGGTCTAAAGTCTTACATAATGAAAAATAGAAATGGAATGAAAGTCAAATAATACCCACACCACAAACTATCAAGAAACTATGCTTCTAATCACAGGTAGAAAGCTGTGGTTCCAACCACACAACTTTGTGATGGTGTTTGCGAGTGTTTGTTGGAACTATGGTGTTTTGGCAAAAAAACTAATCATTGAACTATTTTGGTATCAGCAGAACTTGCAACTATAGTTGGCTAACAATGCTTTTAGGAAAAACATTTTTAAGGTGAATACAGTTTAAAAATTAACAAAACCTACTTTCCTACTATGGATGTGCCCGAAGCCGAATACCTTATTTGGAAAGGCACAAATAATGACATTTTTGCCACATGTGAGTAAAACATTTCACATTTTTTAATTGTAGATTCTAAATTCTTACGGTTAAATTAACTGTGACAATCTTAATCGCAGTTGAAGTGAAACCGTATAACTGCGACATCCCTAGAGACAATTCTGAATTTTGACTAACACTGCTTTAGAGCAGTCACTGAGCAAACCGCTTATTCACCACTAGCTTTATAGAGTGATGCAGTCCATTTGGTTATTAGCTGTAGTGCTTAATGTACTGTTTTACAGTTGTTTGGTCTGCAGGAGTAGTACTTCCTCTGTCATAAAGTATCAATTTGTTTTGCTTCTGTTGTAGGTTGGTGGTGACTATGGTGGTGAGAAGGGGCAAAAAGGTGAACCTGCAGTCATTGAGCCAGTAGGTAAACTCTCTGTATGCAGCTTTTAAAAGTAGCAAATGAAATGCAGCTACTAATAATTAATTAGTTTTTTATCACCTGTATAGTGTGAGCTCAGAACATGGCAGGCTACTAACCATTACGTTGTGAATAGTTTGGAGCTGCTTTTTAAATATGGAAAAGTAGTTGTGCGTCCCTGCCAATTAATCTTTGTATCAGCACTGTAACATTGTGACTTGAACAAATAGGAATGGGAAAATGGTAGTAGTCCAAGAAAGAAGATTCTTACGTTAATGCTTTCAAATGTCAATTTATTATCTGATTTTGAACAGCAATTATTTTGCTCACTTTTCATGAATAGTGGGAAATTTGCAATTGGGTCAGTCGAACTATTCAAGCCACAGATTTACGTTCCCCTTCGTTCTTCACTCATTTTCTTTTTATTTCCGAACTGCTCTTACTCAAAGATTTACAATCTGCCCAGCATGCTACCATACCAATGTTTTTCTTCCTCTCTCTCCTTCCCCTCTTTTCAGGGGATGCTTATAGAGGGATCCCCAGGACCACCGGGGCCCGCCGTAAGTATAATCTTTTCCCACATTCTTTTCACACATGGAGAAACTCTATGGGAAAAAAATACCTTTATGGAAAATTCCTACCACAGCCAGTAAATATGAGTTGGTGTGACTGAGTTTTTCTGTTACTTTGCCTTTGATGTTTGTATGTCTTTTTGTCAGGGCCTTCCCGGTACTCCAGGTATACAAGGCTCCCCAGGCCTCCATGGAGATCCAGGTGAAAGAGTAAGTTGACGTTCCCCCATTAATTATCCCTTATATGTACTATGTCATATCTGTAAATGCTATTTGCAAACCCACTGTCTGTATCTATGCTCAAATGTGCCGTTGAGATACCTCATTCATGTAGGCAATGAAATGGGTCCAATTACAGATAACAGTAGCCATGGCAGAACTTTTCACAACCCTTATCCCTTTATTAAGATGACTTAGCAGACCATATAAATTCAATATTAAATTGAACATTGTTTAAAGCATAGTAAACTGAGCCAAAACATTGGAAGAAAAAGCTAATATAACTAGTAGCATGTAACTATGTGAATGAGCGTATTCAAAAGACCGGGGAGGCCACAGTAAAACCATATCTGCCTACTGTATAAATCCTCTCTCTATTAACACTACCAGAGGAGCAATAAACCTTATAACCCCTCTTACACATTAAAACACACTCATTCTGCCAATGTGCATCTATTGCTGAGTTTTTTTCAGGATTGCATATGTGCTCTCTTGATAGCTGCACAGAAAATAGCTATCCCCCAAATAAACAAAAAGCTGGGCTTGTTTTTTCACTTTGCCGTGATGGAGTTTGGCCTCATTTTCATCTCCCACAGTGTTAACCCTTCTGGTACATTCTGGGAAAGGGACAGCACTCCCACCACCACTGTCCTGCATCTCCCGGCACAAGGGCTTTTTGTCAGAGAGGGAAATGACTTCCCACTCTCCTTTTGATCTCCATTAGTTTGAAGCAAAACTCCAGAATCTGTGCCCAGAAAATGAATAATTAACAATGATAGCCACTTCCCTTTGCCTGACAGTCTTTACCTTGTATACACAAGACATCCTCCCTACTAAATATCAGGGAGCACATTTGCCCTAGGTGTCTTTGTAAGTGTTATGTCAAAAGGATGTATGCCTAGCCTTCAATAACTGTAGCTGCATGCATGCACACACACACTCACGCAATTACACAGTCATATGGGTACAATTTAAAGTGAGCCGTCTAAGAAAGGAGCGTGACCTGACTGCTAAAGAGATCCCTTGACTAAACTACTTTAGTAGCATTCCATGAAAATTGTATATGCATTATAGTCCTCCCTGCCTTTCTTGTGGGGTGTCCGTTTCATTCAAGCACACACACAAATAAACAGTGCAATGAAATTAACTATAAACAACACAAAATATACATAAATCTCAAAATATAAAGTGAATAAAACTGAAAGTATCATTATGGGATAATGACGGGGCTTTAGCAGATTAGCTAGTTTTGATTTGGGGTGAAAGTTGCTTTTGTTTGATTAAAACGTTTATGGATTTTTGGTATATTTTGGTTTAATTTTCTAGCCAACAGTTTATAATTATCTTAATTTTTTTTTTATGTGCTTATGAGGGGATTAATTTTTTTAAACTTCAAGGAGAAAAATAAACCATCTCTGATGCCATTCCATGCCTGTTGTTTCCTTTTTTATCCACCCATTAACACATTCATTTCCCATCCACTTTATGCCTCTTTTACTTATACTCTCCCTCCCTTTCCCTCTCTCTTTCTTAGGGCCCTCCTGGTCGTCCTGGTTTACCAGGAGCAGACGGAGCTCCGGGGCCCTCTGGCACCATCCTCATGTTACCGGTAAGCCTGTCCAACTCCTGTATTTCCAATACTTAGAGAGTTTCCAGCTCCTAATCTAAACCGCTGTTGGAGAAACCACCAAACTTATCTCCAATCAGTTGCAAAAGTGACTTCCTCTAACATCTTACAAATTACTGCCATTTTAAATGTCTAAGGGTTATGAATTGTTATAGCAGCAAGGAACCCTAACCCCACCCCATAACCCCACAGTACTCACACTACACACTGTGTAGAGTAACTCTATATAAACTGTCACTTTGCTGCCCAGAAGAAAAGCCATAATGACAAGCCTGGTGAGGCCGCTGCATGTTGTAGTGACTCTAACGGCTCTTCTAAATTCATGAGTGCAGTAAAAGTACAGAAATAAACCTCTATTTGCTGTGTTTGTGGATGTTCCTCTGACAGTTCCGGGCTGGTGGAGAAGCTTCAAAAGGTCCAGTGGTGACAGCACAAGAAGCTCAGGCCCAAGCCATCCTCGCCCAGGCCCGGGTGAGAACACTTGATCTGCTTACTCTAGTGTTTTTTGGCTGAAATGAAGGTTCTTGGTGCATAAAGTGTTTTTGAACAATTTTAAAAAGACTGTTAAAACCACTACACAGGTTTATAGCTCTCATAACTCTGTATGGTAGATGGAGTTGCCAGTAACGTAACTTATGCACTCTGCTCTAGTAGGGAAAATCTTTTCTCTTCTAATGATGTGATGATTTAATTTAGAGCTAGGATTTTCAGACTTTTACAGGCAGAGAACCTCTTGGTTAATAGAGAGAAGGAGCACTGATTCCCTGCTATATATTATCTAAAATTGAGTGTTGCAATGTAGGCCTGGCCTATAATAAAACACATATAGTACAAGATAAATTTACACACTTTGTTGTTATGAAAACATTACAAAGCCATTAAAATAATAATTGTTGATGTTTACAGTAATGCTTGTACACTAAATTTTTATCTTAAAGGGATAGTTCATCCAAAAATAATAAGTCTGCCTAATACATGCATTCATAACCTCAAGATTATTGTAATGCATTATTGTGTTGATGGCTTGCAGTTACTCTAAATTCAATAAACCAATTTCAGTTGGTTCAAAATGCAGCAAGAGTGCAGACTAGAACCAAGAAATATGATCATATAAGCCCTATTTCATCATTGCTACATTGGCTACCTATTTCGTATTAATTTTACAACTCTGTTAATTACTTCTAAATCTTTGAATGGTCTAGCTCCACAGTACTTAAGTGACCTTCTATCATGCTATATTCCATCACATTTACTACGATCGCAAAATTCTGGCCCGTTAATAAATCCTAGAATATCAAAATACATAAAAGGAGGGAGATCCTTTTCCTATTTGGCTCCTAAACTATGAAAGAGTCTTCCCAGCATTGTTTGGGACTCAGACACACTCTCTCAGATTAAGTTTAGACTAAAGCCTCATATATTCAGCCAAGAATACACCTAATGTGTCCCTCAACTCACAGTTATGCTGCATTAGCCAAGTCTGCCAGATGTGTAAAAAGCTAAATAATAATGACTTAACAAGACAATGTTTACTCATTCTCATGTTGTTCCAAAACTGTAAAGAAAAATGGAGATGTTAGGCAACAATGTTACTGACACCATTCGCTTTTAATTAATTAATTAAATGGAAAAAGATGCAATGAAGAGGCTAAAATTCTGCCTAACATTTATTTTTGTGCTCCAAGTAAGAAAGAAAGTCGTTTGAGCTTGAAACAACATGAGAGTTAATAATGACAGAATTATTATTTTGGGTGAGCAATCCCATACATGGGAGGATCAATGAGACATTTAGTTGAACTTCTGCTTCTTAACTTTTGCTTTGGTTGTACTTAATATTGTATATTTTGTTTAATGCACATTTCAGTCAGGACAATTTACATCAAATGACTAATTTATTGACTTTTATTGACAATATGTTGCAATCTGTTGGTGGTTTTGTACTGTTTGGGAAAAACTCACCTCCCGTCTATGCAGCCATGCATGGACAGAGCGGAAGTGCAG
Source organism: Moxostoma hubbsi (assembly GCA_032164185.1). Taxonomy (NCBI): domain Eukaryota; kingdom Metazoa; phylum Chordata; class Actinopteri; order Cypriniformes; family Catostomidae; genus Moxostoma; species Moxostoma hubbsi. The sequence goes on from JAVLUX010000009.1 coordinate 19,955,475, forward strand.
CAAATCAAACCCCCCCAGGGATAACAGAGCAGGTCTGGGTTTCCGGATAATGTTGCAACTTGAGCTTTTACGATCATCTTAACGAACATCGCTTGTTATTTTACAATGGAGTAATGCCTGTTTCCCAGACCAGCATGTGGATTGCTCATTATAAATTAGAACTTAAGTTACACATACACTTAGTTACTGGAGCTGTTCAGTCTAAAGGTGATGATCACTTTGGTAAATATGTCAAGAGTTTGTCTTCTCAACATGAAAATAATGTGGAAATACTGACAAACTTGAAAATTGTTTGTAACCTTGTTGAGGTGCCGAAATGTATTAACTATTGCAGAATTTAATTATAGAATACTATAGAATAGATGGCGTTAGGAAGACAGAGTTTCAGATATATTGATGCTCAATCATAGAGATTAATGAAAGTAACACAATAAATGCATGTAATGTGAATGTACGTGATATGAATTATGTTTTGTTTGGCTGGAAACTGAACAAATGCACAGAGAACAGGATTAAAATGATTGGCATCAGTATTGTACTACTCAGAGACCTGTCTAAATTTTAATAGATAATCTGGCCTCACTGCCATTATATATCATGTAATATGTCACTGCCTTGTAAAAAGACTACAGGCGAGCCGATTTGAACCAGATATTGGAGGAAGAAAGAAGAGGAGGAGGAAGAGAAAGAGGGAATCTCTCATTACACACTCTTACTCTAATCTCCTCTAATCAAATTTTTATAATTTATTAGGCATATTTATTTAAGTTTTAAACTGCATGGTCACATTATGTTACTCATGTCTTCTTAAATAATCTGTTTAATAAGAACACATCATCTTTCTATTGCCATTACAATTATGCTTGTCAAAGCAGGCTAATATAAGTTATACTGTATACTGTCTTGTAGTTTATACCTATCACATCGCATGTGCAAACTGCGGAGACTGCCTATTGATTTCAGTGTGATTTTTTAAACACTTTTTATAATCCTCTGAAATAGTATACATTGGCTTTCCAATGATCAAAATATATTAATACAATGTATTAAATGTCCCATTGTCTTTGATAAACTGTGAAAGATGCTGGAAAGATACGTTTAAATTGCGCTTAATGGACTTAAGAGCGGTTCAAATTGCTTGTTAATTTATGAATTTTTGTACAAACTACTTAGATAACAATGCTTTTGGGAAATGTGCCTTAGAGATGAAGTACTACTTAAGTCTACTAACGTCCTACTTAATGCTTTGGGAAACCCATCCTAGATCCAGCAGAATTACAATACAGCATGATTGCACAGTTTTTCAACATGGTATATTTGTTCACTAGCATAATATAGATTAAATTGACACTTTATAGAACTTCAAATATTTAGCAAGTACAAGGAGCAATAAAATATTGAAGATAGGAATTCCAGACTGACAATAAGTCTGCGAGCACATATTATCATATTTTAAGACTACTAAATGCAAAGAGCTGTAAAACAAGAGGTGGAGCTCTGTGATGGAGGAGGGTGTTAAATGCAGATTACATCCATGTTATAGAAAGTTAGCTTAAAGAATGAATGGAGGACTAAAGGACCCGTATGATATGTGTCTGAATTGTATCGTTAGACATCATGATCAGCTGAGTGTCAGCTGATTGCAAGCTTGAATAATTGGACCTGCCTGAACTAACACAATGTAAAAATGCTAAAAATTTGTTTTAAGATCAACTAATAATTGTCAGACCCCTGTAGTACCACCAAGGATCCCTGATTGAAAATAAATTGTTGGTTTTCTATCAGGGTCTGTGTTGTAACACAGCTTGTTTTGTCCCTGTAGCTGACCATGAGGGGGCCACCTGGTCCAATGGGATTGACAGGACGCTCCGGCCCTGTGGTGAGTCCTCTCTCTAACTGCCATAGATGAGGAACACAGATGAGCCGCCTGTTACTTACATACACATATAATCTAAAAACCACATGCATGCCAAGATTTACCTCCTTGAATGCCTCTTTTCTTTTCCCACATCCTGCATTTGAACAGTTTTTAAACCCAACTTCCTTCAGGGCATTTACATCATCATGCAAACACTGATAGGAACATGTGTTACACTTATCAATCAATGATTTATGACCTGAGAATGAACAGTTCTCCTGTGCTGATGTGCTTTCAGACTACTCTTTGATTTCATGTTCATTTCTTGTGTCATTTTGTCTTTCATCTGCACAAGTTAAATTATATTAAGAATGCCCCTAGAATTTCTTCTATTCTTTTCCACAGCTGCCTCCAAATCAAATGGCATTTTAAAGTAATGGCAGAGAAATGTGTTTGAGTAACCAGTGTGTGTGTTACCCAAACACAGCTCGGATATGATATTGGTGTTTTGAAAGGTGTCAATGGTGTGATAAGTAAAACTCATTTGTATGTATGTGTTTCAGGGTGGTCCTGGTGCACCTGGTGCTAAAGGAGACAGTGGAGATTCTGGCCCACAGGTGACTATTTCTCTTTATTATACAGCTCTCTGAAATACTTGATTCTGTTAGATAAATCGCAGCATTATGGTAAATGATTATTGACTATATATGATTGTCCCTTGCAGCCAATTTCCTACACTGTTCTGTCTCTCGTATAACTGTGTAGTCTTTTTTCATTTTAATTTTTGTTTCTAAAATAATAAAAATGTTATATGTCAAATTAATATTGCATATTAATTATTTGGTAAGTAGCCATGAAATATGCAGAATAATGTACAGTTAGTTGGTCATTATCTCAAAATAACTCACTTCAGGGTAACCCTCATTCAATGTTAAATAATCAGTTCAATGTAACATTAAAAATAAAGTAATAAAAAATATTTATGCCAATTTATATAGTTCATTATCCAACTGTATGAATTTACTGTTGCGAAGAAACGCGGCAACTTGACACATTAAAGAGATAGTTCACCCAAAAATTTTAATTCTCTCATCATTTACTCACCCTCATGCCATTTCAAATGTGTATGACTTTCTTTTTTCTGCAAAATGCAAACAATGATTTTTAGAAAAATATATCATCTCTGTTGGTCCATATAATGCAAGTGAATGGTGACCAGACATTCGAAGTTCTAAAAGTCACATAAAGGCAGCATAAAGGTAATCCATAATACTCCAGTGGTTAAATCGGTGTCTTCAGAAGGGATATGATAGGTGTGGGTGTGAGACAGTTCAATATTTAAGTCCTTTTTTTTTTTTACTATCAATCGCCACATTCTTTTCACATTTTAAAGTTAAAGTGGAAATATATGGAAAAATTATTATTTAAATATTGATCTGTTTCTCACCCACACCACATATCACTTTTGAAGACATTGATTTAACCACTGAAGTCTTATGGATTACTTTTATGTGGCCTTTATTTGATTTTTTGAGCTTTAAAGGTCTGGTCACCATTTGCTAACATTGTATGGACCAATAGAGCTGAGATATTTTTCTAAAAATCTTTGGTCATGTTCTTCAGACGAAAGTCATACACATATGGGATGGCATGATGGTGAGTAAATTATGAGATTTTTTTCATTTTTTGGGTGAACTACTCATTTAATTTAGAATGTGTGCTCACAGGTGTGGATTAATAGTCATTTTCAATATCTTTGAATGTAAAGTTAAGTAGAAACTTATCATTTTATAATTTGTGATAATGACTGTTCATAATGCCTTAGACTTTGAAGACACGTTTTAATTTATTTAAATCTTGTCATCCCTGTTTATCAAATGATGATTGTCTGATCATTCCTATGAAATCTTCATTTGCATTACCTAATATTTTGGTCAATTTTCTTTGTGTGTTATATAGTATGTACTGTTGTAAATACTTGTAAATTGTCATTTAGCAGCAGCTGCTTTGATTACTGAATGATGTATGCTTTTAAAGGGACCAAGAGGACTTCAAGGCCCTACTGGATCACCTGGCAAACCAGGCAAGAGGGTAAGAATGGGCAAAATCTACTCATGGTTTCATTTAGTATACTCCATGTATAGGGGCTTATAGAGTTTGATTATGACATGACATTAGAGTTCTTGTAGCTCAACTAATTGAAGGCTAAGATGGGTTAGATTCCCAAGGAGCACACAATCCAATAAAATGTATACTGCAAATTCAGTTCAAGTCTGCTAAATGCTAAAATGTAAATGTATATATAGGTGAAATATACATGATACATCTGTTGTACTGATGGTGACATGCTCTGGCATAGGGAAACTCAAAGGCACTACGCAAGTTCACTTTCCAACCATGCACCAAATTTTCCATGCATCAGTACATTCAACAGTATGTCTCTTAGCTTTCACCTTAATTTACCTGTTTCAGCAAAACAGAATGTCAAATGTATGTTATATTCCCATCTACATCTGCCAGCTTTGGACACAAATGTGCCAAATGTTTCTCATATTCTCCTTTGACACAGTTTATTCACAGTTGCATTATAAATGATTCAAATTGCCACATTAACTCAAAACTCAAACGTGCTGTAGCCTCAACAAACCTTATTTGGATGGTTTTTATGTGTATTCAATTACTTAATGTCATCTCCTTTCTCTCAGAGATTCTGCAGTTGTTTAAAACATATGTTAAGCACATTAACCTGCTCATAGCTCATAGCATCAGGCTGATGATGTGACTTGGTTTTACAGGGCCGAAATGGAGCTGATGGAGCCAGAGGAATTCCTGGTGAATCTGGAGCTAAGGTAAAATCACTTTAGATTTAAACACTCCACTTTCACACAATTAACACTGCTTGTGATTTTGTAATTGGCATAATAGAATAGCTGTTTTTGATAAGTTCATTTCTATAATAAAAGCACATCTGTGGTTTTCTGTAAAATTGTAATGCAACTTATGGTTTACCTTTTATTATAGTAATTACATAGTTATTGCATTGTTATTACAATAAAAAAGACCCAAACGATGTTTAATTTTTCTCTTAATGCTGTGCATGCTGTCTAAAAGGGGGACCGAGGATTTGATGGCCTTCCTGGTCTACCTGGTGAGAAGGGACACAGGGTAGGTTGTAAGATGTTCTAAATAAAACCTTCAGTGTGTGTGTGTTGGGGTGTCATGGGGTTACAACTTTGCGAAATTCACTTAGAATAAATAGGACATTTTTGTTTATTTACACATGATGTCTGCTTTGTTTTAGCACCTGATTCCCTAAAAGGGGTCAACGTTGAAATAGTTTGAACTTTGACTGCCACATTACAATGCTTGACGGAAGCACAATGTGGCGTGGGGCTTAAAAGTTGACAATTTAATATTTGGCATAAAGTCATGTGGAAACCACTTTATATTATTTTTGTTTTGTTTTATTATTGTTGTTTTAATACATAAAATCGAACTGAATTGTTCTAGACAGCAGAACAGTGGCCTGACAACCACCCATGAGAATAGTTTTTTTTTTTAACGCTCAATTGTCAAATTTTGCTTGACCCAAGCAGCGTTTTATGGTTATGGGAACAATTTTTGTCTGTTTTTATTTAATCCCTCAAAGGCGGCCTTCATACAGAACCATACTGTATTTCGTTAACTCCATTTGAACAACTTCTTCTCAGCTCTTGCCAAGACTGAAAGGGCTTGTACCTTTTTATAATATTACATGTCTGCTGCTGTACATTGTGTGTTGACAGTCATATTGGCAGCAAAAGTTGACCTCATTCTAGCGGAGCGTTCTAGTGCTCCACTGGCAAAGGAAGGCTGCCCTCACTAGTCATAGCATATTGTGGCTTGTCTGCCCTGGGCTAGCCCACTGAATGAGGGCCACAGATCATAGGGAGCTGTGTGTATTTCTAGTCAAAGAGCTGTCCTCCTAATCCTGCCCTGCATAATTACAGGCCCTGGAATGTTATAGCTTCTTCTTATAGGGATGCAGTCTTATAAATAGTGGTCACGGGCCCTAACAATGCTCAGAGCCAAAAGAGGGCAGGGAGGATAATAATACATTTTCTCTTTTTCTCCCTCTATTATTCGTTTTTCTTTCATTCTCCAGGGTGAGCAAGGTCCCATCGGTCTGCCAGGTCCTCCGGGCGAGGATGGACCAAGGGTGGGTGATTCCTTGTCCAACTGACACACAAATTTATCTAGTTTTACTTTGGTGTACTTGTATGGGTTTGTACAGACACATTGGTCTGCAGTTACATGGCAACTGTGTTTGTGCTCTTGTCTTCAGGGTGAGGATGGAGAGATTGGACAGAGGGGAATGCCAGGAGAGGGTGTAAGCTTCTCCATCTTCATTTAGAGTAGAACTTTAATAACCTCACTGCCTGTCTAAAATAACATGACTGCCCATTATTATCACTCTTCCAAGTGAGTGCCCCACCCAGCTCTTTTCTGCAAGCGTACACCTCAAATCTCAGGATTTGTTGCTTATTGCTCATTTAGAGTTAATAGCCGTGTACGCTCAGGAACAGAGCTCTGCAATTTTCTATTTTCTCTCTGTTTCTATATTTCACATGGCACACTAATGTTATCACTACATTTGCAGTTTGACTAAATATTCCATCAGCAGGAAAAAACATTTAGCTGCATTAGCACTGAAGATAGAATCTAAGGCCCCTTTTACACCTTGCATTAACATTTTCGGTGATAGGATCACTGAAACCACATTCAAGATGGTCAAGGACTGATTCTGACTACATTCAAGGAAGATGTAAATGCAAATGCATTTTCATTATATGGATACAACTACGTAAATTATTAATTATTTTATGAGGTTATGCTACAGTCATCCATTGTTTAAGTACTGTGTTGCGTATTCTTGCCCTTTTCTGTTTATTCTGCCATTGCATTGTGAAAGACACAACAGACTCTCTGTCTTGCAATCTTGTCACTCAGACAAAGAAAAATATCCTATAAATTATTACATTGGTATACACTTGGAATATCTTGTCTCTCTCCTCAAATCCCCACTCGGTTGCATCTCTCTCCTGTTTTCTAATCACTATGTTGCTCGAGTGACACAAACCGGGCTTCAATAGAGGGTTTCAAATTAGAATCATATTTATCACTTACTATGCTAAAAACAAGAGATGAATATCATTAAATTTGCTTTGGCGACATGGAATTTAGCCTTGGCAGCCGTCAAAAATTTTATTGAAGGAAAACCCCTAACTGTTAAAGTGATGTAAAGCATTTTTAACCATTGATGTTTTGAAAATTTACTAAAAGATAGAGAATTTTCAGATACTGCGGCCTCTGATGTAATATGTAAGTAGTGTTTTCCATTTTGCACTGGCAACTCGGATCAAATCTCTATCTGATCACAGTGGAGATGCATTTGACTGCAAGGTGCAAATGCAGTCCAGCTAAAGAATATCCAAGTCAAGTCAAGTCAAGTCAAGTGGTTTTTATTGTCGTTTCAACCATATACAGTTAGTACAGTACACAGTGAAACGAGACAACGTTCCTCCAGGACCATGGTGCTACATAAAACAACATAGGACATCCAGATACTATATATGTTAATGCAAGGTGTAAATGCGGCCTTACTGGAGCAACAAGTTCCACAGCTGATGTAGTACACCTCATGGTCCTCATCAAAAATCAAATGCACCTTTGTTTCTGTTGCACATATTTATTTATTTATTTTTCCCAAATTCTGTTTATAGACATTTGAAGTGGAGCTGAAGTGGACTTTATGGTTTTATTTGGGTTAAAAAAAGTCAAAGAGCTCTGAAAGGATGCTTAAAGAGACATGATAATAGCTAAACTACAATACCAGTAAATTTTGGACACACCTACTCATTCTTTATTATTATTACATTTTAGAATAATAGTACAGTCATCAAAACTATTAAATAAGGCAAATAGAAATGTGTGAATTAGTGGTGACCATAAAAAAAGTATATCAAATCCAAAACTTGCATTAAACCAAAGCATAATACCAAAATATCTTATGTTTTAGATTCTTTAAAATAGCCTCTCTTTGCATAGACTACTCTTCACACCTCATGAAGTTCTTTGGTTGGACATTCTCTCAAAAAAACCTCATGAGGTATCCACCTGGGATGCTTTCTAAGCTGTTTTAAAGTGGTTCCCATGTATGCTGGAAACTTGGCTGTATGTTGGCTGCTTTTCCTTCTCTATCCAATCCAGCTAATCCATTCCAAAAAAAATGTTTTAATTAAATATTAGTTTTGTATATAAATTCATACATTGACAGAATTTTGACAGTATTTGACTACAAAAATAATTCAAACATTTACACGTACGCTTCAAAAGGTCAAAATCAAAATTAATTTTAAAACATAAGAAACAGTCAAGTATGTCCAAACTTTTTTTTGTGTCTTATATTGTAATATCAATAATAGATTAATAGTAGGTCACATTCATTTAATCAAATGTAATAGTCAAATTAATTCCCATGACATGCCTTTTGTGTTAAACATCAGGGTCCAAGAGGACTGCTCGGCCCCAGAGGAGCTCCTGGTACGGCTGGACAGCGTGTACGTACAATAAACAACAAACCTTCTTAATTATCACCATCCAAATGACTTGAAAGACAAATCTAAACACCTTTTTTACTCTCATGCAGGGTCTTCCTGGATTGGATGGACCATCTGGCCCTAAAGGAAACATGGTAAGATTTCCACTCCCCCCTTTATTAATAAAGAGTGCTATTACTGTTTGACAGAAAAATCCCTCTATCAGTGGCCCCATGAAACTGGTTTCCTATTTAACACTCTTTTGCTGACAATTTCTGACCTCTTTAAAATGGAAGAGTTGTCCAAAGCAAAGGTCTCAATAAGAGAAACACAGTATAAGAGTTGCAAGGGCAGCAGGGGGTGATCTTTGACCTTGAAGTGCTAAAATTTAGAAGGTACATGAAATCTGCCACTAAAACATTACAGGAAGGAAGAGATTTCATCTAGGGATTCAAAGGCTTTAGTAGGGTTCTCTTCGGATCTCATAGATTTACTTAGAATCAGATTCATTGTGTACAACTGTGTTTTTACCTGCTCATTTGAAGGACTTTAACACAATGTCTCCCTCCAAATACAGCTGTTTGTCATACTCTGCTTAGTTTGTTATTAGACCTGTTGGCTTGAATTAGGGTAATCTAGTACATTTTTTGCACTTTGAATTTTCAAAATGTTAACCTAAATGTGCTTCCAGTGGTAAATTATAAATTAACTGGTTTGATTCAAGTAAAAATATTATTTAACATGTCTGAATTAACCTGACTACATTAGGTTACATCCTCAAAACATATTTTTAAGGGTTAGATCAGGTAGAAATAACTCATTAAATTAGTAATTCACTCAAAACTGAAAATTGTCTCTTCATTTACTCATGCCTTCCCAGATGTGTATAAATTTATTTCTTCTGCTAAACAAAAATTAAGATTTTTAGAAGAATATTTCAGCTCTGTTAGTTCATACAATGCACGTAAATGGTGACCAGAACTTTGAAGATCAGGTAAGCACATAAAGGCAGCAAAAAATAACCCATATGACAGTGGGTAAATCTATATCTTCAGAAGCGATATACAGATCAATATTTTGGTCCTTTTTTTACTATCAATCTCTTTTTTCACTTTTACATTCTTCTTCTTTTGTTTTTGACGATTTGCATTCTTCGTGCATATCGCCACCTACTGGGCTGGGAGGAGAACTATATATATATATATATATATATATATATATATATATATATATTTAGTTTCTCACCCACACCTATCATATCACTTCTGAAGATATAAATTTTACTTATGGATTACTTTTATGCTGCCTTTATGTGCTTCATGGATCTTCAAAATGTTGGTACCCATTTACTTGCAATGTTTGGACCTACAGAGCTGAGATATTCTTCAAAAAATCTTTGTTTTTGTTCAGCAGAAGACAGAAACTCATACACATCTGGGATGGCATGATGGTGAGTAAATGATGAGAGAATTTTCATTTTAGGTGAACTATCCCTTTAAGATAACCATTGTAGGTTATTATTCTTTTTCCAGTGTTCTGATTGTCACCCCAACACTTCAGATCAACAAATGAGACTTTACCATGTTCCAGATGGGTTTTCATGTGATAATGTTGATTTACTCTACCCATATCCAAGTCAAGTATTTCTCTTCTCCTGTGGTTTAGAGCTGCTATAATATATTTTATTACATTAGGCTGCACTGTTCAGCAAGGTAGGCCAATGGAAAAAATATGGATATGCAATTCACATATGTCTGTTGTTCAGTATGTTGAATATTTTAGTAGTTTGATGTATTGACTTTTGTGATGGGGTTGTTTTTTACATTTGTATACATTTTCATAGGCTCACTAAGCAGTGAAGTCCATTAATGATAATAGTGTTATATAGTAAACTATGTCCTTTAAATGTTCTAACAGGGTCCTCAAGGAGAGCCTGGACCCCCTGGGCAACAGGGTAACACCGGTCCACATGTATGTATTGGTCAATCTATCACCTTTCATCTATCTGTATATTTCCTGCTCTTTTTCTTCTCTCTCTTTCTTTCTCTCACACTGCCTGATGTGTGTTTTTCTAATCAAGAATATTTCCCTTCCCACTTCTATTCTCCTGCATTCACTTTTTCTTATTTCCTTTTTTATTTTTACTTATATTCATTTTAAATGTCAGCAATTTGACTGACAGTGAAAGAAAGAGGAACACACATTTTCTTAGCTATCTAAATGAGGACATACCATAGACTTCGATTGTTTTTATATAAAGCTAATTATAATTACTATAGAATAACCTCTAAAAGAAAACATTTTAGGGGTCATTTTGGATTACTTTTCTAAGTGAGGACATCCCAAAATGTGCCCAAAAGGTTTTTTGTTTTTTTTGTCAGATTAAGCTAAAATCTGGGACACATTTGTCCCCAAACCGTAACAAAGTATGTACGCACACACACACACACACACACACACACACACACACACACACACAAACACACACACACACACACACACATGTAGAATGTATCTGCAATGACATTAATGACATTAATTCTCAAGGTGCTCACACAGCTTTTTTCAATATGAACTTTACTATTAGATTTCCTCAACCCTGAGCGCTTCATGTTAGGCTCTAGTTAGTGTATCTGAATTGTGAAATCTTGTCTTGTAGGGTCTGCCTGGTCCTCAAGGCCCAATTGGTCCACCTGGAGAAAAAGTGAGTTTGTGAACTGGCCATCCCACCAGCCATCTTTTATGTTATTACAGACAGCGTTTTCCTGCTCTTACCCTGTAAACGATTCAACAGACTTCTCGGCTTGCTAACAGATCACTGCTGACTAGAGGGAAACCACACATACACACATAAAGACTCGCTAATGCTTCAACAAGCAGGAGATATGCTTACACACATAACTGTCATTGGTTAGTCTCTCAGACAAGAATTTTGTCAGGGCTGCTGGAAGGAGGCCAGAGAGAGGATGAAATGTGACTCCAGTAGTTGTGGAGTGTTTCCAGACATACCATATGATTAGATCTCTTCCTTACTGAGGGGAAAAAGATTGCCACCTTAATTGTAAGGGTTTTTCCTTGCTCATTTTCTTTCTTAATAATACTGTTTCTCACTCCCTCTCATAGGGTCCCGGTGGGAAACAGGGGCTGCATGGGCTGGCTGGGGCCGATGGGCCTCCTGTAAGTGGATTTTACCTACTTTTATGTTCATCCTTGATCTTAACCACCAATTTCATGTGACACTATAAACAATTTGCGTTGTATCATCATACATCAAAAGCCATGAATCCGCTTGAAGATGATCATGGCTTGAGGGGAATATATAATTTGTTAGACAGGAAAAAGATATTTAATTTAAGAATTGACTCCTTTTCAATTCATGAGTTGGAATTTAAATTGTAATGACAAAAAGGGGAATTTACTGAACTGAAATTCAAAGATATTCAACACAGTCACACAACAGAGGGCTTTCATTAGTCTAACACAACAACAAAATGGGAAAATTCTTTGGTGTTCTGCTTAAGTTTTCCTATCTTATAAGACTGCTTAACACTTTTCAGTTATTTAGAGCGTTCTTGGAAATCATGTGTTCATCCATGGTCCATAAAAAAGCTAATATATAAATAAGGGCATATTTTTTCTAATACAGGTATATGAATGATACAAGTCACTATGGTGTCTGCAGAGGCACTAAATTCATCACTAGAAAGAAACAGTTCACCCATATGGCTTTTAATACCAATATCAAAAGAGCCAGGTGGCCAATGTACAATATAATATATATAGTTCACGATTGTACACTCATTTACTGAAATTAAATGACAATTTTACACAATATTTATCTCAAAATAGAAATTGTATATTATTTATTGAAAAGGCTGTCTACCTACTTTGGAACTGACACAAGGAGGGCCAAAGCAGACTATGTTGTTATTGGCTGATGCTGGCCAGATATTGGCCAATTCATTACCTGGCTAATATACCTCTCTATCAGAGGTTCCACTAATAAATGTTTGTGCCGGCCAATATGTGCGGCAATTATAAAGTTATTATAAAGTTAAATTATGTATATAATATGCATTATAATTATGACACATAAAAGTCAAATGAACAATAAACATTCATTATAGCTGTTTTCTATTAAAAAACAGCAACAGAATGAGTGTCTAATTTAAAAAAAAAAAAAACATTCAAAACAAAAACAGAGGGCAAAGGAAAAGGCTAAACTGCAATTTAGCTTTAGCTGGTTATTAAGTCATTTAATTTCTCACCTGAAGTGAGAATTTCTTTTTGAATTATGACTATTTTTCCTCATAGCACAGAAGCATTTTCTGCAAACATGAAGTCAAATGTTTCCAGTGTATCTCTACAGCTTGAGATGCACATCAGCCTTGTGTCCTTCTCCTCCAGAAGATGGCAACACGAGGCTGTTTTAATGTGATTCTGGATTAATCCGAAGTGAGGTGCTTCTCACTGCAGGCATTCGTGACAGGAATAACGCAGGCTGCTTTTGCCAGTGTGCGGGATACAACCCACTGTAGTCGTGGATTAGGACATTTAATGCCCCTACATTTTAAATATCTGGAGCATTAGTCACTTTCGGTGGCATTTTTACACTGAGTCCTGGTTAAATTCTGACCTTGATATATATTACATATCAATTATATAAAGTATTTCAAACATTGATTATTTATATTATCAAATTGTTGTTAAAATACCACATATTTTGTGTATATCACAACATGTATATGGGTAATTAAAAAAAATGTGTTATTGAAAACTACACACTAAAGTTAGATGAATTTCTTTGAATTTTATTCACCTTAAAGGTATATTCCAAGTTTAATACAAGTTAAGCACAATCGACGCCATTTGTAACATAATGTTGATTACCACAAAAAATTATAAAAATTTGTCCCTCCTTTTCTTTTTTCTCCCAATTTGGAATGCCCAATTCCAATATGCTTTTTTTTTTTTTTTAAATCCTCATGGTCGCGTAGTGACTCGCCTCAATCCGGTGGTGGAGGACGAGTCCCAGTTGCCTCCACGTCTGAGACCGTCAACCCGCGCATCATATCACGTGGCTTGTTGAGCACGACTCTACACTCACTAGCAACCAGGCCAATTTGGAATCACTCAGCATGCCCAGGGATTTGAACTAGGGAACCCCAGGGGTGGTAGCCAGTGCCTTTTACCACTGAGCTACCCAGGCCCCCTTGTCCCTCCTTTTCTTAAAAAAAAAAGCAGAAATTGAGGTTACAGTAAGGCACTTACAATGGAAGTGAATGGGGCCAGGTTTTGGAGGGTTTAAAGGCAGAAATGTGAAGCTTATAATTTTCTAAAAGCACTTGCATTAATTCCTCTGTTAAAACTTGTGTATTATTTGAGCTGTAAAGTTGTTTAAATCCTAATTTTTACAGTCATTTTAGGGTTTGTCGAATTTGTAAAATTGACTATAATTTTACAAACAAAGGTTAGTATGCATTTTATCACACTAAAATCATGTTAACACACATATTGTTGGTCTTGTGGGCATACTTTTGAAACAGTTTACGAATTGGCACCATTCAGTTCTGTTGTAAGTGCCTCACTGTAACCCAGATTTTTGTATTTTTTAAAGAAAAGGAGGGGCATGTTGAAATTAATTTAGTAGTAATCAACATTATGCCACTAATGTGGTCAACTGACCTTAACTTGTATTAAACCCGGAATATTCCTTTCAATTCTTCTTCCAAAAATGTAAATACAAACAACAATTCTGAATCCTGTTTGCCTACTGTTGGAATAGAAAGAAATTCTTAAAGGGATATTTAACCAAGAAAGGAAAATTGAAATAAAAGTGTGTAATGTAAAAAAATGTCTCACTCTGTTGTTGTTCCGAACCATATGACTTTCTCTCTTGCATGGAACACAAAAGATGATTTTGTCTGTAATCCTTGCACAGGGTCATCCTGGGAAAGAGGGTCCTCCCGGGGAGAAAGGAGCCGCTGTGAGTGTGTTTTTAGTTTGCCTCTAAATGAATTGTCAATTTGAGTTCCAATTATTGACCACATTTCAAACGCAAAGCCACCACACTCCTGTAAGGTGTTATTTTGCAGCTGTCTGAAAGCTCAGGAGAAAATGTGCTGACAGAATAGAACAGTTGGCTGACAGATCCACAAAAAAGCATTTCAGTAGAAATATTAGAACCATTGAGCTGTAATCGACATTTAGAGAAACTATTTAGTAGTTTTAATAAAAATTTTGTTTTGTTATAAACCTAATTGATTTAGTGTTATTATGTTTACTCCCTGCCTATAGGGCCAATCAGGTCCCATGGGGTCCATTGGCTATCCCGGCCCTCGAGGTGTGAAGGTAAACATCCTGTATTCCCTTCATCACACTTATTCTACTTCTGTTCTCTTATTCTGTCCATAAGAGGCTCTATTCATTCTTGTGTCCATTTAGGGTGCCGAGGGTGTTCGTGGTTTGAAGGGACACAAAGGCGAGAAGGTGAGTGAACAACCCTGTCTGCTGTCTTAGTTGTCTCAATTCTTGCCCCTATCTCCATTACTAAGCTGTTGGGTCTGTCCCAAGAATGAGGCACACAGGTGACATGCCAACAGCTCTGAGAGAGGAAAGTAATTTTAATAAAAGTTGCACTGAAATGACTTCAATCTGGCATTAAATAATCTGTGGAGTCATTTGAAGAAATTTTAAACAGAAAGGTGGCCCAATGCCATTGCTGCAGGAGTC
The DNA here is from genome assembly GCA_032164185.1 of Moxostoma hubbsi. Taxonomy (NCBI): domain Eukaryota; kingdom Metazoa; phylum Chordata; class Actinopteri; order Cypriniformes; family Catostomidae; genus Moxostoma; species Moxostoma hubbsi. The sequence continues at coordinate 19,970,643 of JAVLUX010000009.1, forward strand.
AGTTATGACCTCTCCTTCATGGCTAATTTTTTCCAGTACCTATCTGAAGAGACCAGCTTAGACTAGCATGAATTTCCATGCTGGCCCATATTGTTTAATATTGGTCAGTGCTGTTTTGGTGCTGGTCAAGCTGGCAGACCTGCATGTTCTTTTTGGTGATGATAGTTGACCAAATAAATGCTTGTTTTCTGGTTAAGCTAGTTCATATGTCAGTCTGGTGCACTATCGCATCCTATGCCCATGCTGGAAGCTCTTTGACTGTTTTGATTTGATATATTTTCTGATAGAGTATTTAGATTAACTTTTGTTGTGGTAAACTGATATGGCAACTTTTGTCACTGAGCTCTTTGAAGTTTTTGGAGAGTTATGAGTACATCTATCACCACAGAACTTTGCAAATATAATGATACGTAGATTTGTCATCAATAGAGATAACAGACATAGATGGTAAACTGAAAGAGTATTTTGTTTTGTATTAACCATTATATTAAAGGGATAGTTCACCCAAAATTTTTAATTCTCTCATCATTTACTCACCCTCATGCCATTCAAGATAGGTATGACTTTCTTTCTTCTGCAGAACACAAACAAATATTTTAGAAGATTATTTCAGCTCTGTAGGTCCGTACAATTCAAGTGAAAGTTCCAAAATCACATAAAAGCAGCAGAAAACGAATCCATACAATTGCAGTTGTTTAACATGTCTTCTGAAGTGATGCAATAGCTTTGGGTGAGAAACAGATCAATAGTTCAATCATTTTGACTACAAATCTCCACTTTTACTTTTGGTTTCACAAAGTGAAAGTGAAAGTGGAGATTTATAGTATTAAAAAAAAAGGACTTAAATATTGATCTGTTTCTCACCCATGCTTATCATATCACTTCTGAAGACATGGATTAAACTACTGGAGTCATATGGATTCATTTTATGCTGCCTTTATGTGATTTCTGGACCTTCAAAATGCTGGTTGACCTTTCACTTGCATTGTATGGACCTACAGAGCTGATATATTCTTCTAAAAATCTTTGTGTTCTGCAGAAAAAAAGTAATATACATCTGTGATGGCATTAGGGTTAGAAAATTATGAGAGAAGATTCATTTTTGGGTGAACTACCCTTTAAAGGTGGTGTGTAGCTTTTAAAGATTCACCCATACCAGTTGAATATGCAGAGGCAATTATAAGGAAGCTACTCGCTGGTTGATTTCAGCGAAAACAGTAAACTCAAGGTAATCAACTAAAAAATATGAATCCGTTTATATCCGTATCTCATCCAGCCCGACATGGCAACATTGTATTCAGAAAGCTTTTTGAAAACGATGTTAATTTTTGCAATTCCTTTTGGTGGCGCTAGTGGCCCATAAATTAAACACTTCTTCAAATTTTGTGAGTGTTTGATATGCTTCAGGCTGCATTCTTCACAGTGTTCACCAAGTGTCAGTGTTTCATGCACAAAGAGAATCAAGAAACAGACTTTCTTTTTTTCCTTTCTTTTTTTCTTTTTTGGACAGGTCTCTTGATTCATCTCTCATTAATGTGAAACATTATCTTTCAAATCTATCATCTTAAATTCAAGAACCACTATATTAATTCTTAAATCAGCATTCTGATTATCAGAGTTGTAAATTTGATTTCTTAGCCTTACTGGCATGACGTGAATAAGCAGTTTACACTATGACCACTAGATGACATAATTCAACTGCTGTAGCCCTAAAATTCACTATGGGAGTACTAGGATAAAAAAAAGTTTCCCTTTGGATCCATAAAATGCTTGACTAGTTATTCATTGTCTCTGACTTTAATTGTACATTTCTGAAAAACTGTAATTATTATTTTCCATTTGTATTAACTTACATGATTTTCCATTTTCCCAAAGTAAATCATCTGATTCAATTGATTTTAGGGAGAGGATGGTTTTCCTGGGTTCAAGGGTGACATGGGCATTAAAGGTGACAAGGTGAGTAACACGATTTTGCCTTGCTTAATTCTTTTCAATTCAATCAAAGTATTGTTCAACACATTATATTTTCATAATCAGATTATTAATCATTTGTTTAAGGTGAGGTTTACCTATTTTGGCTACAAGACTAGTATACTGTACATTGTATGCAATTTGTATAATGTTTGTTCATTGGTGTTCAGGGAGAGGGTGGTGTTTTGGGCCCTAGAGGAGAGGACGGACCAGAGGGGCCGAAAGGTAAATCGGGACCCACTGGAGAGCTTGGTCCTGTGGGTTTGGCAGGAGAGAAGGTAGGTTCACATAAAAAACTTGACTAAACACAATACATATTATATTGTTCATTTGTGATTTCTTGGAAATGCAAATTACATTTTATGGCATAGTACTTAAGAGTGCATTTTTTGTTTCTGTTAATTCATCTTGGACCTATTGGGAGGAATGCAGAATCACATGAAAGCAAAAGTTTTAATTACTGATGCCATTGTAGAAATTCCATATTCACAGCCAGCCGTGATTCATTTATTCTGTAAGTGAAAGTGTTCAAAAATAGGGTTACCAAGATAAAGCAGTTATTTGGCTGGTCGTGTGATCTCAAAATGTTTCCCCCAATGAGACATAAAATAAACATAATAAAACAACTTTTTAGACCACTGATATGACTGTAGTATTCATCTCATGTGAAGGAAGACACATTTTAAACATATTTTATTATGTTTTTAAGTACCATACAATTCTTTTGTAAAACTTTATTTTAAAAAGAAAACAATTACTGAAGGCAACTTTAAAATTAACAGCCCTGGAAAGAACAAAGAATAGAGTACATATAGTGTCATAAATAATTAATCTGCTACTTTAGTGTGTCAATAGGAAATATACATTTTATACCCCCAAACATTACTTTTGAAAATTGAATAGAACAGAATAGAAGAACAGGGAGCCATGCAACAGATGGCATGGCCCTCACAGTGCCCACCACTAACTTCGGGTCAGTCTGGGATTACATGAAGAGACAGAAGCAATTGAGACAGCCTAAATAAATAAAAGAACTGTGGTGAACTCTCCAAGAATCTTGGAACATCCTTTCTGCCAACAACCAAGAAAAACTGTGTCCAGGTGTCCCTAGGAGAATTGGTGCTGTTTTGAAGGCAAAAGTGTTAGTTAACTCTTTTTCTGTTTATTGGACTTTGTCTGATGTTAATTGATTAATGAAAACTATTTATGTCATTGTTTTAAGAAATCCTCTCTTTGAAAGTGTTTCACAAGTGCCTAAAACTTTTGTGCAGTACTGTATATATATTGATTCATACACACACACACACACACACACACACACACACACACACACACACACACACACACACATATATATATATATGTGTGAATTAATACAATTAATAAACCACACAAGTTACTAAAATATTAACTCATCAGTTAGTTTGGAATGCTTACTATGTTCCTTTACAGTTTTCATATGGTTTTAAAATTTGTGCAGAGTGGTGAAATGATAAATTGTTGTTTAATAGAGCCTACTGTGCACTTAAAAACTCAAAATCACACTGTGCAGACCTTTATAGAGTTTGTTCTTGTGTCTTTTTTTAGGGAAAACTTGGTGTTCCAGGATTACCTGGCTACCCAGGAAGACAAGGCCCTAAGGTAACAGTGCAGTACATTTGTTACTGTCTATATTTATTTTCACTTGTTCCTGTTGTGGTTTTACAACACCATTTCATTAGTTATTTTGAATGTTTTAAGTTGAGCAAGTTTCCTACTGCCTCTAATACCTGATATATATCGCCAGACGTTACTTTAAGAGGGTATTAATTACAAAGAAAAACAATCAAATAAAAATATGTTAACATTTAAGTGAAACTGTGCAATTGTTATCTCTTTTTTAAACAGAGCAACTGTCAAAGAAAATACATATACTTTGTCAAGTGCTGCATTTTACTTGCAAGGCCTGGTGTTCACTGATAGTTAATAGGATAAACGTATTGTCTGTGACACTTGACTGCTTTATCTCTACACTGCGTGTCAAACTGCTACAGTATCTCTCAACCACCCAGCATGCAATTACTACATATCTAATAACAACTGTGAACATCCATTAGACTATGCAGACACATTTTCTGTTGTGATGTTTGTCCAACCTGCTGACAGCAATAAAATAATAATCAGTAGGTGGTCCACCCAAATATCTTGAATTTCCTTGTATTTATTTGCAGGGGATTTGTTTATTTATTTATTTATTTTTTTTGTAAAATGGAAATTCATTTTATTTTATATTGAAAGTGGTGCAAAGTCACATTAAAATTATCTTTTCGTGGACAGTTTGCTACTTTGTCAGCTACTTTGACTCTAGGTTCCGGTTCTCCTCCTCTTTTTTAGTTAATCATTGTGGGTGTTTTTACATCCTCTCAGGCTTGTTCAGGGTGTGTCAACCCCTCAGAGTAAAAGTTTTGTATTGTGTATTTGCAGTTGTCTGTTTGAATTGTGCTATTACCATGTGCAGGTGACTGGCCATGGAGTAAATTACTGATGCGTATCAATCGTTAGACTCATGGGTACATGGGCTGCTTGCCCCTCTTTGCTCTGCCAAATTAATTTGACCTTCAGTTTCATCTCATGTCCTTGTGCTAACAAGCGCCCAACCATCCTGTTTACTTACTCCACAAGCATGCCTTCTGAGTATCACATGCATTAGCATTAGCAGTAATGCTGTTGAATTCTTCTTCAAGGACACCCTCTGTCTGTCAACATAACTTTACTTTTGCTCAAAGACAAAAGTTTTTCTTTCTTTTTTTTATATTACCTTATTTAAAATGTGGGGACACATATTGGATACTCTGCTTGACTTTGAAGGAATCTTCTGAGATCAGTACAACTTTCGGTTACTAACCATCTTACAAAAAAATCTAGAGTTCTGTCAAACTAGCTGCAAGCTTGCCAATCATTATTTTCATTGTTTGCCAGAAGTTTGCAGCTCTTCATCGGTTTGGCAAGAATGGACAATCTGCTGCAATTCTGCTGCAAACTCCTTGCAGGTTAAAATAATCAGTGGCATATTTGCGGCAAGTTACCTATAAACTTTAGATTTTTGTAAGGGCTTGTCTGTACAAAGTTATATCAAATTTTTTGATTACAGTCATGTAAATCCTATAACTTTCGCATGATGCACAGAAAAATAACTTGAAGAAAAATAGCTTCTTTGTCTACATAAAGAAAAATCCACCCGCAGGAATTATGTCAATAATGCATAATAAGTATTCTTTTCAAAATTATTATCGTGTGTGGTAATCGACAGTTGTGTCTTTCAAAATATGTACCCTTTCATAATGTGTACCTTTAGATGTAAACTGTTCCCCTCAATCTGTCTAATCATTCATTTCTGTCCTCAGGGCTCTAATGGTTTCTCTGGCTTCCCTGGATCCAATGGAGAGAAGGGAGGAAGGGTACGTATGATAAATGTTATACATATTATTTTTAACAATCACAACCTGGCAGGAGCCATTTCTATCATTGGTCTGTGATTTTGATTACAAACCACCTTTCGGGAGGTTGTAATTGCATAGATATGCATACTGACATCTGTTTGGTTGTGATTTTTCAGGGTATTGCTGGCAAAGCAGGTCCAAGAGGACAACGAGGTCCAACGGTATGACAATAAGAATGTTTAATTCTTTAAAGTAGAGATAAACAATGCTTTTAATCCACATACACTGGTAACACACAAGGTTTAACACATAATATGTCATGCCATTCAGGGTCCTCGTGGTGGAAGAGGTGCCAGAGGTCCAACAGGAAAACCTGGACCAAAGGTCAGACTTCATCAGTCATGACTAAGTCAATCTCATTTTATGGAAGGCCACTTTACTAGAGTAAGCTCTATCTTGAAATGCTTTCCTGCAGTTAACCGGTAACTGACTATGTTTCTGTGTTTTTAGGGAACATCAGGAAATGATGGACCACCTGGTGGCCCAGGAGAAAGAGTGAGTGATGTTTGAATAATTTTCTTGAGTTTAATTACATTCATCGACCTCAGAAATGTTCTATTACATCTCTCTAAAATATCATGTTTTCATGTGCTTAGGGACCCCAAGGACCTCAGGGCCCTGTTGGATTACCAGGCCCTAAAGGACCAAATGTAAGTGAATTATTCAATTTCTTCAAGGTTTATTTTTATTTATTTTATTTGTGTGTGTGTGTGTGTGTGTGTGTGTGACAATTTTAACAGTGGAATTGAAATTATTTCAAACTTCGACTCACTTTAGACTGTCTTTTGCTCAAAATAGAGGCCTAACTATAGTCATTTAACAACAAAACTGATTTCACATCAACAGAAAATGATGACGTCAAGTAAAATATGCTGTATTTTTAATTACTATCAAAACTATGTGTCAGGTGAGAAATTGATAAGCTGTCTTGCAACTCTCTCAGGGACCTCCTGGAAAGGATGGATTGCCCGGTCACCCTGGACAGAGAGGAGAGACTGTGAGTTTCTTTTAGTCCTTACAAGTATTTTCTAATAAAAGTTGCAGACATTGTTTATATGATTATATGTTTATATTATAGTACCTTTTAAGTTGCTGACAGTGTCAAGGCCTCACATGGTTTGTCTGTTTCTAGTCAAAAATGTCCAATAGATGCTAATAGAAGTGCTAAAAATGGTGAAAAGTCAAACATCTGTCCTTTGTGGTTCTCAAGATAAAAATACAGCAGTTGATTTTCAGTGATTTAAAGAAAGAAGCATGTAGCTCTTATTTATTTAGACAGGCTTTTCTTTTTTTTAGGTCACAAGCTATACAGTATGTGCAGATATTTTTAAGGCTGAATGAAGGTTCCTAAAGAGATATTTCACCGAAAAATGAACATTCTCTCATGATTTACTCACTTTCATGTTGCTCTAAAGATGTATATCTTTGACTTTTGGAATGCAAAAGGAGGTGGGACTAGTTTCAAAAATTTTAGGGACTAGTTTCAGTCATCATCTACTTTCATAGAATTTTTCTATATGATGTGAATGGTGACTGAGGCGAACATTCTGCTTAACATCTCTTTCCATGTTCTACACATGAAAGAAAGTCATACGTGTTTGGCAGAATTTTAGTTAATCTTATTTAATTATGACAGAAATTGTATTATTGGGTGAACTAACCACCGCTGACACTGTTCAATATTTGGATAAAATTTCAATGTGGCAGATGTTCCTTTTCTCCAAGATTGCTTCCAAATATGTGATAACTACAATAAATTGCAATTAATGCCTTTCCACAGGGTTTCCAAGGAAAGACTGGACCTCCTGGACCTGGAGGTGTTGTTGGCCCACAGGTAAGCTTAGAAAATAACAGACCAACACATTGCTTTAATAAAAACTTAAGTTTTTTCAACTTAAGCACAAGTTGTTGTTGTTGTTTACTTATCAGCTGATTTTGAATTTAAAAGGGCTCAACAGGAGAAACTGGGCCTGTTGGAGAGAGAGGACATCCTGGATCTCCAGGGCCCCCTGGAGAGCAAGGTCTTCCTGGAGCTGCTGGCAAAGAAGGTGGAAAGGTACAGTGTTCATTTCAGATACCTAAGAGTAATATTCAGGCAGCATTTACATAATGCATAATGTATGGTACAATATAACAATATGTGGATGTTTGTAAAGCCTACAAACAGCAACTGTGGAGCTTGGTCGTTTGAAGTTAAAAGACTAAATCTTATCTCATTGTCTCTCTCTCTCCTTCAAGGGTGATCCAGGTCCTCAGGGGGGTCCTGGCAAGCCTGGTCCTTCTGGGTTGAAAGGGTTCCCAGGACAAAGGGGTCTTCCTGGCGCAGCGGTAAGAACAAACATTTTAATGTTATGTGCCCAGCCAAAGGGCCATTAGCTGCCTAACTGCCTGCTGTTCCCGCAAATGCTTATGCAGTATGAATGCCTCAGTAGGGGACACAATTGTACCTCTAAGACTGAAGGCTCATAGAGATTAACTGACATGTTAAACATGCATCGAGACATTCATTTAGCAAAAGTCTTCACTTCAGAGAAAATCCACTGCATTGTATTTTCAATTCCATTTTTCATCTTGCCCATTGAACATTTAAAGCTATTAGGACCTGTACTTAAAATTCAACATCATATGGTTTTCACCGTAAAAAAAAAACATTTTACTTCCATAATCTGACATATTTATAAGAGAAACACTCCAAAGAGTATCTTCGTCTTGTTTTCCAGTAAAAATATTTTAACATCCATTAAACAAGTACATTTACATAATAAGTACAACTGATATTATTACGGCTTGTTTTCAGAGAATGTGTCTTGAAAATAAGTGTATTTTTTTGTTTACTGAGTTTTATTTGTTTATTTATTCTTTTCTTGTTTATGCTTAAAACAAGTTAAAAAAATGTTTTAACATTACCAAGAAAACAAGAAGAAAAATATTAATTAAGAATATATATTTTTTATGGTGAAAAATGGATGTCGGGGCCATATCCTTTAGACTTTGGGAATTGACTAGATCATGAAAGTGATCTTTATATGGCAGGTGGTTGGAGGGGAAGGACTATAAAAATTTTATTTCATGTTGACTTAAAGGCACAAAGGCCCCAAACTATTTGGAAATAAATATTCTTAAGCTACATAACCTCTTGCACAAACATTTTGGGTAAAAAAAAGAAAGGTATTAGCATTATTTTTTAAATGTTTCACCATATCTAGTGAGATTTTGCAGTTTCACCTTTTTTCTCATCCCCATTTCAGAGCACCAAAAGTGCACATGGAGCTCACGTGATATATTGTGCTGTCCTATAGAACGATGCTAAACTACAGTATATCCCATAAACTGGCTCTCCCTTGGTGATTGTTTCTTTCTTTTTTTTAATGAACACAAAAGCAGTGCCTGGAATAAGTTGTGTAAGGTTTGCAAGAGCAGCCTGTGTGGCAGAACTGACCTACACACACAATTCAGGAGTTTCAAATATCTGAGATGATAAATAACCTAGAGTGTAAACTCGGAGTATGAGCTTTGCAGGGGAATGCAGTATACGTCTAGCCTGCTTTTGGATCAGAGATTCACTATGACATATTTATTGTCCCTTGCAGCTCTGATTTGGTGCTCTCTGGGCCTGTAAATTATGTACTGCATCACAAACAGCTACAGTTGTGCAACTCAAAGGATATATATGTCATAGAGACTTGTAAATGTCTATTCGGTTTTCTTTATTAAAAATATGTATACTGTGGTGCAGATTGAAGTCAAATATTGTGTTGTTTTTAGTTTCAATTCTAGCAAGGCAGTAATGTATTACAATTCTTCAAACATACTAGTTAGCAGTTTGTTTAAAGGGATAGTTCACCCAAAAATGTAAATTATCTCATCATTTACTCATCCTCATGCCATCCCAGATGTGTATGATGGTGACCAGAACTCCAAAAAGGAGCATAAAAGTAATCCAGACAACTTCAGTTGTTTAATCAATGTCTTCTGAAGCCATCCAATCGATTTTAGGTGAGAACAGACACAAATGTAACTCCTTTTGAACTTTTCATTAGTTATTTTTTGGTCTGTTCTCTCCCAAAACCGACTGAATCACTTCAGAAGACATGTATTAAACCACTGGAGTCTTATGGATTACTTTTATGCTGCCTTTATCTGCTTTTTGGAGCTTTTGAGTTCTGGTCATTATTCACTTGCATTGTATGGGCCTACAGAGCTGAAATATTCTAAAAAACTTGAGGATGAGTAAATGATGAGAATATTTACATTTTTGGGTGAACTATCCCTTTAAGTCTCTAACCTTAAGTATTAAACATTTATTATTACAGCTTAAACCACTTAACATGCAAACTCCATTCAAACTCATTTAGGGCTGGGTATCGTTACAGATATCCGAAATTGATTCTGATTCACAAGCTCTTGATTTGATTCTGATTTTGATATGATTTTATTTGATTCTGATTAATGTGGGTATATTTCAGTTAGAATGTCCATTTAGCGTACTTATGAAAAATATCTCATGCTTTAAATTATACTGGGAACATTCTAAATTGGTACATTATGAAAATATTAATTTAAAAAAATAACAATTAAATTACTATTTAATTAAGAGAGACTGTATAATAATCAACACAACCAAAACTGAAGTAAACTTTAAAGGTTTATTTTTTTACATTATTTCAGCCTGAGGTCTGCTATCTATTTTGATTGAATTTAACATTAAATTCCTATTGATATTCCTAATTATATTGAAATCTCCCATTGATATTGATATTTTGATATGCATTATGGAAAGTTCAACATTCAAATTGTAGCAAGCAGTGTATATGTCATCATATTTGCATACTGAATTCTGATTTGTCTTCTTTTTTTAATCTGTTTGCATAATGAATATTGATTGACCTTTTTAGAGCCGCCTTTCAAATGCACAGTGACTTTGTTGATTCTTTTGCACAACCAAGAGAAAAAAAGATGTGCACAGAGTGTCATGACAATTCAGCTGATGCAGAATTTCATTTAAAAATAATCAAAGCCTAAAACATAATCTCGCCTAAACACTATTCTTTTACTGTCTTGCTAGAACTGCTATTTCGTTCAGGAATTTCTGGTTTACAAAATTGCGTCTGCCTTCTTAATGAATTTCAGTCTCCACTAATTATGTTCATAGTGAATCAGTCTGTGAATGTTGATTTAAATAAACAACAGTTGACTATGCTGTCACTCATTGTTTTGATGGTTACATTCAAATGGTTCATATGTATTTGATGACGCAGAGTGAGGTGTTCCTGGCATCATATGATAATGTACTGGCAGTGCTTGCTTTCTGATGTAGGAAACTGATAGATTTCCAGTTTTATAAACACTCTGGGCTGTATTTCCAGTAGACTTATAGTACAAACAGCTGCCATATCCTGGCACAAACACTTGCAGGCACACACACAGTTTTAGATGCCACTTTGACAGATTTTGAAGCACAGCTCTCATGAGGGAATATGGGATTGATTTATTCTTACTCATTTAAACCTCTCTCTCTCTCTCTCTCTCTCTCTCTCTCTCTCTCTCTCTCTCTCTCTCTCTCTCTCCCTCTCTCTTACTCACAGGGTCCAGGTGGTCTGAAGGGAGGCGAGGGTCCGCAGGGTCCACCAGGCCCCAGTGTAAGTACCTGTGTTACCATGGAAACTCTGTTACTGCAAATGGTCTATCGGTAGACTTTGCCTCTATTACTGAAGTGACATCAGGCTAATTCTCGACTGGACACAGTCAGCAGGTGGTGAATTTAATGACCGTAATATTGGCGCTGAGAGCCCAGTTTGGTGTGTGTGATCTTATCCAGTGCCATCTGATCATGCTGAATGAGTCAGGCCTTATCAGTGTGTCCGTCACCATGTCAGTTATTACATTTTAATCATACATGCAATGTGCTTAGAAACTCAGATATAGAGTCTAAGGTCTTAGACCTCTAGTAAAATGCTTCATTTTTGCATTTTTCTAATTCAATAATCTAAAAATTATAATAATTACAAATTATATTGTCAGCATAACAATTTAAGTGATTAGTTGAATTGAAAAATCAACCTTTCTTTGTATTTGGTTGGTCCTCTTTTGCTTTAATGACAGCATGCACTCGAGCTGACATGGACTCGACAAGTTTTTGCGAAACCTTATGAACCACGTTATCCCACCAATGATTCAAGAATGTTCCAAAGAGCATCTTGTGTGCTTCAATTAGAAGCTTATTTATAAATGAGTTAACATGCTCAGTGTCATCAATTTGCTTATTTGATTAGTTACCTAAAATAGTCCAGAGTCTTAAATATAATTTTTTTATTTAACAGCATAATATCTCTTTGTTTTAAAGGGATAGTTTACCCCAAACTGAAAATCCTGTCATCATTACCCCGATGTTGTTCCAAAACTGTATGAGTTTCTTCAGTGGAGCACGAAAGGAGATGTTAGGAAGAATGTTAGGGACTGACAGCCTCTGTCAACTTTCACTTCAATTGGATGAAAGAGCAGCGTCAACATTCTTCATAACATGCTCTCTTCAAAGTAACTGCTCTCAGTTCTTATAGTGCAGTGAAGGCACAGCAGTACATCTTAAGACCATCAAAGCTTCAGCTGTGCGCTATGTGAATCCCCTTTCAATTGGAGGAAGATTGGTTCAGGGATTCATTGTGTCTCTTGAATAAAAGGCATCTGTACAGCCTGGCAAGAAAAATCTCTTAAATCAGAAGGATTTGGAGTCAGTGGCCCACCCTCACCAATCAGCGATCTTATCTCTGCCTAAATAGACCTCCTGCCATGCGCCTAAATTGACTCACTGGAAGCAGATTGTGACTGAGAAGTTTCTAACAAACTCAAACTCAAACTTGTCTACCATTTGTTTGTAGGGTGGTGGATCAGATGAGGAGTGAGTCAGAGCTGTATGTTGTGTCAGTTTGATATTCGAATGCATTCTTTGGCATTGTCAGTGTGGATGGGAGCAAGATTGCCTGTGCTTATATCTGTGCTAGCATCAAAGTAGTGCAAAAATAATGATTTGTTGTGTCCCAAATGAAGAACTGTCTAGTGTATGAATTTTCAAAGTGGAACTTTGGAACACTAATGTTTTTTTGTTTGTTTTTTTACTGCAAGCAAGCATTCGCCGTATTTCAGCTGATAAAAGTGACATTTCAAACGCATGCAGTGTGTTGCCAATAGTTTAACATGTTAGCTAACCTCAGTCCAACACTTCTCTCTTAAATAGTGTACATATCCACACAGTGTGGGGGATGATAAAGCATTCAACTCACATGTGTACGGTGCATTTGTTGAAACCAAGCTGCCAAAAAGATTTGTTCTCTACTTCATCCAGTTTGTGATGTCACACTGTGGTAGTTTGGACATTCACAACAACACATCAATGCCTACTTTACCCTATCACTTCTATAGCTGCCTAGTAGCAGTGAGCAGTGAGATAGTGAGCAGTGAGATGGCAAGTAGAGAGAGCAGGTCAATCAAGAGTAGAGGGACAATCGTCAACAGTGGGTGTGTACTAGAGGCCTGCAAGGGCCTTAAAATGAAACTCTACCCGGCCTGAACGATACCGTCAAACTTGAAGCCCAAACCGACCAGAACCCCAGATCGCTCACTATAATTCTTCTCTTAGCAAATACTGTTGCAATAGGCTGTATTTTATGTTAGCGTTGTAGCCAACATCCATAAAAGTATTGAAGCATATACAGTTTTAACAAGGCATGGCAGCCCCTAGGTACAGCAGAAAGGAAAAAACACTTCCTTACTGTTTATCTTGCACTGAAACTTTGCTTGGTGAAGAACAAAATTGGAATAATTCGAAACAATGCAACAGTCCACTCTATGCAGCCTTGATTAGAACAAAAGAGAAGCAGCACCAGAACCGTGCATTTTTGACAGAGGGTCAGAATGAGGGTGGAAAATTGTATGTACTCAAAATTAATAATTAAGAATACAATATGAACATACAATAATCATCCATTATGATTCTTATTTATTTAATAGTACATACTTATAGTAGACTCTGCATATTATGATAGGATAGGAGAAAGTATTTAAGCGGCAAAATTACCTTTATGTTTTAAATGTTAGGCTTCTTTTATTTTGTGCATGTAGATACAGTGATACTTATTGCTTTATAATATGAATTCACATACTCAGTGATGGTACCCACCTGAAAAAAGTGTCTGGTTCTCTATGTTTGAAAGCATTATCACTGATGGCTAATGCACCAGGAGGTTGTGTGTTTGTGTATGTATGTGCATGCATGTTAAACCAACTGGGTGTACTCAAGTAAACAGTGAATAAAGGTTTCTATCTGAGAGCTTATACATGCACTAATGGACTATTTCTGAAAAAGACATGCTCGATGATGGTTCTGAACCAGAGAGCTGATCCTCAGAGAAACTTTTGTCTGTCATTATGACCTGCTGATACTTTCCTGCCAGAAAGAAACGTATTTACTGTGCTAATGTGCTTTCATGTTGTTCAGTGCAGCATAAAGATCTGTACAGGTGCACGTCTCTCAGCATGAAAAAAACGAATAAAAATGTCAACACAGTGATGGATTATGGTCCCCTGAGGCCCCAAGGCACATGTGTCTGGAGGCCTCCCCGCCAACACCACTCCTTGTGGCAGAGACCTTATCCATAAGCATTGAGGACTGTTTGGCTTGTTTAGGCTTTATAATGGCAACTTTAGATGACTAAAAATAGTAGCTCGGGGCTTTAGTGATTAACTCACAACTTATGATCTAAGTGCCCTGGTGTTTAGGTGTCTTTGGCAATCTTGGGGCCCCTGGTAGTCTGAGGCCTCATAAAATATATATATATTTGTTTTATTTTTTACAAATAATAATTTTTAATCTTAATTAGTATAATGAATTAATTGTGTTCCAGTTATATTTGATTTGAGGTTTGTGGATCACAGGGGTCACCAGGAGAGAGAGGAGGAGCTGGACCAGGAGGACCCATTGGTGTAACGGGACGCAATGGCCCTCAGGGACCCCCGGGACCTGCTGGAGAAAAGGGTGGTCCGGTGAGTGAGCAATGTTTGAAGACAAATGTGCTGTTTTTTTGCTTGTTATCCCATTGACTAAGAATGAAAAAGAAGTTGAATTCAGGTAAGTTTAGCCATTTTTGTGACTGAGATGATTGCCAAAATATGAACTATTCCTTTAAAGCATTTTCCATATGATATACATTCAGAGATTTCTTTTATATACCATTAATGTACAATATTTTCCCTTTAATTTGTCCAGGGTGAGAAAGGACCTGCTGGTCCTGCCGGTCGTGATGGCATCCAAGGTCCAGTTGGTCTCCCGGGCCCAGCCGGACCTCAGGGTCCACCTGGAGAGGATGGTGACAAGGTATATCACTTAATTCCAAACTTCAAAGAATCACCTTTTGACCCATAGGCCAGAAACATACTTTTAGTAGTGTGCAGATGCGAATGCTTTGCTAATGAATTGCAAGCATGCTGTCCCTTTGTACATAATTTAGTGCATGCTTGCATGGCTGTGGCGGTAACAAACTAGATAGAGTTACCTTTAAATATCTGTGCCATTAAACTGGATGTGTTATTATTCAAGAAGCTAGCTATAAACTTTAAAGATTCTGTGCAAACTGTTGCTCCCACCTGACAGTAGTTGACCTGAAAGAGAAACCTGCCCGAAGAATAAGTTTACATTAATGTACATTACATAAATACAGTAACTATGCCAACACTAAAACTAAAATAATCTCATTCTGTTTTATCTGAACCTGAGCAAAGTTGAGCCCAATCCAACTGTAACAGGAGAGATCGGATTTGGTCATGACTCTAATGTGTAGTTACTGCGTTTTACCATTGCAGGGCAGTAAAGTGCCCCTTGTGGCAATGCTGAGAATACAGTGAATACTAGTGTAGCATTATGAATTGGACTCTACACATTTTGGAATACAACAATACTTGCTCACTGCAAAAAATATTCATAATATAATTATGTTCTTAATTAGTATTTTTGTCTTGTTTTCTAGTAAAAATTATCTAAAAAATATTCTTAAAACAAGATAAATTTACTTGACAAGCAAAATGAGATGACGATACACACCCTGGTCCCGTATCAGGCTAATCAAGCCTCCGAGAGGGATAAAGGACGATGGCAGATGATGGTGTAAGGAGAGAGAGATCATTCACATGTCCGTCATGTGTGTGTATTTGTCTTTTTAATTTATCATTAAAATGTTATTTATGTTGACAAGCCAGTTCTCGCCTCCTCCTTGCCTTTGAACTGCTTTACAGATAGTTTGTCTTGTTTTCAGAGAAATCTAACTAAATGTAGTGAGGTTTATGCTTAAATAAGAAAAAAAAATGGGGTAAGTAAACTTAATTCAAAGGGAACTTAATATATTATGCCATTTTGTTTGTCAAGTGAATATATCTTGTTTTAAGGATATTTAAGATATTTGTACTGGAAAACAAAAGTGCTAAATGAGAAAATTATGTGTCAGGTCTAAACATTCCTTCCCATCACATTTCTGTAGATGTTGAAAATCAAGGTGAATACACACACATGCACATACAAGTTAACAAACATGCTTTGGAAGCTTGAGACAAAAAAAACAATATGGTCACTAATGTATTCCAGAATGTATTAGCTCCCTGTGTAATGTATAACAGTACTCTTTTAGATCCTTATCACGTCCCAAGGCACATTATTCTTTTTAGCTGTAGTGCCAATGGTGTCGGAGGGGCCAAGTGATCAATTAATTGCAAACACACCACAAGGTCTTTGTTTTACTGTTAAATAAAAATCTCAGGAGTCATGTTTTCTGTGCCGTTGAGGCTAAAATGATGATCAAGCATGATTTTGAAAATCAGTTCTTTCAATTATCTTTAATTTGTTAAAGGGAGAGGTTGGTGAGCCCGGTCAAAAGGGAGGCAAAGGTGGTAAGGGCGAACAGGTAAGTTACTTCTATGCACAATTTATGCAAAACATTCAAATTCCAATTGACTTAAAACCAAAACCTTGAACAATACACCTTAAATTTGTACAAATGTGTTGCATTTACACCATTTAAACCAAGTATGATAATGCTCTTGACTTGTGTAAAAACTTTGATGCAATAAGTAACCCTATAAAGCATACATGTTGTACATTACCAAATGCTAACTTAGGCACTAAAAAATATCATGTGACCTTTTGTGTGTGGAGTTAAAGCTACTTTAGAGTCAGTCCTTAATGTTGCCCTCTTTGTCTGTTGCTATAGGGTCCCCCAGGTCCAGGAGGTCCTCAGGGTGTTGTTGGAGCTCCAGGTCCTGCTGTGAGTACTGGGTTTCCAACCTTCTATTTCTGCATCACACGAGAAGACCCAAATGTTCCTCTCTTTTCTCAGTTCCTCTGTAGTTTCCTATGAGGCATCACTGTCATACAGATACAGTGACCCAAAAAGTGTTTGTATACTTAGGCAACACTTAAGGCCAGTTCATAATTCTGCACTGAACTTATGGCGTGGGCTTCGCATAGTCACCTTTGTTCTTTTTTTGATGCGTTCTATAGCTACTCAAGTCACTTATTTAAGACACTTATCCTGTCTAACTCAACTAAAATGATTTAATTTATATTTAAATAACTGTTAAATGATTGCTATGCAATTTATGTCCTTATATGCTTAAATAACTTCCCCAGTTCAAAGTACCTTTTTATGTTTCTCGTCTCTAAACGGGACTGCTACTTCCAATAGGTCTTACATTCTCAAGAAATACAATATCAAGCGCCATTACTCCATTAAACATACAGAGCAGTCTGCTATGTATGAGGGAGAGATGAGTCACTCAATGCTGAAAACGTCTGTCCATGCATGATTCATTACTGTAGGCTATAACTCCAGCAATAACTAAAACTGTTAACTGACCACTATTCACTGGCATGCACCATCTCTGCTCAGTCTACAGTGCTATGGCAAAAAAATAAAAGTAATTGTTTTTATACCTGAAAAAAGCATCCGTCCAGGACTATTATACATTCTGTGTATTTCGGACTGTGCAACATGTCCTTATGTTTTTATTCTGGCATTGAAATTCTCTCTCTCTCTCTCTCTCTCTCTCACTCTATGTGTGAATGATTAAATAGAACACCTGCTTACTCAGACTCATGCATACTACGTATTGTTATATTTTACTGAAAATGTTGACCGTATCGAGACAACATCAAATATACTGCATATCAGGGAAATTTGAACTAGTATGATGGATAAAAATAGACCATGATTGAAATGTTACAACAAACAAGATATTTGTAAAGCTGGCACTTGCATGTCGATGGCAAAGTCCAAAAACTTAAAGAAAAAGAACACGTCGGGCCATTTGAGAGGAGAAACAAACCCTTCGTCTCTATTCACATACTATCCATTCTGTAATCTGACAAGCACAAAACACGTCAGCCATTTAAAAAAACAAAAACAATGTGATCTTTAGGGAAGTTCACCTGGGCACAATAGGAGGATTAAAAAGTTTTAGAGGCTATCAAACAAAATTGTATTATGTGCACAGGTAAATGAGACTTAAATGTGGTTACATATTCACAACAGTGGTTTTTTTTTGTTATTATATAAAAAAAAATTATATGAAAAAAAATTAAATAAAAAAATTATATATATATATATATATATATATATATATATATATATATATATATATATATATATATATATATATATATATATATACACACACACACACACATATACCTACCTCCTGGCTAGTGACCCCAGGGTAATTTGACTTTGAGACCTCTGGTTTAAAATGTAGTTCTGTGAAAAAGTGTAGCTCATTTGTTTGCAGATGCCTCTTGGTCTGCTATTTTGATATCTAATGTAATGTTCATACAACCTATGGTTAATGAACTGGACAGACAACCAAAAGGATTTACTGTAGATTTGAATCCTGCAAAGAGTGTCAGAACCATCACCGCATGAGAGACACTTAACACCAGGTTGCTTCAGAGGTCTAGCCCAGGCGTGTAGATTTGGCTTGAATATTGGGAGTGTTGCAGCGAGAAGCATTTACATCTATCCATTGATCATTGTATAAATATTGGGTGGTTGTACTTGATTGTTTTGATTATTGAGGTTGTACCTACCATTGTAATTAGGGTAATATATGTTACTATGCTAAAAGACAGTTTTGTCAGTGTCATGCTACCTTCTGTGTTGAAAAAGTAGCAGTGTGAGCAAATAGTCAGAGCCAGGTGGCACACAGTTGAATATTTAAAGTGTATGACTCAAGCTGAACACTCCCAGCTGGGCCCCTCTATTTTCTTGATGCATCTTCCTCATTAGCTCTCTAAAGGCTGATAATTACACCTATTCTTTGCAGCTATGTGAAGAACATTCTTGGAGACTATTCAGCTTTTGTACTTAGGGACTGAATTTCAAAAACCTTGGGAGCATTTGAGGTTCAGTACAAATTAAGCTCAAACTAGAGCATTTGTGGCATAATATTGATTACTTATTGTACAATACTACAATAGATTTGTGTGTATATATATATATATATATATATATATATATATATATATATATATATATATATATATATATATATATATATATATATTTGACTTGCACCTCCTTTTCTTAAAAAAAAGTTAAAATCTGCGGTAAGTGAATGGGGCCAATCATTAAACATTGAAATATGTAAACAATATGCATGTTAACATTATTTTAGTGTAAAAAAAAATCACTTACTAACCTTTTCTATGTAAAGTTATAGCCAATTTTACAACTTTGTTGCATTGATGATATAATGTTAACAAATCCTAAAATGACTGTATAAATTATGATTTTAACAATTTTACAGCTCAAATAAAACATGAGTTTTAACAGAAGAATGAATGTATCAGCTTTTATAAAATTATAAGTTTCACATTTCTGCCTTTAAACCCTCCAAAAATTGGCCCTATTCACTTCCATTGTAAGTGTCTCACTGTAACTTCGATTGTTTTCTTTTTTTTTTTTTTTTTAAGAAAAGGAGGGACGAGAATAAACGAGAATTATGTTTTGTGGTAATAAACATTATGCCACAAATTCTTTTCATTGAGCTTAACTTGTATTGATGCCGGAATATTCCTTTAATCTCTGAGATGACTCAAATTTGTTTTAATTTTGTAATTTTGCATATGTTTGTTTAGTTCTGTTTAGTTTTGTCAAGTTACAGTTAATTTTTAGTTTAATTTACATTTAATTTAGTTTTGAATACATTTTTTTTTTTCATTTAGTTTCATTTGGTTTTGTTAAACAAGTTTTGTTTAGTATTATTTTGGTTTTGTTTAGTTTTAGTTTTGTTTACATAAATCACTTAAAAGTTTGCAATATTTGACTAAACAAGATTATTATGCTCAAATGATGTTCCCCACTAAGTAAATAATGTACACTTACTTTTGACAGATATGCTTAAATATACCCTTAAATGAGATTAAGGGTGAATTCATTCGGGGGTTGAATGACGTCAAAGTTTGTTTCGTTTTGATAATATGAATGCTGTTTTCCGCTTGAAAAGGTTGTTTGGGTTCGGTTCACGCGAACTCAAATATGGTTCACTGCTGATATGAACACAATCATACAAAATCACGATGAACCACTTGTGATGGCGTATAATTTGCGACTTTGCAGGCTCCCTGCAATTATTATGGTATAATGTATTTCTCATACCTGTGTCCAAATACACGCCTTCAGAGAGCAGCTCACATTCTTCACATCTCTTCCAACGCATCCGTGGTCTCATGGCAGACAAACGCTAATATTCATCAAATCATTTCACATTAAATGCATCCGTGGGAGACAAACACAAGTGTTGTTCTATGCATAGCAAGTTTTTGTGGTAAATCTAATGAGACAAACCTTAATTATTCATTTAACACAGTGACGTCTTCTTGAGTTGTTACCTAGATATAGTGGTAAACAGCTGCCGCTTGTACTCACGTTAATGACGTAATCGGAACGTGCTTCGGACACAAAAATATGACTTGAACAGAGACCAGTGGGGGGAGGAGGGAGGAAACGAACTCTGGTTCTGTCCAAGCAATCGAACCAAGTGTGAAAGCACCCCAAAATCCTAGTCATATCAGCACCCTAGAAAAAGTTGTTTTATTCTACATGGGTCAGGCCAGCCTCTCATAGAAGTCACCATTTTGAAAACTCTGTTCCAATGTGGAACATAAACCAACCAAAAAATCTCTAATACAAACAGCCCAATCATAAGTTCTGCACTGACCTACCATTCAGATGTCACATGATCTTTGTGCTATTACATTACATATCTCTAATGTATCTTCATTTAGTGACTGTTTGAACTGTGAAAATGTCTGTTTGCCAGCAGCACACACACCCTTCCACTGACCCTGTAGAGTAGACAGCGTCAGAAATAAGATTACCCCCCCAAACACGCGCGCACACTCACTCACACACACACACACACACACACACACACACACATCCCTCCTCTGGGCTTTCCACTGAATGGCACATCTTTTCAAGTTCTCAACCCCTTGTGCACTCTACTCAGCTTTTGATGTCTCATAGGGGCAGATCTCTTTCTCGTGCTTGTCTACACTGTATAGTAATGTATGAGAGATATTCTGGGGTCAGCATCCCTGGGTACAGAGTTGATTTTAAATATACAGTACACAGAGTAAGGTACTTCGCATCTTGTCCATCATGTTCAAACTTGTCTCACTCTGCTTGTATCAGTGTTAGATGTTAACTGTCAGTGTGTGAGGGTTATGTTATTTTTGTCTTATTGTTTTGTCTTGGATAGGGGAGTGATGGAGAGTCTGGACCCAGAGGTCAGCAGGGTATGTTTGGGCAGAAGGGAGATGAAGGACCTCGTGGTTTTCCAGGTCTTCCAGGTCCCATCGGACTGCAGGTACATTAATCACCTCTACACAGCCACAGCAATCTCAATTACACCTGGTATTAACAACATCGATTTTGGGTAGTCAGTCACAAGTAAAAGTGCCAAATACAGGTGTAAATATGGTCTAAAATGTTTTGTGAAGCAAACCACTTTTTGAGGTAAACGAAAACACACATGACCACATAATGGATCAGTTGCATGCATTTAATTAAATTCAATATTAAATAACATATAAGAGTGTGAGGCAGGAAAATTGAGCAAGGGACACAGTATCTAGCTTTAAAGTCTGGGTTCAGTTGTCGCAATAAATTTTATTTTGTCACTTTTAGTTTACTTGATGTTTTAAGGGGATAATGAGGGAATGAATTTCAAATGAGGACCAAGGCTGTTACTCTTCGCAGCAATATCACAAAGTCATACAAAGAGCAACTGACTAGTAATCAAATGTATTAGGAACAGTGATTCATCTAAACAGCTAATTGTTTTTGCTCAGCGTCTCTTTATTAAATGGTGCCTCTCACCAATCCTCTTTGATAATGATTTTTGATGCAAAGACATTAGCCATCTTAATTGGTTTTCTCTCAAGTTTTGAATAACATGCTAATGGGTTGAGATTTAGCTTTTTTAGAACAGTGACATTCCATTCTTGCTTCAAAGCAAGTTGTAAATAAAACTTATTAGCAGTCTTTGTGAACTTCGGAGAGATCAGGAAACCTTTTCCCCTCAAACTAACTGAAATATAAGTTCTGTCTTTTAATAATAACAAAATGTATAATTAACAATCCAACAATTAAGTGGTAAAATATGCATAATCTCCTACCAAAGAGCATGCCTGCCAAAACAGTGATCCACAATAGCCTTCTAGTTAGAGATGTTCTAATAAAAGATGTTGACAATAAGCAATGGAGATTCATCTGCCAGGATTGTTGGGTTACGATAATGATCCAAACAACGCTCAAACCTCTTAAGCCATACACAATTACATGGCAAAATTAACTGTTTGCAAAGTGTTATCTCTTTTTGTGTTACATGTTTTCAAAGCAGCATTGGGGTCACGCTCACATTCACTGGCAAATGGGATAATTACCATGAGGTTCTTTCCAGTGCTAATTAACAAAATGTGCTATGATAAATTGTGTTTGCTCATCTGCTCAGATCTACAAATGTTTAATATTCATTTTGGGCACAGTGACACAGGTTGTTCATGGGGGGTGGAGCCCAAGTGAAAGAAAAATAATTGAAAAATGAATGTCTCAATGATTTCTCCTAACAACAATGAGATTACAAGTAGAGCAAGTCCTCCTGATTCTCAGATTTATCTCTTCTAGAGTTTTCAGATCTTAACAGTATCACAGACTGTCCTTACATTTATAAAAATATCAAGTCTGCAATCAAAAGTCATACATTTACACTCTTACCATACATCGACAATTGCCTCATTTATTTCTATTATTTTTTTATTTCTCCTAAAGAATTTGTCTTCAAACATAACTGAAAACTTATTAGGTCTTGTGGCTATCAAAAATAACTTTTTTTTCTATGGGAAGACACTATTATGCTAGATTAATATGTAATGTTTCTTTCTTGTAGGGTTTGCCAGGGCCACCAGGTGAGAAAGGAGAAAATGGAGATGTTGGCCCAATGGTGAGTTTATAGTTTCCTTGTTATGCTGTTTTCCCTTAATTGGTCTTTACTTCATACTAAACAAAACAATACTATATTTGTCATACACATATTTGGCTAGTTGGAGCATAATGTGTTCATGGCCCATTTTTTTATTAACATTAAGATTTTATGCTGAAATGAATGGCTTTTTTGAAAGTACACATTTTCCATGGGGTCTCTTAATGAAGCACAGGGCATGACAAAAAAAGTATTTTATGTCAACTACTCTATACTTTGACATATTAATTTAAAGTACAGGCTAATAAGAGTAACATGTTCATGAATCATACTTTACTGGTCATCCATGTTGGGTAAATTACTAAAACATTAATCCACTACAAATTACTTATTATTTATCTAATAGTATTCAGATTAATTTACTAATTACTTAATTGGAAAAGTACTAATTAGTTAAAAAACTGATTATTTTTATGTTATTTTCACAATGACTCATTAAGGGGCCATAATTCATGTATTCTACATGAATAATATATTAGAAATAAGCATAAATCTATAATGTACTTAAAAGTAATTAAATTAATTGAAAGTCAGTAACTGTAATTTGATTACAAAAATGTCAAATGTAATGCATTGCACTACTTTTTTGACTTAAAAGTTATTAGATTACAGTAACTAATTTCATTGTTATTGGATTACACCCAGCACTACTGTTCATGCTGTATGTTTGACGTGTTGTCTTTGTTTTTGTATTATTTTGCTAGTCTCAGATTCTCTGTCATCTTCAATTCAGACTGCAAACTCGGATAAAATATGATTTCCGCTTTTTCTCTTATAGGGTCCACCTGGTCCTCCTGGTCCCAGAGGTCCTCAAGGTCCTAGTGGGGCAGATGTGAGTTTAATTTGAACACACTTCTCAGACATAGAAACGTTTCAAGTAAATCAGAGAGATATGAAGCTGCAATGTTGTTATCTGATTGACAGGGGGCTCCAGGCCCTCCCGGTGGTATCGGTCCAATGGGTGGAAATGGCGAAAAGGTGAGAAGTCTTTTCTGGAAATTTTAACTCAACAAATCAACAAAATTTAATTCAGTTCAAATTTTCAATATTGATAAATAGTATTGCGCTGATGATCAGGTAGAACTGAACATTCCTATTTTCTTATCTCCATGGTAACAGAATTAATCTGATGTATTCCCTAGGGTGAAACTGGTGAGGCGGGTAACCCGGGACCACCAGGAGAGCCTGGTCAAGGAGTAAGTATGTGTTTGTGTGTCAGGGTCATTAAGTGGATATGACTGGCATCTAGCTGAGCCTAATCTAATGATATTCAGGGAACATAACAACATGAACACTTCTGTTTTTCACTCAGCACACATAATAATAATGAACCGTGTGATATTATTAGCACAGACAGGTTAAGGTTGCTACAGTCCTTGGCAGTGAATTATTTTTATTCTAGTCTGCTTTGCATGGACAAGTTTATATTTTTCTCTAGCTTTTAGAATATGCCGATGGGAAAATCACTTATATTCCAGATGGTTGTTGTTATCATCATACTTTTTCACTCAGGGACATTATTCTGCCCACCGCCTGCTGCACAGACCTGTTTATGTGAAATCAACATCTAAAATGCTGATGTTTGTCTGATGCATTTTCACACTAAAGAGGACAGTCTATCATGCTGTAGCTTTCTGCTTACACTTACACCTTACATTTATTTTTCTTTTAACATTGGCAGCAGGTCTTTTTTTGCATTAAGCTTCTGTAAGTTTCTTAAATGATGGATTTTCACAAAGAAACACACTGTGTTTGTTAAACAATTACTATTAGTGGTGCTTGCCTTATAAATAGCACCTGTTACTTTTGAATGAATGCTACTAGCTGTGTCCTATCACTATTGCTCATGCTTAGGAATAAAACAATAATTATAAATATTAAATATAGGCACGGGGCCTGGGTAGCTTAACGAGTACTGATGCTGACTACCACCCCTGAAGTCACAAGTTTGAATACAGGGTGTGCTGTGTGACTCCAGCCAAGTCTCCTACGCAACCAAATTGGCCCGGTTGCTACGGAGGGTAGAGTCACATGTGGTAACCTCCTTGTGGTCACAATTATTTGTTCTCTCTCTCAATGAGGCTTGTGGTAAGTTGTGCATGGACCACGGAGAATAGCATGAGCCTCCACATGCTGCGAGTCTCCGTGGTGTCATGCACAGTGAGCCACGTGATAAGATGCGCAGATTGATGGTCTCCGAAGCGGAGGCAACTGAGACTTGTCCTCCGCATCCCGAATTGAAGTGAGTAACTGCGCCACCATGAGGACCAAGTAAGTAGTGGGAACTGGGCATGTCAAATTGAGGAGAAAATAAAAAACATAGACACATAAATTGTAACACACCATTTGTGCCAGTGACATAAATGATACCTCAAATGATGTGTCTTGTCGTGGAGAGGTTTGCCATTACTTTTCAACACAAAGGTTTTTCAAACTTTTTAATGCTAAGGACCTCCAAATATGATCATTCCTTGCAAGAGACCCTCTTCCCTATTTTCATGTATAAAAATGTATTTAAACAAGAAGAAAGAATGGCATACACATCTGGGATTGCATGAGGGTGAGTAAATGATGAGAGAATTTTAATTTTTGGGTGAACTAACCCTTTAACATTCAAAAGAGGACAATGTCTTGTAAACAGTGAGTGTCAGTGAGATTTCATGCTCACTTATTTCAAGGCTATTGTTTGTCTTTTGAGAGGATACAACCTTCACTTTTCTCTTTTTGCCTGTCAAACACATTATAGTTAATTTACCACATTGGCTTGATAAAAGCAGAGCATCAGCTTTGACTTCCACAGTTATTTTTTAGCCTAATAATAATAATAGAGGATGGAAAGGAGGATGTTAATACTTGTTGTATTCTTTTTCAGGGACCCAAAGGTGAGGTTGGAGAGAAAGGAGAATCTGGCCCTCCTGGAACTGCAGGACCTGCTGGTGCAAGAGGACCTCCTGGAGACGACGGCCCCAAAGGAAACCCAGTGAGTCAGGCTATGATGACCCATATGGCCCATGAACTGCTTGCAAAGTTCATAATATAAAGTAATAATACTGCATAATGACTGCATTGATCCAATTTAATTTTTTTTTTTTTTTTTTTTCATTTAGGGTCCTATTGGCTTTCCTGGTGATCCAGGTCCCCCTGGTGAGCCAGGTGTTGGTGTAAGTAAAATATTGAGATATTCAGACACAAGAGTTTATTCTTTGACTCAAAACTAACAATACACTGTGATATAAAAGTGTGAAATAAAAAAATATTTTCTGTAGGGGCTGCAACAGAAAATGGATCAAATTGGAAATAATTAATAGGGGTTGACTTCATTATTGATTATTGATTAGACGTGTCTTTACGCTGCACACATATTACCATCATCAGTCACAACATTTTACCATATTCAAAAAAAAAACAAAAAAAAGCAAAGCAACACTTCAAAGAGGGACATCATAGGGTATATAGTTTCATGTAGCCAGGTTGCCACATCAAGTGCTTTGATGTCCTACATACAATTTTCGTACACATTGAATGGCATAAATGATATATAATTTTTTATATTGCAATTTTATATTACATTGTTTGAAGGAGAGCATTGGGTAGGATGTGGAATTTCTGATTAATCAATCAAATAAATAATTGACAGATTAATAGATTATCAAAATAGTTGCTAGTTTCAACCCTCCTTTTCAGGCTATATGTGAGTCCATATAAATAAAAAAGCAAATGTTTATGCTATTTATTATTTAAACATTAATCAGTGTCAGCCTATACATATTTGTAATAATGTTGTATAAAAGGTTCAGAGATTGAATAATTTGTATGTGCATACAAATGATTTGGAATTTACATGAAATTGAGAACAAAAGTGTAATGTTTTGATGTAATATCCTCTTTCGCACAGGGACTAGATGGCCTTCCCGGAGACAAGGGAGATGATGGCGAGGCCGGTCAGCCTGTGAGTGATAATCACTGTGGATCATATGCTACGTTCAAGGCATAATTAATGTTTCTCAACATGCTAGTTAATCTATTGAATTTTTACATCACAGGGTCCATCTGGTCCATCTGGTGAAGCCGGTCCTCCAGGACCCCCTGGAAAGCGAGTGAGTACTTTAACTTGTGAACCAGCGTGTTCAGTTGGTTTTATTAGTGGTGTTTACTGAGGCAAGCATCATTTTTAGCACTGCATATATTTAGTGTCATGGGATTTGAACAAACACTCCCCAAGTTTTAACTTGTCTTACACATTTGTTCTATGGACATAAATTTTGATTAAATAATGCAGCTTGTTGAGGAGAGGTCTGATATAAATTTTCTAACCGATTTTTGCTAAAATTACTATAGACTTAAATTGAAGGAGTGACCAGAGCCATATCTAGGGACCAGAATATCATAGAGACTTGGAGTGGGCCCTGTTGAGTAAGCAACCACCTAGGAACCACTCAGAATACTCCAGTAACCACAGAAAAATGTGCCTAAAAATATTTATAACACCTTAACAACCTAGAAGCAATGCCCTGGCAATCACCCACAACACCCTAGCATTGTGAATTTTTGCATGACCAAGCTCCTCTCACAATTCCTGCGGAACATTTATAAATGGTTACACTTTACAATAAGGTTGTATTTGTTATAATTGATTAACTAAATTAGCTCAGTCATGACAACTCTCTTAAATATTTAGCATGTGAATGTGGGTGTGACATTTTGATAGGATATTGGTCCTGGCAGACTAGATCTGCTACACTGCTGCTGAAGAGCAAGTACAGAGACTTGCTACCGCTAGAACATACACACACATACTGAGTTAGCAAGTGGACATGATGCTTCAGCTGCACAATGAGACAAAGCATGTCGCTGCATCAAGTATGTGTTACATGCTACTGCACAAATAGACATAACAAATGATCCCTCTTATAACAGATCTAGACCTTTGAAGCTGGGGTGGAGGTGGGTTTCAGAGAAAAAAGTCTTGCAGTGCGCTGCTGTGAAATCAGCTTAATTGCAAAACTGAGCCATTTAAATTTTAGACAAAGAGAGTGACACACGTGGATTGGCTAACCAATTACATGTTAAAGGACCAATCAGCTTATGCTATTCAAGCTAATTGACTTCATATGTCACATGTGTGCATGACGATTGGCTAATAGATAACAAGTAAAATAATTTAGAGTAAATCACATAGAGTTGCATGACTGAACTTCAATATAAACTTGTACATTTCTTTTTATTAAAAGTTATGTATATTATATGTTAACAGTAGCTGCATCCAGAAATAACATGTCCATAAATTAACATTTAATAACATTAATTGATGCTGTTAAAATATTGTTCATTGTTAGTTCATGATACCTAATGCATTTATTAATGTAAACAAACATAACCTTATAATAAAGTGTTACTGTAAAATTCTATGTTAGTTTGTATTGCTGTTGTTGGAAAAACATTTTCAATACGTTTATCAGTCTCCCTTGTTAAAAGTACATTTTATGGGGAACAAATCTATTTGAACACATTTGAGCCACACAAATAATAAATCTTTAAAAGCAGAGCACAGTCAGGGTAGTCTTTTATTGGGTCTTAGTTTACCTCTATAAATTTTTCCAAAGTGAGTAAAGAACTGCCAAGAATTCCTGTGAAAATGGTCTCCTCATATCTGTTTGCATTGCTCAAGAGTAGTTCAGCTGTAGCTGACATTTAGACAGTTCTATAATAGAATATTGACCAAAGTTGCTTGTATGACAGCACTGTGATAGCCAAAAGGAAATGATGTTGTCATTGTCAACTCTGGTGCCATCCTCAAGGCTTGGCTCAGAATAACTGCAAACTGCATAATAGTAAACTGCATTTAAAACAATTTACAGTTTTTGGAATATCTTTTTCAATGGCACCAAAAGACTTGAAACTTTAAAAAGTATTTGGTTTAAATGGTATACTGTATACTGTATACTAAGACAAATGGGGATGTATGGACAATGTATGTATGTTAAGTCTGAATATTGAATTCTCCCATATCAGCGGAGCCATGAGCTAATAGCAATAAAAATGCATTACAGGGCTTTCCATTTTTATCCGCCTTGCTTGCAACTTTAAATGGGTCTGCACTTGAAGCTGATTCATTCACCAGACCTAAGCTTTCTCTGTGTCCTGAATTTAGATGTGCACACCCATATTGATTACATGCTTTATAAACATTTTTGGCTGATCTGTGTTTGTGCCCACGCTGCTATAAAAAAAAATCTGCATTAAGTCTTTCACTATTTGAGCACAGATTTATCTAAATAATCATATTAATAGCATTCACAAATGTGGGGATGGTATTACTTAGTCTATATGCCTGCCAACACCATTATCTTGCTTGAAAGACTAGGCAGGACCAGTGACAATTTCCTGTGACCAGCAAATGTTAGTCTTTTCAACAGGGTAGCCATTACTATTACTAATACGTAGAACAGGGTTATTCTAGAAATGTAATTTCTGTGGCAGCTATATCACCGGAACGGAAAAGCAAAAATAATGATTGCTTTCAAGCAAGTTTCCCATTAATTGGACAAACAGATAATACCACTCCAATCTCATGCCATTGGTTGAGCCAATGTTGCTATTTTGGACTGGTCTGGAATGGGATGCTCAAACAAACAAAGCAATGTTTTGACACAGGATTTACACTTTTTCGGGGAAATCAGCCCAGAAATTGTTTACAATAAGTTGACTTTACATGTTAAGCTGGTATATGAAGTATTTTAACATCAAAACAATAACACACTTAAGCTGTAATATGAAATAAATCATATCATCATTATTTTGAGGTTCTGAGTTTGAGTTTTGTTTTTCTTTCCTCAAGGGTCCCGCCGGCCCAGCTGGAACAGAAGGCAGGCAAGGAGAGAAGGGTGCAAAGGTGAGACAGTTTTCTATTATTTAAAATACCACCTGAACAAGCAAACGACATGATTGGCATTCATACTGCTGAGTAAAACCTTTATCCCATTGAGCTCTTGATGAGTTATCTGAGCATGCTTTTGTCTGATGAATCCAATTTCTCTCAACACTGAGTGTTCCTGACATAAAAAGCTATTTTAAAATCCTTATTTAAAGATTTTAGCACCAGAAATCCTTATTGGATACCAAGACAATTTAAGCCTGCCTGTACTACAGATTCAATCACAAGAAGTGACAAGAAACCTTTTTTTTTCTTTCTCTCTCTAAGAGCCCTTCAGAATGACTTGTTGATCCAACGTTGTTAGACATCTCATTAAAGGAATATTCCGGGTTCAATACAAGTTCAGCTCAAACAACAGCAATTGTGGAATAATGTTTATAACCACATAAAAAAAACATTTTTATTGTCTCCTTTTCTATAAAAAAAGCAAAAATCTAAGTTACAACGAGGCACTTTTTTATTTTTATTAAAGCGCTTGGAGTAATTCTTCTGTTAAAACACATGTAAAATTTGAACTGTAAAGTTGTTTAAATCATTACTTTTTTTTTTACATTACATCATCATGACAATGAAGTTGTACAACTGGCTTTAATTTTACAAGGTTAGTAAGCGATTTTATCGCACATAAATCATGTTAAAATGCAAACTGTTTACGTCTTAGGGCTATACTTTTGAAACAGTGAGTATTTTAACATTTACGGATTGGCCCCATTCACTTCCATTGTAAGTGCCTCACAGTAACCCAGATTGTTTGCTTTTTTTTAAAGAAAAGGGGGCAAGACAAAAATAACATTTTGTGGTAATCAATGTTATGCCCCAAATGTATCGTCTCTTTAATGCTTTAGGTTTAGTCTTTTTATGTGGTGTTGTTACAGCATTCAAAGCGCTGCATAAACAATACATTTCAAGATGATCAACAATATGTCGGACGTTTAATCCTCTGCTCTGAGTAATGTTTCCATTTTTGTGAGGTCCTGTGGAGAGATTACAGTCTTTTTTTGACACTGCTTAAATAGCTGCAATAAAATGGTTTAAACTACTTCATGTTGTGAACTGGATATGTACCTGCAATATTAGTAATATTGCAGTTCTACACTTTTGAATGTGCTGCAAGGATCGCCTGACGCACTCCGGTTACATTGCATCACATCATTCTGCGTTCAGGATATGCATAAGCAGTTGCATGCTGCTCTGTATTGGAGGCTTTCTTATTTCTTACTTTTCATAATTTGATGGTTTTGTGCAATAAAATGTTATAGTTATTTAGTCTGTTTCTTTGTTGAATATCCATTTGTTACCATGTTGAACATAACAAAGCCTTATTATGCATTATTATCGTTATCACCGACTAGTTTTTCTATAGTTCTAATCTACTGACTATTCGTTCAAACAACCGACCAACTAGTCAATTATGAAAGCTGGTAGTTTTGCACATCCCTATATACATGGGTTAAATTGGGGCCCCCAACTCTAATTCTTCTCTTAGGGTTCCGCCAAACATATAATGATCGGCTGACTGTACATTGTCCCTTACTTATATTGTTGTCATACAGGGAGAGGCTGGTGCTGAGGGACCGGTGGGCAAGACTGGGCCTGTGGGCCCCCAAGGGCCTCCTGGAAAGTCTGGAACTGACGGTTTACGTGGAATCCCTGGTCCTGTGGTATGGCTTTTGGAAACTCTGATATTGTCCAAATTGTCAGTGGAATTATTTTATGTGTTCAAAACGGTACACAGATAAATCTTGTCAAGAGAAATCGCTTTTTACTTTATATGTTTTAGTATTTGTACCTTGTAATAATAATTTCATATGTAGGTGTCTATAACTGTAATGTGCTAATTCTTACTGTCTGTTCATTCAGGGTGAGCAGGGACTTCCTGGGGCTGCGGGCCAAGACGGTCCTCCTGGACCATTGGTAAGAAGATACACTCAAAAAGTACTATGTTGATCACCTGCTGGAAAAACAGCTTAAACAGCTGGTTTAGATGGTATGGTTTGATGGATTTGGAGGGCCTTTGGGACTTCACTGGTCAGGCTGAGAGACGAGCTAAACACCAGCTTGGCCAGGCTGCAGTTAAGACAACCTTGGGCTGGTTTAAATGTGCTGTAAGCGATTTTAACATTCTAGAATTTCCACCAACTGAGGATTAGTTGGATTACCAACTCTATCCAAAACCTGCATTCCAAAGATTCCAAATGAGCTTTATTGAGACTGACATCGAGCAGAGCAGTTGTCAAAAACAACAGCAGCAAAATAGCACCCTCAACTGACAACTGTTATGAGCAACATGGCATAAAAATTGCATTAAACCTCAATAATTCGCTGCAACTACAATACTATGACAAGGCACAAAAGGATTGACAGGCAGAAAGCGCCAGAGACCGTGGCCTGCTGTCACATTTTTGTTTGCTGTTTACAGAGTCTTGAGCTGTCACAGAAACCTTTATAATATCTTACAACACTTATTTCCTTAATATATTTTAGAGAGCGGGAAAAATGTTTCCATACCTTTCCATGAAAAAAAAATCATTTGCAGCACCTTTAAGCTCTCTTTTTTCCAGCAGAGTTACTGTATTTCATTTGTAGAATTATAATTTAATATTTAACTGTGACAACCTTCATGTGTTTTGTTAATGTTAGGGTCCTCCTGGTCTCCCTGGCTTGAAAGGTGACCCTGGTACTAAGGGTGAGAAGGTACTGTATGTTTAACTAGTATTCATAGCAACCTCTCTTTTCATTTGACAA
The DNA here is from genome assembly GCA_032164185.1 of Moxostoma hubbsi. Taxonomy (NCBI): domain Eukaryota; kingdom Metazoa; phylum Chordata; class Actinopteri; order Cypriniformes; family Catostomidae; genus Moxostoma; species Moxostoma hubbsi. Next base: position 20,003,349 of record JAVLUX010000009.1, read on the forward strand.
GGTTTATAAGATCCATTAGAAGTATTAGTGGTGTAGTTGTACGATTTTGATGTTTGCAGTATTCAGGTTCTTATTTCAAGAAGTCAACAATGAAGAAGAAAATTATTATTGAGTTTGAGTTTATTTATCAAAAAATAAGAAAGCAGTACAAAGGTCATAGATGCAACAAATGGAAATTTAAAGACATAAAAATATATACATTTGTAGATTGATTGTTTCTGCAGAGGTGAGAATGAAGTGTTTAACTGAAAATTAAAGATGTGGCTTACTGATCATGACTGGTCCATAAAGGCACCATGAAATCTCTTGGTGTGTGTTGTTTTCCTTCCTGTTTTGCCGTATTTATTAGGTAGGGGTGAGACATATTGAAGGGCTCAACCTTCAAAAATAACCTTTTATTTACCATGAACACCTTTCCTGCATAATAATACAGATGATGACAATGACTCTGCAAACTCTAAATGAGTGCCAAAAAAAAAAAAACGATTTGTCTTAAGTACATCTGAACACAAAGTGAACACACAGTTTTAAGATGTACAAAGTGTTAGCAGTTACAATTAGAAAAAGTTATATACATCATGGAAGGTTTACTATAAGCTTATGCCAAGAATATCAATCTGATGTAGTTTAGTCATAAACCTCTGCATCACAGTTCCAGATTTCTACAGTAAAAATATTTTCCTTTGCTAATATTATCCTATGCATACGGTAATGCAAATCTTGCCAGTTGCTCTCCTAAAAAAAGTTTAGGAGAGCAACTGGCCAAACTGGCATCTCTATTTTGCATAATGGCAAGCTATAAACAAGCTCTTAGTTCTGTAGATTAAGTGTGGTGTCATATGATGATTAAAATGTTACACTTCATGCAATGCATAATCAATACAGTATACCTTTGTAAATCTGTTTTATGAGAAGAAACCCGATGAGATGCCAAAGTGTATTATGTATTAATATTGTGGAAAGGCAACTAGCCTTGACTGTAAATATCAGGTGTTGAAAGAGAACTTTAGCAATTAAGCAAATCTCTGAGCTTTAAATATGATTTATATTTAGACACAGATTGTTGTGCTGTATTTTGCACACAGTGAAATAGTTGTTTGCCATTGACACCATTAACTTAATGTATGCATTGAATTGATTTAGTGTGAAATATAGGCTTTGGACTAAATTGTTTCATTTTGTCATATTTTAGTGTTTAGTTTACTACTGGAATAGTGTTAGTTTTAGTGTATTGCTAATAAAAAAATTTAATAAAAAAAAAAAAAAGGAATATTACTTAAAGGGGTCATGACATGAGGAATTTTTTTTACATATAAGAGTTCACTGTCCTATAAAAACATACTGTAAGTTTCAGAACTCAAAACGTCCTCCTCACTGGGCATTTACTGTCAAGTCTTAATGGAGAATCAGCACCAAAACCGAGTGTTTGTGACAGAGAGTCAAAATAAGGCTGGAAAATAACCATTTTACAAATATATGAGTGTTTTTTATTTTTGTTTTTGTGTGCAAAAAACTCGTAAGTGAACCACAAGGAACATATTAAAATTATTAAAAGGCACGCCATGACCCCTATAAATTAAGGCACGCCATGACCCCTATAACTTAATCTCTATCATCGGCATCTGTGGAAAACTGTTGATTAACACAGAATAGAATTTCATTCCTAAGTTTGTGCAAATATACAAAAAAATGTTGACATGTATCCTTTTACAATGGAAGTCTATTTGGGAACAGTTGTAAAGTATCACTTCCATTCTAAGCAAATTTATGTAAATGTTTCATCTTTTCTGTCAACATGTATTTATTTTTTTTATTCTTTATTTTATTAATATTCCTTTTAGAAAATTGCTTTTACAAATTAATTTCATTACATTTGTCTAATTCATAAATATTTAATCTGAAATGTAATCTTCTCAAGATTAATAATAATAATAGTTGCCAAAGATGAGTAAGTGATATAAATCAATGTGCTTCTATAAAAAACAGTGACTTAGAATTAAGATATTGCTTTTCCCTTCCAGGGTCATCCTGGTCTGATTGGTCTAATTGGCCCTCCTGGTGAGCCAGGCGAGAAGGGCGACAGAGGACTGCAGGGACCTCAGGGACTTGGTGGAGGCAAGGGTGACGCTGTGAGTGACATAGACTATGATTTATTTCAGGGGCAGTGTCTGTGTCTTCTTCTTTTTTGTTGGATAAACACTTGAGAATTAGCCTTCTTAGTATCTTTATAATAAATACAGTTGATTGCATATTCCTAAACGAAACTGTCTGATCTTTTGATTTTGCCCTGAAAAGATAAACTGTATTATTTATCTTTAGAAAAAGTTAATGGAATTCTCAGTAAAGACCCAATGATTGGTAAATAAAAACATGTCATAATTGGCCATAACTGCTCTCAAATATCTCTGATGTTTCTACACTTATCTTGTCGTATTGGCTTTTTAGATGATAGACTGGATAGATTTGCCATTGAGTTCAGTATTATGACCTACTGCATCATTATTTTGTCTACTGACTGCAGGGTATTGTTGGTGCTGCTGGTCCACTTGGTCCCCCTGGCCCTCCTGGAATTCCTGTAAGCTGCTTTTTTCACTATAGTACTGTGATTATTTAATACATTTGACCACCATAACATTTGCTTAATTGTTTTCTTTGGTTTCACTTTCTTCAGGGCACACATGGACAGAAGGGATCCAAAGGATCAACTGTAAGTTGGTAGTTGATACATAACATGCCCATGGACTTTTATACATTTATACTGTATATATACAGCTCTGGAAAAATGTGTCTGAGTAAAATGAATTTTTTTTTGTTTTATTCTATAAAGTACTGACAACATTTCTCCCAAATTCCAAATAAAAAATATTGTAATTTAGAGCATTTATTGCAGAAAATGAAAACTGGTCAAAATAACAATAATAGACCTTGTTTTCAGACCTTGAATAATGCAAAGAAAACAAGTTTATATAATTTTTTAAACAACACAATACTAATGTTTTAACTTAAGATTTCAGAAATCAATATTTGGTGGAATAACCCTGATTTCCAATCACAGCTATCATGCCTCTTGGCATGCTCTCTACCAGTCTTTTGCATTGCTGTTGGGTGACTTTATGCCCCACCTGGCACAAAAATTCAAAATCTGCCCAATTCCAGCCTTGCTTAAGAAGATTTGTCTTTTAAAGGACGCATGAATCAAGCCACATACAAGGTTATCTTTGAAGAAAACGTCCTGGTTACTTTCATAACCTCCGTTCCCTGATGGAGGGAATAATACGTTGTGTCAATGTAGTGACATTTGGGGTTGAACTTGGAAGCTCCAAACACCTCTTAATCTTTGAGAAAAGGCCAATGAGAATTGTCGAGTAGAATTTGCTTGCCACTCTGGACATACGGGTACAAAAGGAGCTGGCTCACAACCACTTATTCAGGTTTTGTGCTGAGGAGCAGAGACAGTGTCCCGGCCATTTCAGCTGAGTGTTCAGTGTTGTGGCAGGAGGGACACAATCTCGTTCCCTCCATCAGGGAACGGAGTGTAACGTGGGGTCAGGATGGGCAAGGAGGAGGCGAGAACCAGCTTGTCAATATAAATAATATTTTAATAAAGAACTTAAAACAAAAGCACAAACAAACACACAACGGACATGTCCGGGATTGAGCTCTCTCTCTCGAACCGTCGTCACCGGCTGCCTTTATCCCTCGCGTGCCCCATCAGGCCGATTGGGGACCGGGCGTGCAACATTCCAGCCCGGCCCCGCCCCCCTCCACTCCACAGGAGGTTATGAAAGTAACCAGGATGTTCCCTATTTGCCAATCACTCGACATTGTGTTGATGTAGTGACACTAGGGGTCCCTATTACGTGGACTGGCAGTGCGAAAGGGGCAAACTATTGCGTGCCACATAGCCAGTGCACCCGGCTGTCACACAACCTCTCCCGACACTTTTACAAGCGTTGTACGGTCCCCCGCACCTTGAGGACAAGTCAACTGCCCAAAATGGGGACAGGCTGCCCCAGACATGGCCTCTTCTCTTCTCTTTTTTCCTCCCCAAAAATGAATGGATATTGTTCAGCTGGGGTCCAGAAGTGTCCTCGTCGGGGAGGTCCCTTCCCAAGGGGAAGACACCGCGGAGATCACACCCTGCCTGAAGGGGAAATAATTGTGTGGAAATACATCACATGGTATTATCAAGTTTTTTCGGCAGTGTCTTATGTGGACAAAACCTTGTGGTAGGCCCTACCCTAAGGGGATGAAGCTCTACAAACGTGGTGGTCGGTGGCAGAGGGGACTTCACCAACGTGGAAACCATCTTGTGGAAGATAATTCACACAGGGTTACATACAGGTAACCAGCACATGTGGAGCACCTACCACAGTACAGGGCCTATTTAACACAAGTACTGGGCTGGCATCGAATTTCAAACTCTAAGGAGGAAGGAATTCCAGGGTTCACAATCTCGTGAACATGGCTGGGGGGGGGGGTAAAAAGCGCACAACTCCCCCTCCAAGAGGGGAAACAGGGTCGTGGGAACCTTGGGCATATAGCTCGCTCGGGTTTTAAGACCATGTGAGAGTATTCCGGACCGAACTCCAGGCAAATGTTGCTGACAGAGAACTACTGCAGGTCCCCTACCCTCTTGATGGTCATGAGCACAGTAAGTAGGGCAGTCTTCAGAGAGACCGCCTTTAGCTCAACCAACTCCAGAGGCTCAAACGGGGCTCCCCGTAGGACCACAGAGAGATCTCATGAGGGAATGAGGCACGGTCAATGCATCAACGCGAGCTGCATGATCGTCGCCGAGTACGCCATATGCCCCAGGATCCTCTGAAATTGTTTCAGTGGGACCTCTGTTCTCCGTCTGAATGACTTCAGTTCAGCACCGACTGCACGCGCTCGTGAGGCGCACCATCATAGAGACTGAGTCTATCACAATCCCGAGAAAAGAGATGCTCTGAACCGGGAGAATTTGCTATTTTCCCAGCTGACTCGAAGCCCCAGCCTGCTGAGGTGCCTGAGCATCAGGTCCCTGTGTGTACACAACAAGTCTCGAGAGTGAGCTAGAATCGGCCAGTCGAGATAGATGAGGATGTGGATGCCACAGAACCCGCTGTAAGGTCCCAACCGCCAATATGTCGATGCAGGCACCTGGCGAACTGAATCGTATTGCCAGATCGGGGGATCGAGTGGTAGGTTCACCACCTCCAGGCCTGTAGTGGCTCTCCACGTAGAGGGGCGGGGTGCGTCTGTGATTGGCGCTCCTAGCTCAGGAACCAATCATCAAGCCACGAGGGTTCAGGGCGGGGTGGAGGGTTCCACTCCAGCCTGACGCTCACAGCTGCCCGGGATAGCATCGGCCTGCGACTAGGCGACCGCCCCTGAAGGTGGGAGACCAATCGAGTCCTCGGCGTCAGACTGAATCAACCCACTCTCCAATGCTGCTATCGAGAGTTCATCCACTTCGCGAGCCCTGAATGAGACTGTGAACTCGCCCTGAGAGGAGCCGGCGATCTCATCCTAGAATCTGACCGGGGTGAACAAGCATGCTGGGGAAAGGGAGGTCCATGTGGGGGGTTACCCTGCAGAGCGGCTCCCATTGGTGTCCCCATATCGCCCCCAGTGCTAACAGACGCAGCCTCAATCCCCTAGGTAGAAGGACAGAGGTGGGGAGCCGCTGGGGTGGCTTTCCCTCTGACGCAGGAAAGACACGACCGCAATGTTGCCATGGTCATGGTCTCGCAGTGAGGGCATGACCTGTCCACGAACGCTGTCTCCACGTGGGCAGTGCCCATGCACGTGAGACAGCGATCATGGCTGTCAGAAGCAGAGAGATAACGACCACAACCAGGAATTAAACACAGATGGAAAGGCATCTTTTCAAAAGATGCTCTCCGTCAGTGATGCTCTTTTAGTAGAAAAATATACTCTTTTATTGCTAGAATATATACTCTTTTAGACTGTGGAAGTGCCCAGGGGTGTTCTCTGCACTCCACCAGTGCACGAGGAGGAGAAACCGCTGTAATGCTGTAATGAACAGCTTTCATAAAGGGGAATGGATCGGCAGAGGAATTCAGCTCGCTGAACACAACCGCTCGACTCTGAAGAAATATATCTGAATGAGTGGTTGCGAGCCAGCTCCTTTTATACCTGTATGTCCGGTGGAGTGGCATGCAAATTCCACTCGCCAATTAACATTGGCCTTTTCTCAAAGATCGGAGGTGTTTGGGTCTCCCAAGTGCGACCCCTATTCTCACTACATCGACACAAAGTTGGGTGAGTGACAGATAGGGAACTTGCTTTCTTCTGCTCTGAAAATGCTCCCCAACTCTGAGGATTTGTTTTTCCAGCATGAAAATGCTCTAAGCCACACAGCCAGGTCAATCAAGGTGTGGATGGAGGACCACCTGGTTCAAGACCCTGTCATGGCCAGCCCGATCTCCAGACCTGAACACCATTGAAAACCTCTGGAATGTGATCAAGAGGAAGATGGATAGCCACAAGCCATCAAACAAAGTGGAACTGCTTGAATTTTTGCACCAGGAGTGGCATAAATTCCCCCAACAGCATCCAAAAATCAGGGTTATACCACTAAACATTGATTTCTGAACTCTTCCTAAGTTAAAACATTAGTATTGTATTGTTTAAAAATTAACATGAACTTGTTTTCTTTGCATTATTCAAGGTCTGAAAACACTGCATCTTGTTATTTTGACCAGTTGTCATTTTCTGCAAATAAATGCTCTAAATGGCAATATTTTTATTTTGAATTTGGGTGAAATGTTGTCAGTACTTTATAGAATAAAACAAAAATGTTAATTTTACTCAAACACATACCTATAAATAATGAACCCAGAGAAACTACTAATATTGCAGTGGTCTCTTAATATTTTCCAGAGCTGTATATGTAAACATTCTTTAGGGTAAACTGTGTATGAATGCATGTAATGAAAACTGTATATTTTCAGCTGCTGTGACTGGTCAACATCTCCTTTTATGTTTTCCACTACATTTTTGCCTTCACTAGTTCATTTTAAATGGTTATACATTGAAACAAATGTATTTTAATCATTCAAGGTCATTAATGCTTGCACAAGGCATGCATCATAATAAAAGAAGGACCAAAATGCTATTTAAAATATTTTAAGATAGTTTAAGGATTATAGAATGTCAAACTGCATTTAGAGTACTGAATCTCTCCATAATACATGGTTAATGAGTAGTTAAAATATCTCAGTTAACATTCACTGTTTTGTTTCCACAGGGTCCAGCTGGACAGAAGGGAGATCCCGGCTTAATGGGACCACCAGGCCCTCCTGTAAGAGACACATTATATTGTCTGGAAATAAATCGAATGGCATTGAGAGCTCTGCTGGAAATCTAATTAGCTTATGTGCTAATGTCTCCTATGGAGTTGAAGCTGACCAAATGGAAATGTTATTGATAATTTCTCTTTTATTGTTTATCACTCAGGGCTCACCCGGTGACTTCATCCAGCCCCTCCCCATCCAGATGAATAAAAGATCAAAGAGGTCACCTGACACGCAGGACGACGAGGCAGCAGGAATGATGGACTATGGTGTGGAGGGAATAGAGGATGTGTTTGGCTCCCTCAACAACCTCAAGCAGGACATTGAACGCATGAAGTTCCCACTGGGAACTCAAGACAACCCAGCCAGAACCTGCAAAGACCTGCAGCTCAGCCAACCAGACTTCCCTGATGGTGGGAGAAAGTTCTGAACTTATGAGTTTACTTTAGTACATCAAAGCATAATTATCTATTTATTTAAGCTTATGAAGTACACAATAATCCATTAAGGCTGAACTGAACAGCTAATGGTTCAATAAATGGTTAAATTTGGATGTACAGTACATCTATATAGTATACATTATGACTTCTATCTTTAATTGCAGCAGCAGAGTAGCCAGTTTTGTCTTAACCTACATATTTTTGACTGTAGGAGAATTCTGGATCGATCCTAATTTGGGATGCACTGGAGATGCCTTCAAAGTGTACTGTAACTTCACAGCAGGAGGAGAAACTTGCATTTACCCTGATAAGAAATCCTCTGGGGTGAGAGCTAAATGTCATTATCGGTGATTATATAAAATCAAAATGAAGATCTTGCTTGTCTTAGTGAATTGTTTAATCATATTTCCTTTTGTTCATAGGTTAGAATATCAAACTGGCCAAAGGAGTCCCCAGGATCTTGGTTCAGTGAATTCAAGCGTGGAAAAATTGTAAGTGCCCACTGTTTTATTATATTGCTGCTCTGAGAGTTGATCCAATATTGAAAGCATATATTCAGCCACACTGTAAAATACACTTACTGAGCACTTTATTAGGAACACCTGTTCACCTACTTGTTTATGCAGTTATCTAATCAGCCAATCATGTGGCAGCAGTGCAATGCATAAAATCATGCAGATACGGGTCAGGAGCTTCAGTTAATGTTCACATCAACCATCAGAATTTGGAAAAAATTGGATCTTAGTGATTTCGACTGTGGTAACATTGTTGGTGCTGGATGGGCTGTTCTGAGTATTTCTGTAAATGTATCTGTAATCTCCTGGGATTTTCACACACAACAGTCCCTAGAGTTTACTCAGAATGGTGCCAAAAACAAAAAACATCCAGTGAGTGGCAGTTCTGAGGACTGAAACATCTTGTTGATGAGAAAGGTCAACAGAGAATGGCCATACTGTTTCAAGCAGACAGAAATGCTACGGTAACTCAGAAAGCCACTCTGTAAAACTGTAGTGAGCAGAATAGCATCTCAGAATGTGCAACACGTCAAAACTTGCGGTGGATGGGCTACAACAGCAGAAGACCAGGTTGTGCACTTTATTAGGACCATAGTGTTCCTAACAAAGTGCTCATTGAGTGTAAATACTGATGTAAATTAAGTATATTTACAATGTACAAAAAATATTGTGACAAGTTAAATGAATGCAAACAAAGATGTTATAATGGTGAAAACTTTTTTACAGTGCAGAGCTCATGTTTGATCCCTGTTTTTGTCTGTACCTCAGCTTTCCTATGTAGATGTTGAAGATAGCACCATAAACTCAGTTCAGATGACGTTCCTCAAGTTGCTCAGCTCTTCTGCCAGGCAGAACTTCACTTACATATGTCATCAGTCTGTGGCTTGGTATGATGCCAAAGTGGACAACTATGACAAGGCGCTGCGCTTCCTGGGCTCTAATGATGAGGAAATGTCCTATGACAACAACCCCTTCATCAAGGCACTTTCAGATGGCTGCTCGGTAAGGAAATATGCCAGTATCTACATGCTGGTCATCCCTATATACACTACATAAAGTATAAGTGTGTGGACTTCCCTTTTTAATAAACAGCTTTGGGTATTTTAGTTACACTCATTACTAACTGGTCCATAAATCAAGCATAGAGCTATTCAATCTCTTCAAACAAACTATTCTTGTAGAATGGGGCATACCTTTAATGTCCCAGCATGACAATGCCCCTGTCCAAAGAGCGAGGTCCATAAAGAAATGGTTTACTGTATCTGGTGTGGATGAACTTGACTGGCCTGCACAAAGTTCAGACCTGAACTTAAATTAACACCTTAGGGGGAATTGGAATGGAGACTTCAAGCCAACATCAGTGCCTGACCTCACTGATGCTCTAGTTTCTGAATAGGAGAAAACCTGTGCACCAATTTTCTGACATCTAGTGAAAAGGCTTTCTAAAATAGTGGAGACTGTTATAGCAGCAATGGGAGTGCCCACTCCCTATAAATACCCATGGTTTTGAAATTAAACAACATATGGGTGTGCTGTTTTGGTGTCCAAATACTTTTGGTCCTGTCATGTATGTTAAAGGGATAGTTCACCCAAAATACAATTTAGTCATTGTTTACTCACCCCTGTGTTGTTATAACCCTATATGACTTTCATCTTTTTCTTAACACAAAGGGTTCCAAACAAAATTGTGCTCTGTGACGTTATACAATGACAGTTTATGGTAACTACCACTTCAAACTTCAAAAGAATACAAAAGTATAATTCAGAACTCTAATAAATTATTCTATGAGACTCATGATTGTTATGAAAGCATACAATAAGGTTTGGTGAGTAACAAACCGAAAATTAACATATTATTTAGTGAAACTGTGGACTGACCATTGATCTCCTGTGTCATAATAGGGCATGAGAGCAAAAGTTCATGCAGCCCCCTCGTGAAAACTAATTTTGTTTATGTAAAAACAGGTCTGCCACAGTGATAGTGACAACAGAACACAACACAGCTGCACAAAAAAAGAAAACAGAACTAACTTAACAAGTTTGAAGAGTTTGTAGTTGAAGAGGTTATGCATTTCTATGCCCATCCTTTTTTTTTTTTAACAGAGTCCTCAATCAAACAGAAACATAGATGAGGCCACAGGCAGCCTCAGTCACACCGTGTCCTAACCTGATGTCAAACGACATGCATTATAATGTATCTTTGCTATGTTAATCTGAAACAGTGCAACTGAGGCTGCCTGTAGCCTCATCTATATTTCAGTTTGATTGAGGACTCTGTTTCAAAAAAACAAGGCTGGGCATGGTAATGAATAAATTCTTAGATTACAAATTCTTCAGACATGCTTAGTAATTTGTCTTCTCTGGTTTTTGTACAGCTGTGTTTTGTTCTGTTATCACTATTGCTGTGGTGGGCCTGTTTTTAGATAAACAAAATGAATTTTTGCTTGAACACTCCATGCCGTGAAGTGACTGCTTGAACTGTTGCTCTCATGCCCTATCATGAACATGCACAGGAGATCAAAAGTCAGTCTACAGTTTCACTAAATAATACATTAGATTTCATATTGTTTCAAACCTCATTGTAGGCTTTCAGAACAATCAAGTCTAATGGAATAATTTATTAGACATCTGAATTGTGCTTTTGTTTTCTTTTCAAGCTTGAAGAGGTAGTCACCATAAATTGCCATTTTATGACATCATTAAGCACATTTTTTTATTTTTTTTTACAATTTCACCCTTTGTGTCAAGAAAAATAAAGGAAGTAATATAGGGTTGTAACAATGCAGAGGTGTGTAAACAATGACTGAATTTTCATTTTGGGGTGAACTAATCCTTTAATGCTATATAACACAGTTGACGGTAATAACATAAAATCTCTTCATCTCTCTCTTTATTTCAGCTGAAGCAGGGATATTCCAAATCTGTGATGGAAATTAACACTCCTCGCATCGACCAGTTGCCCATAATTGATGTCATGTTGAATGACTTTGGGGAAACTAATCAAAGGTTTGGGTTTGAGGTTGGCCCTGTCTGCTTTCTCGGCTAAAGGGCAACTAACTTTTTGGCAAAGGTCAAGAAATGTGGCCAGCCAAGAGCCCCCGCCCCCTAATTACACTCCTTTTCCACAAACACACACCAGCACCCACACTGTGTAATCTTCCATGGACAATTCATCACCCTGGTGGGTCCCGATCACCTGATTTAAACCTGCTTTTGGAGTAAAATTGTGAGAGAGGACGCGAACTGCCTGTTGGACAGTGGCGCGCTTTCAGGAGAAGAAGGAGGACCCATTCCTTTACCTTCTCACCACCCTACCCAGCCTAGAACCTGTAGGATCCTTGTCCTGTTTCCAAACTCCTTGTTTTAGTCCCATTCAAAGTCTTTAATTCCTTAATGGAATCCTTCATTCTATCACAATCCCTCCCCCAAATCCCAATCCTGAATATGTTCCCATTCCTACTCCTAATCCCTGTATCCTTTACGGATCCTCCTCCAGGTGCTGCTCAAGAAAGACAACCACAGTGGTGTGCTGTTGTTCTAAACACCCAAACAAACATTTAAGGTGCTATTGAAAGTGCATTTTTGGTAAAACTGTAATTATTGTTTTGTACAATATTGTTCTTTCTCAATTGCCTTTAAAATCTTGCATGTGTAACAAAAGTGATTTGATAAAATATTGGTATATATAAACAGACTTTTCTCTAGGTGTTTTTGTTTCATTTTTAATTTAGTTAAAACCACCAGTGAATCAGCATTCTTTACCAAATGTCAATCAATCAAGTGTCCCTGTCTACTATAAAATAAAACAAGCATTTCAAACAAAACATATTTGTAATTATAAAGTATCCCTTATGTAAATATTGAGCAATTTAAGCACTATGTTTACAATGAGTATCCATTCTATCCAGGAATATGGGCATTTATGTCCAATGTCTAACGTTGAGTGAAGAATTGACTGAAAGTGAGATATTTCACTGTCACTTTGAGATCGGAAGATTTCCACTAGCTTTTATGTTCACAAGTGGTAGCAATGATGCTGTGATAATCAATATCTTGATGAAAAGTAACTCGATGTCAGATTGAATTTCTTCACAGTATACCTCAATCTCTTAAAATAAGAGTCAAATTTAAAGACGTTCAACCCTGTACATACAAGATCCTTGGTTAGATAATCAAGTTTATGTATTTGAGACAGGGAATTTTAAATAAAAAAGGCTATTTGTTAAACCTTTGTTATTTTTTGGTTGCTTTGATTAACCCTTTTATTCAGAAAATGAAAAAAAAATTTTTTTTTTAGGTGCTTTTCAGCTGTTCAACAATATTTAATATGGATTCTGGACAATATTGTATTCAAAGTGATAATTGTTGACTCTTGAATCATGTGAATAATCCCTGTGTGATTCAATCAGTCATGCTTTTTAATGTGCTGTATGTCCAAAAGCTTATTGCATTCTAGAACTTCGTATTTAAATATTTCTGTGGTAAAATGTGTTCATATTTGTGTGGTTCTGTAATACTGTTCTTTTGTTTGCTTTATCTTTTATTTGCCTCCATTGTGTTTGCGGTTCTGTCTTTGTCCCTGAAAACCCTTCAAATATATGACAGCAGACTTACACATTTGTGTAACATATAATTTATGTAAAACTTGGAATAAATGATTGGTACATTTCAAGTAAATATTCTACTCCATTTCACTTTTGCTCAAACCATCTTTGCTCAAACCATCAACCATCATGGAGAATGTTTTATTGACAAAAACATTTGCTATATCTTCCACTAGAAGCACATTCCATTTTATGATGCCATCTCCACTCTCTAGTACCGCATACTTTGGAAAATGATGAGGTTAGGACACACTTCAAGCTTACAGAATGCTGATGTTAAGCTGAAATCTAGAGCTGAGGTTGTGCTATTTGTTTAATAGCTTATGTTGCCATGGTGCTATAAGTGAAAATTGTATGCAGAAATTATTGTTTAGCCACTGGAGCAGAAACTATTCTAATTCACCTGATGTGCAACTCAAGACTAAGAGCACCTGCACTGGTTGTGCTTTGGATGTTAACGCATTCATACATTTTCTCAAAGCATGCTAACAGACAAACAACTAGTGACCCTGGACTAATGGAAAAAAGCCTGAGGAAGGGACTATAGTGAATTACTTAAAGATAAAACTATTAGTGTAAAACTGCATACAAATCTACAAGTATAAAGAACATTTAACATAGAGAATGTATAAAGACCATTGAATGATTTTTGTAAGGTGATATGAAACACTTGACAATGAGGACTCATCCACTCATCCATTTAATTCAGGAGAGTGATCTTTTTGGTGTTTTCAGACAAAGAGCACAATTATAATGGACTAAAGAGGAAAATCTGAAATAAATGTTTTGAATGAAAATTAAATTTCAAGAGCAAAATAAAAGATCTGTGAGTACAGATTAATAGGCCAGTCTAAAGCAGTGATTCTGAACTGGTGTTGTTTAAGGACCCAGATTTTACATTGGACATCAAGTAGTAACCCAACATGGAAAAATGTTTTACCTGCACTAAACAAAGGAAAAGCAGCTCCATCGAAAATGCTAAACCAGTACACTTGAAATCAACTTAATACATTAATGTTATGGGATGAGAACATACTGTTCAAGTCAGAAGTTTACATACACATATGTTGAAGTCATTACAACTATTTTTTTAACCATTTCACAGATTTAATATTAGCAAACTATAGTTTTGGCAAGTCTTTTAGGACATCTACTTTGTGCATGACACAATACATTTCCCAATAATTGTTTATGTATCACTTTTAATTGACTAAACCATAATTCCAGTGGGTCAGAAGTTTACATACAATAAGTTAACTGTGCCTTTAAGCAGCTTGGAAAATTCAGAAAAAGTATGTCAACCTTTAAGCAATTAGCTTCTGATAGGTTAATTGGCTGATTGGAGGTGTACCTGTGGATGTATTTTAAGGCCTGCCTTCAAACTCCATGCCTCTTTTCTTGACATAATTTGAAAATCAAAAGAAATCAGCCAAGACCTCAGAAAAATATAATTTGTGGAACTCCACGAGTCTGGTTTATCCTTGGGAGCAATTTCCAAACTTCTGAAGGTACCACATTCATCTGTTCAAACAATAGTACAAAAAATTATGACCCTCTGGAAGGAGACACATTCTGTCTCCTAGAGATGAACTTAGTTTGATGTGAAAAGTGCAAATCAATTTCAGAACAACAGCAAAGGACCTTGTGAAGATGCTGGAGGAAATAGGTAGACAAGTATCTACAGTATATCCACAGTAAAATGAGTCCTATATCTTCATAACCTGAAAGGCTGCTCAGTAAGGAAGTAGCCACTGCTCCAAAACTGCTATATAAAAAAAAAGCCAGACTACAGATGGCAAGAGCACATGGGGACAAAGATCTTGCTTTTTTCGAGAAATGCCCCCTGGTCTGATGAAACAAAAATTTAACTGTTTGGTCATAATGACCTAAAGGACGAAGGACGCAATATCTCAAGACATCAGCCTGGAAGTTAAAGCAAGATCGCAAATGGGTCTTCGAGTTGGACAATGACCCCAAGCATACCTCCAAAGATGTGGCAAAATGGCTTAAGGACCACAAAGTCAAGGTAATGGAGTGGCCATCACAAAGGCAGAGGGGGCCAAAAACTGCCCTGAAGTTAAAGTACATTTACTTTAAAAAATCAATCAATCATGTGGAAATTCCTTACTGTTGCTCCAACTTCCAGGATGTCTTTTGCCTCATACATGCCTCACAATTACCTCCTCACCGACCATGGGACTGCGCAATAGCCCTCCCTGGTGAGCCAGCGCCCCGTGGCAAAATATACCCTCTCTCCATTCCAGAGCAAAATGCCATGGAGGAATACATCGAGGAGGCCCTTTCCCAGGGCTACATCCGGCCTTCCACTCCCCTGCTGCTTCAAGCTTTTTCTTTGTAGTGAAGAAGGTTGGAGCCCTACGGCCCTGTATCGATTACC
The DNA here is from genome assembly GCA_032164185.1 of Moxostoma hubbsi. Classification (NCBI taxonomy): domain Eukaryota; kingdom Metazoa; phylum Chordata; class Actinopteri; order Cypriniformes; family Catostomidae; genus Moxostoma; species Moxostoma hubbsi. The sequence goes on from JAVLUX010000009.1 coordinate 20,018,610, forward strand.
GCTCCCTCAACAAGATAACATTAAGTTCCAGTATCCACTCCCCCTCATCCCAGCTGCCTTGGAACTGTTGAGAGGAGCTACTATTTCCACCAAGCTTGACCTACATGGCACTTACAACCTCATTCGAAGACTGCCTTTGTAACACCTACTGCCCACTACAAGTACAGGGTGATGCCATATGGCCTGGTCAACACTCCCTCTGTAATAGGGTGTTCTATGAGTACCTCTATCGATTTGTTATCATCTATATCGACGACATTCTGGTGTACTCCCGGAACGAGACCGACCATCGTCAGAATGTCAAGCTTATGTTGGAGAAGTTGAGGAATACCACCTGTACCTCAAGGCAGAGAATATTAATTTCAACAGAAATCCCTCCAGTATACATGCAGAAGAATTACCGCAACATGATTTGAATCTAGGAAAAAACCCAACCTTTTTAACCTTGGAATTACTCAACATCATAAATTAAAGGACCAAGCATCAATAATCCTACTAAAGGACTGTCTTTGGACAATAAAATGGTCAAGACTTTCTAAACACCATAATTCAAACCAAAAAGGGTCATTGGTCAAGGCCCCTCAGCATGACCTTCTGAACTTCCACACAGAGTTAAAGCAGACTTTTCTTTGAAAGGTTTCCAAAAGAACATCAGATTTGCACGACTCTAATATTAAAACATTTCATCTTAATCCAGGAACATTTTAGACAAAGTCACAGTACTTTACCTATTTAACTTTCTAAAATGTACAGAATGCATTTAAATCCACAATTTATACAATACCTAGTCTTGCTAGGTAATTCTGACAATTGCTTTGAACTGTGGTAACTTGTATAACTGACAAATGAATGATTATAGCCTGATATACCTCTTTAAAATGTCTGTAATGTTTTATTCATGTAGGATAACCAAGGAATTAACCAGTATGTTTTGCAACCAGGAATTTTCATGTTTTGTTAACTACACATATAATATTCATGAAAGAATTTCAAATTTGGTATGCATGGCTTGCTTGGTTAACTAGAGGAAGCTGATGACAACTAATACCATGTATCTTGTACCATTTTCAAGATATAAAAGTTCATGATTAAATATGCACTATTTTTGAGTGGGAGATTTGTAAGACTCAGAAACAAAGGACCATAAAATCAACTGTCGGAAATGACAGCCCAGTTGACCATTGGACTCTGTAAAGTCACTTCTGATTGGCGCAGGACACCTTTGGGGATGAGGCCAATTTCAGTTCAAATGTTTCCAAACAGGAAGAACATGCTTCTTCTTCTGCTCTTCTGACCACTGCACTCTCTGCTCTGACTCTTCCCTAGTGGTCTTCTCTGGATCTCTTCAGAACCAGATCCATGCCATGTGAGTTCCAAGGAAGCTCAGGACTCGAAGTCCTGAAGAAGCCTCTCACTCTCTATGGTTCACACACAAAGAGAGTCGCGGATCCTCCATGAGAAGGCCTCGCTTCAAAGTTCATTCAGACATCTGATCTTACAGAGGTCCAAAACATCGACGGAACAAACTTTCGACCAAGAGCCAAGAACCAAGCAACACAAAGAATGCTTGGAAACACAAAGACATGCAAGTACATCTCTACACTTTGCTCAAAGTGCTGGTGTATTAGTTAAATACTTTGGGTAATCCGATTGCAAATCGATGAAGGATAAATGGTTCTGAAGGCATGGTCAGCAGACTCCATAAAGTTAATTCTCACTGTATTGATAATGTATTTCACATTCTGTCACTCTTCTCACCAACCTGTCTCATATATGTGTTAGATTAGATTTATGTTTATAATAGCAATAAAGTTCATCTGTATTCAAAGACGTTTTGACTGTGGTATATTTTGATAAATAATGTCATATCTGTTTCTAAAGGATTTCGCTTCAAAGCTGTACCTAAATACGTGTGATATTATTTTCAATAAACCATGAGAATAATATTACTCCAATAAGTAAACTATCATAATTCCCTTATTAAAGCTAATTCCTTACAGTAGAAATTGTGAGCGGATACAATAAGACGTTGTATTGTGATTTTAATGGTGGAGAATTTTATTCAGACAAATAATCTAGGTATTTGTAATTTATTTAATTTATAATGGTTGTTGAACGCGACTAATTCCATTATATATTTCATTACATAATAATGTAGAATAAGGAAAGTTTAATTGAGTTCATAGTTCACATATTTAGAGATCATAAATTCACTTACATATATTGGTGTGAGAAGACAATCACTTTAACGGTACCCAGCAAAATTACGATATCTGAAACAGAGCTCTTGGCAATCAAACTGGCTCTAGAAGAGTGGCAGCATTGGCTGGAGGGGGCCCAACATCCCTTTCTGGTAATGAAGTTCAATAAAAATATTGAGGATCTTCTGGAAGCTTGTCGTCTCAATCCCTACCAGGCACAATGGGCTCTCTTCTTCACATGCTTCAACTTCACCACCTCCTATCCTCCTGAGACAAGAATACCAAGGCAGATGCTCTTTTCCATCTCTACACTCCAGAGGAAACCCTTGAGGAACCGGACACCATTCTTCCACCTCGCATAATTTTAAACCCAATCCAATGGTCCCTGGATGATAACAATGTGGAAGCCACCTCCACTTAACCAGCTCCACCAGGCTGTCCTGCCAATAAGCTAACTCTCATTTACTCTGTACACTCCTCCTAGAGCACTGGTCACCCTGGGACCAATAGGATCCTGTCACTCATCCAGGACCGTTTCTGTTGGCCACGTGTGGACAGAGATATCCATAGGTTTGTCTAAGGCTGTTCGAATGTACTGTCTCCCGAACTTCACGACAACTTCTGGCTGGCAAGCTCCTTCCTCTGCCCGTTCCTCGTCAACCATGGTCACACCTAGGGGTCAATTTTATCATGGATTTGCCATTTTCGGAGGGTTTTACATGCATTTTGGTGGCAGTGGATCGCTTTTCCTAAGCTTGCAAGTCGATTCCCCTCAAGGGACTACCTAGAAAATGCTGAAACTCTCTTTAATCACGTTTTCCGCAATTATGGAACCCCAGAGGATATTGTTTCTGCCAGAGGCCCCCAGTTCATCTCCAGAGTATGGAGGGCTTTCTTTTCAGTCTTAGGAGTAACCATCAGTCTCTCTTCCGGTAATGGTCAGACAGAAATGAAGATACAGGCGATTAGCCATTTCCTCAGAACCTTCAGCTATCGCCGCCGCCAGAACCGCTGGAGTCGTTTACTGTCCTGGGCCGAGCACACACAGAACTCCCTATGTCAGCCCTCCACCAACCTTACACCCTTCCAGTGCAAACTCTGCTACCAACCTCCACTCTTCCCATTGTCAAGAGAACCATCAGAGGTTTCATGCTGATGCCCGGAGAGCTTCTACTCCCACTTACCATCCTGGAAAGAAGTTGTGGCTCTCTACAAGGGACATCAGGCTCTGCCTCCCATCCAAAAAGCTAAGTCCCCATTACATTGATCCCTTCACCATTGCTAGACAAATGAACCCTGTCACTTTCCAAATCCAACTCCCTTCTGAATATCGCATCCACCCTTCCTTCCATGTTTCTCTTTTTTCAAACCTTACCACCCGTCTTTCTCTCCTTGCTCCTCAGAATCTGATCAAGCTCCCCCAGCCACTACTCCTGGAAGACGGACCAATCTATGCAGTCTGAGACATCCTGGACTCCCGACCCCATAATGGTCGTCTCGAGTACCTCGTAGATTGGGAGGGTTATGGTCCCGAAGAAAGATCATGGATACCTTGAGACGACATCCTGGACCCCACCCTACTTTCCAACTTCCATGATACACAAACAGACCATCCAGCTCCACGTGTCGTTGTCGTCCATGGTGTTGGGAAGCAGGTCCCTCTGGAGTGGTCCGTGGAGGGGGGTGGTAATATCACGGATCTACCTGACACTCCCAGCACTAATATCCTACCAACACTCCTCCTTGAGTACTGATCACCTGCACCATGCTGATAACACGCAACTCTACTTGTCTTTCCAGCCCAATGACACTAGTGACTACTTGAATCACTGCCTGCCTGGCAGACATTTCGGCCTGGATGAAGGACCACCACCTGCAACTCAACCCAGTCAAGACCAAACTCCTTGTCTTTCCAGCCAACCCTGATGTTGAACACAACATCAACATGCAGCTGTGTGCATCTACAGTAACACTTACCAAAACGGTCAGAAATCTAGGGGTTAGCATCGATAACAAACTAAATATCACAGACCACATTTCAAAGACAGCACGATCATGTAGATTTACATCCTACAATATCAGGAAGATATGACCCTTCCTCTCTGAACATGCCACACAACTGCTTGTTCAGTCACTTGTCATAACTAGACTGGACTAATGTAACTCTCTCATTGCAGGCCTCCCTGCATGTGTAATTAGACCTCTGCAAATGGTCCAGAATGCAGCCGCACGTCTGGTCTTTAATCAACCAAAGAGAGCACGTTACACCACTCTTTGTCTCTCTCCATTGGCTGCCGGTTGATCAATGTATCAAATTCAAAGCTCTGATGCTGGCATACAAAACAGTTACTGGGTTTGCTCCAGCATACCTAAAATGCTAGAATCCTGCAGTTGGCTAAGGAATGTCACCTTGTTGAACCAACACAAAGAGGCACCAAAACACTTTCCTGGACTTCAGCTTCATCATAACACATTGGTGGAATGACCATCCCAACTCCATCCGTGAAGCTGACTCACTCTCTATCTTCAAAAAACGACTTAAAACACTTATTTTCCATGAGTCACTAAAAAATAAATAAATAAATACAATTCTTGTTGCACTTTAATCTGTTTTGAATACTATTCTGATGCTAGTGAAACTTTTTAGTATGGCACTTTTCGTACCACTGTCTCCTTAAGATGATTCACTTATGTTTTCCTCTTTTGTAAGTCACTTTGGATAAAAGTGTCTGCCAAATGAATAAATGTAAATGTAAACTGCATAAGATATTTAGGTTTTCAGATAATGTCTTACTGTACTGGCATATTTATTGCAGTCAAAACAAGTGAAAAAAAATCTACCAGTACTGAAGAAGTAATCCAATGTATTTAGAATATTTTACAGAATATAATAGAATACGTTACAAATTACATTTTACAGCATGTATTCTGTAATCTGTAATGGAATACGTTTAAAAAGTAACCTGCCTTGTAACGTATACTTTTTTATCAAGAAAATTCACGTTAGATAATAATTACTTTTTTTTCTAGTAAGACATTTGATATTAGGGCACAAATCATATTCTTCATAATTATTTTTGAATTGTTTTCCTGTAAAAATATCAAAGAATCCTTTAAACAAGAAACATTTTAATTAGAAACACACTTCTCTGCCCTCCCCCACCACAACCTGATACATCACTGACAGCAGATATCTTCACCACATTTTTTACTAATAAGGATGCAACCATCAGGAATACAATCTCAGCACCACACCCTGTCAAACTGCAATCTAAATTATCTGTCTGCTCTTATGAATGTAACAAATGACAAGAAAGTGTTTCACTGCTGTTCAAATGCACTTTGGATCACATTAGATATATGCATAAATGTTTTCCATCTGAAAGGACTAAATATTAAATGAAACAAATGACAATAAAATGCTAAGTAATGTCTTCAGTAATCAAAATACTTTTTGAATATAACTGTATTCTAATGACCAATTATTTAAATTGTAACCGTAGTGGAATACAGTTACTTATATTTTTTATTTTAAATACGTAATCCCATTACATGTATTCCATTACTCCCCAACCCTGCGTGTAAATAAAGCATTTCATGGTTTTTAACTCTGGGTTCAAAATTCTAACAGTTAAATTAACCGTGATATATTTAATCGCGGTTAATAGCAAAACTGTATAATCCCATCACTCCTAATTCAATTCATACTCTTAAATATTTATACACTGTATCATATCAAACATTAAGAAAAAGTTAATGTTTCATAAAAAATGTACCCTTTCAGAAAATTACAATTCTTAATTGCGTCTGCTTTCCTCACTATGAAAAACAACTGATCATTTCTATTGACGCCTTTAACATCTCCACTGACTCCACATATGACTTGTGATGTATTTCATGTTTTCAAAATTCATTCGAAAGTTTTGTGTGGGTAACAGACCTACAGAACGAAATTGCAAGTTGTCAGACACTGACAGTTTTGGGTGTTTTATTCCTGCAGGGGAGATCTAGACCCTTCAAAACCGAATCCTCTATTCATTTACATTTAAATCTAAGAACGCTTTATATCCGTTTGGAGACATTTTACACTGGATAGTTATTTTTAATAAAAACTGATAATTGTAAGGATTCATACGTGTGAATGAATAACCACCTCAGCATTATCTCTAAAAGCATTTTTAAAAATCCTCACCCAGTAATAATAAACAACTGTGAGTTTATGCATCTTAGCCAGTGCTGAGTAAAGGAACAGGTACCATGTGAAACCGCCATCTAGTTGGGTGATACCAATTCGTACAATGGAGGGGGTGCATTTTTGTCTCAATATGTCAGAATCACAGCCACACAATTGCAAGTTATCTCATACAAAATTATTTTCAGCATTGATAAAAATATTAAAACAAGGACAGATGCATGATTGGGGGACAAATCACCCCCTTCACAGCATTGGGGGGACGTGTACCCCCGTCTCCGCCAACTCTAGACCAGTGCGTACGATACATAAACAAACACATTATGGTGTAATTAAATCCAAGTAGCGCAATGTTGAGAGCTGCGGAACAGTCTCCTCTCCGGAGAGGCGGCGCTGAGCGCAGACAGGAAAACCGAGCAACACACTTACAGTACTTAGACAAGAATATCTATGGCTAAGTTGATTGTACTGTAGCGGTACAGCTTTTCAAATTTGCCAAACAACGGTGTCATGTCCTTGTGCTACAGTACATCAAACATGTCATTTTATTAACACCAGCAACACAGCGTAAATCGGTGGATTTGTGAGGCAGAAACAGCAGCAGTGAGTTTAACAGCCGCATCTCCCAGCTGACACTGAGCGTGACATGCACAGTAAGATGCTCATAAGTTATGAGTCATACTACTATAAAACATCTTATTTAAAAAACTGACAACATAAGAAACCTGTGATTACATGAGACTTATAATTATCTGCCTTTGACTTTGAAATGTAAACAGCTTTGAGAACAACACTTGCGTACATGTTATAAGCCGGAGTTTGCATGCAAAGTGAAACAAAAAAATTAAGTGTGCCAATCAGTTCAAGCTACTAAATAATACTGGGTTATGTAAATACAGTATATCATAAAACCAGATGTCAGGTTCCTCTCAAGTTTTTCTCTTTTTTTTCACCACTAAATAACATTGAAAGGAGTTTTTTTTTTTCCTTGCTGCAGTCACTTCAGCTTATTCGCAGGCATTCAGACAACATGGCATGATTTTCTATAAATCTGCTTTGAAAATATGTGTATTATGAAATGTGCTATACAAATATAAATGACTAGAGTGTAGACAAAATTATTTATTCAAGAAAATTCTGAATATTGTGAGATCATATTAGTTATCCTCAACAAGCAAACAAAACAAATGCAGTGCTGTTGTTTAAGTTACTTAGAGCTCTGCTTTTTGATGCCAATTTCAGGCACTTTTGTGGCATTTGTGATTTAAAAGACATTTATATCGAATACTCTAATAAGTTTGAGCAAAACATTTGTGGTTCCTCTATTGTATTGTTTCATATTGTATCGTGAAATTTGTGTATCATTATGTTCCTATTCAGAAGATACTCACAAAAGAAAAGCTAATGTTTGCTATAGAGTTTGTTCTAGAGGTCTCAAATTTGCCATGGGGACTATTCATGCCCACCCTTATCAATGTGCCAAATTTCAGCAATTTCCTATATACGGTTCTATGGGCTGCCATAGACTCCCATTTGGAGAGGAATGATAATAATAACATTAACTTATACAATATTTGGCTCCTAATAATAAAGAAATCTGGGACTGATCAGTAGGCAACTGGCATTACTGCATATGATGAACCAATCATACACCAAGTGTCATACACTTGAGCTGTTTGAGCACTCTAAAAGTAATGTCAGTCTAAAAAAAATCACTCTGTAAATGTTTTGTCCTTGAGCTTGTGTGATCCATCTATAAGAGGCATATGTGCTCAACTCAGTTGCTACATCAAATCCAATCATATTATGGTTACTCCACCAAATACACTCCAGTGTAGTAATGATTTAAAATGTTGGGTGTGGTAACACACACACACTGCAGTCATGAATATGGAGAATTAATTATATACAGTGAACAGAAAAAATACAGAAATATGCGCAATATACGCATAATGTACTATAAACACACAACACACAGATTGAAAAAATGTGCAAGGTACTTTAAAATGGTTAATATGATTTACAAATGTGCAAATATTTAGACAGTTTTCATAGGAATGTCAAAAAAGGTGAAATAACAATTATAGTTGCTTAAAATATAGGAGAAGATGGTGGAAAATGCCCCCTTTAAAAACAATGTGCATTGACTATTAAATTGTAACATACATATTTAGATTTTATGTTTACAGGATGATTATGCATCATCCAGTATATTATCATGGGAGATAAATAGAAATATTTGCTAATTTAGTTGTCAAAGCACAAAATAAAAAAATTCTGAAAAGGGGCCATCTTTCCCCATTACTAGGTTAAAATTACCCTCTACCTGGGGCAAGAAAATTACATACTGTGCAGGCCTATGAACATATAGATTTTAGGCATCCATATTTTCAATTGAACAGATGTTATAACAGCAATTGTGGGAATTCAGACTGAATGTGAATTCACTTTATTGGGTTATAATGAATAATTATAATGACTGAAGTGTACATTTAATGCATGGAATTATTCAACATTAAACCCATGAATTATAATAATCATTACATTAAATAGTAATAACACCAGAAACAGCATGTCACTGGGGGAGCTTCTGTCCCTATTCTCAGGGTGGGCATCTTACTCCAATGGTCTAACTTTAGCTTTATACTTCAAATAAAAAAAAAAAAAAATTTTTTTTTTACTCCACAAATCGAGAAAAAACAAAAACAAAAACAAAATGACTGTCCACATCCCCTATTAACAAATAGAAACACAAATTTTTATATCCAACATAGAATGACACAGATCACAATTTTCCATTGACACAAAGTTAGATTAATTATGGAAGCCCTGAACAGCAAGGTGAATAAAAATTCACTAAGTGTTTTTTTTTTTTTTAAGGTGTCTTAGTGACTATCTGAGACTATGTCTTACTTTACTGGTGGCCAAGAGTTTAATAAACACTTATTAAAAAGACATTTACACACTCTAAAGATTGTATATTGTATGCATAACATACACTTTAATTGAATTAATGAATGAATACTTGGACACCTCCGAAGTTTTAGCTCAATGGGTGGACTTTTCAGACGGCCCCTTAAAAGCACTTGTTAATGAAAGCACACAGGAGCATTTTTAGGCATAATTTTCCAGCTACAGCAATCGGTGACCGCTTGAGTTCAGTGTTTATGCCTGTATGATATAGTGATATGTGTTCTTTAACCTAACTGTGCTAATAATATTGTTGTAAAATTGTCGGGTAAGAGAAACGGTGTGTCAAACGAATTATGAGCCTACAATTAAATTCTCGAGATAAGAATCTCCAGAATTCCATCTCCTGTTTCAGTTCTAGTTAATGAGGATTATACATGCTGGTGTAAATGTAAGTGTAAGTTAAGTTACTTTTATAGTGCAATTTCCCACGTTATCATCACAAAACCAGATCTAGATATGATTTTCTACCTCACTGATTGCACCTTAGCCCAACTCGTTAATGATCGATCTTAATTGGCATTATAAATATTTTTTGTATGTGTATCTGTCTGGTTTTCATTTCTGGAAAAGCATACAGTACACACTTATTAGAAATACTGTAACATAAAGTATTTTCCCCAGTAACTTTAATTAAATTGTTTGCACTGTACAATGCAGAAACAAAACAAATGTAGTGCAACAAGTTTGGAAAAAACAAACAATGAAGCGACTTTGAGGAAATAGCAGCTAGTGTACCCCAAACATGCCACTTTGGGGCCCGTGTGGGGCCACTGCGGGCAGAAAATTGAGCCCGCAGTGGGCAGCCCACTATGGGCCCCGTTACCAGTGTGAAATGTGGGGCACATGTGGGCCCACACTAAGCAGAGTGTGCCCCCAATGCAGCCCATTGTGGGCCTACAACATGCCCACAATATTCCCACACTTTGGTCTGGGTGTGGGCTGTCCCACTGGGCCCCTACCTGGGCCCCATAGTGTGCTACCCACATGTGCACACACAGGCCCCAAAGCCTGTTTGGGGCCACTGTGGGCCCATGTGGGCAGCCACCTAAGATTTGGGGCCCATGAGCCATGGGCATACTGTGGGCACACCTGTGGGCATGCTCTGTGGGTCCTTAACAAATAATACAATTTGTTTGGACCTACTTCATACCTGCAGAATACCACAACATTACTATTATTGCATATTGAGAATATTTGCACTTGTTGAAAGTAGCAGAAATAAACTTAGAGTCATATGTTTTGAATACTTGCATTTATTCACAGCCAGGTTAAAAGGACAAATTAAGAAAATATATATTTAAATTGAGTACAAAACTGAACATGTGGCTTGAATACTGAATAAATATTAAATAAAACAGAACAATGACTACATAGAACCACATTATAACACAATAAGTATATTATAAATCAATCCCCTCAGGGGCACCAGTGGATCTCTGCCATTTATCTTTTGGTCCTTCTGCTCCTTCCCTCATCCCGGTCTCTAGTAATTCAGTGCCACGTTTTAATCGAAGCTTCCACTTCAGATGCTGTGGCCCTGTTGCTTTTTGTCACAGCATCTAAGTGAGAAAGAAAACAAAACAAGGGTTGCCCAAGTGCAAATTATACACTTGTATTTTCTTGTCACTGTTAGGGCATATCCACCTCAGGAAGTTTCCTAGGGCACAAAGAATCTTTCGAGGAATTAGTTCAAGTTGTTGTCTATTAATGTTAAAAACAAAGTTAGGCTTTGTTGTTGGTAGAGAGAGAGAGAGAGAGAGAGAGAGAGAGAGAGAGAGAGAGAGAGAGAGAGAGTAGCATCTTTCAAAAAGGAAGAGGAGCTGGAGATAATATATCGTGAGGATGGAGTTAAATCAATCATAGATAAGAAGAAGATGAAAGAGATGATCCTGAGAGTGAACCCAGATATGCTGCTTTCTGACTACAGTGGACGAGAAGCTACAGTGGACCAGAGTCTGGTGTAACCTGCTCTTCTTCACTGATCAGCCATCAGCCTGGCATAGCACTCTCATAACTGCCATGAACTGTAGCAGAAAAGGTGGCATCAGTAAAGGAAGACAACTCAGTCTAGAAGGAGAAAAAGAGATAATGCTGACTGTAAACTTGTATCACAGTGGTACAGTCATGGTCCAGGGGTCAGAACCCAACTATGATAAATTCCAGAAGAATTTCATGAATTTTAAAATTAATTTTCAGAAGTATAGGAAAGATCCTGAGATGAAGAACAGTGTAGAGTCCTACAACAGTCACAAACACTGACCTCAGATCAAGCACCCATGTAGCACACAAACACACTGTCTGGCTGTATAAGAATTACAATTAAGTTTACACATGGAGCCATATACATTAAAATTCAGAATAAACTAAATTACATTATTTTCTAAATGTAATTACCTTATAACAAAAATAAACCACCTTGACACAACAAATTTGACAAACATCAAGTTTTGTCACCGGTCTTTCAATAATATTTGTGTTTGTTTGTTTTTTTTAACAGATCTGACCATGCCTGCTTTGTCAGGTAAAGTTGATTACTTTTCCGATCGACCAGGAATTTCATGGGGCAGCGGCATCAAAACGATAAATAAATAAATTGATCAATTGTCACACATTATAAATACATTTCTGCATATATACAGTGAAATTATTTATTTTTCACATATCCCAGCTAAGCTGGGGTCAGAGTGCAGGGTCAGCCATGATACAGCGCCCCTGGAGCAGATAGGATCAAGGGCCTTGCTCAAGGGTCACACAGTGGTGTCTTGGCGGTGTTGAGGCTTGAACACCCGACCTTCTGGTCAGTAACCCAGAGCCTTAACCGCTGAGCCACCACTGCCCAATGTCTCCTGTTGCAAGATTTTGTTTTGTTTCATTCCACTTTTGCCTTTCCTGTAATGCAAGGTATTATTGGGACCATCTTTTCCAGAATAAGTCGGAAATGTTCTGTGACTGTTTCCATCTTCTTCTTGTATACTGGTCCTTTCTATCAAAAAGTGAGAAGATGGTTTGGCGTCAGAGGTTCCAGGTCGTTAGGGTCCTCTGAGACCTTGGTAATGCTTTGGTCATTCAAGATTGCCACAGCTTCACATAAGACAGTGAACAAGGCTTCATCAGTTAAGGTTTGTTGATGTAAAACAGATATCAGCACCTTTCTAACAAGCCTAATCATGCTTTCCCAAGCACCGACATGATGTGAAGCTGTTGGTGGGTTGAAACTCCACTTGATGTCATCATGCAGTAAAGCTTTCTCAATTGCTCCATTGTTCAATTCTGCAATTGCTCTTTTCAACTCCTTTTAGGCTCCCATGATGTTTGTGCCATTATCTGAGCGGAATGTGCCACTTCTAAATGCACTGCTCTGCTTGCCATACACATAAAGATGACTCCATAACGTTTCACTTAGGAACATCCTTGCTTTGCCTCAATGGGCCCTAAGTAATCCACTCCCACATTGGTGTATGAAGGTAAGTCTGGAGTTGTTCTTTCTTAGGGGAGGTCTGCCATCTTTTGATCACACATTTTTCCTTTGAGATGCTTGCAAAAAGCACAACTTGTCAAGATTGTTATTGCAGCTGCATTGGCGCGAGTGATCCAATACTTTTCTCTCATCATGCCTTATCTGTTCATGAATGTGCTTATGAATGAACATGGAGATGTGCTGATCTTTTGACAGGATGATTGGGTGCTTGCTCTCTTCTGCATTGCAGTCCTGGACTGCCTTCCAACTACTCTTATCAATTCATCCTCTAGAACATGTTGGCTCACCGTTTGTTTTTCGGTCCAGCAATGTATGCGTGTGACCAAACTCCAAAGATCAAGGCCTTGAGAAACAATATTGCTGAGTCGGAGCAGGACTATATCCTGTTTAAAGAGGAAACTACCAACAACCCCTAACAGCTCCAAAATCAGAAAACCACCTCAGAATACAACAACTTCAACAGCTCTGCTGTCAGACCGCTGGAGGAGAACAAACAGGAGATGCAAGCGGATCTGAAGACGGTGAAAGAGGAGCTGATCAAGAGAGATTAACACAGCAATATGCTGGAGAAACACCTGGAGGAGATGAGACAAAAGCTACACACAAGCACTGAACACATCACAACAACAGAACAACAGCAACAGTGTTCCAGTACAGAAACACTCAACACCTCTACTCCTGGACACATCACAAACACAACACAACACCATCAGTATGTCAACACACAAACACACACCATCCCATCCCCTGCAACCTTCTTAGGTCTCTGAAGTGTCAGTACAGTATGTCAAGAGTAAAGACATTAGCACCAGACAGAGATATCCACAGACCACAACAACATCAACATCAACAACACAACATCGTCATCCTCTGTGACTCTAACGGCAACCACCTTGACTAGAGATGACTGTTTCCAGGGAGAAATGTGAGGAAATTCTGGTATCACACCTGTCACTCTGCTTTAAAGCTACTGATAGAAGGTGAATTGGGCACATCCTCAAATATTATACTGCACACTGGGACAAACTACCTCAGCACCAGGAGAGTGGACCTCACCAAAGCTCTCATCATAGTGGTGAAAACAGCTAGAGTAATCTATCGCAGTGCCAGAGTCTCTACACTGCTGCCTTGCAGAGATGTTCCACAAAACATCATCAATGCCATTAATGATCGTGAGGAGAGGGTAAGACAGACAGCTACGCTGTTGTTGAGATATTTAACACATTACAGTCTGAGCTCATTCAGTTTCAGTCTCTTGGCTCAGTCCTGATAATGGGGATCTGAATGCAAGAACTGGGAAAGAACTGGATTATATTAGTGAATTTTGCGAAAAGTTATATACAAAATATACATAAAAAAAAAATGTCCCACTAAACCAAGTCTTAGCTATGACATAGCTTAATTCTGCTGCTCTGTAAAAGTATGGGTCTCTTTATAGTTAACGGCAGACAAAGGGTGATTCTCTGGGTCGACTTACCTACTGCTCTTCTAGGCAGCAGCATAGTGGAGTATGGCATCACAGATCTAAACCAAAACAAGATAAATTACTTCACAGTGATGACACAGCTGCCTCTCTCAGACCACTGTCACATTGTCATTAGTCTGAACAAGTCAGCCAGTCTTCTACCATCTTCAGATAAGAAGCCTAAACTGTATCCCCTCCCAACCACATCCTTCTGGAGAAAAGACAGTCCAGCCTAGTATGAAGCTGATCTCCACAGCACTCATCCCAGGTTGAGAACATGATAGATGTGTTTCTCTTTACCACATTTGGAGAAGATCAGAAAAGCATCAATATGGCAACAAAATAATTAAATAAAATCTTTTTCACAATTGCCAGCAAATCATAGATTTTTTTTAAATGAACAGGAGTAAAAATAATTGTTAGAACTGACTGGTTTGAAAGAATGTCAAATTTTAAGAAAATAACTATGATTGTCATCAAATAAGAAGCACAGAGACCCCGCAAATCGGCAAACATGTGCCACCTATCAACAAATGCTTAAAATATGTATGATTTAATAAAGGACATGTACAAAGACAAAAAGCACTGCATTAAAATAAACAATAAAATAACTGAATATTTCAGCAAGATTAAGGGAGTTTGTCAAGGCTGCAGCCTTAGCCCAACATTATTTAATATTTATATCAATGAACTGGCCTCTACTACTCTAATGCAAATATGCTGCTGCTCTCACCTACTGAAGAGGGTTTACATGAAAGTCTCTCAATTCTAGAAAATGACTGTGGTAACTGGGCCTTACCAATAAACATGGACAAATCTAAAGTCATAATTTGTCTTAAAGACATGAAATATGTTTTTACATTTGGGGGAGAAATTCTTAGTCATGTTACCAGTTACAATTATTTAGGTCTGACAATCTCAGCTTCTGGACAATTTTACATGGCTACAAAGTACTTAACAGACAGGGCTCATGGGACATTTTACAGTAAGAAAAATATTATTCAAACGTTTTTTTAATTAATATTATTTTTACATTTGTGAGCTAAACAGAAAATTATTTGACTTCTGTATTGTTTACCTCTCCAAAAAAATTAACCATGGTTTCACTTCAGTAATGATAGTTTAACCATAGTTACCACACAATTAACCATGTTTACTACTACATTATTACTGTAGTAAAATCATGGTTTCAGCCCAAAAAAAAACTAGAAAATTCATGGTTGCTACATTATTACTTGGTACAACCATGATTAACTATTTTATTTAATTATTTATTAACAACAATACCCACAAACACATTATAGTAAATGTCACCTTTAGATATGTTGTTGTTTTAGCATGAATTTACTCCAGAAGCTGTTTGTCTGATTTTCTATCATTACCTGTACATAGCACTGACCTCTTTTGTTTGAACGAGTCCTGTGACAGCGCAAGTGCTTGTCTGCTTGTGTCTTTCAGCATTCATGCATGTTAAGATGAATGGAAGAAAAAATGAGTTCCCATCCTGCACAAATATTTGCTAATATAGCCTAATCTTTTTTAATTCACTTTGAAGCACTTTGTTTTTACTATTGTTCTTGTTCATGGTAATCAAATAATAATATTCCTAGTTTAAAAAAAATATTTTTTTTCGAATCCATATTTTTGTGTGAGGATTGATATTTTTGATTCAACATCAGTATCGAAGTATCGATAATTTAGGATGGATCCGACCATCCCTACTGTATTTAGTGGACAAACACCAGCTAAATTCATCAATTCAATTCAGGCAGGCAAAATTAAAACAAATACAAAATACAACCCAAGAAAAATATATTCATCATTGGCAAAGAAAACTCAAAGAAATACACAAATTAACCTATTTCCAAAAAATTAAGACAAAATATAAATTGCCATCATATCTGACCAAAATTAAAGACTTCCATCACAGGAAGCTTCTGAAGAAGTATTTTGTGAGTGAGCACAGTCTGGCTGTTGAGACGGTACAGCACAGACAGAACTGGAGATCCAGAGAGGACAGACTGTGTTCACACTGTACTAAAGGAGTCATAGAGGATGAGCTAAATATGAGACCATCAGACATAGTGTCTGTCCCAAGTCATAGCTCAGATACTGAAATTCTCATATGTCCTAGGAGAGAAAGCTGAATGTATAGATTTAGCAGCGGAGTATGTGTCTTCTTGTCATGATATGAGGGAGAGAGGGTGACCCCTCACTGTACTGAAAGTGTGAGTTTAATTTACTTTTACTCATTGTTCTCTGTATTTACTTGACATTTTTTGCACTTATCTGTATGCTTATTATTGTTGTTTTTATTATTAATATTTATATTTTATTATTGTACTTTTTTTATGCATGTAATACTTGTTTTTTTTTCCCTTAGTTTTTGTCTGTTTGTTTGTTATGTTTTTTAATGAATGCTTTGGCAACATTGTGCATTGTATACGATCGTGCCATTAAAGATCATTTGAGTGATAATTAATTACTGTTAATTTATAGTTGTTGTGTATTTTGTTTCATTTGTGCGATGTAATTTGTTTGTTTTGTTTTGCTTGTGCAACTAATGCAACAATATCAAATTTGTTACAATGATACACGAAAGCCTAAAACCAATGCTAATGAGTAATTGTCAGGGATGGTGGGGCTGGTGGAGATGGTGGGGCTGGTGGAGATGATGGAGATGGTGGGGCTGGTGGAGATGGTGGAGATGTTGGAGATGATGGGTCTGGTGGAGATGGTGGAGATGTTGGAGATGGTGGGGCTGGTGGAGATGATGGAGATGGTGGGGCTGGTGGAGATGATGGAGATGGTGGGGCTGGTGGAGATGGTGGAGATGGTGGGGCTGGTGGAGATATTGAGGATGGTGGAGATGTTGGAGATGGTGGGGATGGTGGAGATGTTGGAGATGGTGGGGCTGGTGGAGATGGTGGGGCTGGTGGAGATGTTGGAGATGGTGGGGCTGGTGGAGATGGTAGAGATGGTGGGGATGGTGGAGATGATGGAGATGGTGGGGCTGGTGGAGATGTTGGAGATGGTGGGGATGGTGGAGATGTTGGAGATGGTCGGGCTGGTGGAGATGTTGGAGATGGTGGGGCTGGTGGAGATGGTGGAGATGATGGAGATGGTGGGGCTGGTGGAGATGGTGGAGATGTTGGAGATGGTGGGGATGTTGGAGATGGTGGGGCTGGTGGAGATGTTGGAGATGGTGGGGCTGGTGGAGATGGTGGAGATTATGGGGATGGTGGAGATGGTGTGGTTGGTGGAGATGGTGGGACCGGTACGGAGGGCTTCCGATGTTTGATTATGTCCTTTTCTTCAGAAGACTGGCATTCTGGGTACCGTGAGTTTGGTCTGGTGTAAATAAAAATAAATAAAATGTTACGAACAAAATGTCACAATAATGAAATACCTTAATTACTGTATGTAAGTTAGCGATTGTTAAAGAGTATGTTAGCACAATGTTAATTCATTTTAGATAGAGAGAGAATGTAACTAAGTACATTTACTTCAAGAACAATTTTGAAGTACTTGTACTTGAGTATTTTCATTTTATGCTACCTCTATTTCAATACATTTCAGAGAGAAATATTGTACTTTTTATTCAACTACTTTTTATGCAACAGCTATAGCTACTAGTTACTCACTAAACTTCTGCACTAACTGGTGTCCACTTATTTTCATTAGTTTTGATGTCTAACTATGGGGATACCCCATGCCCCCCTTGTGTATTCAGATTAGTCTGTCACAATCTTCTCCTCAGTCCCTCTCTTCAGCCACACTCTCTCCCCCACCCCTCTGCTCTCTGTCCCTGTCTCCAGCCCTCACTTCTCACAGGCCATTTACTTTCCTCCAACTCCCCAGACCTGCCATCCTCGAGCTGTCCACCACATCCCCTCTGACTTTCCTTCCTTTCCCAATCACCTAACTGACCCACCCATCTACACACATGTTCCCACTTCTCTCATCAGCCCTGCATTACTTAACCAGATTGTTGAAGTTGTCATGTGCTTGATGTCATGACTGCCAGTCTTTCAGGGTTGGTGTAATAGTATAAGTGCTTCTGTGAATATGCAATGGGGTGTATCCCCATAGTAAGTCATCTCACTCATGCTAATCAGACAACTACCACTATCTCCACATCAGCACAACATTCATAATAGTACAACACTAAAAGGCTGCTTACACATTGATGCAATAGTAATAATAATCCAATAATATAATATAATTTTGAATGCAGGACTTTAAATTGTTACTTGTTTTTACATTGTTGTATTATTACTTTTACTGAAGTGATGGATCTGAGTACTTCTTGAGTTCCACATTTCCAATTTATTTCTGGCTTTCTCATAATCTGCTATAGAAGAAAAATATGCACAGTGTCAGGCTAATATTGACTGGCACAACTATGATGATCTGAACTTTTGTTATCACGTTTTTACAAATCAACAATTCTTCAGGTACTCTTAGATACTCTAAGGTAGTGCAATGTGTAACTGAATTTTAAAAGCTGTTACCTAGTTTTGCTAGACTTTTAGCAAATGGTCACAATAGGTCATACAGTAAATAGCTGTCTGTGAACCCCTTGACTGTGTACCCTTACAATTGCTCTTGTCGTTTGACACAAATGCCACTCACAATGTATGATCAGGGGCCTCTGTTTTTAGTTAAACAAAAACAGGGACCCTGTTTTGTACAGGCTCTACCCTCTATCGAGTTACAGGTTAATCCCACAGAGTTCCACCCACCAGTACCTTGACACAACTTAATGCGCCTATTGCCCAATCAGGTGGGAGCATGTCCATGCCTAATTTAAGTTATGGTAGGGGTACAAATTGAGCTTGCAAGAAATGGCACTGGTACTACTTCAAAAGAGTACTGTTGCAGTGAGTGTACCTCAAATGTAACAGCAACATTTTCTAAACAACTTGCGTGTTTTGTAGAGTGGGTGCACTTTGTATGTTTCCCCAGTCAGATCCTGGTTTCTCATGCTGCAGTTGAGCTCACTTTATATAACTGGGCAGTTTATTCAGAGCCCAATAGCAGGCATCCTCTCTAGCCATCCACATACTGCTTAGCACTTCCACCTCTCCCCATCCCAAGAAACGTCTCGGTTACGTATGTAACCTCCGTTCCCTGATGGAGGGAACGAGACGTCGTGTCGAAGAAGCGACACTAGGGGTCTCTCTTGAGCGCCGAAAGATACCTCTGATCTATGAAAAAAGGCCAATGAGAGTTGGCGAACAGTATTTGCATACTCCGCCTCCGGATACGGATATAAAGGCGAGAGAAATACGCTCGTTCATTCAGGATTTTTCTGAGGAGCCGGGAGTGTTCCGGGCATCTCAGCGGCTCGGCTCAGCGACGTGGCCGGGAAGACACGACGTCTCGTTCCCTCCATCAGGGAACGGAGGTTACATACGTAACCGAGACGTTCCCCGTCTGTCGCTCACTTCGACGTCGTGTCGAAGAAGCGACACTAGGGGTCCACTTCAAAACTCGCCATGCGCTGAGCCGTGTACGTGTACTGCTGACACAGAAGCGGGCAGGTATTTTGCACGTGCGCAAGCGACCAACTGTGTTCAGGCTGCACGTACTCTTCCCCAATGCCCCGAAAAAGCGTCAGCATCCTTTTGGTTACCCTAGGGGGGAACAAGGTGACGCTCCCAACTAGGGAACGGGCCAAGCCTGGCTGGGCCTCTTTTCTCTCTATGTTTTCTCGGCATAGAGCAAGAGCAGCCGGGGCCCTTACCGCATCGAGGGAAGGGGGTCTTATTCCGAATTCCTATTCTTAGGGGGAAAAGACCCTGCGGAGGCCACACCCGCCCAACAGGGGAGGTAAAGGTGGCAAAAATACATCACATGGCCACTTGGGGCATGTGGGAGGAAATGGCGCGGTGGTAGATCCAACCTCAAGGAGGGGGGAGTTGCTACAACACGGCGACCGGAGGGCAGCAAAGGGCTGCCTAAGGGAGACGCGGGTCAGCTCGTAAGGTGACCGTACCGCGGAAATACACACAGGAGGAGTCCCATAGGAGGCCTGATCTGTGGAGCACTTATTCCGGTAGGGGTAGCCGGAGGTACCCGTAGTGGACTGGACCAGCACGTTCCTCCGATGAACTGCTGCGGGTCCGAAGTGCTAGGGAGGAATCAACCAGGGACCTGGGTCCTCTGGGACAAAAGCGCACTGTTTTGCCTCGGCAGAGGGAAACGGCGCTGGTACAAGCGGATCACCCGGTCAGATCGTCGACGTGTACCGAGTTCTACGGGCTCGGACCTGAGAGAACACGGGACGAGACTGACTCAACCCTGAGATCATAAGGGTGTTAGGTGCTGCCCAGCCCGCAGCTCTGCGAATGTCTTCTAGGGAGGTGCCCCTCGCCAGTGCCCATGAGGATGTCACGCTCCTAGTGGAGTGGGTTCGAACCCGTAAGTGGGGGGCATGGCCTGGGTGTGATAGGCCAACTGAATGGTATCCATCACCCAGTGAGACACCTCTGTTTGGAGACAGCGTTCCCTTTCTGCTGGTCCTCCAAAGCAGACAAAGAGCTGCTGAGAGCGCCTGAAGCTCTGGGGGCGGTCCAGGTAGGCACACAAGGCACGTACCGGACACGACAGTGAGAGGGGCTGGGTCTGCCTCCTCCCGGGGCAGCGCTTGTAGGTTCACTACCTGATCTCCAGAGGGCATGGTAGGAACCATGGGCACATAGCCCAGTCGAGGTCTTAGGATCACATGAGTATCTGCCGGACCGAGCTCCAGGCAAGTGTCGTTAGTTGGGGACGCTTGCAGGTCCCCGACCCTCTTGATGGAAGTGAGCGCAATCAGCAGGGCCGTCTTTTCAGGAGAGGGCCCTGAGCCAACTGATTCTAGCGACTCGGGGGGGATCTCTGAAGACCGGCAAGGACCACCGAGAGATCCCCAGGAGGGGAACAGGTTTGGCCAGGAGGGGTTTTTAACCTCCGGGCACTTCTTGGGAACCTGACGATTAAGTCGTGCTTACCCAGAGAGTTGCTGTCTACTGGGTTGTGGTAAGCTGCAATAGTGGCAACATACACCTACGAGGTGGATGGGGACAGCCTCCCCCCCAACCTCTCCTGTAGGGACAGGAGCACAGACCTAACTGCGCACCTCTGTGGGTCTTCTGCCCGGGAAGAACACCAATTCACGAACAGACGCCATTTCAGGGCGTAGAGTTGCCTGGTAGAAGGGGCTCTGGCTTGGTTGAACGTGGCTACGACCGTGGGTGGTAGACCAGCTAGATCTTCCGCATCAGGGACCAGATGTGGAGGTTCCAGAGGTCTGGGTGCGGATGCCAGAGCGTGCCCCGTCCCTGAGAAAGAAGGTCCTTCCTCAGGGGAATTCGCCAGGGAGGGGCTGTCGCAAGGAGTATGAGGTCCGAGAACCAGGCCCGGGTGGGCCAGTAAGGAGCCACGAGAGTGACTTGCTCCTCGTCCTCCCTGACCTTGCACAGCACCTGTGCAAGAAGGCTCACTGGGGGGAATGCGTACTTGCGCAGCCCCACCGGCCAGCTGTGTGCCAGTGCATCTGCCCCGAGGGGAGCCTCTTAACGGGCGTACCAGAGCGGGCAGTGGGAGGTCTCTCGGGAGGCAGAGGGGTCTACCTGGGCCTTGCCGAACCGTTCCCAAATCAGCTGCACCGAGTGGGGGTGAAGCCTCCACTCTCCGCCAGACAAGCATTGTCATGACAGCGCGTCCGCTATCACATTGGGGTTGCCGGGGATGTGAGTGGCACGCAGCGACTTGAGTCGGTGCTGGCTCCAAAGGAGGAGACGACGGGCGAGTTGTGACATGTGACGGGAGCATACGCCGCCTTGGCGATTTATGTACGCGACCGCAGTGGTGCTGTCCGACCTGACTAGGATATGTTCGTCCCGAATTAACGGGAGAAACTTCCGCAGGGCAAAAAGGACGGTCAACAACTCGAGGCAGTTGATGTGCCAACGCAGCTGGGCCCCTTTCCAACGGCCTGAGGCTGCGTGCCCGTTGCATACGGCGCCGTGGCGCCATGCTCGTCTCGGGACTCGGGTCTGGAGCCAGTGTTGGAGCGGTCTCATATGCATCAACCCCAGCGGCGCGACTGCCGCGGAGGACGCCATATGCCCCAGGAGCATCTGGAAAAGTTTTAAGGGGACCGCTGTGCCTGGCCTGAAGGCGGCGAGGCAGTTCAACACTGACTGGGCACGCTCGTTGGTGAGACATGCCGACATTGAGACCGAGTCTAACTCCATCCTGAGAAAAGAGATGCTCTGAACTGGAGTGAGCTGGCTCTTTTCCCAGTTGACCTGAAGCCCCAGACGGCTGAGGTGCCTGAGCGCCTGATCTCTGTGGATTTTGCATAGTAACTCTCGTGAGAGGACAGAGACAGGCCAAAGGGGAGGACTTGTACTGATACACCTGGCCCCCGAACGCAAACCGCAGGTAGGGGCGGTGTCGGGGCAGGGTGGAGACATGAAGTACGTGTCCTTCAGGTCTACCGCTGCGAACCAATCTAGATGCCGGACGCAGGTTAAGCGTGAGCATTTTGAACGGGAGTTTGTGCAACGCTCGGTTGAGAACTCGCAGGTCCAAGATTGGTCATAAGCCGCCGCTTTTCTTGGGTACGATGAAGTAAGGGCTGTAGAAACCCATCTTCATCTCGGTTGGAGGGACAGGCTCTATCGCGTCTTTGGCCAGAAGAGTCGCGATTTCCGCGCGCAGGGAGTGGGCGTGTTCGCCGTGTACTGCGGAAAAGCGGACGCCCATGAAGGGGGACGGGGGCCTGGCAAACTGAATTGCGTAACCGAGTCGGATGGTCCGGGCCAGCCAGCGAGACGGGTTGGGAAGTGAAAGCCACGCGTCCAACCTCTGCGCTAGGGGCACCAAAGGGACGATTAATTTGATGTACCCGGCGGGGCTTCGCAGCGGGGCGGAGCAGGTAGGGCAGCGTTGGGCGGCGACGGGGCGACCCGCAGCTGAGGTGCTGAGAAAAGACTCAAGCACTTACCTTGCTCCGCACACCCGGCAGGGGGCGGGTCAGCGACTGAGGAGGAGGTCCTGGGTAGGCGTCCTCTAGACTCGTCGGAACCGGCCGGCCGGGGGACAGTCGTGGGGCTGAAGACGGGTGGTCCGTGTCCAGGAAGCCAGGACTGTTGATATCTGGGGGCAAAGTGCCGTGAGAACGGTATTTGCGGGCCAGGTGACCCAGAGACAAAAGGAAATAGCTCATTACAGAGAATATGAGAATGTGAAAATTAATTCAACAAGAAAAGATTCTCCTCCCGGCCCTCCACCGGGGACGGAGCGGTCTTACCAGCCTCCGGAGCTAACATCTTGGTCCCTGGGTTGAACGTCTACGGACAGCCTGGGAGCCTTCCGGGTCCTCGAGGGGGTCCGTGAGACGGGGGCGTCCGTTCCCTGCAGCGTGCTCGACGCTGGGGCTGAGAGCTGGGCCCGGGTTGAGGCGGAGCAGGGTGTTTCATAGCCGCAGGAGGACGCCCTCGGCGAGCAGACGGGGCATGGCCCATGGCGGCAAGCTTGCGGCGGGGCAGGATGTGCAGTGGCCTCCGTCTGCCTCACCGCTGAGGACTGCTGGGCAGAGTCGTCAACGGTGGCGCCGAATGGACGGAGCTGGGAGACGGGGGTGTGAGAGAAGGTGTGCCTTGTCTGCCTCCCGCATTTCGACCAGGTCCAGTCCACAGGTGTGTTTCTGGACCACAAGGGGTGGCCATCGCCTGTTCGAGTGCCAGCGCTTCTGACCTCCGTGGCCCGGGGGCGCGGTTGGTCATCCAGCGCAGTTCCTGCAGCACATCAAGAACAGGACTACCCAAGGTGCAGGTTTTGAAGTGCCTTGGCCTGGCATTGGTTGCAGGAAGGGCCGTGGCGTGCAGAGTGGAAGCGGTCTGGGACCGTTCCACCACGAGGGTAGTGAGAGCGGAGGAGCGAAAAAGCCTTGGCTTAGCTCAACTCGTCGTGCACGTCCGGGAAGAAGGGAACGGGGGGGGGGGGCGTGGCTGTGAGCGGCGCACCTGCCCGCGGAACCGATCAAGTAGCCCGGGAAAGCATAGCGGATCTCCGTGCGTCAGGCTCAGGCTGGGCGGCAGACCCGAAGGTGGCGGCCCAGGCGAACGATCAGCATCCGATGCCGCTGTAACGCTCTCCGATGCAGCGGTGATGTCATCCAATTCTGAGGCAAGCAAGCGTGCCGGGGAGGCGGGCGGTTCGAGGGGGTTTACCCGGCGAACAGAGCCCGTCATATTCCCCAAATCGCCTTCATCGCCCGCAGCGCCTGCGCCGATCCCGTAGGAAGAAGGCGGAGCGCGGGGGGCGGTTGAAGTGGCTTTCTCTCATTACAAAAGAAAGCTGTGCGACCGCAATGCTATAACGGCCATGTTCTCACACTGAGAAGATGAACCATTGGAGAGAATACTCATCCCGAGCTCAGACGGAAGCAAGCAAGCAAGCGTGCCGGGGAGGCGGGCGGTTCGAGGGGATTTACCCGGCGAACAGAGCCCGTCATTGTCCCCAAATCGTGTTCATCGCCCGCGGCGCCTGCGTCAATCCCGTAGGAAGGAGGCGAGGCGCGGGGGGCGGCTGAAACGGCTTTCTCTCATTACAAAAGAAAGCCTCACGACCGCAATGCTAGCAAACAAGCGTGCCGGGGAGGCGGGAAGTTCGAGGGGATTTACCCGGCGAACAGAGCCCGTCATTGTCCCCAAATCGTGTTCATCGCCCGCGGCGCCTGCGTCAATCCCGTAGGAAGGAGGCGAGGCGCGGGGGCGGCTGAAACGGCTTTCTCTCACTACAAAAGAAAGCCACACGACCGCAATGTTGCCATGGCTATGTTCTCGCACTGAGAACATAAACCATTCATAAAACACTGCTTGCATGTGATCGCAGCCCAGGCATGCAAGATAGTGTTTTATGACCGAGAGAGGTGGGGAGAAAACACCGCATCCAGAAACTACACAGGGGCGGAAATTACATCTTTATAAAGACGCGTCCTGAAAAGGACGTTCAACGCCGCTGTGTAATGCTCTTTCAGAGAAATAAACTCTTTTATGGAGAGAATCACTCTTTCAACTCTTTTAACTCTGCGCTGTCGAAGCGCCCAGGGGCAAACTGCACGCCGGCAGTGAAGAGAAAAGCCGCTGTAGTGCGCCGTAAATCCAACAGCAAAGCAGAGCGTCAGAGGATCAGAAGCAGGATCAGTTGTGTTACTCGCAGCTGACTGCATACACACGACCATCGGCTCCGAAGAAAATTACTGAATGAACGAGCGTATTTCTCTCGCCTTTATATCCGTATCCGGAGGCGGAGTATGCAAATACTGTTCGCCAACTCTCATTGGCCTTTTTTCATAGATCAGAGGTATCTTTCGGCGCTCAAGAGAGACCCCTAGTGTCGCTTCTTCGACACGACGTCGAAGTGAGCGACAGACGGGGAACCCATGACATGGAAAAAAGGTGAGTTAATCTTATGTAATGAAGAAAAGATAAGACATTGTTAATTAGAATGATTTTTGAATATTGTATAGAGCTAAACATTTTAAAAATAATATATTCAAGGTAACGTGTCAAGAAGATAAATGAGCAATTGCAATACATATACTATATGCACTATATGGCCAAACGTTAGTGGACACTATATGTGCTTGATGAACATTTGATTTCAAAATCTAAGGCATCAATTTCCTCCTTTGCTGTAATAGCAGCTGCCACTCTTTTGGGAAGGCTTCCCACTATACTGTATGTAGTAACATGGCTGCAGGGATTTGCACTCATTCAGACACAAGGCTATCAGTGAGGTCAGGAACTGATGTTGGTTGATGGGGCCTGACTTACATTTGCTGTTCTAGTTCACACCAAAAGTGATCAGTGGTGTTCAGGTCTGGGCTTTGTGCAGGCCAGTCAATTTCTTCCATGCCAGACACAGTAAACCATTTCTTTGTGGACCTCACATGGTCCACAGGATCATTGTCATGCTGGAACAGAAAAGGGCTATACCCAAACAGTTGCCACAGATTTGGAAGCACACAATGCCCAAGCCATTACATAAAGAAACATTGAGATTTTTCTTTACTGGATTTAATGGATTAACCAAATTAGTTAATTAGAAGGGGGTGTCCACATGCTTGCACTGAATCAGCTGGTCAGTGGGAGAGCGAGATAAAGGGCAGCCGGAGATGCTGATTCAAGAGAGAGAGAGAGACGCATGCAGAAAATATTCTAAATAACCAATGTCTTCAGCACGGTAGAAGGTATTTAATATCAGAAATGTATTTACAGAAATTAAAAATCAAATAAACATTCAAATAACAAATAACCATTCAGTTAACCAAAATAGGCAAACTTTGGTTTAATTTGTTACCACTATGTACAGTGTAGCTGGGACACCTCTATTTCTCTTCATTTGTGGATAATAAACCAAAACATATTGGTTAAAATTGCACATATTATGTTCTTTTTGAATCTACAAGTTAAATATTATAAAATTAATAACATTTATGTTGAATCTCACATTTAGAAGTAATTATTTATTGAAGAAAGCGATAAAAGAAAGTCTGTCAATGAGCTGCTCCCGGATTTGCTGTTAATTTTAAAAATGCGAAAGAGCGCAAATTTCTGCGTCTTAATGAAGCGTGTGCGGATCAAATGTGGGTAAATGATTCTCTGGACACCTGTCCAGCATGCTTCCTTGCCTGTGGTCGAGACAGCTGGGATATAGACTCCAGCACTAACCACAGAGCCTCTTGGCAGGGCCGTAACAAGGAATTCTGGGCCCCGTGATTATATATTGCTCTGGGCCCCATTACTTATTAAAATAATACAGTTTCAAATTTGTTGTGGGCCCCCCTGGACCTTTGGGCCCCTAGAATCATTACCACCTTTTCACCCCACTAGCTGCCTACAGGACAGGGTAAGTGGCAATGAAAATGTATGGATATATTCTAGTATTCTTTTCTCACCTGTTTATTGTAATATGTCCAATCCCATATACTGATATATTTTTTTCTACATTTAAGTAAATTATGTGCTGCACTCATGTCATCATTGTCTATCAACCTCTTCTGCAACGTTCTGGGAACTTTAGTTTATGGTTATAAAAATCAAAACCTAAAAATAACTATTAGAGAACATTCTGTATAAGTTATTTTTAGGTTGTCACAAAAACCTCCCTGTAATATTCTTGGAACTTTCTAGGAACGTTTATGGTTTTGAAAAATATAACCTAAAGAAAACATTCCTAGAATGTCGGCAATATATTTTATAAGCTAACATTACTATGTTAGCTCCATTTGGGACTGCGTCCCATGAGAATATCTGAATCACAGATGAAAATGGCTTATTGTCAACTACCGCTAATGATTACAAAATGCTTTAGCCATGGTTAACAGAGCTATATGTAAAAACTTTTGTTTAAAACATCCAAAATAGTAAAAATTATCAACAGAATGTGAAGAAATAACAGTTTTGGCATTATGTCAAAGACGTTTATGTATTGTGTTGCAGAGATATCTACTGAAGTTAGTGTACTCTTAATGAAAACTATTTATCAATCAAATACTTAACATGCACTAATCTCAAGGGAGAGGCTCACGTGTGCTCAATAACAGAGAATTCAGCTTAATATTAGCAAATCCATTCTCTAATAAGATCCGCACACCAAGCACGCTCAATGAGGAATGTACAGACACTTGTTGGTTTCCATCCAAAATGATTAGCATTTTTTAAACGCATTTCTAAAAATTCAACTTAAGAAAATAGGAATTGTTGCGCGTTTCCATCCTCTGCGTAACGCGTTATCATGAGGGAGCCGCCTGGTCATGATGGAGCAGTTGAATGACCTCTCCCTGCTTTAGGCACAGTTATATTTGCAAGATTGGAGCAAGTATCTCATTTTATTAAATGCATCCGCGAGAACACGTCATCGTTTTGTGAAGCGTTTACATCCAGAATTTCTTATGCACAATTTCAAAATGTGTATAAAAATGGATGGAAACCCAGCAAGTGAAACACATAGTAAAAAAAATTCAAAGCTATCTTATTTGCCACTTAAAATTAGGATGCATGCAACTTTTTTAAACTCAAAGTAATTGAGATAGATACATGCATTAAACATTTACTTGTTACACTGGACCAGTTAAAATGAACTAGTGAATTTAAAAATGTGCTTAAAAAATCTTAAAGGAAATGGTGACTATTTAATAGACCTGTACATGCTGATTGCAGCATACTGATTAAATTATAACCTAAAATGTTGATGTAGCCTATCATTAATTTTACCTATGAATTTTACTGCATTGGTCATTCTAAAGAACAGCTCGGCAACATGGCAGAAAGTTTGGGGGCAATAGCAGAATTTTAGGGTGTATTGACTTATTGAAACATTTGTAATGAGCATGTTTGTTTACATATTTTAAAATTAAAATTGTAGGTGCCATGAGCTATCATTTTTATTATTTATTCTGAATACCACACATGTCCCTATTTCCTCACAGATAACACTGTGTTCTTAGAAACCATGCCTGTCTGTTTTGATTTACTGATTTGATTTACTGTAGTTCATGCTCAGAAGTCTTATATATCACACACAGAGTGAGAGAGAAAAAAAAGAGAGAAGAGGGAGAGTAACAGATTTAGAGGAGGAGAATGGAGAAAATGAGGAGTCTGTGCAAGGGTGTTTATTTGTCAACTGTGAATCACTGCTCTTCACCAAATCTGGAACTTGTTTAATCATCATTAAATTTCCCATTTATTCATGGCCGATATATTTTTATAGTAAGCTAATTTCACAGGACACAAGCTTCTGGCAGAGGCTTAACTCAATGTCTGTATTAATCTTCCCTCTTATCGTAATTCCTTAAAAGAAGAAATTCTATCTTGTACTTCAAAATGCTCTCCATCCTTGAGTATTGATGGTATTATTTACCACGTGGAATTGACTAAATACAACATACAATATAAAGCTTTAATGTGAACATAACAGCAACCCTATCCTCTAAAAATTTATTTATAGCCAAATGTTCTATTTCCAGAAAGTCCATTGTCTTTGGCTTCCCTGCCGCCTCCATGTTTGATGTGTCTAATTGTCACAAATAAATCAGCAAAGCTTATTTGCCTTTTGTTGAGACCACTCCTGTCTGATTAATGACTGGTGAGTCGGTCCAGCTCATGAATAATGTCTGTTTGTATATGTTCTGTTTTGTGTGTGGGTGTGTATTAGAGGATGTGTTGTGTGGAGGTGTCTGGTGCCCTGCTCGTTGGGAACAGCTTTCATTCAGCTCTAGCAGGCAGTAGCTGTGGCCAGATGCCAGATGCAAACGTGACTGGAGTTAATGTACTAGTGTGATGCAGGCAGTGTACATTTCAACCCAGAGGGTCAGTGTCTCAGTGTGTATTAGCCTCTTTCTCTCTCTCTGCTTCTCTCTCTTTTATTTACTTTCTCTCCTTTAATTCAAGCTCTTTTTTCTTTGCTTTTTTAATGCTGAAAAAACATGAACTGTAATCAAAGGCAGAAGGCTATTAGTGGAGATCTGTTTAATAAAAGCAAACATCTGGGTTCCAGTAAGACAATTGCAATGGAAGTGAATGGTTCCTGGGCTCTGGGCGCTGCTCACAGCCTCAACCCATCACCCCCCACCCCGGTCCCGTTCTTCCCGAAGGTGCATGATGAGCTGACGTCATCGTGGAGAACACCCCTCTCCACCCGTCACAAAGCCACTCGCTCATTTGCTCTCGCTACCCTCAACGGCGGAGCGGCCCACGGGATAACGCCGATTCCCCAGGTGGATAGGGCTGTTGCGCTCCCTGAAACCCTGTGCTCCCCTCCAAGGCCTATAGGACAACATCCTCGCTGACCGCGAAAGCCTACAGCGCCGCCGGACATGCCGCTGCCGCCCTGCCTGCCTGGCATATCAATTGCAATGGAAGTGAATGGGCCCAATTTATAAAAGTTAAAATACTCACTGTTTCAAAAGTATAGCAACATGACATAAATATCATACTATAGTGTTGTAGTATGCATATGAATATCATATCAGTGCAATAAAATCAGTTACTAACCTTTTCTGTGTAAAGATATATCCAATTTTACAACTTTGTTTGCCTTGTTTGTTTGATGTAACAATGTAAACCATAAAGCCCTAAAGCAACTGTAAAAATTACAATTTATACTAAAATAATCAGCTCCAATAAAACACAAGTTTTAACAGGCGAATAAATTTAAGTGCTTTTAAAAATATATATGATTCACATTTCTGGCAGCAATGCTTTAAGCTGGGATGGGCCCACAAGAAAAGAAAATGGTCAAAATATTAATAGTCTTGACCAACACAAAATAGGTATTGTTTGAAAGCTTAGAACTGTACTTTTCAATGTATGTTGAACAAGTGTTTTTGCAGACAAATCAGAATTGTTCCATTTTGATAATTTATAAATAAATTTGCACTGTTCATATTATTGTAATTGGTAAAAACAGAAAATTTATCAAATAGCCATGTATTATATGTTGTTGGAAATCTCTCAAAAAGTAGAATACAACCATTCATTTTACTCCCAGACAAAATATTGTGAGAAATGTCCAAGTATATGTCTTTGACAATTATGTTGGTGTTGCTTATATGCCATGTTTTCACTTATAACTTAAATTAAACATAAAAATAAACTGAACATAAAAGATCACATTCCATTACTTAAGATTGAACTTTATTGTCATTGTGCAGAGTACAGGTACAGAGCCAATGAAATGCAGGTTTTTCACATATCCCAACTAAGCTGGGGTCAGAGCATAGGTTCAACCATAATACAGCACCTCTGGAGCAGATAGGGTCAAGGGCCTTGCACAAGGGCCCAACAGTGGTATCTTGACAGTGCTGGGGCTTGAACCCCCAACCTTCCAGTCAGTAACCCAGAGCCTTAACCGCTGAGCTACCACTAGCACAATGTTACATGTTACCACCAGGAGATGGTGCCAAGTAAATTGTACAAGCTCTATTTAGATTCATTGAATAAAATGGCACTCATTTTGTGAAATCTCATTATTAAATGTATGTCTGCATGCTATAAAAACCTTCAGTCATTGTTGTGCTTGCATGTGTAGTCAGTTCTTATGTACAATTCTTATGTTTTATTTGTTTGGAGAGGCTTTTGGAAACATGGAGACATTTTTGGATACTATGATGAATTATATTTGTAATTTGTAACTTTTGATTTATTTGTTGAATCAACACAAACATTTCTCAGATGCAGATGGTATGATTGGGAACAAAACAAAAGCAGATTTTTGAAATCAACTTATTTACACCCAGAGATATATAATTTAAAATCAGAAAAATAAATAATAATAAAACGTTAATTTATGGCTCAGATTTTTTTTTTTTTTTTTTTTTTTTCAGAAGTTTCTTAGGCTGAGAGTCTCAGAATGTATCATAATCTATATAATTAAAATGTTTTATTTTTTCTTCTTTACAATGATACCAAACATTTGACCCTCCTTGTTTTTGTTGTCGAGCCTTTAATTTCGGTATGCCACTGAAGCAAAAAATCTTTAAAAAAAACCTCAGAGCTTAAAGTCAAGTCAAGTGGTTTTTATTGTCATTCAACCATATACAGTCAGTACAGTACAAAGTGAAACAAGACAACATTCCTCCAGGACCATGGTGCTACATAAAACAACATAGGACAAAGACAGAACCACATGAGACTACACAGACTAAATAACATACCTATATAAAGTGCACGTGCAAACGTGTGCAAAAAGTACGGGACAGTACAATAAATTACTAACAATGAACAGGACAATAGACACAATAAGAGACAGTATAGTGCCGACCAGTACACAGTAGTGCAAAAAGATGACAGTTTCTAAAAATGCCAAATGTAAACATAACATACTATGAGATAGTGTTATATGGACATAGCAGTTATTGAGTTAGCAGCCAGGTATAAAGTGACAATGAATGCAACTATGGACATGTGAAAAAGTTGGATGGTGTACAGGTGTGTGTGTGTGTGTGTGTGTATGTGTGTATGTGTGTGTGTGTGTGTGTGTGTATGTGTGTGTCATTCCGGTCTCTGAGTATTGAGGAGTCTGATGGCTTGGGGGAAGAAGCTGTTACACAGTTTGCCGTGAAGGCCCGAATGCTACGGTACCTCTTGCCAGATGGCAGGAGGGTGAAGAGTTTGTGTGAGGGGTGTGTGGGGTCATCCACAATTCTGGATGCTTTGCAGATGCAGTGTTTTGTGTAAATGTTTTAACTCTCCAAAAATTGGTCCCATTCACTTCTATTATAAGTGCATCACTGTAACCTTGATTTTTGCTTTTTTTTTAAGAAAAGGAGGGACGAGTCAAAATATTATTATAATTTTTTATTTTTTTTTTTAATAGACATTATGACACAAATGTTGTTGATTGAGCTAAACTTGTATTGAACCCAGAATATTCCTTAAAAACTAGTGAATGTGTGTAAGGAACTAACAATGACCTAATTATAATTTTGTTTTTTTACAGAATTTATTAAACTTGGTTAAGGATAGTTTAGAATGCATTTGCTTATGCTAACATATACTGTACAACTTTTAATTTAAAATGTATTAGTACATGTAGAAGTGAACATTAACCAAGATTAGTAAATGCTGTAAGATTATTGTTCATTCTTAGTTCATGTTAACATTTGCATTAACAAATTTAAAACAATTACAACCTTAATGTAAAGTTTTGAATGCTCATATATGGTAGCTGACATTAAATACTTTTGGGAAGTTCCTGCAATAACATGCTATACTCCATCTAAACCTTTTTAAACTGAATTTTATTTTTTGTTTTCATGATGATGTATGCAGCTTTCATGGCCTGATTGAACATGAACTGAGAGACTGGATAAAATATTTGCATGTGAAATTTTCATTAGTCACAACACAGATTAAAATTAAGACAAAAAAAATAGCGACCAGTCATCTTATATTTTCCAAGAACTTTTCATAGAAATTCTTGATGTTGATAAAAAGAAAAATCAATTGACATGTTATGCAACAACTGCCCATATACTAATGAGCAAGATACAGTAAATGAGTGTTGGTGTGTGCAAATTGGGGCATAGATATTGATTTATTTCTCTCTATTCATTGACACGTGTTGGCTTGCGGTATGAAGACAGTCTCTGAGAAGGGATGTCTGCACCTGCTTTGAGGTTTGAGACATAGATTGACTGATGTGTGCATGGAGGGCAGACATCTCCTGACAGACCAAGTTAACTCCTGCAGCTTCTGCAAGTTCTCGTAAAAAATAAAGGAGACTGGATTTTCTTTAAATATACTTAGAATGAATCCTTCAATATCCTTAACAATCGTCTAGGTTACATATGTAACCTCTGTTCCCTGATGGAGGGAACGAGACGTTGTGTTGAAGAAGCAACACTGGGGGTCTCTCTTGAGCACCGAATATGCCTCTGATCTATGAAAAAAGACCAATGAGAAGTTGGTAGACAGTATTTGCATACCCCGCCCATACGGGTATAAAAACGGGGAAATATGTCGAGTTCCTTCAAGATTTTTCTGAGGAGCTGGAAATGGTCCGGCCACTACAGTGGCTCGGGTCAGCAACATGGCCGGGAGGACACAACGTCTCGTTCCCTCCATCAGGGAACGGAGGTTACATATGTAACCTAGACGTTCCCCATCTGTCGCTCACTTTGACGTTGCGTCGAAGAAGAGACACTAGGGGTCCAATTTAAATCATGCTATGCGCTGAGCCGTGTACGTTTTCTGCTGACACAGGAGCTGGCAGGTTTTACCAGAGCGGGCAGTGGGAGTTCTCTCGGGAGGCAAACAGGTCTACCTGGACCTTGCTGAACCGTTCCCAAATCAGCAGGACCGACTGGGGGTGAAGCCTCCACTCTCCGCTGGGCAAGCATTGTCGTGACAGCGCGTTCCCTACCACATTGAGGTAGCCAGGGATGTGCCGACTTGAATCGCTGTTGGCTCCAAAGGAGGAGACGACGGGCGAGTCGTGACATGTGGTGGGAGCGTACTCCGTCTTGGTGATTTATGTATGCTACCACGGTGGTGCTGTATGACCTGACTAGGACATGTTTGTCCCGAGCTAACGGGAGGAACTTCTGCAGGGCAAAGAAAACAGCCAGCAACTCTAGGCAATTTATATGCCAGGCGTGCAGGGCGGCAGCGGCATGTCCGGTGGCGCTGTAGGCTTTCACTGTCAGCGAGGATGTTGTCCTACAGGCCTTGGAGGGGAGCACAGGGTTTCAGGGAGCGCAACAGCCCTATCCACCTGGGGAATCGGCGTTATCCCGTGGGCCGCTCCGCCATCGTGGGTAGCGAGAGCGAATGAGCGAGTGGCTTTGTGAAGGGTGGAGAGGGGTGTTCTCCACGATGACGTCAGCTCATCATGCACCTTCGGGAAGAACGGGACCGGGGTGGGGGGTGATGGGTCGAGGCTGTGAGCAGCGCCCAGAGCCCAGGAACCATTCACTTCCATTGCAATTGTCTTACTGGAACCCAGATGTTTGCTTTTATTCAACAGGTCTCCACTAATAGCCTTCTGCCAGGAACCAGTCATTCAATCTCGATGGCTGTCGGGAGGACTCCGCGCTCTCCGATGCAGCAGCGAGCTCATCCACCTCGAGCTCTAGAGGATAAGCAGGCTGGCTGTGAGGTGAGCCACTGTTGCTTCGAGCACAGACGGGAGTCAATGAGCATGCTGGGGGGGGGCGGGTGGTCCAAGGGGGCATTCCCGGCAGAGCTGCACCTGCTGCCATCCCCAAATCGCCTCCATCACCAGCCGCATCGTCCTCAATCCCGTGGGAAGAAGGAGCAATGCGGGGGGTGGCTGGAGTGGCGTGCTTTCTATTGAATTGCTGAAATGCTGCCTCGGTGTGATTGCTGCCCAGACACACGGTGTGTGACTTGCAGCTCGCTGCAATACAACCAACGGCTCCGAACAAAATTTCTTAATGAACTTGACAATTTCCCCGCTTTTATACCCATATGGCCGGGGGTGGGGTATGCAAATACTGTCTGCCAACTTCTCATTGGCCTTTTTTCATATTCGGCATATTCGGCGCTCAAGAGAGACCCCTAGTGTCGCTTCTTCGACACAACGTCGAAGTGAGCGGCAGACGGGGAACTAAGATTAACTCTTTAAAAGAAATTTGATGATAATACAAAGTCATAGCTGCATTGCTGCAGACACTTTTTAGAATAGATTAGTGCTTTGGATAAAAGTGGCTATTATAAGCAATACACAAAATATTTTAACTACTTACAAATGTAGACCTAACATGACTAACGAACAACACAGGAATACCTTGCGTATCCTACAATGTTCTTCTGTCCCCGCTGGTGTAGTTAGATTTAAATACAGCCTCCCTAGTTTTAAAATTAAAGTATGTATCAAGTTCAAAACCTAAATACTTTTAACTGCTCAGTGATATCTAAATGAGGCTTCTCTAAACGACTGTCATTTCACAGCATCTACTGTAAAATTATATGAAATTAAAGTACTAAAAAAAGGCTGTCTCTTTTCATAAGGGAATGGATACTCACGTTGCCAAGCAACTAATTGAGAGTGTGATCTACAGAGGTGCAGTTAAGTTTATACACTAACTTCAGATGAGGCCGTTTTAGCATATGCAGGACTATGTAACAGCAGATAATATGCAGCGATGCTTGTACACTTCTGTAGAGTAGTATAGGCAACACTTTATACAGTATTAATGAATGTAATAACACACATTACAGAACATTCAAATAGTTAAAGTTTGATTAATATATATATATATATATATATATATATATATATATATATATATATATATTAATCAAACTTTAACTATGTTCGGTAATGTTAGTTATTACATCGTGCTGCAGAATTTACCTTGGTCTTGCTATATATATACACCTTATTTCCCTGTCAACTTTCTGCTCTCTGCTGGTTGTGTAACATTTGTGGAGGTATGTCAGACAGCGTGGAGGACTGTCCTATCAGCACCTGATCTCTCATTCATTCTACCTGTGCTACAGTATGTAATTAAACAATGGCAAAATGCAATGTACGGTAAAATTATATGCGTTCAAAACCAATGTGTTTATGAATATCATGATTAATGATAATAATTTGATGACATATATTGCTAGCCTGTAATATAATGCAGCATAATGTAGTATTTTTGTATTGCTAAAATAGGTGGAAGTGGCTGAAACCGGAAGTGGAACACGTTCAAGGCTGATAATGGTGGTGCCCTAGTTTTGCTGAAAAATAAGGTGGATACTGTATATATACAGTATCTCACAAAAGTGAGTACACCCCTCACATTTTTGTAAATATTTGATTATATATTTTCATGCGACAACACTGAAGAAATGACACTTTGCTACAATGTAAAGTAGTGAGTGTACAGCTTATATAACAGTGTAAATGTGCTGTCCCCTCAAAATAACTCAACACGCAGCCATTAATGTCTAAACTGCTGGCAACAAAAGAGAGTACACCCCTAAGTGAAAATGTCCAAATACTGTATACACACACACACACACACACACACACACACACACACAGTACTGTGCAAAATTCTCAGGCACATAAAATGTTTCACAAAAACATTTGTCTTAAGATGGTTATTTATATCTTCAGCTTTTGTTTGTCAATAATAAATATACATTTTAGACTACCAAACATTACATTTGCAAATTAAAAAGATTAGAATAGAAGAACAGGGAGCCCTGCAACAGATGCCATTGCCCCCACAGAGCACCCCACTGAACATCGAGTCAGTCTGGGATTACCTGAAGAGATAGAAGCACTGGACTTTGGTATAAAGTAAAGGTTGAATAAAAAAAAAACTTGTGTATACAACCTTATCATTCATTTAAAAAAATAAAATAAATGTAAAACATATTTATCATGAATCTTGAAGTTTTCTTAGGGTTACTCCATTTCAAATGTCAAATTATCTGATATTTAATAAACA
The DNA here is from genome assembly GCA_032164185.1 of Moxostoma hubbsi. Lineage (NCBI taxonomy): Eukaryota > Metazoa > Chordata > Actinopteri > Cypriniformes > Catostomidae > Moxostoma > Moxostoma hubbsi. The sequence continues at coordinate 20,055,897 of JAVLUX010000009.1, forward strand.
TATAAGGGTGTAGAGTGGAGGAGAGTGGGGCCGGGCTGGAACAATGCACACCCTGTCCCCAATCACGTGGCCGGTGACGACAGTTCGAGAGAGAGAGAGAATTACAGGCAGCTGCCTTGTATGTGGTTATGTTTGTGTGTTTTTGGTTAAGTTGATCATTAAAATATTATTTATATTCACTTTACTTTAACCCCCTTACAAATGGTGTCAGTAATGAGGGTCTTGTTTGTTTGTTTGTTTGTTTGTTTGTAAGTTTTATCTTTATGTCATCTTGAACTTGGACACTGACACCTAGCGGCATGGATGCAGCATCATTTAAAATCAATAGTTTTCCGTTTCAGATTTCATTGTAGACATGTAGTGTTCACAGTCAGCCATGATTACTTTAATCAATGAGTGAAAATGTCAAATAACAGGAGGGTTACTGAGATTAAGCTAGTAGTATTTGACTGGTCATGTGATTCTATCATGGCAGCCCCCATGTGTGGACCCTCTCCATGTAGAATAAAACAGCTTTTATAAGGTTACTGATATGACTGGATTCTTCAATTTCATGTGAATGGTCATGATTTCTTACAGATATTGCAAAATTACAAAACAGTTAAACTTTCTTAATGAGGAAAAAAATGGGAAATTTAAAGGAGTGCACCTTTAAAGCAAAATTTTCAATGCTAACATTTAAAAGAAATTATATTAAATATATTGTTTCCAAACTACTTATTCCAAAATATATTTTTCAAGATTCAGCTTTTAAGGAGTATTTATTTATTTATTGTCTCTGTTACAACACGTAGACATTTTTTACCTAAACACTAGAATAGTTTAGACTTATGTAGAACTAGACTCATCATAGCTATTTGTTTTGTGTTAATTTAATTATTATTATATTTCTGAATAACTAAATGGATCCAGAAAAAAATAAAATAAAAATAATTATAATATATATATTACATGAAATGGGATGTGTGAGCATCATCTAATGGACATCTAGGCTGTTTTTATATTTAATCTTTTACAATGCCAAGATTTAAAACCTTTTGTCTCTAATTTAGTCTCCTTTAGTTTAAGATTGGGTAATTAGTCTGACCCTTGGCAGAAATTTTGTTAATGATGTAATATCCGCTGAGAGAGCGAGCACAGATCTCTCAGCGTGAGCTCAAACTTTCTGGCCAGAGTCGCTGCGCACGGAATGGCGATGACAGCGCGCTCTTTTGTCGAGGGACTGAACAGAAGTTCATTCTGAAACATGAGAAAATTAATCTGATTGCAATAAACAGAGACGGAGGAGGGAGACTCGAGGCAGAATGCGGGCGCTGTTCGTGGTGCTGAAACCGCTGTGTTTCCTCGCGCTGCTCGGCTATAGCCCATCCACGGTGAGTGCTGCACTGTCTGTCTTTACTTACTGAAAAAACTTGAAATATTTGAATCCAACTCGAGTGACTGAATATGGTATAAATATGAAAAACTGCATTTATGTACATATTAGTGACATATTGGGGTGTGAGTGTCCTTGTATGACGTCCTGTTATTGGAATATTCGTTCTTTAAAAAATATGACTGACATAGTATTTTGTCAACATCAAAAGCGAGCAAAGGGAATGGAAATGTACAGTAATAAAACTATAGTTCAGTTACAAAAACGAGGGTAGATGTGGAAGAAAATAATTCTGGGAAACTATCACTAATATAAGTCACATTTTCCATTTTCTGCAACTTTTTTTTGGTTTTCTTCTGGTAGTAGATAATATAATGAGGTAATCTGTTCTATCATAGTGAATAGGTTGCAGAATGGGCTAATGTAGACTACATTATGACATTCAGCATGCAGTATTATTTTCTGTTGTGTCAAAGGTTGTAAATATGTCCTGTGTCTGTGTATTAAACATTGGTTGTGTATAAACTGTAGGTTTTGTTTTGGTATTTTGATTTTGGCTGTATTCTTAGCTTTTGGTTTTGATTTGTGAGAAAGTGATGAAGACGAAATCCCTTATCCAGTCCTAATAAACACAGTTGCAGATCTTATTTGAGGAGCAGGATCCCTATGCTCATTTCTCATAATGGTGGTGAAATAGCACAAAGAGCCCATCCAACTTGGATATGTTACAATTTGCTGAAATTGCAGTTAGTTGTTAGTTGCAGCAGCATCAGTATGTGTGTTAGAGTGTGTGAAAAGGTCTCTTTTACAGCCTGACTGTAAAAGGCTAGTCCCCAGAGTCGGTCTTTAATAACCCGCTGAGAGAGTGAGTAAAAAATGAATCTGGATGTTTACAAAGCTCTTTTATTATTGCATACAATCAAGGGAAATTTCAAGAGATAAATGCTGAGAGAGGCTTTTTTATGGTGTTTGCAAAGAGGTGTGTCTTCCATAAAACAATTTGAAAAACTATTTTTGGTCTGCCTTGTTTTAGAAGTGTGCAGAGGCATGGATATATCACCCTCTATTGAAGTGTCATTTGATTTCAGTACTGATAAATACATGTTTGAATTATAGTATCTTATAGGGTCAGGGAAAGACATTAGATACAGATATTTAGAATGTTTATTTGGAAATATAACAGATGGAGGCCATGCTTATAGAATCAAATGGCTTAGATGCAAGCCATTCATTTTAACAAGAATATTGTTTCTGTGGTGAAAGTTTACCAAATGCTCTCTTCTGTCATTGTGAAAAAATCTGTAATAGGTTATGCAATGGACAATAAATAAAGAATAATAAATTCTTTCAGTGGCTATCGAAGTGCTGACAGTGCGTAATAAAAAAATGTTGCTTGTGTGTAAGGCCATTTTAGTTCTCACTAAATATTCACAGTTCAGTTTTGGACATTGAACAAATGCTTGAGGCACGAAAGTCTTATTATGTCAAATTATGACCAAGTTTGTCATTAAAATTCATTGCATAAGAAATAAGAATGTCATTTAGAATTTTATTTTGTTTGTAAACAAAACAGCTGAGATACATCATGCATGTGTGTGTGTGTGTGTGTGTGTGTGTGTGTGTGTGTGTATGTGTGTGTGTGCAGACCATTGGGCCAAAGGAAGGTTGGCAGGTGTACAGTTCAGCACAGGATGCGGATGGTCGCTGCATCTGTACAGTGGTGGCACCAGAACAAAATTTGTGCTCCAGAGACGCCAGGAGCAAGCAGCTCCGGCAGTTACTCGAGAAGGTGTGTAACCACCATGCTCACACACACATATACATACACACACACACACACACACACACACACACACACACACAGTGAATGCACACACAATGTGAAAGCCGCTTTATATTGAGATCTTGTAGTTTGGATAACAAAAGCTCTCACTGCAGTGAAAGTCTGTCTCAAAGCATTATGCTAGACTGCTCTCCATTGTCATCTGTTAAGAATGCCACAGGCTTCTCCGCAGCTGACTGTGGAGGAGCATAATGATGTTAATGTAAAAAGGCCTGAAGGTCTGATTCTTCGGACTCCGTTTGTTCTTGTGCCTTTTAATGTGCTTGCAAGGCAGCGCTATATTGATATTCCTCTAACATTGTGTTTAGAGGATTGTTTAAACCAAAAATGAATTGCACACCCAAAAATGGAAATTCTGTCATTATTTACATACCCTCATGTCGTTCCAGACCCATTTGACTTTCTTTCATCTGTGGAACACCAAAGTATTTATATTAAACTCCTTGGACCCCAGAGTGACTGCTGTGTCCTTTTTCCAATCCACATTTTGATTTGTAACTAGTAGCACCTTTTTTCCTAAAAATGTATGTCCATGAATGTGTACAGTGGGACCAAGTTGTGACATTTACTATCAACTACTATCAAGCTATAAAATCAGATTTTTAAATCAAATTGTTTATTTTGTTTCCAGGAGTGTTGGTTTTTCATGTTTTTGAGACGTTATAGACATTACATCATGTTATAGATATTAGTATCATATTTACTGTGTATATTCACTTTGAGAATCAATAGGTTCATCCAAAAGCTGAAAAATTTTGCTTTCAGAGGCTGAATACATTGTTAGGATGAAAATTAGGTGCATTTTGAACTGTTCTGAGACCAGTGCAGACAGACAGCATACTGGAGGTCAAGTCACTTACTAAATAGGAAGCAAGAGGAAATCCTATAATTTTCTATGCAGCTAAGTATTTTTATACAGCTAAGTCAGACCAAAAGTTCAGTTTCAGACAGCAGATGATGTTTGGACCACTCAACATGATTGGCAGACATGGGACAATGGGAATCAGAACATAGATTCAGAATTTCTACTGCCAAATTTTATTTTAACATGGCTGCCATTGATTGGATGATGCTGTCCATTACTTTGAATCAGAATTATTTATGGTAATTTCTGTAATGTCTGCAACATCTCAAAAACATGAATAACCAAAACTCCTGGAAACACAATAAACAATTTGATGAAAAAAAATCTGACTGTCTATATCTTAGTCCCACTGTAATAAATTATTTTGTGTTCTGCAGAAGAAACAAAGTCATATGGACTTGGTGACACAAGGGTAAGTAAATATATATGTGTGTGTGTGTGTGTGTGTGTGTGTGTGTGTGTGTTTATTCAGGTTGTCTTTGTTTAATTTTACATCTCTTTTTAAGATCTAAAACAATTTAGCATGAAAAATACACAAAAATATAACTAATCTGTAAGGGGCAAATACTTTTTCATCGCACTGTATTTCACCATGTGTTGATTTTCTTACACAGCTGATATAAAACATAACGCACACTGAATGTCTTGCCAAAATCAATGGTAGCTCTAAAACTGCAATTCATTTACACATAACTTAACCTCCTAAAACTATAACACAATTCTTTTCCTGCCTTGCAAGCACTGATATTATTTATCTCAAGTAATGCAAATCTAGTCTTCTCTGTTACTGTAAGAGGCCTGTAAAATTGAGTGATAGTTATTGGCCCATGAAATCTCTGTACCCTTTTTGTTATGTGGATGGTAGTGAATTGTGGAAGGATGTGGTCAAGTTAAATTACACATAGGAAGATTGAAGACTTGTAAGGTTTGACAGTTTGTGGTATGTCTATGAGATCTATCTGTCATTGCCTTGCAATGTTAACTGGAATTATGGAAATTTAGAAATCCTCAGAGACATACTGTCAAGGCTGATTTACACCAGTTAGAAAAATTATTTAAATATATCACATCTCCCTTTTGGAGTTCAAAGAATGATTAAAGGAACCTAACTTAATTCTTACTCTCTTAAGATTCAGAACATGTCACAATCAATAGAAGTTCTGAACCTGCGCACCCAAAGGGACTTCCAGTATGTCATGAAAATGGAGAGCCAGATGAAAGGACTCCGATCAAAGTTCAGACAAATCGAGTCAAACCGAAGAACATTATTGACTAAAAACTTTCAGGTGAGCTACCATTAGATTCATGCCTCTGAGAAAATCAATGGCCCTTTCTCAAGTGGAAAAAATGGCTAAAAAAAGGCTGCATTTGTGCCATTACTCAGCAAGGATCAAATGCAGCTTAATAACTTCTCATCTTTACCCTTCTCAGACTTTGAAAATGTCATGTGTAGTTCAACATTCCAGGAAATCTTGCATACCTGTAAAGGTCACGTTCCATTTTAAGGGAGTCAAATAATTCCAAAACCTCCCTTAATCTATATATACCAGTCAAGCTGTGCTATGCACTTGCATCTATTTTGTTAATGCAAGTAAATTTCCATTAATGACATTTCTACTTAAATGTCTTCCTGTTTTCACAGGAGCTGAAGGGGAAGATGGATGAACTACAGCCACTGATTCCAGTGCTAGAGCAGTATAAGACTGATGCCACACTCATTTCCCAGTTCAAAGAGGAGATCAGGAACCTATCTCTAGTGCTGACTGCTATCCAGGAGGAGATAGGAGCATTTGACTATGAAGAACTGCAGCAGAGAGTTCTTGGCTTAGAGGGAAGACTGATGAACTGTATGAACAAACTGAGTGAGTTTCAAAATTTCTCAACAACATAAAACATAACATGACTTTAACAATGAGGTATGATAATGTATATTTAAACTGAGAAGTCTGGGCTAAAAATGCTCTAAGATGTGTTGACACGATTATGCAAATTAATAGTTCACATCAAATATTTTTGGGCAGCTGACCTGCCCTGCATGTGTCATGCTATACACCATCTAAATTAAATCCTGCAATTTTTTACACTCAAATTTAAAAGCTCACCATTCACACATATTGTGGACAAATTATAAAAAATTGGTCCAATTTTTCAGAAAACCCCCCAAATAATAAAAAGACTCCAATTATTCATAAATAATATAAAGTATATGTTTACAATTTTATGATAAGCAGAAAGTTTTTTTTTTTTTGTCCTAATTTTGTAGACATGTAATTCTGGTTCCGTTTGCTCTATCTACCACAAAAAGTCATACTTCATTCCACTAGATGGCAGCAAGTACTAGGAAAAATATATATTTCCTGATGATTTGTTTGACATACTTGTCCTGCTGGAACACATATTTAGTTCTGACATCAAAGATATAACATTGGATTATTCACCTAAGCAAGCTCAGAGACAAATAAAAAAATGGCAATTTTTTTTGAAAACTGCCTATGATAAAAGCAGGTAAAGTTTTGTCTACTTTGAACTTACAGCAGCAGTGATCTGTGCATAAAAGACACGTTTGTATTCGATGTCTTACAGAAATAATAAATGTCAGCGGACATTAATGTTTAAGTGTAAATTTAGTTTGCAATACTGCGCCCCCCTTATGACCCTCCAGTGGATCCATCGAGTTAAAGGGTTTAATTCAGACAACATGGAATATTTGTCTTTTTACAAATTGTTCTGTCACACCGCAGGACCATTTAAAAGTAGTGTAGGCCAAAAAGTAATAAAAAATTGTGAAACACACTTTCCCTTATACATTCATATTAAAAAAAATTAAACGCATTATACGTCAACAACCCAATTATGAAAGAATTTGCTTTTTGTGACATTATTTATAATTCTCCATTCTGTCAGCCTGTGGTAAGCTGATGAAAATCACAGGGCCCATCACCGTAAAGACATCAGGAACAAGGTTTGGAGCGTGGATGGCAGACCCTTTGGCTTCACCTAAGAACACCAAGGTAAGAAATGGATATGCACGTAATGCCACATATAGATCATGTATTTGAGGTACCATTCATGATACAAATGCAAAAACAAAAACAAAGAAAGTTATTCATTACATTTGTGATGATCTGATGAAGGTTTGGTACATGGACAGCTATTCAAACAACAAGATCGTCCGTGAGTACAAATCGATAAGTGACTTTGTTGCTGGGGTTGAGTCAAGAACATACAATCTTCCGTTCCACTGGGCGGGCACTAACCATGTGGTTTACAATGGCTCACTATACTACAACAAGTACCAGAGTAACATTATCGTCAGATACAGCTTTGAAAGTGGCCGGATCACGACACAACGAGCACTTGAGTCTGCTGGATTCCACAATGTCTACCCCTACACCTGGGGTGGATTTTCCGACATTGACCTGATGGCTGATGAGCTTGGCTTTTGGGCTATATATGCCACCAATCAGAACGCAGGGAACATAGTGATCAGTCAGCTAGATCCTGTGACCATCCAGGTCCTGAACTCTTGGAACACGGAATACTCCAAACGGAATGCAGGTGAGTCCTTCATGATCTGCGGAACTCTATACATCACCAACTCCCATCTGACAGGGGCTAAGGTATACTACTCTTATTCCACCAAAACTTCTACCTATGAGTATATTGACATCCCCATCCATAACCAGTACTTTCATATGTCCATGCTGGATTACAACGCCAGGGATCGTGCACTTTATGGCTGGAACAATGGCCACCAGGTATTGTTCAACGTGACGTTGTTCCACATTATTAAAACTGAAGATGAGTCCTGAGGGATGTATGCAAAGTGAGAGTAGCACTTTCTGGAGAGCTTTGCTGATACTATTCTGTAATTACTGTGGTCCTGCTGTGAAATAATGTGTTTTGTATATTTCAACCTAAAGATGAGTATTATGTGATTAGTTTGAGATTACAGTTCAACTGACTTTTCTTGAATGTGCAGCATTTCTCCCTACTGTTTGTGAATGTTTGCGAGTAATTCAAAGTCAGACTCATGACAAGGACAATACTGAACTTTTTATGCTCCATTTAAATTTTGTGTGTACAATTTGGGAAAAGGATGTAGATCTGTAATACTTTTTTTCAACAAAGAATGTAACAATGTAAGTTATTGCTTGGAAAAAGAGAAACATTAAACAAAAAAAATCTATATATTATTAGGGATGTGTATTGTTGATCCATCAGGCTGCATCTTTTAGTTTTAGCTAGAATTTTTCAAGAAACGTATGACATATTTTTTTATGCTTTTTATGACTTTTATCTAAAGCTTTCAAATTAGTTCACGCTGAAAACATTGCACAGTGTCAAGTGTAGTAATTAAAATAATAACTGTTACATCAAGTGTTCAAGGTTTGGAGTTATTGCCTGTAGCTATATCAACCAGCAGTGATGATGATTCAAAATAAACACATTCATACAAAGCATAACACTGTAATTTTCTCAAAACATTTGATTCAGTCATTTCTTTGTATTGTTTTCCCTAAACTCTTTCATGTATATGAATTTGTATCCTGTGTTTCACATTACATCTGCTGATACAGAAACATCCCAAATGACACTGAGGGTCATTCAGATCCTCCCTGTGCCCTATTCCCTTCAAAGACTTTACTGTATCTAAGTACTGTTAGGGTTAGGTTTGGAGTTTCTTTCTAATAATGGAGTAACCCAGCCCCCTTCTGGAATAACCCCGCCCTATTTTGGAGATTCTCCCCCCATTTGGAGATCTCTGGCCTGCAGCTATATACTTGGTCTCGAGATGCAATGTAAAACCAGAGACTAGTTAGCAGAGACGTGTCACTTCTTTAAAAATGAATGGGAGAAACTTAACACCCAAGGTCAACGGATGTAAAAGAGCCAATCCCCTTTTACATACAGACAGAGCCTATCATACAACCCAAGAACACACATGTGCATTAGCTATAAAAGCTGGGAAAATTTTGTATATTAGCATAATCTGAGGTAAATAAGCAAAATATATAAAACAGTGTTGTCAGATTTGACTGCTGATTTTAAAAATGTTCTTAGATCGTAATCTTGACCAACCATTTTGGAGGATTCATTCTTTCCCATTCAAGTAGATAGGAGCTGCACTTTCATGACTGGAAATACCTTCCTGGGAACATTCTAAAGATGGCTGCCAGTGGACTGACTTGCTAGAAAGACTTTGGTAAAACGAACAGAAAGGAGCGATCCAGACGGAGAACAACAATTTAAGTGTTATTTGGTGTAAAAATTAATTTCACACCCAACTTTTGCAGTTGGCTGTCATAACAACTGCACAAGTGTAGTTAATGATATCAACATAACTAACCTCCCAAGTTCTTGACCAGTCAAATAGCTTTCAGTTTCAGAGTAGAAAGTAGGCTATGACCCAAGATGTGCTGATCTGAAAATTTTAAGCAAATAAAAAAGTAATTGTCTGTCAGTCAGTCGGTCACTTTTATTTATAAAGCACATTTAAAAACATCAACTGCTGACCAAAGTGTTGTACAACGACATTGATTAAACCAGACATTTAATGACAACATCATTTACACATAAAAACAAAGACGAATACAGAGAAATTATACGTTTTTAGAAGTGATTTAAAAGCATAATTTGTAGGACAGGTTCTAATATGGTCCGGCAGTCTGTTCCAGGGGTGTGTGGGCCAGAACCAAAAGTATTTGATTACCCTTACATTTTAATCGGGACCTGGGGACAGACAACAGCATACAGTTTGAAGACCTTAAAGCAGTAGCGGATTAGGCGACATGGGCAGCCTATGTCGGATTTCGGAGATCGGATTTGTAGTGAGGTGGTAAACCATGATGTCTCTTATAAACAAATAATAAGGCCTTAAACTGGATTCTATAATTAGTTGAGATGGGAGGCCACCACAGGAGAAATACTGTCCCTATACCTGGTTCCAGTCAGGAGCCTAGCCACAGCATTCTGCACCAGCTGACAGCGAGACAATGAACACTGAGTGATTGCAGTATATAATATGTTGGAATAATCAAGACTGGATGAAATGAAAGCATGAACAACAGTTTCTGAAATTCTTAAATCTTATCTGAATTTATTTTCACCAGTTTGCACCCATCAGTAATTCTTATCTATTAATCAATTAAAAATACAGCAATAGAGCCCTAATTCAATGTTCATTTATTTCAAGTGATAACATTTTCACTATACTTTTGCTCTTTTCAACATAAAAAGACGACATGTAGTATTAACTTGGAAAGGAAGCCACAGCTTAATCTCTTTTACAATTTCACTCACATATTGAAAGGTAAAATTTGACTTGGCCCCCCACTAGCCCATTCAGTTCTTTTCACACATCACATTAACGATGTCTCTGTGACAGACATTATAATCACTAACTCATTATGGAAAAAATGAATGAGGGTCTCCTTGTAATTTGTCATCTGTGACCTGCCGCTGGTTAGCCTGATGCTCTGGTGTGTCTTACTGTTGAATACAATGCCCATACCTGCCCGTTTGACAGACAGTACATGGGCAGATGAATCAGGCAGACTGTCAACCCATTTCAAAGCTAGGGCAGGTGCTGACTGAGACATGCCAAGCAAAGCATATGAGGCCAGCACGAAAATTAACTTTCTCAGCAGGCAGCCAAAGATGCAGGCTTGAAAGAACAGTATAAAAGGAAGATAAGGGAGAGGGGAGCAAAAAAGACAGAGAATAAAAGTTAGTCAAAGGACTTTACTCTTTATGACCCAGCAGCATCTCAACTTGACTCAGCTCTTAGATTGAGTGTCAGAGTGAATGGGTTTAAATAAATTAGGAAGGGTGAAAAGAGAATGACATCAGGTCACATTGCTCAAAATGTGGATTTCTTAGTGTTGATCATCATGCTAACATTATCGAGGGAATATTTTAATTAGTCTTTTAAATGAATTGCTATAATTTAGCTTTCCATGTGCATCCAACTGTCTATAAACTATATAGCAATACATCATTCCCAAAAAGCATTTGGACTCTTAAGTCTCCCTTAAAAATATAGGAATGTCATTGCATTAGGAAACAAAATATCAAACCAAGTTGCATATGATTTAAAGAAAGATGGCTCAAGCACATTTTCAAAGAAAACAGTTTGGTAAATGCTAAACTAAATATGAACTGTTCAAAATGAAGATAAATGTATTTAGTTGTCAAATTTAGCAGAAAATGCCTGTATAGCTAATGTGATGAACTATATTAGTGATTTCTCTGCTAGGGCTGACTTCATTAAAAAGCACTTTGACAAGGTTAAAAAAAAGTCATTACAATAATGGCTCAGAAGGAATTTAGTTCTGAGAAAAGAGTTTCTAACATTAAAAGGATAGTTCACCCAAAAATGTCAATTCTCTCATCATGGTCTCACCCTAATGCCATAACAAATGTACCTGACTTTTCTTATGCTGAACAAAAATAAATATATTTAGAAGAATATTTCAGTTCTGTTCAAAACTTTGAAATTCCAAAAAAGCATCTAAAATCAGCAGGGAATATAACCGAAACTGTGTGCTCACACAAAGACAGACAATGTAACACAAGACAGACATGGGACGATGATGCCAAAACCTAGACTGACAGAGTGACACACCAGTGGTTAAATCGATATCTAGAGAAGCTATATGATAAGTGTGGGTGAGAGACAGATCAATATTTAAGTCATTTTTACTATAAATCTCCACTTTCACATGCTTCCTCTTTTGTTTTGACGATTCAATTCTTCGTGCATTTTGTCACCTACTGGGCATGGAGGAGAATTAATAGTGAAAAAGGGCTTACATATTGATCTGTTTCTCACCCACACTGATCATATTTCTTCTGATGAGATGGATTAAACCACTGTCATATGAATTAATTTTATGCTGCATTTATGTGCTTTTTGGACCTTCAACTTTCTGGCCACCATTCACTTGCATTTAATGGACATATAGAGCTGAAATATTCTTCTAAAAATATTTGTTTGTGTTCTGCAGAATAAAGAAAGTCATACACATCTGTGATGGTATGAGGGTGAGATTATGATAAGATCATTTTTATTTTTTGGGTGAACTATTCCTTTAAGTGTTTGCAGATGCCAGGCTCAATATTTTGTCAACTAATGCAATGACATGAATACATTTTTAAGTATCCAAATACTTTTTGGGGCCACTGTACTGTATATCCATTAAAATATAAAGAGATGTATGTATTATATGTATATTTAATAACATACAGTATGAGTATGATGTACATGCTATTACCACACTGGTTGTAAATAGTTGTTGTGGATGATTTACTGTCAAATGAAACTGTTAATGTCCAAAAATAGTGCAACTAAGGCTTTGCTGTCTCTTTGTAAATGCTTTCAAGATTTAAGATTCCAAATACTAGCTGACTCAATAGAACAATTCCCTTTTGGCTAAATCATTTTCAGCATATCTGAAAATGCTCTTCCCTTTGACCATGGAAATGAAGGTCAGTTGAAAGAAATGCAAATTAAATCTTACATATCAAGGCTTCAGAACAATCTGCATTTTATGTGTACACATTAATGACAATCACCCCAGACAGACCCTCTCAGATTGATTCCGATATCAAAGTAAACACTTCCACATTTACCTATAATCATCCTGGAGATTAATTCATTTTACTTTTCATTCTTTAATTTATTTATTTATATACTGTCTTGTTTATATATATATATATATATATATATATATATATATATACATATAGGTGGTCAATTCTGAGTTTAACAGGTTTGCCTTAAATTTTGGCATGTCCTTGCATGGGATCACAATGCTGTCATTAGAAAATGTAATCAATGTCATCATTATATATGCCAAGAGACTTTCATCCCCTTTAAAAAGAATCTGCATTGTTGTAATTATCATCAGATTGGAGTTAGGAAAGAAGAAAAAAACGTTTGCTGATCTGGAATCAGGCTGCTTGTGATATGCTATGTAGCCAATATGATAATATTAATAATTGCTAAACTGATTTTAGATAAGCACTCTGAGCCCTTGTCTGTTTAAAGCACCAATTCTGCTATAAGAGTAAACATACTGTGATGAGCTGTTCTGTAGGCTATTGTAATGAAAGAGTGTGCTGCCTCCTAGCTGCTGAAGACTGCAATAACAAAAATGAAGTTTACAGCAAAAAATTATTCTGTCTTCAACAACAAGGAACAAATTTGATATAAATTGTTTTCACACAATAAATATTGAAATGGTATATGATTATTTCCTTCATTGTTTAGGCCTAGATTATCATATTAAAATGTTTTATGATTATTATCATGGTGTATTTTCATATTTTATGATTAAAAGTGTGGGTCAAGGGTTAAAATATATATAAATTGTACTGTAGCTATGTTAAAAACATTTTTAAAAAAGTGGAAAACTAAATGAAGGTGTGGTCAATTTTTAATGTGTCCATTTAAAAAAAAAAAAATTCCCTTAGTTGAACAAACATCCACACTGAAAAAAAAATTACTAGTAAGCTTTACTTAATTTTTATTTTCACAAGCTTTTGCACACATTTCTTCAAAGTAAATCTTAACGGTATAAAAAAAAATTGTATTCATTCATAATAGAATACAAGTAAAATCAACTTAACTTTATGATGTAATATTGATTAAAGTGAGTAAATCTAACTTAAACATTTTAGTAAATTCAGTAACTTTATCTTACAAATATGATCTACTGTACATGTGTGCTGTGGGCACTCACGCCCGGCCCTGAATTATTCCAATCAGTCGGGAGGGGGATAAAGAGAGAGAGAGAGAGAGAGAGAGAGAGAGAGAGAGAGAGAGAGAGAGACTGCTCTGTGTGTGTGTGTGTGTGTGTGTGTGTGTGTGTGTGTGTGTGTGTGTGTGTGTGTGTGTGTGTGTGTGTTTCACGCCTCCTCCTTGCCCATCCTTACACATTACAACATGGAACATAAACTTAGTAAAATTTAAATAGACATCTTAGGTCACTTTATGAATATTCCTTACAAACACATGTACAACATGATATATGGAAGCTTCCTACAGGGAAACTTTTGAGACAACATCAAGCTGCTTTATGATTGGCAATAGAAACAGTATGTAGAGCTGCGCACACAGAACTCAAAACACCATGACGAAACAATGTGTAATTTTGAGTAGAAAAAGAACTTCAAGTTGCACAAAACAAGAAGTTATCAAACGTTAGAACAAAATTAACTATTAACTGTGAAAATAAACTTGTAAACAGCGAAACCATGCAAGCTCATTAATTATTCAAGCCCAGTGCATGCTGGGAACACCAGCTTTTACATTTTTAATGTACTTATTTTACCAGAAAAATTTACACAAATTAACAAATATAACAAGTCTTCATTTTTAGGATTAATACATAACAAATAAAAAATACAAAATAAAAACAATCAGAAATGTGAGTGCAACGTAGTTCTAGCGGGAAGACTAGCAGCTGTACATCATCACACCATTAGCTGGGTAATTCCTAGCCAATCGCAGGTAAGCCATTGCTTTATAAGTCTGCTCACAATCTATCACATTGCGTTTCAGCATGCTAACACGGCAACCTCCACCACCCCATCACCACCAGTTGAGCCCCGTCCTGCATGGGGGTAGGCTTCTCGCCCCTGCCTCCTATCTCAGATAGCGGCTGCGGCTCAGTTGGTAGAGTGGGTTGGCCACTAATCACAGTGTTGGTGGTTTGATTCCTGTCCCATACAACTCCACATGCCGAAGTGTCCTTGGGCAAGACACTGAACCCCAAGTTGCTCCCAATGGCAAGGCTAGTGCCTTGCATGGCACCTCTGCTCTCATTGGTGTTTGAATATGTGTGTGAATGGGTAAATGAGATGCAGTGTAAACGCTTTGAATACAGCTAAGTTTAAAAAGGCTCTATATAAGTGCAGACCATTTAGTATCTCAAAAATTGCACTCTTCCCCTTTAACAATTATAATCAAGCAAGAATATCAATGAAAGGCTAGTTTAATGCTCAATGGGGGGCTATATCCTCTTACCAAAAGGAATAAAATCAAACCACTTGATGAATTGACAGTTGACAGAGTTATGGAGTTTCAGAGGCCAGTGCAGCAGGCTGCAGCATAGTCAATCAATTACCCCTCTGTCAGACCAGCCTGCATATCAAAATCCAAGACATGGACCTCATGTGTTTGTAAGGGTGTGCATCTATGTGCATGTGCCTATACTGCATGTTGCCTATATAAGAACCACATTTGTCTGCAAACATAGCGTACAAATACTTGAAATAGCAAAAGGATAATGTACCAGGCCTGTATTCTGTAAAGGTAAAAAGTAGGTCAGTGAGCCATGAGTGCTTGCCAGTTTTTTTTCTTACACAAATATACCCTGGAATGACCTTGTATAAAAAAGCCCAAAATATGGTCACTTGAGATAGTTTGGCATACTGTCAACAAAATATGCTGGTTATGATATTAAACTCAATATGCTAGTTAGGTCATTATGAGCCTGCCATCTCTAATAACGTGGCTGTAAGTGTCTGACCAGTTCACCCCCCTGGCATCAGTACACAAACCACCAAAAACAAGGTTAACATATAGCCCACTGCAGGCATCATGCAATGTCTAGAGTTAAGGGATCTCTTCACTGTAGCCCAATTCATAAAGGCCATGTGTGATCATGGCTTGAAAGCTGGGCCCACGAAGGATAAGAATTATGTTTTCTTCGAGGTGGAGATACTGGATCCCAAGAGCAAGGCGAAACTCTGCTACCCGATTAAGGAGCATCAGCTTGTCAACTAAAAGTATCTGCACTTGGCCACAAGTTTATAGCTGATTATATCACTATGATATTGGAGTCTGCTAAAACTGAGGGACTGAAGGGTTTCATGTGAAGATAATTATGGGAGTCACAGCTGAAAACATTTCTTGAACTCTTTGTCTTATGTGGAACCCAATGCAACCATTGTAGAGAAACAGATCCTGTGCAACAGCATCTTAGTGAACTTTTGATATACGTAGTACAAAGCCAAAGGCAAATTGTGTGCCGATTGACTAAATACACCATTACATTTGTGCAATCTGGTAATATGAATAAGCTATAATAAAATATAGTTTTATTGTTGTAATTCCTTCAGAATTACAGTTTTATCCATCAAGACAGGCGATGAAGCTGCATCCTGGTAAACCTTTTTTTAATATCCTAAGTATTTAAAATAACATGTTTAAGTCTTGAAATGCAAAAGTGTTTTCAAAGCTAGTAGCATTGACCAAAACTTCAAAGGAGAGGGTAAAACACACAGAGAAAAGAAAAATATTAAAGCCGTGTACAGTAGCCAGATGCTACTGCAATCTTAGATCTGCAACAGCTGTGGCCCATATGTGTGTCTGCACTTCTCCTGCCAGAATATCAGGCATCATTTCGCACCGGGCAGGGCAACAGTCTGAGAAAACTGCAGCTATAGAAGAAAGGCTGTCAAAATTTCATAACAAAACACTGACATTTTTGCAATGCATTTTAACCGAGATTAATTTCTTCATAGTATTGTTAATGACTTAGTAATGGTGGTCTAAAACCTTATTTATAATACATTTCCATTAGGGAGGCCGTTAGGATTACATTTTAGGCCCTGTTTTAAGAGTGCAAGCATGCGCTAAGTCTAGGTGCAAGTGGGTTTGGCGAAATTGCGTGCACAATGCGCTAATGAGCTGGGTAGGTTCTTCTCCAGCACCATCTGCGTCCTATTATATAGTCCATTCCCTGTCAAGCACCAGCGATATAAACAAAAACAGTACATTCATAAGAAGTTGGTAGTGTAAATGGACTGTATGCAATGCATTAGAAGAAAAGAAATATGGACTTGCGTTCAGGCATATTTCTTTGACAGTGACACACTCCTTTTATACGCAGTTAAAAATGTTTTTCTCGTCAGGATTTGAATTTACACTCTGTTAATTATAAAGTAATATAAATCATTTTCATCTACTGACACAAAAATCATGGCTAGTATTAACAGTGATTGTATCAAAACACACATCACTTTGGTTGACTGATTTTGAAAACATACATTCATTTAATGAAACACGAAAAAAAATGTACCAAAAATATATCTAAATTCAAATTGCACTTTTTTGAAATGTTCAAAATACTATAAGAAAAATTAATTACAAATCCAAGCATTTTACTCCCTCCAATGTCTACCACCTATTGCAGTGACTTCACTCTTAAGACAACAGATGGGAAAATACCATTATGCAGTAAATAAAATCATAAACACAACTGTAAATAAACATAATAATAAAAAAAATAAAATAAACCACAACCTAAAAAGAGCTAAAAAAAAATTATGAAGCAAATCTCATAAATATTTGCTTTATAAAATGGCTACAATAGTGATCCTCATGAAGACAATTTGATGTTCCACTATATTTTTGGAGTTTGAACATTAGCTTTATTACACTTGCTGGTGGAATCTTCAAACTGTAAATGCAGGAACTGTGTAAAAAATTATCATACGTTTAAATGTCTTGATGTGTATAAATGCGCAATGACCTATTCCTCTGGAAAATAGCAAATTTTGCTTTGCGCCACTTCATTTACATAAAATACACCCACAGTTTGTGTTCATACATCCACAGAAAGCATAAACACTCCCAACCATGCTCACTTACGCTGTGCGTCGGCACAGAAATTACACTTAGCACTCTCATGAAAATTGGAGATGTTACAGTCATAGCACGTATTGGTGCGCTTTGCTCACTCTCAAAAATAGAGCTCGAAGTCATTTTTATTTAATTTTTTAAAAAATCAAATAAAAAAACTGCCGTTTCTTATTCAGTAATTAATGGGTATGCACATCATGTGTATTATATATGGAACTGACTATTGTCATATGATCCTAAAATGGAAAACAGTTACTTAAGTTACTTAATGGCTCATTCAAATAATAGAGATAAAAATATTACAAAAGTTGAATGGTTCAAATTCTTTTAAAAAAAAATATGGAGGTAATTATAGCTCGAACAGACTTGATTCATTCTCAGAGAGTAGGGCCTCAACGATGTACTGGAAGATCTACCGGTATGGACAACCACAACAATGTTCTTGCAAGACCTCTGCCCACAGTTAGGATGGACTATGGTAAAGCAATCTGATTCATGCTCAATTACAAATTCTGACAATTCATGCACATAATAATGTGTGTACAGCATGAAAATGGGTACGTTTTAGGCATTTCTAGCAGAGTGTCTTGGGCCATTTCATTTATCTGCTGTTCTACTGTCGTCTTCAATACATTTACAGTCATGAGTATGAATATACCCGAAGCCCATTTTAAAGTTGTCAAGTAAGTTCAGAGTTACAAACTTTATTAAAATGAGCTGAAATCTATGACGATTATAAAAATAATTCTAAATTAAGAAAACTTATAAGACATGAAACCATTGGCAAACAGTTTACAGGTGGTTTGTAATTTTACTCTTTTTGATGTAGGTTAGCTTGCTGGTCTCAATAACATTAAGAGGATTGGGGAAAAAAAATATATCCACCACTTTTCAGACGGAACTTTGACCATTTCTTATGAAAAAGAAAATTAAGAGGTAAATATACCAGCATGATGGTCCTTAAAGGTAGAGTTTTTTTCTTACCGTATACTGTATATTTAATATGCCCCTTTCTGTTTTTGAGCCGAGACCGTCAACAGGTCATATGCTTTTAGAGTGAACTGAATGATATACTAGCACATATTTTAAAGCAGCAAGTGGAAGGTTAATGGAAAGAAGCCAAATATCCTCATCATTATCAAATGTGCCAAGACAGGGATGATGATAATGACACTTTGGAAAGCATAGGACCTGTTGTTGGTTAAGCATGCAAATAAGGGAGCTTAAAAGGAATAATCCAGGTTCAATACAACATCAACTGAGAGCATTTGTGCTTCACTGAAACCAATTAATTTTTTCATCAAAGAAAAGGAGGGATGAGTCAATATTTTTGTGGTAATCAACAAAACGCCACACATGCTTTTGATTGAGCCAAACCTGTATTGAACCTGGAATATTCCTTTAAAAAAAAAATCCCAGCAGTTTTGTGGCTTGTATTCTACATCTACAGTATTAGCTATAGGCCGTCTTTACTGACACACCAACACAGGAACTGGAGATGAACCCAGGAGCAAGAGATTATTGAACAGAACACAGTGGAAACAGGTAAGTAACGTGAGGTGTGTATTCAGGAAAGTAAACTTCAACCGGGTTTCAGACTTGCAACATCTATAAACTGAGGAGCAGGTCAGTATTTAAAGGCATAATGCAAATTCAGGTTTGAAAAGTTACTTTTCTTGCACATCCAGAGCAGATCGTTGATAGACAAGTAAGTTTCACACAGGGAAGTAGTTTTCTTCTGCAGCAGAGCGAAAGGTGAGTCCAAGGAACCTTCAACAAGGTCAGACGCTGACGGAGTGTGAATGTGAGATTTAAGTGCAACTCCAAATGTGGTGATGATGAGCTGCAGGAGTAACACTCAGGCGAATGAGAGTGGGTGACTGACAGAACGTCCGGTGGATCCGTGACACTGTCTAAAGATGAGCTTTTAGCGGATTTACTGTTTACCAGCAACATGTTTATTTTCTGGAAAAGATACCAAAAATATTGATGATTCATGTTGCACTACACAGATTGTTGTCCAATCAAATGCTCTCTAAAATACCCCAATGTCACCTGCAACCAGGTCATGGATCACAAGCCCTTCGATATGCCCTGCCCAAACTTCCTGTTTTAACAGGAAATATATCAACACATGGGGAAAAACATGCTCGAAACAGTTGTATGGGGTTATAAGTCAAGTTAAAATACATATTTAAAATATAAAATGGTTTGGCATAGATTTAGGTAGTTTTGCCTTTAAGTCTAAAAGGGATAGTTCACTCAAAAATTTACATTTCTTATCGTTTACTCACCCTCATGCCATCTAAAATAAGTATGACTTTCTTCCTTCTGAAGAACACAAACTATGATTTTTAGATGGATATTTCAGCTCTGTAGGTCCATACAATGCAAGTGAATGGTGACCAGACCGCCTTTCAAGCTCCAAAAATCACATAAAGGCAGTATAAAAGTAATCCATATGACTCTATTGGTTAAATATACTGTATGTCTTCTGAAGTGATGCGATCACTTTGGGTGACGTCAATATTTAAATCCTTTTTTACCATAGATCTCCACATTCTCTTTCACTTTCAGAATGTGAAAGTGGAGATTCATAGTAAAAAAAGGACTTAATCTGTTTCATATCAGAAGCGATAATCATCTAAAAACCTTTGTTTGTGTTCTGCAGAAGAAAGAAATTCAAACACATCGGGATGGCATGATGGTGAGTAAATTAGATAATTTTTTATTTGTATGAATTATTATTTGCAGTTAATATACTGTAGGCATCTTATATGAGCCATGATCCTTACATAAATTAAAAATGTAATTCTTTAGCTCAGTTTGTACTACTGGGGGGTTTGCAGCATGGCAGGCATATTACATCAACCATACACTCTATACACCACCAAGTAAGTGCTAATTATTTAACACATTACAAGAATATGATTGCTTTGTTTTCTCATTTTAACAAATTACTATTTTTTCAGCCTGTGGGAGACTCCAAATCTACAGTGCACTTGCAATTTTTTTGGTATGTACTGTACCTGTATGCCAAAATCTCTTTAACAAAGACCAATCACTTTTTATTTGATATGGTTCTTTGTCTGTGTCCTCATCTCTTTGTTTGCACCCTAATTTATTCAGGTGTGCAAGATTGGAAACCTCTCAGTTTACCTAATTCTGAATCAAATAAACTGTAATGGTGAGTTCTAATAGCTTTAATCTCTCCTGTCTATGTGTGTGTAATCAAAACAGATTAAAAAAATTAGACAATTAATTACCATATTTATGAAGCACAATTGTTGCATGCTTTGACAAATTAATGTGTGGGTGTGTTCTGGCTTTCTATGTGAAATTATCTCAATCAAATGAATACCTGATTCAACGTCTATGCATTCTATCTGATGCCTGAACTGTTAATTCTTCAGTTACTTAAATGGTGTCCAGCTAAATTAAAGTAGGATTATTCAATGCCAAATCAACAAAATTTCAGAAACTTCCCTGGCTGAAATTTTTTATGTTGTTAACTTTTTCCTGAAGAAAGATAAACATAAATGATGATGAAAACCAAAGTATTAGATGCCATTGATCAATATTTAGTGACTATTTAATTGTTTTGTAGAGGGGGGTTTAAAACGGCCATTTTCACTTTGGATTTTACAGCGAAACTACAGGTTAAAAAAATAGCCTTAGGAAGGTGACAGCGTCATTCTTTTAATTTTACACCGATAAGTAGACAGAGAACTAAAAACTATTGACTTCAGCACACCTTGTTGCATTAAATTCTAGTGTTGCATGTTCAAAAATAGGGGAAAAACACTTTATTGTGTTGTTTATCCAAAGCTGGATTGCCCATAACTCCAGAAGTATTAAATACAGTGGCATGCAATAGTTTGGGTACCCCTGATCAAAATTTCTGTAACTGTGAATAGCTAAGAGAGTTAAAGATGGGCCGTTTTCCAAAAGGCATAAAGTTAAAGATGACACATGTCTTTAATATTTTAAGCAATATACTCTTTTATTATTATCTTTTACAGTTTCAAAATAACAAAAAAGGAAAAGGGCCTGATGCAAAAGTTTGGGCACCTTGCATGGTCAGTATTTAGAAACACCCCTTTTTGCAAGTATCACATCTTGTAAACAATTTTGTAGCCAGCTAAGAGTCCTTCAATTCTTGTTTGGGGGATTTTCACCCATTCTTCCTTGCAAAAGGCTTCTAGCTTAGTGAGATTCTTGGGCCGTCTTGTATGCACTGCTCTTTTTGAGATCTATCCACCGATTTCCGATGATGTATATGTCTGAGAATGTGAGGGCCATGGCACTCCATGCTAAATTTCTTATTTCAACTTCCGGTTGAAGGGCACGCTGGCGCGTTTTGGCTGCCGCTCCTCTCTCCCATTTTTATTTTCAGTAGTTTATTTGGCTATGAGCCAGTGAAGTCTATCTGTGTTTTGTATTTTATTTTATTATTCTACCGTGATGTGGAATTATGCTTCGCACGCTGGACTACTGCTTCTATCTCTGAGTGCTGTTTACTGGAATTTACTCTTCTGTTGCTTGGCCCAGGACGTACACTGCTTACACCGCTGTGAGGCTGCTGTTGATGTGGACCCTCCCCAAATGGCTATCAGGTACACTGCTCGCCAGTTGCTGAACCTGAACGGACATTTAGATACGGCGAATGAGATACGTGTTCTCTGCAGTCAAGTTGGAATATTGCGACCTAAACGTTACATACATCGCTCTTCAAGGCGTAGTTTTTTATGCTCAACATCTAAACCTGTCGCTTATCCGAGATTTCTGCGCGAACCCCATAGACTGCCGTTTAGACCTACAGGGGTCAATTTCAATAACTTATCAGCATTCAGGCGTGAGGAGGTTGCTAAGGATTCATCTGCTCCCCCGCGTCTGCTGAAATCAGCACTATTTAACGCGCGCTCTGTCAACAACAAAGCTGTCCTTTAATCTGACATTATTTTAGAAAAAAAGCTGGACCTTTTCTGTTTAACTGAAACTTGGCACAAAGAATCTGACGGTCTTCTTTTTAATGAACTGACTCCTGCTGGCTATGGATTATTTGATCTCCCGCGTTCTTCTGGTAGAGGTGGGGGTATCATTGTGTTGCACAGTCAACAGTTCAATTTGTGTCCCGTGGCTGTTCCCAAATCTGACTCATTTGAATGTCTTGTTCTGAGTGTCTCTGTGCACCTTTCTACTGCAGTGGCTACAGTCTACAGGCCTCCTAAGACAAATAAAGACTTTCTATCTGAATTATCAGATATGTTGTCTTTTCTCTTCCTCAGATTTGAAAGAATTCTCCTACTGGGGGATTTCAACATTCATATGGATATAAAAGACTCCGCAATAACAAAAGACTTTCTGCCCATATTGGAGTGCTTTGAATTAGACCAACTAGTGGACTGTCCTACGCATGACAAAGGCCACACTTTAGACCTTGTGATTTCCAATGGTTCATTCGTGTCTCAGTTGTCAACCTCTGACTTAGGTCTGTCTGATCACTGGGCTGTCTTTTTTAATTTGGAATTACCTGTCATGAACACTAACACTTCTCGCATCATAAATTATTGCAATTGGAGATCTATTGAGCCCTCTGATTTTTCAGATTTTATTGACTCTCTTTTAAACTGTGACTCTCTATCTGATGATCTGGATGACAACGTTTCTGTGCTGAATTCTGTACTGTTGTCCGGCCTGGACACGCTGGCACCCTTGAAATCACGATCTGTTTCTTTTGCACGCTCCGCTCCTTGGTACAATGATGATCTGCATGCTACGAAGACTTTGTGTCGCAAAATGGAGCGTAGGAAAGACAGCTTACTCAATTATAAGGCTGAAATTGTGTCAGCTAGATCTGTTTATCTTTCTCAGATAATTGTCAGCAATCAGAGAAACCCTAAAAAACTGTTTCACTCAATCAATAAGCTGCTTAAAAATCACAGCCTCTCTGATGTTCCTGCTTCAACTCACCTTTGTAATATGTTTTTGGAGTTTTTTAGCACCAAAATTGACAATATACGTAACCACACTGTTGCCACTCATACCGTTGCTGCCTCCTCTCTCTCTAACTTTGCAATTCATGACTCCCGGTCTTTGTGTAATACGGTTTCAAAACTGAAAGCCTCAACTTCTAGAGTTGATCCGATACCATCTTGTCTTTTTAAATCATGTTTTGATTCCCTCTCTCCTGTTGTTTTGAGAATTATCAATAACTCTCTGTGCACTGGAGTTGTGCCAGCAGCACTTAAAATTGCTGCTGTCACCCCTGTACCAAAAACTAATAACATGAACTTTGATAATCTGAATAATTTTTGTCCCATCTCTAATCTTCCATTCCTCGCCAAAATTTTAGAACAAACAGTAGCTTCTCAACTACTTTCTCATCTCTCCTCTAATGATCTTTTTGAGCCATTTCAGTCTGGATTTCGGAAACTGCACAGCACTGAGACAGCGCTGGTCAAAGTGACTAATGATTTGTTAATGGCTTCTGATTCTGGCCGTCTATCTATACTGATTCTTCTTGATTTTAGTGCCGCTTTTGACACTATAGATCACTCTATTTTAATCAACCGCTTAGAGACCATCTTTGGAGTTTCTGATTCTGCATTAGAGTGGTTTAAGTCCTACCTCTCTGGTCGCAAGCAGTTTGTTGTGATGGGTGATTGCAAGTCTGAGGTCGGTGTGGTGCACTCTGGGGTTCCCCAGGGATCAGTTTTGGGCCCGTTACTTTTTAGTATTTATATTTTTCCATTTGGCCAACTTTTAAGAACACTTGGTCTTAACTTTCACTTTTATGCCGATGACACTCAGATCTATATACATTCAAAACCTGATGTCAATATGCCTGTGTCTTTTCTTTCTCAATGTTTTACTGAGATTAAGAAATGGATGTCTGAAAATGTTCTCTGTCTAAACAGTGATAAGACAGAAGTGATGCTTATTGGTTCACCTCATCAGTTGCGTAAAGCAGAGTCCATAACCTTAAGTGTGGATGGCTCTGCTTTGAAATTGCAAACTAAACTAAAAAATCTGGGGGTGATATTTGATGCCAATTTAACTTTTGACCATCATGTTCGTAACACAGTCAAAACATCATTTTTTCATCTCAGAAACATTGCCAAATTACGCTCTATGTTGACCTTCTCTGTGGCTGAAAAGTTAATCAACACTTTTGTTTTTTCACGTATTGATTATTGTAATGCTTTGCTGGCTGGGGTTTCTAAAGCTACCCTAAGTAAATTACAGTTGGTACAAAATTCGGCTGCTAGGGTTCTGACTGGGACCAGTGCAAGGGAGCACATTACACCAATCCTGGAAAAATTGCACTGGCTTCCTGTTAGTTTTCGTATTGACTTTAAAATTCTCATGCTCACCTATAAGGCCTTGAATAACTTGGCCCCTCAATATTTGTGTGAGCTCTTAACCCCCTACAATCCTACACGTGCTTTACGATCTTCTGAAGCGGTTCTTTTAACTGTCCAAACAACACGGCTAAAAACTATGGGTGATCGGGCTTTTACTTCTTTGGCTCCTAAATTGTGGAATTCCCTGCCCTCTGAGATTAGGAATGCAGAATCCCTTAGAGTTTTTAAATCGTCCCTTAAAACTTATTTTTTTAGGGTGGCTTTTTTGTGATTCGTATGATTACTGTGTTTGTGATTATATTGGCCTTCTGTTTTTATTGCTTGTTTAGTTTTTACTGCCTAGACTGTTGTGTATCCTTCTAATTTCATTATTTTTATGTAAAGTGCTTTGAGATGTTACTTTTAAAGGCACTATATAAAACAAAGTTTATTATTATTATTATTATATTATTATTAAAGTTTATTAAAACCTTCAGCTTGCACTTCGTGAGGTAGTCCATTGTGGATTTGTGTTTAGGACCATTATCCTGTTGTAGAAGCCATCCTCTTTTCATCTTCAGCTTTTTTACAGATGGTGTGATGTTTTCTTCCAGAATTTGCTGGCATTTAATTGAATCCATTCTTCCCTCTACCAGTGAAATGTTTCCCGTGCCGCTGACTGCAACACAAGCCCAAAGCATGATCGATCCACCCCTGTGCTTAACAGTTGGGAGAGGTGTCCTTTTCATGAAATTATGCACCCTTTTTTCTCCAAATATACAAATGCTCATTGCACCAAAAAGTTATATTTTAACTTAATCAGTCCACAGGACTTGTTTCCAAAATGCATCAGTCTTGTTCATATGTTCATTTGCAAACTTCTGATGCTGAATTTTATGTTGAAAATCCAAAGTTTTTCTTCTTCATATTTGTGCAGGTGACGCTGCACAGTAAAACAGTGCACCACTACTCCAGAGTCTGCTAAATCTTCCTTAAGGTCTTTTGCAGTCAAAAGGGGTTTTAATTTGCCTTTCTAGCAATCCTACGAGCATTTCTCTCGGAAAGATTTCTTGGTCTTCCAGACCTTAACTTGACCTCCACCATTCCTGTTAACTGTCATTTCTTAATTACATTACGAACTGAGGAATCGGCAATGTGAAAACACTTTGCCATCTTCTTATAGCCTTATACTGCTTTGTGGGAATATATTATGTTAATTTTCAGAGTGCTAGTCAGCTGCTTAGAGGAGCCCATGGTTGCTGATTGTTGGGACAAGGGTTGAGGAGTCAGAGTATTTATAAAGCTTTGACATTTGCATCACCTGGCTTTTCCAAATGATTATTGTGA
Source organism: Moxostoma hubbsi (assembly GCA_032164185.1). Taxonomy (NCBI): domain Eukaryota; kingdom Metazoa; phylum Chordata; class Actinopteri; order Cypriniformes; family Catostomidae; genus Moxostoma; species Moxostoma hubbsi. Next base: position 20,082,327 of record JAVLUX010000009.1, read on the forward strand.
ACAAGCCATAGCCCTAACAAGCTAACTAAGGTCTGAGACCTTGGTAAAAGTTATCTGAGAGCTCAAATCTTGGGGTGCCCAAACTTTTGCATGGTGCTCCTTTCATTTTTTTCAATCTAAAATTCTACAAAACAAAAATAATACACTAATCTTGCTTAAAATTTAACTTTAACTTTATGCCTTTTGTAGTTCAGTTCATCTTCTACTTACTGAACTATTCACAGTAACAGAAGTTTTAACCAAGGGTGCCTAAAATGTTGCATGCCACTGTATATCTAAATATGCTTTTAGATTCTGGTTCAGAAAAAAACTTTTCTTTCTGTGTTTTCTTTTTTAAAAGCTCTGTGTCCCAAAGATATGGGGCTCTAAATGTGGCTCAATGAGTAAATTTTACATATTTTCAATGGTCGAAAACCAAATGTGAGTCACAGAGTATGAAACTGCGATTTAACCACATACTGTAGGGCCTTAAGAATGAAGATTCAAAAAGGAATGTATGTTCTAAACAAGAATTTAAAAAAAGATATTATGATATCATTAATCCTTCTGGAGTTATAGGCAATCCAACTTATATTTTCCCCCATTTTTGGATTTTAGACTTGCCTATCTCTATGTAAAAAAAATTTAGCTGCCACCTTTGCTCCAAAATCGTTGGTGGAAAATATCATTCCCCGTCTGTCGCTCACTTCGACGTCGTGTCGAAGAAGCGACACTAGGGGTCTCTCTTGAGCGCCGAAAGATACCTCTGATCTATGAAAAAAGGCCAATGAGAGTTGGCGAACAGTATTTGCATACTCCGCCTCCAGATACGGATATAAAGGCGAGAGAAATACGCTCGTTCATTCAGTAATTTTCTTCGGAGCCGAAGGTCGTGTTTATGCTGACTGCTGCGTATTACACTGCTGATCCTGCTTCTGATCCTCTGATGCTCTGCTGCTGTTGGATTTACGGCGCACTACAGCAGCTGTTTTTCTCTTTCTCAGGGACGGGGCACGCTCTGGCATCCGCACCCAGACCTCTGGAATCTCCATGTCTGGTCCCTGGACGGGACGCGGAAGATCTAGCTGGCCTACCACCCACGGTCGTAGCCACGATCAACCAAGCCAGAGCCCCTTCTACCAGGCAACTCTACGCCCTAAAGTGGCGTCTGTTCGTCAATTGGTGTTCTTCTCGGGCAGAAGACCCACAGAGGTGCGCAGTTAGGTCAGTGCTCCTGTTTCTACAGGATAGGTTGGAGGGGAGGCTGTCCCCGTCCACCTTAAAGGTGTATGTTGCTGCTATCGCAGCTCACCACGACCCAGTAGACGGCAAGTCTCTGGGCAAGCACGACTTAATCGTCAGGTTCCTAAGAGGTGCCCGGAGGTTAAATCCCTCCCGGCCAAACCTGTTCCCCTCCTGGGATCTCTCGGTGGTCCTCTCCGGTCTTCAGAGATCCCCTTTCGAGCCGCTAGAATCAGCCGGACTCAGGGCCCTCTCTCTAAAGACGGCCCTGCTGATTGCGCTCGCCTCCATCAAGAGGGTCGGGGACCTGCAAGCGTTCTCTACTAACGACACTTGCCTGGAGTTCGGTCCGGCAGACACTCATGTGATCCTAAGACCTCGACCGGGCTATGTGCCCAAGGTTCCTACCACGCCCTTTAGAGATCAGGTAGTGAACCTACAAGCGCTGCCCCGGGAGGAGGCAGACCCAGCCCTCTCACTATTGTGTCCAGTACGTGCTTTGCGTGCCTACCTGGAACGCACCCAGAGCGTCAGGCGCTCTGAGCAGCTCTTTGTCTGCTTTGGAGGACAGCAGAAAGGGAACGCTGTCTCCAAACAGAGGTTGTCTCACTGGGTGGTGGAGGCCATTCAGTTGGCCTACCACACCCAGGCCGTGCCGCCCCCCTTACGGGTGCGGGCCCACTCCACTAGGAGCGTGGCATCCTCATGGGCACTGGCAAGGGGCACCTCCCTAGCAGACATTTGCAGAGCTGCGGGCTGGGCAGCACCTAACACCTTCACGAGATTCTACAATCTCAGGGTTGAGTCAGTTTCGTCCCGTGTTCTCTCAGGTCCGAGCCCGTAGAACTCGGTACACGTCGACGATCTGACCGGGTGATCCGCTTGTTCCAGCGCCGTTTCCCTCTACCGAGGCAAAACAGTGCGCTTTTTGTCCCAGAGGACCCAGGTCCCTGGTTGATTCCTCCCTAGCACTTTGGACCCTCAGCAGTTCATCGGAGGAACGTGCTGGTCCAGTCCACTACGGGTACCTCCGGCTACCCCTACTGGAATAAGTGCTCCACAGATCAGGCCTCCTACGGGACTCCTCCTGTGTGTATTTCCGCGGTACGGTCACCTTACGAGCTGACCCGCGTCTCCCTTAGGCAGCCCTTCGCTGCCCTCCGGTCGCCGTGTTGTAGCAACTCCCCCCTCCTCGAGGCTGGATCTACCACCGCGCCATTTCCTCCCACATGCCCAAAGTGGCCATGTGGTGTATTTTGCCACCTATACCTCCCCTGCTGGGCGGGTGTGGCCTCCGCAGGGTCTTTTCCCCCTAAAAGAATAGGACTTCGGAATAAGACCCCCTTCCCTCGATGCGGTAAGGGCCCCGGCTGCTCTTGCTCTATGCCGAGAAAACATAGAGAGAAAAGAGGCCCAGCCAGGCTTGGCCCGTTCCCTAGTTGGGAGCGTCACCTTGTTCCCCCCTAGGGTAACCAAAAGGGTGCTGACGCTTTTTCGGGGCATTGGGGAAGAGTACGTGCAGCCTGAACACAGTTGGTCGCTTGTGCACGTGCAAAATACCTGCCCGCTTCTGTGTCAGCAGTACACGTACACGGCTCAGCGCATGGCGAGTTTTGAAGTGGACCCCTAGTGTCGCTTCTTCGACACGACGTCGAAGTGAGCGACAGACGGGGAACGTCTCGGTTACGTATGTAACCTCCGTTCCCTGATGGAGGGAACGAGACGTCGTGTCTTCCCGGCCACGTCGCTGAGCCGAGCCGCTGAGATGCCCGGAACACTCCCGGCTCCTCAGAAAAATCCTGAATGAACAAGCGTATTTCTCTCGCCTTTATATCCGTATCCGGAGGCGGAGTATGCAAATACTGTTCGCCAACTCTCATTGGCCTTTTTTCATAGATCAGAGGTATCTTTCGGCGCTCAAGAGAGACCCCTAGTGTTGCTTCTTCGACACGAAGTCTCGTTCCCTCCATCAGGGAACGGAGGTTACATACATAACCGAGACGTTTTAACCCCACTCTACAAAATAAATGGATAACTCAGTAAATTTTGATCCATGAAATTTTATATTTTTGCTTTCATCATCATTTATGTTTATCTTCCACCAGTAAAAAAAAAAAAATAAATAGCAAGAACAAAAGTTTGAGCCAAGTTTGACATGAGATTACTCCGGTACAGATATTTCCACTACTGCATAACCTCACAATCCTCTTAACTATTCACAGTGTCCAGGCCAACAGAGATCCCTTATCCCTCAAATAATCCCTTCACTTGGCTCTTTTTCTTCGTGTCCTGCCCAAACTACACATATGAGGTTTGTTGTTTACAAAGTAACTTGTTTCACGCCAAAAAACAATAAATTAAACATTTGGAACAACTTGGGTTTTGTCCACACCTATGGAGAGTATCTGGAAGCATTCTTGTGGAATATTTTGGCTGTTACATGCAGTAATGTAAAAATGGCAACCTGTACTTTTTTCCAGGTGAGATTATGGCTCAGCTTCACAGCCATGACACAATGTATTCCAGGTACACCGTGTTTCTTCATAATTATACAGAAAATTCTGCACACACATATATTTTGTATATTTTGATAATCTGCTGCACCTGCATGATAACAACAGGTAGTCTTATCTCCACAGTTGGAGTTTTCACATTTTTGGAATATATGGGAATGGGCAAAGCATAAAACCTTTACTCAGGAGGTCAAAGACTATCCAGAACTGAGAACGTCCATCATTCCACTCGGATGAAACTGCATGTACTTGTGTCATTGTATGCCTAACCAAACATCTGCAAAATAAGGCTTACGTAATTTTTTTCTCTACCAGGCCTGGTCATTTTCTTTCGGGCACAATTCATTTTGTGTGATGTTTTCTCTAATTACTAGTAATTACAATAATTTCTTTGAACACTGAGGATAGAAGTTGTACTGCATGGTTGGGGAGGCTAAGACAAAGTACTTTAAAAAAAGTTTTGTTATGTCCAGATGGAGTATATGTCTTGCAATTTTAAACGTCTGCTTGATATTTGAGTCTTGTTCATGATTGTGAAGGTCTTACGATCATCTAGTACACATTTTTTTTAACATGAATGAAAAAGAACACAATTGTTAAACCAACAAAACTAATTTTAAGAGTTAGATTAGATAAAAATTGCTTCTTTAGTTTACAAGTGCAGTGTACGATTTTTGAGAACACCGTGCACAGTGCATTCATGTATTGATGTTGATTGTTCATTTTTCTATTCCATTAAAACATGTTGCAGATGAAAATGTTTCCAGGAATATTTTGCTTTCAGGAAATTGATTTTCAATTTCTAAATGTCAAGACAAGGTAAATAATTTTCTTACAGAATAGTGTTTATTGGCCAAATAAATATATTTGTTGTATTATTGCATGTTAGGCCTACTGAAGTGACGATGTCAGGTGGACAGAAACTTGAAAAAACAAAAAACAAACACCAGCAAGCCAAGCATAGCACTACAGTTCCTGAAAAGATAGTCCAAGCAAGCTGACCTTGACAAAAAAGTAAATGTAACTATCATGTAATTAGTTACTTTTTTGAAGTAACGCAAAAATGTGACACATTACTTGAAATGCTAAAGTATCCCAACACCCAATTGATCCTACTGCTTATTTTTTTATGTTCTAAATGTTAACACTATTAAAGTTGCATGTTAAAATTACATTCAATAGTTTCAGTGAGTGTGCGTGCATTGGCAAATACACAGGCACAGCTTTAGCAGATGGACTTTGAGTCTATACGATAAAACAAGATTTGTACAAAAAAGAAAAATGGCAACACTGATATTTACAAATGTATAAACGTCTAAACACACTTCATAGTTTAGGGGAAAAACTAAAAGCAACCAAGTTGTTTGTATCATCACTCAATGTCAATGAAGGTCAAAAGAGGTCAGGGAGAGGTCAAAAATATTTATAATATCAATGACATTTTGGAACCGAAATGAGATACAGTAAGTTTTATGTACAGATACTTGTATAAAAGGCTTTAGAAAGCTCTATAAACAATATGGTATTACATGATATTAGCCGTGAGTTAATTTATCACAGTCTTTTTGCAGCATTTAAGCTTATTTTATCTGCTTTTTTTCATGACTTTTCGTAGCGGTGAGACCTTTTTATCTCGTTTTGGCCCCGATGCTCTGCGAGGAGGGGGGGCATTATCATCCTCTGCTGACTGCTGCTTGGCAAAATTCACAAACACCTGTAAGGTAGTGGAAACAATAGCTGTTAGTCCTGTCAGCTGCATCTGCTGAGCCAGTTAAATTCAATCACAACATGGGAATTTAGACCAATACATTGGAAAGAAAAAGTATGTGAACCCTTTGGAATTAACTGCATTTATATATAAATTTGTCTTCAAATCTGGTTTGATCTTCATCTAAGTTACAATAATGAACAGACACAATATGTTTGAACTAATAGCACACAAATTATTATTAATATTATTGTTCTTGTACATCTTGAATACATCATTCAAACATTCACAGTGTAATTTGGAAAAGTATGTAAATCCCTAGACTAATGACGTCAACAAAAGCCAATTAGAGTCAGGAGTTTGCAAACCTGTCATCGAATTAATGAAACAAGATTGGAGGTGAGGGTTAGAGCTACTCTGACTTATAAAAAGCACTCAAACATTTTGAGTTTGCTATTCATAAAAGCATCTGCTGACGTGGACCATGCCTCACAAAAAAGAGATCTTAGAAGACTTACGATCAAGAATTGTTGCTTTGCATAAAGCTGGAAAGGCTTACAAAGTTATCTCAAAGAGCTTACATATTCATCTGTCCACATTAAGACAAATTTCTATAAATGGAGACGATTTAGTACTGTGGCTAATCTCCCTAGAAGTGGCTTTCCAGCCAAGATGATTCAAAGGGCACACCGCAGAATGCTAAATGAGGGGAAAAAGAAAAAAAGAGAGTGAGCTAAAAGCTTGAAGGAAACATTGGAATTGGTTAACATTTCAGTTCATGAGTCGGAATATACAAAAAACATAAAACAGGTATAGTGTCCATAGCAGGACACCACGACGGAAGAAAAAAATTAAATGAGTTTATCAAGATATCCTACAGGATAATGTCAGGGTCACTGTGCACCAGCTGTAGCTCAGTAGAAGTTGGGTGATGTAGCAGGACGATGACCCTAAACATCGAAGTAAATCCACTACAGAATGTCTTCAAAAAAGAAAATCCACCTTTTGTAGTGTCCCAGTCAGAACCCAGACCTCAATCCAATAGAGATGCTGTGGAATGGCCTCCAGAGAGCCATTCACACCAGACATCCTAAGAATATGGCTGAGCTGAAGCAGTCCTATAAGGAAGAATGGCTTAAAAATCCTGCTGAACGTTGTACATGTCTAATCCACTGCTACTGGAAACGCTTGTTTGAGGTTATTGCTACCAAAAGAGGATCGAAAAGTTATTAAATCCAAGGGTTCACTTACTTTTTACAACAGCACTGTAAATGTTTAATGGGATGTGTTCAATAATGACACGAAAGATTATAATTGTTTGTGTGTTTTTAGCTGAAGCACATTGTGTTTGTCTATACTTGTGACTTTGTTGAAGATGTGATCACATTTTGTGACCAATTAATGTAGAAAACCAGCTAATTCAAAAGGGTTCACATACTTTTTATTGCCACTTCATTTAATTTCCAAATTACTTTATACTGCATCTTCATATGGGTTTGGAACAATGTGAGAGTGAGTAAATGACTTAATTGTCATTTTGGAATAACTACTCATACTTGGGATACTAATTTCTTCTTTTAGAAAAAAAGCAATGTCCCATGATTTGAATGTGGGCCAAATGGAAGATTTGGCTTTTTTAGCTGGTAAGCGCCCTCTTGAGGAAGAACATATTGTGTTGCATAGGAAACAGTCTTTAGGTTGTGTCTACTGTAGATAGAATACAAACTCAGATTGACATTTATTGTACAATGCTTTATCGCATTGATCCTGGATAGGACTTAGTGAGAACATAACATTATACTTTTCAAGTTACCTGGTCTAATGTAGTCTGAGACACAGAATAGTCTTCAATATCCAGCTTCTCTTTGTTGGCCATCACTAGCTGGAAGACTCGTGCTAGTGAGGCAGCGGCAATTTCATATTGCAAAGTGTTGTAGTGTTTCTCTCGTTGCACACATCCTGGGAAACTTCTTTCCATGAAGGACTCGGCAGGGACCAGGTCAGGAGACAGACCTGCTTTGGGAGCTTTGATCTTCAACGTGACAACATAGCCACCACCAAACCTGTCCACATTATGCAAAATAAATGTAAAAACAGGCATGCAATATTTGATGGATAACCAATTTATCTGTGAGAGGCTGGAATAATATGCAAGCTGATTTATGGTAATATGGCAACTGTACCATTTTAAAAGGACTTTTCAAGACATATCAAATACTCACTTGTATTTCAGATGCTGGATTGTGCCCAAACACTTAAACGTCCCATTGACCATGATGGCCAAGCGAGTACAAAGGGCCTCACACTCTTCCATGCTATTATTGGGGATAAAACCACAAATGTTTTATAGAAAATATAGAGGCAAGGCTCCAATTATCATGAACATTTAAGTCTTTAAATGAATTTAAACTGACTGATCTGTTCATAACACTTTAGACCAGGGCTACTCAACTTTGGAAAGCTCAAGGGCTGCAAAGTAGGAGCCTTAAGCCTTGAGGGCCATACTCTTAATTTTAGTCATTCTTATAGCCTATAAAATATGTATTTATTCATTTTATAGTAAGGGTTTTATAGTGAGAGTTAATTTTTAAAGTATAAAATATTAAGTAGGTGTGTAACAGTTTAATTTTCCCACTTTTTCACTACTACACTAAAATAGAAAATGGTTTTGATACTATTGACCATTGTTTTACTACAGTAATACTGTAGTAACAATGACTGTAGTAACCATGGTTACTTTTGTGGTTGCTATGGTTTAACTACAAACATCATGGTAAAATTGTGGTTACTATAATAAAACCATGGTTAATTTTCCAAGGAAGACATTGTCAACCAACAGATAAAGAGCCTTGGGCCAAAAAAAGTATCTTGAGGGCCGCATGTTGAGTAGCGCTGCTTTCTACTGTGTCAATTATTGAAAATAAAGATATCACAAGCATTTTTCAAACAAATGAAAAACGTTTTGTAGGTTCTACATAATAAAACAACAGATATACTTTTCAAAATAAATTTTTAATAAGCTAAATATGGTGTGACATTTTCTGATTGTCAAATGTAGTGGAATATATGCATGGTTAATGTGGATGTTCTAGAGGGGATCTAACTTCATACATTCAGTACACTAAAATCCTAACCAAAAATGGTTTTATCATAAAATGTAAGTGCTGGTCTTGCCTGTGAGATGTTAAAACGACTGCTCTCCCATCACGGATGATACTCACAATGGCGGTCCACAGGAACCGTCGAGAGTGAGGGTCCATGCCTGTAGTGGGCTCATCCTGCACAGTCACATGCTTGAATTAGACCAATTGATTTTTCATTTTTACACAATGCAGGAGAATGTTGAGGAAAATCATACCAGGAGCACCAGAGGAGGACAGCCAATCATGGCAATAGCAGTAGATAGCTTCCTTTTGTTGCCCCCACTGTAGGTACCAGCGCAACGGTCTGCATATTCAGAAAGACCTAACTTCTGAATACCCCACTCTGCCACCTACAGAAAACATACAGTCATACTCATTATGGAATGAATTATAACCACACGGAGCCTCAATATGAGTCATTATGACAAGAAAGCTGTCGTTTGTGGAATTAGTTATTTTCCTAAGTAGTCATTTATCATCTAGTCTGAAAAAAGTGAGGGTTTCAACTGTGAAACTCACTCTGGTAATCTCAGACTCGGGGATACCGCGTAGGCGAGCATACAAATAGAGGTGTTCTCTCCCTGTCAGCAGCTCATCTATGGCATCAAACTGAGGACAGTAGCCCATGTTCTGGTGCACATCCAGAATGTTGGTGAGAATACTGAGGAAAAGCATTGATTATGTGTAAAGAATCAGAATGTGCTTTATTGTCAAGTATGCTTACACATACAAGGAATTTGTCTAGGTGACAGAAGCTTTCAGTGATCAAACAAAACAAAAACAAGTCAGAGATAATAAAAAAAATTGAATAAAAAAAATACATTGAATATATCAAAGCATTAAATATTATTAAGTACTTTTATCAGTATTTTTGTTAATGGTTGTGTCAGAAGGGCATCCAGCGTAAAACCTGTGCCAAGTCAAAAATGCGGATCAGGGATGGTGCGTTGTAGTGACCCCTAACGGGTGCAGACGAAAGAAGAAGAATTGTGTTTGTAGTTTTAATGTTTTTGTTTTTAGTTTGTATATTACCTGCATCCAGCTACTGACGCCTCCCCAGAGGTCACATCTGTGTCTCCTGTCAGCATTTTAAAGGTTGTTGTTTTACCTGCACCATTTACACCAAGAAGCCCAAAGCACTGCAAGAAATATTTAGGCTGATTAACTCTAAACGCTGTGTTTTAAACTTTATGAACAGAATTTTACAAATAAGAAACACTGAATATTATTTTGTGATACCTCCCCTGCTGGAACTCCTGCACAGATTTTGTCCACTGCTGGTCTTTTTCTGGCACTGTAGGTCTAAGATCAGACAGTACACTTTAGCAAAATGCTGAAAACACTAAATTTAACTGTGACCTGCAAAATGAGTACTGAGTACAGTCCAGTAATTTTTCAGTTTTGTTTTTGTTTGTTTGTTGTTGTTTTTTTTGATGGCTGGTCACTTACTTTTGACAAATCTCGGATCAAAAGGATGTCATTCTTGTTTCCTCCTCTGTAAATACGCTCTCTCTCCTGAGCTACATCATCGTCTTCATCTTTGACTGGATCCCTCACATAGTCGGACTCCCTACACAAATAATAAAAAATAATAACAGTCTCCAACTTGGAATTTTAAGCATGAAGTAATCATACATTGAAGGAATATTATAACAGTTCCCGTTTTATTAATAACAATTAATAAAATGTATTTTAGGCAGTGGCTATTTGCACAATGTGCAAACAGCAACAGGTTTACACTAAGTGTAAAGAGCAACAAAAAGCATCTTCTTTACACTAAGTGAAAATAGTGTTTCGCTATTTGCACCCCTAATTAAATACTAACATTCAGTCTAGAATCATCACTGTAGCTTGTTTATTGTGTTTCTGTAGAGTCCCACAGACACCTTACACCAATCCCTACTCCTAAGCCAAACCCAAACCATACCTTACAAAAATTAACCATAGTGTTACTACAGTAACCATTGTATCTCCATTGTAAATTGCATTCAAACTATGGCTTCCACCAATAAACCTGCTTACTACAAAATTACTATAGAAAACCATGGTTAATTTGACCTGGATTAAACCTTTCTCTCAACACCTCAACCTTCACAGTGACCAAATCATTGCTAGGAAATCAACCTTTATTTTAAATACAGAATGTTATTCGTGTTATCCATCTATTGTTCAAAAACAAACAAAAAACTATTTTCTGGTGCATGTTTGGTGGCTAATTCATACAGATTCTTCCTCGAGCTCAATGCGGTGGAAAATGGCCAACCACTCTGAGGCTAAATGTCTTGGCATGAAGGTGGATCCCTTAGTAGTGCTACAGATTTGAATGCTTTATTAAAGAAAGGCAAATATAAAACTTTGCAAGATATCTGTTTTAACTTTGGTTGGTTTCAATGTTAGAGTGCTAACAAAACAGTTTTTTACAGGGCGGAATTGGAAAAAATAGCCTATGACATTGGAGTGGGACAGAATCTTGTGTGAGCGGGACAGAAAAATCCATGTAGAACTCTACCTGTAGCCTTATGTGGGTTGGAGCGGGACAAAATATGGTATATTTTTGCGGAAGTGGGCAGGAGCAGGACAGAATCTAGCAGGAGAGGGTCTGAAAAATCCATCCCTTGCAGACCACTACCCCACACAACCTCAGCAACACTAGTGGCCGCAGTTTGTCTTTAATTTCTGTGTACCAGACTATAGGAGTGCAAACAGCCACACTGTGTGTCAGATGCTATTTACATCTGTTTCTTTTAACATTTCTTGTGCAGTTGCAGAAGATGTATGGACTTGAATGTTAAAACTGAGCTCATTCTCAGATGATATACACAATTTCTACTTTTTCCCTTGTGTTTCTAAGCTTAACAAGAGTTATGTACAACAATGGGTTAAATTCTGTTAAAATTTGCTTTGTGAATATGCATGACCTTTTTTGTATTTACATTTTTATTTTGTTTTAGATGGCTCAACTCACCAGCGATCAAGGAAAAATTTGTACTGGATGAGTAGATTAAGGAGGAAATACACAAAACCCTCCACAGCCATACAGACCATGTTCTTCCCTACAAAGTCCCATCTGAATGGATCCATAGTAAACTCCTCCCCTGTGCCAAGACATATGAATTGTTTTTTAAAGACATTAGAAGGTTACTGACTCAGTCTTAGTCACCCTTCATTTTCATTACATGCCAAAAAAAAAATGCAATGAAAGTGAATGGTGACTGAAACTAACATACTGCCTAAAATCTCCTTTTGTGTTCCACGGAAGAATGAAAGTCATACAAGTTTGGAACAAATTAGAGTGAGTAAATGATTGATGACATAATTTTTTATCGCTTTAAAAAGTAGGGTTGTCTGTTATTTGACAACACAATAAAGGACAGACTTACCAAATCGGGCATAGACGTCTGTCACGGCTTGGTTCATGGCCATATCAATGAGGCCTCGACCGAGGCAGAAGTGAGGAAAAACCAGTAACACCTTTTTCAGCACCTCGTTAAACATTTGCAGAGACTGAAAAAACCATAAGCAAATACTGCAAATTAAAACCTCTCCACACAGTTTGATTTATCTGTAAACATGGATTTCAAACTAAAATATTTCTCTGTGTAACTTAAAGGCATTTTTGAGAACATCCGATGATGATTTCTATGAACATTGTGACCCAAGAGGTTGTTTTCACTTTACCCTATTGTTCTCAAAGAGCTCTAGGATGAAGGTGATGGCGCTACTGTTGATCCCGATGAAAAGGTTGATGCAGGATAGGGACACGTACGCTGTGCTAGGGATGCTAAATACGTAGGACATTGGGTACATCATGGGCGTCACTGACCACCTGCATAGAAGAGTACAAGAAAAATCACTGCTGTGCTTTGCTGATTTTCTTCAATTCAGAGTCACCCTACAAAATCAATTAACTGACCCATAGAGACATAACAAAGCAACCAGCGCTGGGAGATTGGTGGGCGATGTGTAGCACTTCTTATCAAAACCCACAAAAATGGCCACAACCATCACTGTGCTGATAGAATAGTTAATCTGGGACAAACAAATGAAAGAGATGCGAGAAATCAGATACTCAAAATGACTAATGACTGACAATGAATCGTCCTTGTTAATACACAATGCTGATGAATCTCACCATGTCCCAGAAGAAGTTGGCAACCCAGTAAACCAGAGGGCTGACTCCACTAACAAACTGCAGATGTTTGGCCTTTGTGACACGCTCCTGAATGAGGTAGAGGACAAAGCTGGCTGGAATAAAGGACATGGCAAAGATGACACAGATGGCGACCACTGCATCCACTGATGTGTTGAGACTGTGGGAGAGGAAAATGAGAAAGAGGCAAGAGAAGCAGTTCAACAACACTACTTTTGGCTGAAATCAGAACACATTAGTGTCATTATATTAAACATATATTAAATATTATCCACAGAAAATGTAAGTGTAGTTCTAACAGGAAGATCTCGGGATTCATCTATCAGGCATATTATCCAATCACAATACTGCCTCCACTTTAAAAGCCTGCCAGCTGTCTCTCATTGTTCGCATACTTCTATGTTTTTACCCCCTCATCCCATCACATATCCACCAGTTTAGGCCCCGTCTTGGGCGGGGGTAAGCTCCGCTCCCCTGCCGTCATAACCTCCATCAGGATCTGACGAATCAAGGCGCATCTGAGCGCTGAACTGTAGGATGGCGCTTACACCAAATGATACAAGTATGTTTTCTTTTGTATTACCTCACATAATCTCGAGTCATTCTGATAGAACTGTAGTTCCCCGTCACTACCTCGACATTGTGTTGATTGTAGTGACACAAAGGGTCTCTTCTGAGAGCCTCGCATACCACTGAACTTGCGAAAAGGCCAATATCAAGTTGGCAGACAGAATTTGCATGCCCCGCCACCGGACATACGGTATAAAGGGGAGCGAATGTCAGACAGATTTTTTTCTTCGGAGCCATGCAGTTGTGCAACAGCAAAGCTGAGTTCACCACTGTTCCACTCTACTGGCGATAAGCACTGCTGTTGGATCTATGGCGCATTCCAATGGCTTTCTCCTCTCTGCACACTGTGCAGTCCATGCCCCTGGATGCTTCGACTGTGCTTTCATTGCCTGAAAGAGTGTTTCTCCTCCTAAAAGAGTTTGAGTTTCCACTCATAAAAGAGAAATACACAACAGTCATTGAATGTCCTTTTCAGGACACGTCTTTTTCAAGATGCCCTTCCGCCTCTGGGTAGTTCTTGGATGCGGTCAATTTCTCTCCACTTCTGACAGTCATAAAAAGCTGTCTCGTGTGCATGGGCTGCGAACACACGCAGGCAGCATTTTATAAATGGTTCATGTTCTCAGTGCGAGAACATAGCCATGGCAACATTGCAGTCGCGGCTTTCTTTTCTCACAAGAGAAAGCTACTTTAGCTGCCCCCCGCGTCGTTCCTTTTTCCTATGGTATTGAGGATGACCCAGCTGTCATTGAAGTCGATTCGGGGATGACGACGGGCTCGGTTACACCAGGTAAAACCCAACGAACCACCCGCCCCCCCCAGCACGCTTGATTGTTTCCGACCGATCTCGGGATGAGTGCGGCCAGCCGGCATGCTCCTTCGAGCCCCCGGAATTTAATGACGATCTCGCCGCTGCATCGGAGATCGTCACAGTGGCGTCTGATGCTGATGACTTGTCTGTGCTGCCATCTTCGGGTCTGCTCGCCCAGTCTGAGCCTGATGCACGGATGTCCGCTATGCTTTCCCGGTCCGCCACGAGCGCGAGGTGGACTGGAAACCCCACCCCCCCACGCTACTTGATCGGGTCCTAGAGCCAGGGCACCGCTCATGTCGGCTCCTCTCAAACAGTTCCAGAGACTCCTGGGGCATATGGCATCCTCGGCCGCAATCGCGCCGCTCGGGTCGATGCATATGAGACCGCTTCAGCACTGGCTTCAGACTCGAGTCCCGAGATGGGCATGGCTCTACGGCACATACCGTGTGTTAATCACCCCTTCCTGCCATCAGACTTTCAACCCTTGGACAGACCTCTGTTTTCTGTGGACAGGAGTCCCCCTACAGCAGGTGTCCAGGTTGTCAACACAGATGTCTCTCAACTGGGTTGGGGCACCGTGTGCTACGAGCACACAGCCACAGGCTCCTGGACGGGGCCCTGCTTGCGTTGGCACATCAACTGCCATGAGTTGTTGGCTGTACTCCTTGCCCTGCAGGGGTCTCTCTCACTCGTTCGGGGCAAGCACGTCTTCATCCGTTCAGACAGCACCGCCACGGTAGCGTACATAAATCACCAAGGCGGTGTATGCTTCCGTCACATGTCACAACTCGTCTGCCATCTGCTCCTTTGGAGTCAGCCTTGACTCAGGTCGCTGCTCGCCACTCATTTCCAGGGCGACCACAATTTGGCAGGGCACAGATAGATCTCTTTGCCTCCCAAGACAACTCCCACTGCCAACTCTGGTACTCCCTAACGGAGGCCCTTCTCGGTACAGACGCGCTGGCACACAGCTGGCCTCAGGGGCTGCACAAGTACGCATTTCCCCAGTGAGCCTTCTTGCACTGATGCTGTGCAAGGTCAGGGAGGACGAGGAACAAGTCACCTTAGTGGCTCCTTACTGGCCCACTCGGATCTGGTTCTCGGATCTCACACTCCTCGCGATAGCTCCTCCCTGGCAAATTCCCCTGAGGAAGGACCTCCTTTCTCAGGGATGGGGACCCTCTGGCACTGTGCCCAGACCTCTGGAACCTCCATGTCTGGCCCCTGGAAAGGACGCGGAAGACTTAAGCGGTCTACCACCTACAGTCGTAGACACGATCAACTGAGCCAGAGCTCTCCCAGGCAGCTTTACGTTCTCAAGTGGTGCCTGTTTGCAAATTGGTGCTCTTCTGGATCTGAAGACTTGCAGAGATGTGCAGTTTGGTCAGTGCTTTCATTCCTGCAGGAGAGGTTGGAGGGGAGGCTGTCCCCCTCCACCTTTAAGGTGTATGTTGCTGCTATTGCAGACCACCACGAAACTAAAGCTGCAGTGTACTTGTACGTGCTTTGCGTCTCCATGTGGACCGCATGCTGGGCTCTAGATGCTCTGGGCAGATCTTTGTATGCTTTGGCAGACAGCAGAAACGGAAACGTCGTCTCCAAATAGAGGTTAGCTGATTGAGATGTTGATGCTATCCCCTAGCCTATCACACCCAGTCCGTGCCCCCCCCTTGCGGGTTCGAGCACACTCTACAAGAAGTGTGGCATCCTCGTGGGCACTGGCCCATGGCACCTCCCAAGCAGACATCTGCAGAGCAGCAGGCTGGGCAACACCCAACACCTTTGATAGATTCTACAACCTTAGGATTGAGTCGGCCTCATCCCGTGTTTTGTCAGGTCCGAGTCGGTAATACGCAAAAACCGACCGGGTGTGCACCTGTGCCCTTCACCAAGTTGATCCAGTGCGCCTTCTTTCCCAGGTTAGCCATTAAGCTCTTGCTTCCTGGATGCTCTTCTTCCCTAGCCCTCTGGCCGGCAAATTCAGCAGAGGAATTTGCCGCCAGACCCACTATGAGTCGAGTGCTCCGTGTTGGGCTTGGGCTCCACAAGCATAGTTCCGCTTCAGGCAACTCCATGTGATGTATTTTCCGCGATACGGTCCCCCTGCTGGCAGGACCCACATCTCCCTTGGGTAGTCCTCGCTGCCCCCGGTTGCAGGGTCTGTAGCAACTCCTCCCTTGTCAGGCAGGATCTACCACCATTGACAACCCCTGTGTGTATTAGCTACAAGTTTCTTCCCCCTAGTCTGGGCAGGTTCTGGTCTCTGCAGGACCTTTTTCCCCTGAAAGAATAGGAACGGAAAAGGATGCCTTCCCCGGCGTGTCTATAGCATTAAGCTGGCCGGCTGGCTCCCATAAAAGTCATGTTGCCTGTTCCCGTATGGGTGCTGGGAACCTAAGAACGGTATATGACACCTTTCATTGGGGGCGTTGGGGAGGGTTATGTGCAGCCAACCCAGCTGCTTCTAGGACGCAGCAACCTGCTTGCACCTGGCTCGGCAGTCACGTAACACGGGTAGTGCATGACGTTTTGAAGTGGGACCCTTTGTGTTACTACAATTGACAAAACGTTGAGTGAGTGACAGAAGGGGAAAGTCATGGTTATTGTTGTAACCTCCATTGCCCGATGGAAGGAACTAGACATTGTGTTCCCCTTGCCACGTCACTATCCCTACCACTGTAAAGCACTGTATCCTTATTCTTGGCTCCTCAGTGAAAACCTGTCTGACATTCGCTCCCCTGCTCCCTTTTATAACCATATGTCCGGGGGCGGGGCATGCAAATTCTGTCTTCCAACTTGACACTGGCCTTTTCTCAAGTTCAGAGAAACGCAAGGCTCTCAGAACAGACCCCTTGTGTCAATACAATTGACACAACGTCTCGTTCCTTCCATCAGGGAACGGAGGTTACAACAGTAACAAAAAAAAAGCAATTGTTAGGGTGCCAACACTAGCTTTAATGAGAAAGCTCTAATGGAGCATTTGACGTATAGGAATTCAGAAGATACATTTTGATGGTGTGAAAAGAGCCGGGTAAGTTTGAAATCATGTTTAAATACAAAAGCACAATTAAACCCATCTCTCTGAAATTTTCAATTGGTCAACAAATGCCTACAACTTTTAGTTGCATGATATAAATATTCTTCTAATGATATATATACACTTGTCACACATCATCAACATTAAAATAAATGAATTTGCAGCATTATTTAAAGCAGTGTGAAGTCTTTTGTGTAGGCGCCATAAAGCTTGAAACTGCCAGTCAAATAACATCATATTTTATGACATCTAACACTCACACAGTGACTTCTGAGAGCTGCTCCTTGGTGAGGTTGAGTGGGTGGTTGATAACAGTAATGCCATATTCTGATGGATTGGCATGAGGTGGCAGGTAAGCTCGCAGAATGGCATTGTTTGCAACATTCATGAAGGAAACCATGGCGTGCCAGCCTTTGTTATTAAACCACACCTGTGACAAGTGACAGAAGAAAGAGCAAAATAACATCAATACTTAAAGATTATAGATTGATTTTTATATTATTAATAAGCTTATGTTTTATGTTTATAAATCTGTGGTCTAACATACCTTAACATTGTACTCACTCTCCATGTAGTGTAGGAAAGTTCCTATTTCTTTCATAGCTGACTTTGAATAGTGGCCCTAAGGGTAAGCAAGACAGTGTATATGTTGTATGAGTTAAGCAGACAGTATTATTGTTAAATGCCCACCAAGTTACATTTCAAGTAGTACAGACACAATAGCATACCCCTGAAATATTCATAATTTGTCCAAGTTGGGAGAAAATGTTCTGAATCTCTTCAGGGTCCACATCAAGAATCGGCAGCTGTCCACCAACAGAGAGTCCACCATACCTGAGAAAGTTTGTTTAATCAAGTGTAATTTTGAAGAGGCCACATTATTGTGCCCACAAAGTGTCACTTGGGTATATCTTAAAAAAATTTGCACATGAGATTATTTATAATAGATTATTGTAATGCATTACTGGGAGGATGTCCTAGAAGTTCAATAAATAAACTTCAATTGGTTAGAAATGCATCAGCCAGAGTGGTGACTAGACCAAGAAACATGATCACATTAGCCCATTTAAATGCTGTGCTAATTTTATGTGCAAAGCTTTAAATGGTCTAGCACTGCGATACTTAAGTGACCTTCTACCATGCTATATTCCATCATGTTCATTACGATCGCAAAATTCTGGTCTGTTAGTAGTTCCTAGAATATCAAAATCCACAGGAGTTGGTAGATCCTTTTCCTATTTGGCTCCAAAACTATGGAATAGTCTCCCTAACACAGTTCGGGATGCAGACACACTCAGTTTAAATCTAGACTAAATACTCTTTAATCTAAAGACTATTTAGCCAGGCATACACCTAATTTATCCATCAACTCACAATTAGGCAGCTTTAGTTAGGTCTGCCGGAACCAGAAACATGTATCGTGCAATGTAATGGCATCTATGCTAATATTATTCTATTTGTTTCCTTGTGTCAACCAGAAACCTTACCTTTGTTCATTCACCCAATATTTGCTCTTCAAGCTGCATATGAAGAAAAACAGTAGTCATTATAAGGAAATAAAATGAAGATAACAAACACTACTAACCTATTGTAGCTTGCATAATATCTCACCTTGTCTTGATGAGACTGGGGTAAGTCTTCACCAAATAGTCAGAGATGTTTCTGTTTGTCATTTCGAGCAAAGTGTCCCCTGTTGGCTCTTTTCTCTGCATCAGAACAACATAAACACATTTCTTATCATTCTAAGGCTCTTTTGCACAGATCAATTTTAAAAGGTGTACTCAGCAATTATTTCCTCATTAAATGTTTCACCCCTAAATAAATTAATAGTACTTTTGAAAAATGTTTTAAATCATGCATACACTCACATGAGATGAAGGCTTCAGTCATATCAGTGGTCTAAAAAAAGCTGTTTTATTTTACAGTACATGGAGCTGGGCTGCCTGATGGGGTATACATAACCAGCCAAAACCTACTCACTTTTTGACACGTTTGCTTGCAGAATAAATTAATAATGGCTAACTGCAAATAGTACATTTCTAAAATGGCATTAGTAACTGAAAAGTATTGTGTTTGAATAATGCTGCATCTATGCCGCTCAGTGTCAGCATAACTCCAAGAAAACTGCCATATCGGTCAGTGCAATATAAATGTTATAAAAATTTCTGAGTACACCAATTAAAAGAGTTCAGTCCAAGTTGACATCCTGACCTGGCGTGGTGGCAGTCCCCCCGCTCCAGCGGGACAGACAGGTAGCATGGTAAGCTTTGTTTCGGTACTGCACTGACAGGAAGGTGAGGGGTTTCTTGAATGCCACTCAGGACTCAATAAAATGTTGCTGACCTCAGGAGACACTGGAGGAACTTCCCAATCAGAGCTTTTGTTTAAGCAGGTAAAGAGGTTCCTGTGAACACATTTACACACAGTGACCACACACTTTTTCAGCCACTTTGGTTAAGTATTTTTTCATTCTTTTTTTTTAGGGAATTCATATGAAAGAGTTCTAAGCCATGAACCACTTAAATTATTTTATGAAAGAATTAACTATCCATCCCATGAAGCATTGTGAATTATGTAATTGAATCTCATATTACAGTATACTATTATTGATCATAATTATTAAAACAATTAATTTAAAGTTCAAAATATTTAAACATTTAGCAGTTTGAGAATGTAGGGAGACTGACTCAATTACACCACTGGCAATGTGTTATGAGATTGGCCAGCCACTGCTGCGCTCTTTTGCAGTGATCCATTTACCTGGTGACAGCGACTTCCCTAATTAATGTATCTCTCCTCAGAATTATGGAATTTGGCAATCTATTTTCTTTTCTTTTTTTATGAATTTGAAACCACAGTGTCTTGTGGCTTCTACAGAAGAATATATCAACACTTTTATATATGTTTATTTTTTATTGTAAAAACAAAAATAACAAATTCTCAGTGGAGAAAATGAAAGGGATATTTAGGTCCAGAAAATTATAAAAGTGTAAATCACATAAATCAGAATCTGTTTACACTGAGTACAATTATTTTCATGAAGTACTACAAAGACAATCTCACAATGATTTAAGCATGCTTAAAGTTTAGCTATAGCTATACCACTTGAAATCAAAGTTTTAACTCACTCCAAGGGCTGATTCACCATGCAATGTGTTCCCATGCCAGGGTCACTTAGCAACACCTGTACAAAGTGCTTCATCTTTGGATGAGATGGCTGCTCATTACTGAGATGCAGAAAAACAGTGAGAAATTAAATTACATTTTCCAGTAATACTTACTGATTAATTTGTCATGTTTTGAACATCTGTCTGTTTATGAGAACATTTCTCACCTGATGAAGCTAAACTGTGGTCCATACATCCATGGAGTGAGGGTCAGACTGGGATACTCTCCAAATGGTGGGACAATCAGGGTGAAGATCAAAGCAATAAGGACAAAGCTGGCAGGCAAAACAATCTACAAAAAAAAAACAAAAAAAAAAACATCTGCTTATTTTCTATCCTAGTTAAGCCTATAACATAATTTTGAGCTGTTTAGGTCCCAAAACTAAACATTAATATAATATAATTAGAGCTGTCAAAATTAACATGTTAACGCATGCAATTAATAAAAAATGTAATCGCGGTTAATGCATTTACTGTTAATACAGCATAAGCGAATATAATTACTGGTTAGAAGGGCGGAATCATTGCGATGTGTCTGTCTGGAGTTATTAGACTGATGCACACACCACAAACACAACAGCTGTGTCAGTGATCAAATGTTGAGGGAAAGAAGCTATTGACACTATTTGTTGTACAAAACAAGCCCAAATGGGACTTGTGAAGGAAATCAAGTATTTTTCAGCCTTTTAATTACCACAGAAGCACGGCAAGTCTTAACTATTACAAAAATACAGAATGAGATGTTTTTGTCTGCAAGCGCTTTTTATGTGGAGTTCAAAGTGCCACTTGACACTGACGCCCTGAATCAAATCATGAAAGTGGCTTCACGATTGCTGAACAAAGCGGATAGCCAATGTCTACGGGCTGATTAATATTGTGGAATTTAGGAGATTTAATGCCTGTGGTAATGAATATGCAACCTCTGGGGGGACTAGTTCTTTTAATTATTCAACCTCACACTTAAACTTTGGGAAATGTTTAATGTTACTTGAATTTGTGTTATTTTAGTACATTTCTATCTTTATACCGTGTAAGGTTCTGTTTGGGTAAATGTTAATAAAGCATTATATTGTTAACAATATGTTTTCCTCCCTAAGATGGAAATAAATGCATTTTGACTAAAAAATAAGTATACTGTGTATATAGTGTCAAATTGCAGCAATTAATTACAAGAAAATTATGTGATTAATTATGATTGAAAATGAATCGACTGCCAGCGCTAAATATAATATAATAAATAAATGTGCAAGTTTTTATGAATTATCAAATAAATAACTCAATATAAATACATTCGGACAATTGCCATATATAACGCAAATATAACCCTGCTCATTTTTATAAAATGGTGTCTTGTCAACATGCAAACTTCACCTTACCTGTGCAAGGAAATCTTTGTGGCTGCGTGTAGCATGGTGCAATCTCTTAACCAGAAGAGCATGGAACTGCTTGAGTACCAGAGTAAAGCCTTTAACCTGCCTGGAGGCTCTACCAGCATTGTTGTCAGAGTCTGCTGGGTTCCCCACACCATTAGCATCTACAAACCAGGGCAAATAATGAGGAAAAAACTTGCAATAGGAAAGCATCACAGACATGCTAGATTTGCTGTTAAAACAGCACAGCAGGTCAACAGCCTATGTTGTGTTTGGGATGCTGGTTTGATGGTTCGTTCCCACTAGGACAATTAAACAAACAACTAATCTGCTTAAACTTCAAAACCTGTCAAAAAACATTAGTTCAAATTAGATCAGCACAACCAGGAAGAGTCTGCTGCTTCACTAGCTTAACAAGGAACCAGTTTCAACCAGTCAACCAGCATGGCTATGCTGGTTCACTAGCTAGACCAGCACCAAACCAGCATAAACCAGCCTGGACCAGCATGGAAATTCATGGTGATCTAAGCTGATTTTTCAAGCACGGTGCAATGCCACTGCTGTCGAGAGCTTTCTCAAGAAGTTTTAGCTCTACATAAAGCATAGCACCTCATTTTGTTTTATACTTGAGAGTTTGACTCTCTGTTAGCCTCTTAACATGAGCGCTAAGCAAAGCTGAGCTCTGGAATCTCAATTCACCTTCAGTTCCATCAGCATTATTCGTAGCCTCCCTGTCTCTCAAGCAACCATTGCCATTTTTCCTCTTTTGTAGCAACCATTGCTCTGAGGGCGTAGTGGGCCACATAGTTAAACACAAGGTTACAGACTACTGGTTTGTGAAAAGTGTATGCTGTCATAATTCACAACAGTTGAACTTAACTTTAAAGACCAATTAGCATTACTAAGCATTCCCTAAAAACTTTGACTGACTTCAAGTTTTAGTATTATGGCTGTAGACATTGAATATATGAGGATATTTACCAGGTGTGACAGGGTTGTTGGCTGCCTCTCCGTCTGCAGTAACCTTCAAAAAGATCTATATATGCACAAGCAAAGTCTTCAAATTGGTGATTAGCAATTTTACATAGACAGTCATATCTATTTATTAATTACAGTTGTGTGCAATTTTATGTCATGTGAAGTGTGCTGTGCTATACTGCTTAAAATATGTGCAATATATACACTCACCTAAAGGATTATTAGGAACACCTGTTCAATTTCTCATTAATGCAATTATCTAATCAACCAATCACATGGCAGTTGCTTCAATGCATTTAGGGGTGTGGTCCTGGTCAAGACAATCTCCTGAACTCCAAACTGAATGTCAGAATGGGAAAGAAAGGTGATTTAAGCAATTTTGAGCGTGGCATGGTTGTTGGTGCCAGACGGGCCGGTCTGAGTATTTCACAATCTGCTCAGTTACTGGGATTTTCATGCACAACCATTTCTAGGGTTTACAAAGAATGGTGTGAAAAGGGAAAAACATCCAGTATGCGGCAGTCCTGTGGGCGAAAATGCCTTGTTGATGCTAGAGGTCAGAGGAGAATGGGCCGACTGATTCAAGCTGATAGAAGAGCAACTTTGACTCGTTACAACCGAGGTATGCAGCAAAGCATTTGTGAAGCCACAACACGCACAACCTTGAGGCGGATGGGCTACAACAGCAGAAGACCCCACCGGGTACCACTCATCTCCACTACAAATAGGAAAAAGAGGCTACAATTTGCAAGAGCTCAACAAAATTGGACAGTTGAAGACTGGAAAAATGTTGCCTGGTCTGATGAGTCTCGATTTCTGTTGAGACATTCAGATGGTAGAGTCAGAATTTGGCATAAACAGAATGAGAACATGGATCCATCATGCCTTGTTACCACTGTGCAGGCTGGTGGTGGTGTTGTAATGGTGTGGGGGATGTTTTCTTGGCACACTTTAGGCCCCTTAGTGCCAATTGGGCATCGTTTAAATGCCACGGCCTACCTGAGCATTGTTTCTGACCATGTCCATCCCTTTATGGCCACCATGTACCCATCCTCTGATGGCTACTTCCAGCAGGATAATGCACCATGTCACAAAGCTCGAATCATTTCAAATTGGTTTCTTGAACATGACAATGAGTTCACTGTACTAAAATGGCCCCCACAGTCACCAGATCTCAACCCAATAGAGCATCTTTGGGATGTGGTGGAACGGGAGCTTCGTGCCCTGGATGTGCATCCCAAAATGTGCATCCCAAAAAAGATGCTATCCTATCAATATGGGCCAACATTTCTAAATAATGCTTTCAGCACCTTGTTGAATCAATGCCACGTAGAATTAAGGCAGTTCTGAAGGCGAAAGGGGGTCAAACACCGTATTAGTATGGTGTTCCTAATAATCCTTTAGGTGAGTGTGTATATAAAGAGTCAAAATTATACGAAAAGTCATATATGCTGCACAATCCTTAAAAGACTAACAGCATAATTCTAAAAAAAATGACACAGTCTCTGGACTGATAAAGA
Source organism: Moxostoma hubbsi (assembly GCA_032164185.1). Classification (NCBI taxonomy): domain Eukaryota; kingdom Metazoa; phylum Chordata; class Actinopteri; order Cypriniformes; family Catostomidae; genus Moxostoma; species Moxostoma hubbsi. The sequence continues at coordinate 20,106,518 of JAVLUX010000009.1, forward strand.
GAGAAATTTTTGATTGTTATGGTTACTACATAATTCAGAAAAGAAAAAAAAATTGTCGAACCTCCTCCAGTGATGTGTCAGATATGCCAAAACTACTGAGGCCCATGTCACCCAATGTCTCCTCCAGTTCTCGGAAAAGACTTGCGTAAGCACGATGTTTAAAACCTTTATTTGGCAGTAGGTAGGTCATTTCCTGACCAATAATTTCAATAAGCTTCGCCTCAGGTACATGGTGATGAATCAGACTTGTGATGCTCTCAACGTTCCCTGTGTATAGTGATGAAAAATAATTGTTTTTTTGTTGAAGAAATGAGACAAAAGAGGCTGTTATTTGACTATTTTAAGTTTGTGTGTGTGTGTGGGGGGGGGGGGGGGGGGGGGGGGGGGTTATTCACTGACCATCCAGAATTCTCTCAGGCTGTATTGTCTGACCCTCTTCTTTATGTCTAGTGCAGGTTGAGCAGTTGCAGGAGCACTCAGATGCACAGTCACACTCATTCTGCAAGACCATTAAATCAAATTACAGTAAAGAGCCAAAACAATCTTAAAGAATACAGTCAGAGCATTCTTATTGAGTCAAAGCTTTCTTAAACATTATAATTATACAACATTATAATGAGGCACTTACAATGGAAGTGAATGGGACAATTTTTGAGTGTTTCAAGGCAGAAATGTGACACTTATAGCAGTATGCAGTACATTTTTTCTTTCTTATATATGCGTTTATATATATATGTGCCATTGGTCTCTTACTTTGTATAAGCTGCTATGTTTTGTTAATTTGTGTGTTTTGTTCAATGAAAAAAAGTAACAACAAAAAAAGTATGCTGTAAATGCACTTCCATTAATTATTCTATTAAAATGTGTTAACTATTCTGTTAAAGCTATTTGAACTGTGAATTTGTTCAAATAACTGTTTTGATGGTCATTTTAAGGTTTATGGCATTACGTCATTATGGCAACGAAGTTGCAAAATTAGATTTTCCTTAACACAAAAAGTTTAGTATGTTATTCTATCACACTAAAATCTAACATGCATATTGTTTTAACATTTAAAGATTGTCCAAATTCAGTGCTTTTGTAAGTGCCTCATTCTAGCTAAGACTTTTTGCTTTTGTTTTTTTTTTTTTTTTTTTTAAGGAAAAGAAGAGAAAATTTGAGATATATATTTTGTGGTAATCAACATTGTTCCTCAAATGCTGTCAATTGAACTGGTATATTCCTTTCAAGGTACCTTTTTTATTCATATTCCTTTTTTATGCCATTGTTACCTGGAGCGTTTCCTTTGTTCTTAAACAATTTGCAACAACATATGGAAGTGAATGAATTCATTAATGTAGCGATAAATATTTTTCTGTTAACAATAACAAAGCCATTTTGGCATTTTGAGTTTTGCAGTAGAAACTAATAACTTCCAAGGTCCCGCAAACAGCTCTCAGTAGTATCCCTGAGTAGCCATATCGGAATTGCTGTAATTTCGGGACGATTTGAATGCAGCATTATTTTGTTATGCAGTTGTTAGAGTATTGTGGTGCAAGGTGAGTTATGAGTCAAAGTTTAATAGTATGAGCAATAGTAAGAGTGAAGTGTAGCCTTAAGTGGGGGAGAGAGAGAGCGTGAATGAGATGAAAGAAGGAACTGACTCTGACAGTCAGGCTGTGGCTTGTGATATAATATAACATAAAAATACCACAAACTAGATAAAAGCCTCCAAGTAATTCATCGTTAAAGGCACAGTTCACCCAAAAATGTTTATTCTGTTATCATTTACACACCCTCATGTCATTCCAAACCTATATAGCTTTCTTTGTTCCATGAAACACAAATTGAGATGTTAAGCAGAATATTAGCCTAAGTCACCATTCATTGCATTGAGGGTGAGTAAATGATGACAGAATTTTCATTATTGGGTGAACTATCCCTTTAATTTACAACATAATCACAGAATTTTCTTCTCACCTCCTTCTTGCGCTGGTCTTTCATGCGACGCACCAGTGTGAGGTAGAAGCCCACTCCAAAGCAGTTCTTCAGGAAGAGAGGAGAGCCACTGCAGTGTAGTTTACCTTTAGAGATGATGGCAATTCTGTCACTTAGCAGGTCTGCCTCGTCCATGTGATGAGTGGACAAAATTACTGTGCGTTCTGGATAAAAAAAAAAAGTGTGGTTAAGTGAGAGAGAAAGAAAGAATGAGGGAAAGAGAAGTTGATTTAGACATGTAAAACAGGAGGACAGTTGTTCTGTTTTGCATCTGATTTCATTGGAAAATGTTCTCTGTAAAGCCTCTAGCATTGGTTGTCTTTTTATCCCTGCAATATTTTCTTTGGCCAAAAAGGTAGCAATACCTGTGCGGTACTTTAGCAAGAGGTCCCAAATGGAGCGTCTGGAATAGGGGTCCACTCCTGAAGTTGGCTCATCCAAGATCACCACCTTAGAACCACCTACAAAAGCCATAGCAACTGACAGCTTCCTCTGCATACCCCCTATAAAGAGGATGCAAAGTTTAGGCCGTTTGATCAAATCACATTTCATTAACACATGTAATATATAAAGCAAGCATGGAAAATCAACATTAAAAAGTAAAAAAGAAAACTAAATTTGTACACTAAAGGGACAGCCTGATTTTTTTATTGAAGGGTCCAGGTTACCATTGTTGAAAAAGTGCTATTGTTGTCTCAGCAATGAACCTGGCTGTTGAAGCCTATGTGATTTAAATACAGCTTTTTATTTTAGCATGAGACTTTTGGTAGTCTATGCAATTTTTCCATTGTATTCCAAGTCTTCTGAAGGCATGCGATCACTGTGAATGATGAACAGACTATAATAAACTCAGTGTTAATAAACTCTGTTAATCAAAAATCCAGACAACATATCAATAATATAAAACCTTGCTGGTTCTTGTGTTAGGATGTCATGACGTTTAGTCACGAGATGTGCAAGAACCAATAAGATTTGACGTTACTGACTGTTTTCATGTTATGTTATTGATTTACAGAGTTAAATAATGATTTAATTTGATTTGAGAGTGAACAATAACTCAACTTATCAGTGTGTTCATCATACAAAGTGATTGTATGCCTTCAGAAGACTTGGAATATGATGCATAAATTGTATAGAATATTTGTATTAATTAATAATATATTTTTATTAACACTTTTGGGTGCTTTTTAAACTTTAAAACAAGTCACTGCCAACTACTATTGTATGGAAATCACCATTGCAACATTCTTTAAATATCTTTTGTGTTCTGTAGTAGAAAGAAAGTTATATGGGTTTGAATGACACAAGGGTAAGTAAATAATGACAGAAATTTGGGGTCAACTATCCCTTTAACTAATATAAAGAAATACATTTTAGTGGATCTGTTGTATGGATAATCATTATTTACAACTGAGCACAGATGGTATACAACCAAAAGCACAGCATTTCAGTATTAACCCCCAGAGAAGATTAATTTGTATCCCTCACCCCACCCAGATCATCCAGATTAGATGCTGAGCTTCAGAGTACCCCTATCTCTCTTGTTTTTTAAGTATCTTTCTCTAAAACCCTTTAATCTAAACAGATTATTTTATCACGTTTGCAATCAGACCCACCTGAGAGATTCTGTGCTTCCTCATCTCTTTTATGAGGCAATCCCAGGTCCTCCAGCATGTCATTGACCTCCTGCTCGGCCTCCTTGTGCCCTCGACCTTTCAGCAGAGAGTAGAAGAGTATGTGCTCCTCCACTGTCAGACTGAGAGGGGGGAGGATTCATACATCAGAACAAGAATGGAACACTCATATTTAATAAAAATTCATTCAACAAATAAGGCAGTATCCTAACTGAAATGGAACCTTGTGACTGTTTGGAATGCTGTACATAAGCAACTCTTTGCTTCTCATTCCAGTGAATTGATCAACTCACAACTGATTTGAATAGGTTGCCATTAGCATGTGGCTAAGCTAACAACAAGATAAGCAAATATGATTGTATTAAGTATAATAGCCTATTTTTACCAATAGTTTTCAGTTTTAAATGAATTATAACTTCATTTAAAGTTTAATCTATATTAATATTGCTTTGTCCGCCATCTTGGATTGATTGCCTTCTCAGTAAAGCAGGGGTTCCCCAGAGGGCATTCAATGGATGTCAGGGGGCGCTGAGAGCAAATTAGTAGAAAGGGGGACATAAGGTTACAAATGGGGGGCGTTTGTCAATCATGTTGATCAAATCTATTGTCAAGTTCCTGTTTGCATTCAAATGTTTATCTAGACTCCATTATATGGTATGGTATGCGTGTGTACCATAGTTAATCTGATTCTGAAGTCTAGTGACACATCTGAAGTAACTGGTTTAGCAGCGTCAAATAGACAGACGAAGTCACAAACTCTACTAAGCCACCTGTATGGCTCTGTAGGTGGATACAGCTCAATGAACAGAGCAGCAAGATCAAAAAGCAGGTGCGTTTTTATTCACAGACCGGTCTCGAGCTCTTAAACACGCAACTCTGATCATTGCAGTGCTGCGAGAACCAGTGAGAAGCACGGCGTGAGACATGGAAACCATTTTAATTCGGCACAGAATTCTAAATGACCACCCTTAACACTAACTGTACTTTAGGCAGAAATAGATTCATAAAACATTTTATCATATCACTACTTCAACTCTATTAAATTGGTTATAGGCTACATTATGGGAGTGAGGAAAGGGAGTAGGGGGGCGTTCATTAAAAAAAAAGGCTGAGAACCACTGCTGTAAAGGATACATGCGATGCTGTTACAGAATTTGATCAAAAGAATGTATATTAGAAGGCAGCGTAATCATGCTATACCTTTTGCAACAGCCTTCAATTTGGGAATGTGTCTATGCCTATAATTCTGTCAAGGTGGATCAGTTATGACCACTTTTAAAGAAAGAGCACTCACTGGTTGAAGAGAATGTTGTACTGTGGGCACATGCCCAATGATTGTCTTATGGTGTCCATTTCAGTACGAATGTCTCTCCCATATATATAAGCAGTTCCAGAGGTGGGTGGAAACAAGCCAGTCAGTATAGACCTACAACAAAGTACATACTGTATGATGTGAAATGAAAAATTCATCCAACATGATACAAACTAGATGGGATATACATTTACTTATTACATTGCTCTCTGGAATACTTGATTCTTATTGGTCAGACACTGCATTCTGCTGTCATGTTTTTTGTATAGTGACCAATAAACTGTATAAATGACCATTGTCCCTGGCAAATGATTTCCCACATACTGTAAGTGTGCTAGTTGTATGTCTCTCATTTCACCCTGCCATCCTTTTCTTCTCAAAAATTTTTACAATTTCAATTGAATTGTCTATGAAAATGTATGTATATTTGGAAACATTTACCAATAAACAAATAATCATTAACAATCAACAATAAAGAGATTGTATGGACTCACAAGGTGGTGGTCTTCCCTGCCCCATTGTGACCCAGAAAAGAAGTGATCTGGCCCTCATAGAAGTTCATGTTGAGATGGTCCACTGCAGGCCTTGAATTTCTAGAATAGACTTTCACCAAGTCCTGCACTGAAACCCCTATTAACAGACTCTCTGGCTCCGGTTCAAAGAATGGATTCCCTGCAGGCAAAAGACATGTTAGAACACTAAATCAGCAAGGTAAAGAGACAAAATAAAAAGTTTACAACAGGTTCACATAAAGGTACTAGGGGTAACGCTGACTTGTCAATTTGTCTAAAATCACTTTTAAATATTGTGGTATCCTTACCGGTCTGCACAGGCTGGGTCTCCTCTTCTTGAATCTCTTTCTCCTCCTGAATTTTCTGCTGCTCCTCACGCTCTTTGTCTTTCTCCAGCCTCTCTCGTTTCTCTCTGTGCTTGCATTGCTTGCTGCTGCGAGAGCCATTGCATTCTCTGGGCTCCGGAGAATGGCCACACTCCACATCCTCAGCCTTCTCCATGTTATCTACCAGAGGTTTCTCATGCTCTAGAGAGAAAACAAGATCTTTTCTCAAAATAAATCTAAAGTAAACTGGGTTCATGATCTATATAATGTGACATGTTCAAGTATACCAGTATAAGGGTTCTCTGAGGATGGCGGTGGCAACTTCAGCCAGTATGAGGGCTGCAGGGGAAAGTAAAACGGCTGACTGATGCCATACTGGCCTGAAAAGTCCACGAAAATTATGATTATGAGCAATCTTAAAATTCCATTTTTAAATTCATGTTAACTTTCTAACAGATTTAGTTACATTCAAAACAATAGGCAGAATAACTGACCTGGAAAGACGTTGTCGAGATACCAAGCCAAAAAACCGTAGAGAACTGCATCAAATAGCATCATGTGAATAGAAGTGAAGAAGGAGTACTCATCACCCTCCAGAGGGCTTGTACCAATATTGTCCCATTGAAGACCCAGGCCTTGCTCCTCATAACGGGATAGATACTCTGTACCAAAACCAAAGGCCACTGGAGAAAGCAAGCTCTGGAAAAGAAGTAGCATTTCACAATACATTAATAACTAAACAGTATAGATGCAAGGAGTCTAACATAGTATGAGCCATTTTGACCACTCAAAGTCATTGCATTTACTGATACTTGAATTTGGATGGAATCAAAGGCTATATTTGGAATGGAATACTAAATCACTTTATACTCAATACTGTGACACACTGAAAATGGAAGGTCAAGACAAGTGTATTTCATTGTGGGTTACAGTATTCCATGCAGTGTGCTCTTTTGTATACTGAACATTCTGGAAAATCTATTAGGATATTCGGGAATTCCATGCATTCAGTAGATGTTCATACCATGCACAGCGCACATACACCATGTAGTCAAAAGTTGGTGGACACCATATGTGCTTGATGCCTATGGTTTTGAAATTAAATATTCATCATTACCCCCTTTGCTGAAATAATAGCTTCTACTCCCCTGGGAATACTTTCCACTATACTGTGTCTGTATGTAATAACATGGATGCAATGATTTGCTCCCATTAAGTGAGGTCAGTCACTGATGTTGGACAATGGGGCCAAGCTCACCATTGGCATTCCAATTCATCCCAAACATATTTAGTCAAGTTCCTCCATGCCAGATGCATTAAACAATTTCTTTATGGACCTCACTTTGTCCATAGGGGCATTGGCATGCTGCTGGAACAGAAAAGGGTTCTCCCCAAACTGTTGCCAAGTTTGAAGCACTACATGACCTAGAGTGCCATTGTTTGGAGTAGCATAATGATTTGTCTTTACTGGAATTAATGGATTAACCAAATATATTCATTAGAAGGGGGTGTCCACATACTTTTGGCCAAATACAAAATATGCTGCAGAAATAGTAGTATTTTAGTATGCTATTCTGAACATGTAAATAAAAAGTGGAACATAATAGTGGCCTCACCACAGCTATTTTCATGTCCTTTGTAATACGGTCCTGCCAGGCAAAGCAGAAAATGTGAGGGAGGTAGAGAGTGAAGTAGATGATGCCACTGCAGGCTGCAGCCAGATTGGCCTTGTTGAAGAACACGCTCAACAGAAAACACTGCATGATAGTGGCCACAGTGAATGTCAAGAGGAAAAGGAAAAGAATGATAGGATTGCTGTAATTGAGCACCTTGCCGACCTGAGAACACAGAAGCAAGAGCACTAAATGTTTTATACTCATTTCAAAGTGTAAACTAGGTTTGCATTTACTGAAGGATGTCCCAGTTTTTGCAAAGCAGCAAAAGAATAGTGTGAAAGTTTTAGTTTTAGGTAAGGTTTTAGACTTTGGTTTTGTGTAAGCCACTTTGCCCTTGTCATGACACTAAAATGATCAATGGTCAATTCATGTAGAAATTGCTGCCTTACAGGTAAAACCGTTTAGATACAGACATCTCATATCAATCAACTCGAGAATGCGCATGTGCATTACCTATACAAGTTGAGAAAAGTGTGTTTTTTTTTTACTTTAGATGGATAAATAGATGCAAGAAAGCTACTGATGTGGTAATGAGAAAAGAGAGCAGACATCTTTACACAACTGTTGAAAAGAAATTGAAGCCAAAACTGTAGGACCTCATTCATGTATATGCTATTCTCCAGAGAGAGAGAGAAGCTGAGTTTGGAATGCCATGCTGCCATATTACTATTACCATTTCTGCCAAATGTACTGTAGATATGGATAAAATTGTAAGCGTAGTATGGCATTATGCCCTTCTAAACAAAGGCAGAGAAAAACCTCCATATGTGTAATAACAACATACATCCAGAAGAGGTCACAATAAAACAATACTGAGGACACAGTTTCAAGTAAGAAATCTACATATATAATGCTCCTAGAATGTGTGGTATGCTATATAGTCATAACATTACTCCCTCACCATGATAATGCCAGTCAGAAGAGCAGTGCTGGCAGCCATCATGAGGAAGCTGTCAATGAACCAGGTGTACCAAATCACACCATTAGAGACACCCATGGCCTTCAGAGTCTCCTTCAGCCTCATCTCCTTCTCCAGCACAATGCTCTTCACCACCATGGACACAGAGTAGATCCAGGCAAGTACCATGAAGATGGGGAAACAGCGGTTTAGTGTCAGCATGAACCTGGGTGACGGACAAACCACAAAGTTCCACTGCAAGGTAAATACAAGTTTTATCCTCATTGTTTAATCTACCATTTGACATATTTCCTAATATTCTATTCTAGGCATATCTAGTTATTGGTTTAGTGCCTATGCAGACATTGCAGCTGTCAAATGTTTGTATTCACTGTCTCAGAAACAAGTGTTGTTGCACATTTAGATAATAAAAATTGGTTGAGGAAAATATTCACAAAAACTCTAAAACTTTGTGATCAAAATCTGTGATGGTTAGGCTAGTCTGTTTTTGCCACATCATTTCCCCCATCACTTACATGTCATCCACGTAGCATGGGTAGGGCATTTGCTGCAAGTAAACACCCAATGGCCAGTCATGACCTGTCTGTAACTTGAGGATGCCATGCTCAATCATGTCCTGCAGGTAGGCAAAACCTCCCCAGATGTAGCGCAGGTCTTCCACAGGGTCTGCCCGGGGGCCAGGGTCCCAGTACCTGAGAGAGAGAGAGAGAGAGAGAGAGAGAGAGAGAGAGAGAGAGAGAGAGAGAGAGAGAGAGAGGGGGGTTTAGGAAATCTTTGATGAGAATATAGACCAATCAGCCCGTGGTTTATTATTCTCTCCATCACATTTATTTTAATAATGGAAGCATTAATGAAATATGTTTAACTTAAAAAATAAATAAAAACAGTAGAACTTAGAACCTGAAAAATCTCTGCCCACTTGCAGAGAAACATGGAAACTTGCTATTTAAACTATTAAGTTACAGTTATTTGTGTAAGTACAGTGGCCCCAAAAAGTGTTTGGACACTTAAGTCACACTTAATAATGGATGACACTCACTGATAGATACCAAAATATTAAACAAAAATAACTTTTATTTGAAAGAAATATAGCACAAGCACACGTTTAATGCAAGCATTTCATAAAAAGGATTTGGGCAGGTTTTTCTATTTTAAAACATAGATATACAGTTCAAATTGAGACTTTTGAGAAATTATTTTGACACTTTTTGTTTGTCAAACTAAATGTAAAATGTCAATAGGTTAATGTGATATATGCGCTCAATGTTTTTTGTGCACTAGAGGGCGCTCTAGTTCATTCCCTTGTATATTGTGTTGATGTAACGAAAGAAGACAGAGTGAAATCGTCTCAGCGTATCATTCATGATATATTAAAGATAAAGATATAACAGTTAATGTGATTAACTAAACCTGTGCTTACTCTGCTAGGACAAATGTGTTAACTTGAGGAGAACTGACTTAATACATCCTGACTTCAAAATCAAAAATTATCTTGGGACCAGTTAGTTAAAAGTAATTGCCAGAATGGCTAATACAAGTGAAGCTAGCATCAGTTGTTTCCAAATGCTTCTTAGTTTGTAAATTCTGTTATCTGATTCAATGAAATTCCTAATTTTTTTTAAGTGTGGCTTAAAGGAATAGTTCACCCAAAAATGAAAATTCTCTCATAATTAACTCACCCTCATGCCATCCCAGAACTTTATGACTTTCTTCTGTTGGACACAAATGAAGATTTTTAGAAGAATATTTCAACTCCAAAATGCACATAAAGGCAGCATAAACGTAATCCATAAGACTCCAGTGGTTAAATCCATGTATTCAGCAGCAAAATGTTAGGTGTGGGTGAGAAGAAAATCAATATTTATTTTTTACTATAAATTTTCTTCCCTGCCCAGTAGATGGTGATATGCATGAAAAATGTGAATCACCAAAAACAAAAGAAGAAAGTGAAAGTGGAAAATGATAGTAAAAAAGGACTTAAATATTGATCTGTTTCTCACCCACACTTGTCATTTCAATTCTGAAGACATGGACTTAACCACTGGTGTCTTATGGATTACTTTAATACCTTCATGGCTTAGGTTTTGGCATCATCGTCCCATGTCTGTCTTGTGTTTCATTGTCTGTCTTTTTGTGAGCACACATTTTCGGTCTCTCCTCTCCTTAAATACTCCCGCCGCCTGGAACCTAAGACCAGTGTGGCACACTGGTGGACCTCATTCACAACTTATCTTCCCGGCCTTGCTCAGCCCAGATGTCACTGGTGTACATACCACTCAGGCTCGCCACAAACCCCATCACCAAACTCAGGTCAGGGAATTCTTCGGCCTGTGAGATACTCCTCTCTTTCCATGGTGGGAGTGCTGATGCGTCAGGATGGTCTCCGGGTCCGACCCGCACATTCCTGGGAGTGGGAACAGGACGAGGGAGAGCGGGAGGAGAGAGAGAGAGAGAGAGAGAGAGAGAGAGAGAGAGGCGAAACGGAGAGAGGAGACCTGGTGTCGCAGTACTGCTTCTGTCCGCGACACCAGGTGATGGCACTAGACCCCTCATCTGTCCCTTTCAGTTGCCGATTTATGAAGAGCTCCAGCGCCACCTGATTGAGCACTCCCTTGGCATCACAATCCTAAATCAGCAGTGGTGGCTGCTTGATGATGCCTTGATGGCACCTTGATGGTGCATCCTTCCTCCTTTGACACCAGTGTAACAGTTCATGGAAAGGAGGAAGCTGGGGCTGGCTTGACAGAATATGTAGACATTTCCAGCCGCACACAATGACACAATGCTTCACACTATGTTATGCTTTTCAGCTTCACTAAACATAAACTCTGTTGGCTTTTCAGCTCAACACAACATACAGTCTGCTTCATGCGTCTCTCTCTCTTATCTGCCGCGGAATCCTATCCTTAAATACTCCCGCCACCCCACACTGGAATGCAAGACTGGTGAGGCAAACAGGTGGACCTCATTCACCAATTATTTTCCCGGCCTCACTCTGTCCAGATCCTGCTCGGCCCGCCCTGCTTGCCACAGCTGCCTTTATGTGTTTTTGGAGCTTCAGATTTTTTATACCCATTTACTTGCATTGTGAGTAAATTATTATTTGGTACACTATCCCTGTCCAAATAAATGTTGTACCTTACACACTATCTTTGTGTTAAATATTCAAAGTATGACGCTTAAATGTGAACATTGACTTAATGTGTTAAAAAAAGATTCAACAGGAGTGCCAAAGAAACAAAAATCACAATTTATAATTCAATTCACATTATTTGTTTGTGGTGTCTGCCCACATAATGAAAACACAATGGGCCCACGGAGTCATTCTATCCCTGGCTGTTTGTATTCTTTTGAATCTCAAAGCAGGACAGCTTCAATGAGATCTGACCAGACTAACACCTGCAGGTATGTTTTGTATTCCAGAGTGGATCTCAGTAATGAGTGGTGTCACTTTGCAGTGCAAAACAAACAAAAGCTAAAGCACATGTTATTGTACCTGCTCTATATCTTTACAGTATCTTTCTATTAAGACACATTAACAAAAGTGTGAGTAACCACACCTTACATGAGATTCATTATAAACACTTTCTAAACACTAACCCTAAAGTCATAAATCTCATTATTCATCAGAGAGACAATTTTTACTGCTTTGCTTTACTATGATCTGGCATAGATGTTTGATGGCTGAGGTGGCAGTCTTTCACCATTGAGGACAGAAAAAAAAAGTCTTACAAATGTAGGGAGTGTTTGCCTGGGAATGGGATTAATACTGAAAATATTCAAATTTGCTCAATTGTTGCTTCAATTGTTTAATGATATCTATTACACTTCCAAATAAGTGTTATTTCCTGGCTGCTACACAGTGTGCAGAAAGCTGTAGGTCAAATGAGTAGTAAAAGTAAGCATAAGCATCGTTCTGCAGTGTAGACAATTTGCAATCAACTTTCTTCGTAGAAAGTAAGTGGTACATGTATTATGACAGCATGTTGGATGTATTATGTCTAGGAATGTAGTTATACTACACACCTGCATACACACCTACAGAACGTACTTCATCACTGTTCAAGAAATAAATTCTTCATCGAATTTAGTACATAATAAATGTATGGAAATTCTGAGACAGCATTAATCTGCATCTCGGGAAGCACTGAAGGATATATGAGTCTCATTGGACAACCCTTTGTAGATCAGATAAAAACCGAGGTGGTCTATCACCAAAAAAACACTTGAATGATGTTTATCACCTGTCTTTGATTTTGTTGGTACGTTCCACTGCATCAATGTCCATTCTGATCTTGAACTTGACGTGATGTGGCAGGTCTGTGGTCCAGGGGTACATGTCCACGAAGACCAGGCCTGCCCAAAACTTATTCTCCTCCAGCAGGTGCAGAGCTTGATGGGTCATCAGATTCTCATCCATGTGACCCACAAACTTATCCAGGCTTATACACTATTAAGATAAAGAGTTTAAGTATGAGGAAATAGAAGATAATATATGTGTTTGAATGTTGAATTCTGAAGCTGTTTGAATATGTGCAAATGTTTTCACCAATATGCGATATGTGTGTGAGTGCGTCAGGTTTTTTCTGACATTTAAGTGACCAAACGTATTGTCCCTAGATATGTCTTGAGTCCCTCCTTCAATGTAAGTCTATGTTTTTTTTTTCACCCATTATACACCAAGATGTGAACTTATTTCTCAAAAGTTGCATAATGCTTGAGGTGTATACATTTTGTATTCAGAAAAGGAGACATAAATTACAATGGAAATCATTTCATCAGCATGCTCCCAAACTCAAGTAATTTACTACATTTAATAAAAAAGAGACTTCCCCAGTGGCTACAACTTTCCATTCTCCATTTCCATTTTGCAGCAATTTCTCCAGAAGTAACATTTTTATTCTCTTTATTCGCAAATTGTTTTTGTGTTATTCCAACATTTCGCATAAATTAAATTAGCAAATTGACTAGTGATGTTTACCTTTGCACACACTAGCAATAATTTATTAATGTCTGTGTGTGTTTGCGCACAACGGTATGTAAGAGTGTCAAATTTACAAGTGCTGAATCAATTCTCCATATAGCAGGGCACTTGTTCTCAAAGCATTCCTTTGACATGGGAAAATCACAGAACACCGGCTCCGTGCTCTGGCTCTTCATTCGAGAGCTGCTTTACAATAGCTGAGTGAACAGCTCCCTCTCACATGCCATCGCTCTAGACCCGAGAGGCCTCCTTCTTCATGTACACCACATCCAATGGAGTCATTCACAGTACTGTACAATGCCACCAGAGGTCCTGAACACACAACTGAATGGAAAGACTGAATGGGACCCCCTGCTGAACTCACATGTTCTCTCAGGGCACTACACATGTTCTCAATACATTCAGAAACATTCAGATTCAGAAACTTTCCGAAACACTCAACTTCAAGATCATTGTCCCACAAAACCACAAACGAACCAAAACAAGACAATTAGTACACCATACTTCTTCAGTAACGCACAAGGGCAGAGTTCTTCACAACAGCTTATGGTAAGTTTCAGCCAGCCTAAATGTTGACAGCTATACCTAATAGGCTAAACGGGCTGGGTTTGTTTGTAAAGCATGAGGGCTCACCCCTCTGACTGAAACAAAGCAAGGCTGATTTGCCTATGATAGCCCTCTCCCACCATCACCGTCCCACTCTAATCAATTTGCAGTAAGAGGCCTCCAGCTACGGGGGATGATTGTGGCTCGGGAGGTGAGGTAACAGGGCAAAGCTGAGTGATTTGTCCCACATTGAAGCCCCCTGTCCACAAAAACATGGCGCTGGCAAAGGGTGGCTCTCCCACCCACTGCCCACTTAATCAATGCCATACAAAAGAGGAGCCTGCATGTTGTTGACAGGTTGCTTGTTCTTTTCCCTTTCACCCATCTGGACCTGTTGGGCTCTATATTGCCATGCTAAGTGGTCTTTCTTGTGGTGATGTGCAGAGAGCAATCAGCGCTCTGCAGAAAAAAGGGCTTTAGTGCTCGGAGCTAAAGAGACTCTTTTTGTCAAGTGAGGAACAGCTCAGTGCTGGTTGGAGGAGATACTCTACGTCAGAGGTTCTTGGCGGTGAGACGCAAACAAAAAATAGGTTGTAGACAGTAGGGAAAAATATGTTAAATGCAAATGATCAAATTAAACTTGCCATATAATTGTGCATAGTTAGGATAGCAAAATAAATAGGCTTTTCACATTTTAAAAGGGAGAAAATGCTTTCCACATATTTTGATGTAGACATCAAAGGCATTAGATTTGCCAGCTTCCAGCATGCACTGAAGTATGAATAATGAGGTTTAAGGCTTATTTTGTGCAATTTGTGGACTTTATTTGCACAGTTTTTGTCATAACTGTTAGTTAATAGTTGTGTAGTAATGTCAATATCTTATATTTTACTTAATGGTGTTTGTTGAGTGTCACCATTACTCAGCTTTGTATTGAAAACTATAAAACTGTCAGATGTACAGTCTTAGCTGAGGTTCATAAATCTAATTAAAAGGAACTTGAACATCAATTCTATAGGTGCTGCAATGCATCCTAGCTAGCATTGGATATCAAAATAGCTGTACAAAACTAGGTAAATGCTGCCAAAGTACATCCAAATCCAATGTTCCTGTTACATCCTACCTAATGAAAGGCCTTCATCTGATTGATTTTTGAAGGCAGAAAAGATGTATTCTTCACTGCCTATGAAATCCCACAATCCGGTGTGCGCGGATCCACAGCAGATAAGCGATAGCCAATTAGTGTATAATGTAAGTTTTTTCCAACTTTTTCACTTCTAGCGAGAAATTAGTATTGTAGTAATGAAATATACACTTGGTTATCGCCAAAACTCTCTTGATTTTGTTCTAGAATATTAGATGATTTTGATCGGTTGGATGAATGAAGTAGACGCGTTACCTTTTGTGGACACCAGATGGCGATGATCATTTGCTGGTATCCTTGTAATGAGGCGATATTACACTGCCTCAGATTTAAAAAAAAAAAAAAAAAAAAAAAAAGTGTTGCATCGCATACAAGTTGGCATTTTTTTTTATTTTATTTTTTTAAGTTGGCATTTGTATCGCGATGCATCGTTTCTAACATATTTGCATCGGTAAAAACCGATGTATTTATAATTATTAGTAGAGGCGATATACTTGTATTATTTGGAAAGTGACCAATAATTTGTAACCAATATTTTATATGTAGATTTATTTCTCCTCTCTAAATTATTTCTCCAGCGCATTCTCTCATCACCACTGCTGCTACGTGAATATGACGTAACACAACACTACGGAGACCGAGGCGTGTTCTGAGATTAACATAGAACAGGGGTATGTCCAATACGTCGGTCGCAAAGGCAATGGTGGTATATCACACAAAATGTAAATGTGCTTTCGTTAAATTTTAAATATAATGTCTTTCCTTGTTTTAGTTTCTGTCTGACTTGCACTTGACGGGTACATTTTGACCAGGCGAGAGTTTTGTTTATTCAGTTGCCATGACAACTAGGTTCGCCTTCCAAGGGCTTCTGAGAACAGAGCGCGAAATTGTGAAACTAGCAGAGTTTGAGACTAGCTACCAGCAGCTACTGCCTGGATTATGCAAAACTGTCTGATTCCATTCTGTGCAAGTCATCAGACTTGATTTGACAATAAGGTAAATGCCCGTGCTATTGTAATCTATTGTGCTGTAGGTGTTGGGTTTGGAGTTAAAACTGTATGATATCAACATTGAACATTAGTATATTTATTTAATTCATTATAAAAACGAATTCCATGTAGGGATACATGCAGTAGTCCCAACAAGCATTTCTTTTAAATGAAACTGTGTTTTTTTTTTTTTTTTTTTTTTTAAGTTGGTAGATCTTATTGAGTTAGTTATTTAAAAGTAGATCGTCACTCTAAAAAGTGTGGGCACCCCTGACATAGAATATAGATTAACATGGCAGTGACAGAGATGCATTTTATACCAAATTATTCCAAATCCAATGCTTGGAAACACTTTGGGTTTTATGAGAGAGATGGAGATTTTGATAAAACAATGCAGCTTATAAAATATGTCATGCCGCTATAAAATATACAGGCAGTACAACTAATTTAACAACACACTTGAAGTGCCGAAACGAAAGCACATTCGTCTGCTGGCAAGTTATGGAAAATTTCTTAATTAAGGCAATTAATTTAATTTATAATTTATGATTTGCTGTCTGTCTGAACCAAATAAATAAAAGCCTGAACTATCTGCAGCCTACCATATTGAATTGCATATCATAATATTTTTTCCCATTTCCCATTGCATCATATTGCACTGAATCGCGTTGTGTTGAATTTAATTGAAATCTGATCGCACTGCATCATAATAGGGGTGAATCGTATTGCATCGGTAGCTGCAATGCTATATTTTGTTATTTTTTGTTAATGTATCTTAACCCAGTCAAAGCAAATAGACAACTAGCTTAAATTAAGTTAAGTTTTATTATTTATTTATTTTATTTTTCTTTTACAGTGAATCCAGACTACATTGCACTGCAAAGACAAAACACAGTAGCTACACCAACACTGAAATCGAGAAAGTTTTATGGTTTACTGAAGATTAAGCAGTTTCTGCAATTTTCACACTCAACTTTCTGAATCTGAGCACAGTTGAACCAAACCCAATTTCGGTCAAAACTAAGAAATTGACAAAATGTGTATTTATTTACTGTGTTTTGGTTATGGTTTGTGTTGACCACAATGTGTTTTGTGCAGTGAATTTTTGGTTGCTGAGAGCATGAAACCATTGAAATTAAAATTTGTACGATATACAATTTTGGTACTGAATTGGATCTTCACTTGAGGCCCTATCAGAAATCTGCGTCCTGAAGCACATCCAGTTGAGAACCACTGCTCTACATATTGGAACTTACACTGTAACTGCAGTGCATCCGGAAAGTATTCACAGCGCTTCACTTTTTCCACATTTTGTTATGTTACAGCCCTATTCCAAAAATTGATTAAATTCATTATTTTCCTCAAAATTCTACAAACAATACCCCATAATGACAATGTGAAAGAAGTTTGTTTGAAATCATTGCAAATTTATTAAAAATAAAAAACTAAAAAAATCAAGACCTATCACAAATGGATCTACAAATTGCCCAGATAGTGTCACATTTAAAAAAAAAAAAAATCATGACAAATAGAAAAGAATAGAATATATTCTGATATATGTTGATGTTTTATTTTTCATAAATCAAAGAGATGATGCTACAAATATTGAATAGGATTCATTACTTCCACACAAGTTTCATGAGACGCTTCTGGCTGTCAAACACATATTGAGTTACACAACACATAATCTACACATATGTATTTTCTCAGGCACTTATTGAGTCTAAATAGATGCACATCTTCCATAATTTCAGTAGTACACCAAAATTACAATATCAAACTTTTCATGCGTTACACTTGCTATAGTTTACTTCCACGTTGCATCTTCATCAAATAGTAATGTCAAATATAAATCAAGTCAATCACTGACACATCAGCGACACCTTGAGCAAGAAATAGCATGTGTTGTATGTTTGTGTACATGCATATGCAGTTGCCCTCAGGCCTTCAGAATTTCTTCAGAATCCCTCAACAGTGCAAATGAATGGGCAACAAAAGTCAGATTGTCAGATTCATCAGCCAATCAGATTGATTTATTTAGTCTTAGTGGGTGGGATCTTTAGAATATGTCCCAGTCGAGGCCCTCTAACTGGCCATGAGTGACGCTATCAGGCTTTAAGTGATTTACATAATTCAAGAGCGAAAAGAGCAAGATCTTGCTTAGGAGTAGGCTGTCATTGCCACATCACCACTGAGAAAGAGATTCTTATGGATTTAAAAACATGAGATGTAAAGGTCAAGTGATGACGTGTCAGCGATAAGCTCTGCGCACTTTGCTGTTTTTTTTATTTATTTTTTTATTATTTTCATGTTGTAATCCGGTGAGATTCAATACACCCAGTTACATATTTGTTCTTTGAGGTAAACATGGCAAATAAATCAAAATCCTCTGGCTCTGGAGATATAAATAGACACTTACGTGCCTTTAAGTGGGAATTATCCGCTAATCCAATCGTAACAAAAATAGATCTGGAAAAACTGGAAGATCTTGAAAACATGGTGAAATTCTTGATGAGCTCTTCCCGAGTCTGCTCAACATAACAGGCCATAAGTTGGAAATCGAGCGAGCTCACAGAGACCCGGCTCGCAGATCTGCTGAGGTAAACAAGCCCCAATCAATTCCAACCAAATTTTTTAGATCATGCAATAAAGATTTTGTGTTGTGCGAGCTAAGGAAAGCTTTCTTGGAAGAATCACAATATTTTCTTGTTCCCGGACTTTGCGAATTCAACGAGAGAAATGCGATCGATTCAAGGGGTGTAAGAAACTCTTGCGTCAATGAAAGATCACCTTTGGACTGATGTTTCCAGCCAAACTGAGAATATATGTGAAGGAAGACAGCAAAATATGTACACGTCCCAAGCAACCACTGTCCTTCATTGGAGTGAGTAAGCCATTTGGTGTTTCTCATGCGAGTGGATTGACTTGCTGAACATACACTTGACGGTCTGAGGGAGCTGGGAATCATTTTTGTTTCTGTTTGTGTTGGTTCGGCCAAACAGCTGGAGTTTGTTTTGTGGAATAACACTCCAAGAAACTTTTCCAATGACGGAGGACCGCATTTGCACTGGGGTTCCTGGCCAGGTTGAGAGTGGATGTTGGGGATGGCTGCAAAATATCTTTAGGCCTAGACAAAGGATGCCTTTTATAAAGTTGAAGGACTGAGGATGACTTTTAAAAAGTTGACGGACAGAGTAAGTCATGGTATATTATTTTATGCGGCCTCCGAGTGAATTTGACTCTTGACCATCCGTGGAACTTTAAAAACTCCCTCATTTCATCTGTTGTTGATTATACTGTATATTATAGTATGATTATAGTATGATTATATATATATATATATATATATATATATATATATATATATATATATATAATCATACTCACTTAAAACTATACTACACTACTCTCTCCACGCCCCACCCGAGAGCCCTCCAAAAACTCCAGATACTTGCCCCCATATCAGGACAAAAAAAATCTAAGTCACCCCGTTTTCCCAAAGACACCACCCTCCCCATCTCTGTGCACCACTCCAGATATGAGGGCGCACCAGCTGACCTCCAACCCCTCAAAATAACCTGCCTGGCGATCATCACATAGGTCAGAAGCCAATTCTCTATATGACTATCCCCCACATTGATGACTCCCCCATCGCCCAGAATACAAAGCCTGAAGCAAAAAAAACAGAGTGCCCACCACGTCACACACACAATTCTGAACCTTCAACAAGAATTTCTGGATCTAAACACACCACAAAAAAACATGTGCCATGTCTCCATCCTCCGATTGGCATCGCCAGCAGGTAGGTGTGTCTTTAAGACCAAGCCTATACAATCTAGAGGGGGTCCAATAAAATCTATGCAAAATTTTGAATAACAAAAGACGCACCCTTGCATCTTTAGAAGCAGACTTAACATTTTTAAGAATCCTACCCCCACACTTCCTCCTCCAATACCAAGTTGAAATCTTTCTCCCATACTCTCTTGAGAGAGGTTAAAGATCCGTCCCCCAGACTCTGAATTAACAGGGAGTAATACACTGATGCCTCATGGCCTTTACCAAAAGCAGTAAGATTGCTTTTTTTCTTGATTGGGGAATTTGAAGAATCAATAAAAAATGTTAATCATAAAAACACGAGATGTTCAGCATGAACTTGTGATTGCTTAATTTATTAAACGGGAAAGGAGGACTGATTTTCATTTCAAGCTAATTGGTAAGTGCTTTTTGCTTTGTTATAGCAACATCAGGAGTTTTCAAAGTGTAAATTAGGCTGCTCGAGCTTTCCGTGTAGGATCAAGTTTTGAAATGTAGTGCTGCGTTCCATTCAACTCGGAAATCATAAAGTCAGAATTCTGCATTAAGTCATGCAGAAATTCTCAACTCTCACCAAAGTGATAAACATTAACTTTATTAAGTAATATCAAGTTTGTTTCCACATTTCTTAATATTTAAGCTTGTTTAACAAATGCCTGCAGAAACAGGTGTATAAAACATAATCTTTTTTTTTTTTATAATTGTACACCTGATAAACAAATGCTAGCACTGCAGCATTGTTTATCAGTTGTGTTACTTGGAGACTTCTCTAATGAGAGTCAAGCCCCTGCTAAGCTAACAGGAGCATTGCAGTTCCGAATATCGGAATAGCATAACCGTGTACCCTGACGAAACAAAATGTATTGCAAGCAACATTTAAATCGCAAATATTATTAGATAGATTTTTCCAGGTATTATAGACCTCCTTGGTAGATTCATATGAAAAATTATGATTTTTGAATGTCTTTCGGGAAACGTTAATTTCACAAAATAGTCATGCTGCAGTTAAAATTAGGCTTGCTTGAGCATTATGTGTCATTTCAAGTTCTGGCTTTCATGCGTGGACATGGTTTTAGAATGTCAATTGGTATTACTAGTTAGCTGCAACATAATGTTTGATGCCCAAAGGCATACAGTGTCTTATTCATTGTGAAACTGTGTTTTCTTAATGGCATGAATCACACTGAAGGCCTAGACGTCAAATGCACGGCCTGTCACTGCACATATGGAATACTGAAAATTCACCATTGTCACACAGAATATCAATTGGATGTAGTACTCATTTGTCTTGTAATTAACAAAGAAATATATGTTCTCATATAGAAAACTTATAGATACTGTATGAAAGAATCATTAAAATATGATTTATGGAAGCACGACTACTACACAGCAAAACATTATTATATAAGTATTTTTGTGTTCCTTTCAAATTATCTAAACATTCTTAAAATGTAATTTATTTACAAGCGAAATGGGATAAAGTATTAAGTCTTGTTTTAAGATAAATCTGACAAAATGTAGTGAACTTTAGACATAAAAAAAGAAAAAATATTTGCCAATGTGGTAAGCAAAATAAACTTGTTTTCCCTTTGAATTAAGTTGATTTTGCTTACCCCATTGGCAAACAGTTTTTTCTTGTTTCAAGCATGAATCACACTAAATTTTATTAGATTCTCTCAAAACAAGACTTAAATTCTTATGACAGTTTGCTTGTCAAGTAAATGCTTTCATGCTTTATGTTTAGATTAGGGCTGTCAATCGATCCCTATTTTTTATTTAATTAATTACATGGTGTCCCGATTAATCGCATATACAAAAATTTGCTGGGAAAGCCCATCATATAACAATAAATCAATATATAATGATGAAATAATATATATATATATATATATATATATATAAAATATTCAGATAATTAAAATTCTTGTGGCAGAAGAGTTAATCATTAATAAGACAATACAAAAAGCGGCTTTAGAATACAATGTATTGTTTACTAACATATTATTGATCATAAGACAATCATTGGCCTACAGTTTACAGCAATCCATTTCACAAGTGAATTTGTCAATCAGTTGGAGATTTATTATGAGGGCTTGTTTAAGGACCCGTCAATGTACACCTGCATCAGCCAGGGGTATACATAGTACACAATACTACAGATAAATTTACAATAATGCCAAGACCTTATATTCATTACATAGTGCAATGCTTTTCAATGCTTTGGAGTTGTTGGAGGTACAAAGAGTATTTAAATAATATTTGAAGTCTTTACAAAAAAGTGCAAATAAGGGCTTTATAGACATACATTTACACTTATGTATAAAAAAAACTTGGCAAGAAAGATAAACAGATTAATCATAAAATATTAACTTGTTATCAAATCTGTGAAAACCAAATAAAACGTCATCATAAAGCAAAGAAAAACTAGTTAAAATAGAGGTACTTACAAACAAACAAAATTTTCTCCAAAATACTACAGCGTGGATACATTTCCAAAAAAGGTGAGGGGCAGATTCATCTACAGCATTACAGAAGGAGCAAAGTGGATCTATTTCAGGGAGCATGTTTCTTAAATAAAGATTGACTGGGTAAAAACGGTGTAACAGTTTAAAGGACACCTCCTTAACCTTGTTGGTAATTAATTATTTGTGAGGTAAAGACCATACGACCTGAAATTTCACTTTCTGCCCTCTGGAGTAAACAGGTGGTACTACAAGCTTGCGTTGCGATTAATTGCATACATTTTTTTAACGCGTTATTTTTTGTAAAATTAATCGCACGTTATTAACGCGTTAAATCGACAGCCCTAGTTTAGATATATTTACTAGAATACAAAACAAAAATACTTGTCTTGAAAATAATTTTTTGCAGTGTACACAGACACTATTACATATCTATGTTCTGTTATGATTCTTCACACTTTTGTAATGAAGCAGTTTATTATTGCAATTTTGCCCCCCTTATTTTCTACACTATTCAGAAGAGAAGGGTTGAGGAATACGAAAGCGGTATTCATAACTCTAAAAAATGGATGAGGTACAGGGGGTGGAGTGAGGTTTGTATCGTTAAAGACCCAAGTTATGCATTAAAGGGTTAATAATAAAGGATTGTTGCAATGTGAGGTAAAACTGATTTTAAGAGATCGTCATTGGACTCACCTCACTGTACTGGTTGAACATTCGTATTGTCTGATCTGTCAGGCTGAAGACATTTCTCCAATCAAAGTTTGATGTGTTCATATATCTGTCATCCTCTGGGCCATTGTGCAGGAAATTGAGGATGTCTTTTGTAGTGAAATCTGTGTCTTTAAGACGCCTGTCCAAGAAGTCCATCACTGTGGGGTTTCTAAGTGTGTCCTATGGCCAGGAGGAAAAATAGAGAAATTGGTCAGAGATACATACAGTATGACAGACAGCAGCAAACAAGGCAACAAAACATAGCAGTGTTATTTTCCAGTTAACATAAATAGAAAAATAAATATTAAAATATCCCTAAAATAAGATTAATTGACCTCTACAGCAAAATTGCCTAGGATAGATATTTCAGAGATTGTACTGTATATTGAATATCAATTAGCATCAACCTCACAAAATTTCATTACAAATATGCTTAAAGGAATAGTTCACACAAAAATGTAAATTCTCATCCTCATGCCATCCCGACTTTCTTTTGCATAACACAAATTAAGATATTTAGAAGAATATCTTCTAGGTCCATACAATCCAAGTGAATTGGTGCTAACATTTTGATGCTCCAAAAAGCATATAAAGGCAGCATAAAAGTAATCCATAAAATTCCAGTGGTTAATGGAGTGAATGTTACATTTACATAGCGTTTTTCTGACACTACACTCAAAGTGCTTTACACAGTGAACAGGGGACTCTCCTCAACCACCACCAGTGTGAAGCATCCACCTGGAGGTTGCTACGGCACCCATAGTACACACACCACACACCTAGCGAACAAGTCAAAAGTAGTGTAATACATCACATTTTAAATTAATGTAATCAGATTACAGTTACTGACTTTCAGTTAATTTAATTACTTTTAAGTACATTATAGGGCTATGCATATATATTATATATTATTTATGTAGACTACATGAAATATAGCATCGTAATGAGTCATTGTGAAAAGGAGAAATGTGAGGTGCTGAGTGAGGTCCTATGACTTGTGTGTAACAATGAACAAGAAAGAAATATACACATTATTTTGATTTTGTTGTGCAGAAAAGTGATCCGTCAGGATGTGATTACTCTTTCAATTAAGTAATTCCGTGTAAAGTACAGCCGTGGCCAAAGGTATTGACAGTGACATAAATTTTGTGTTTTGCAAAGTTTGCTGCTTCAGGATTTGTAGATAATTTTTTCACATGTTTCTATGGTATACTGGAAACCAATGATAAGCATTTCACAAGTTTTAAAGGCTTTTATTGGCAAAAACATTCAATATACGCAAAGAGTCAATATTTACAGTGTTGCCCTTGTTCTTCATAACCTCTGCAATTCGCTCTGGCATGCTGGATATCAGCTTCTGGGCCAAATCCTGACTGATGGTGATCCATTCTTGACTTATTAGTTCTCGCAGTTGTTCACAATTTGTGGACTTCTGCTTGTCCACTTGCCTTTTGAGGATTGACCACAGGTTCTCAATGGGATTAAGATCCGGGGAGTTGCCTGGCCACGGATCCAAAATTTCAATGTAATGATGTCCGAGCCACTTTATTGTCACTCTTGCCTTGTGACATGGTGCTCCATCATGCTGGAAAATGCACAGATCATCACCAAATTGCTGCTGGATCGTTGGGAGATGTTGCTCTTGCAGGATGTTTTGATACCATTCTTTACTCATGGCAGTGTTTTTGGGCAGAATTGCGAGAGAGCCCACTCCCTTGAATGAAAAGCAACCCCACACATGGATGGTCTCAGGATGTTTCACTGTTGGCACGACACAGGACTCATGGTAGCGTTCACCTTTTCTTCTCCGGACTATCGATTTTCTAGATATCCCAAACAGTCAGAAGGGGGCTTCATCAGAGAACATAATTTTGCGCCAGTCTTCTGCTGTCCAAGCTTTGTACTTCCTGCAGAATTTCAGTCTGTCCATGAAGTTTTCCTTGGAGAGAAGTGGCTTCTTTGCTGCCCTTCTTGATGCCAGGCCATTGTCCAAAAGTCTTCGCCTGACTGTGCATGCTGATGCACTCACACCAACCTGCTGCCAATATTGAGCAAGCTCTGCACTGGTGGTGACATGATTCCGTAGCTGACTCCTCAGGAGGAGACGTTCCTGACACTTGCTGGACACTCTGGGACTTCCTGAAGCCTTCTTCACTGCAGTTGAACCATTCTTCTTGAAGTTCTTGATGGTCAGGTTAATGGTTCTTTCAGGTTCAATATTCTTTGCAGCAATTTCCTTGCATGTATGGCCATTTTGATGCAAAGCGATGATGGCTGAACATCTTTTATTTAGAAGTAACCATTGCTAACAATAACACAGTGATTTGAAGCACTTCTTCCCTCCTTTTATAGCAAACAGTCTCCTCTTATAATCCAATCAGAATAATAGAGTGATTTCACCTGACTAGTACTCGTTCACACTTTCCCAGGTGCTGCTGATATGATTAGTGGAATGATGTTGGCTGGTCATTTTGTGCCAGGACCAAAAAACTGTAAAATTTGTGTTTTTGTTTTTAGCCAATGATTCTTTTGCAATTATTCAAAATGCATCTGATCACCCTGCACAATAATCTAGAAACAATGTGAATCAACACCACAACAACTGAAGCAGAAAACTTTGCAAAACACAAAATTTATGTCACTGAAAATACTTTTGGCCAAGGCTGTAATCTGTTTACAGTTTTATAGAAATAATTAATAATATGTAGTGGATAGCTATTTTTAAGTATATTACCCAACACTGATAGTAACTATGTAAACAAAGCTTAATAGTATTTTGCATATCGTCACCTTCCTAAAATATTTTTTTTGCCTAAATCATCTCCTCATGATATTTGGTTCAGATTTTTGTGTTTTCTGAAAAACCTGAAAAAATGACTTTGGACATTATTTTAGTAAGGTGACGATATGTAGTATCTGTTAAAGAATCATCAATTGAATTGAAGTGTAAACAAAATAATCTTCAACTATATGTGGGAATGGATTCATTTTTATAAATCCCATATCATGACAGATAAAATCTGAATACCTTAACCCATGAGAGATAACAGGGTAACAATGTAGTACAATGAACTTGATATGTTCATGACATTTTTGGCTTTGTGGAATGTGAGCAGTGACAAAGAGTGGGAAGACGTCTGTGTATATGTGATGGAGAGAAATATAGAGGTTACCCGTATCATATTCATTTGGACACTGCTTTGGAAGAACTGCCAAAGCTGGGGTACCACCTCCTCCCAGACCTTCCCTATT
The DNA here is from genome assembly GCA_032164185.1 of Moxostoma hubbsi. Taxonomy (NCBI): domain Eukaryota; kingdom Metazoa; phylum Chordata; class Actinopteri; order Cypriniformes; family Catostomidae; genus Moxostoma; species Moxostoma hubbsi. The sequence goes on from JAVLUX010000009.1 coordinate 20,132,778, forward strand.
TTCTGCAACCTCTCCAGCTCTTCAAAAGTAGTGTTGGCCTAGAGAACACACACACACACACACACACACACACACACACACACACACACACAGAGATCTATATGCATTGTCAGCTTCATATGCCTTCAGAGCACTGGGATGTACAATGAAAAAATAACTGACTCAGCAATTTTCCAGCTAATTGAAACAAAAACAACCATCCATGTAACCCTGAATTTTCAACCATAACTAAAATTAATGTCTTTATTCCAGCCGGCTGAGTCGTCATCAAGCATTTGATATAATCTAAAATATGTGTTGATGTCACACAGCTCTGCTATTCAAACAAGAGTTGCTTAAGGTCATGTCTACATTCAAGGATGCTTGTGTATGATTAATACAGTTAGAAATAGAATGACACCTACATGAAATTCCTGCATGTAATTGTCAATGCTTATGGGGCCAATGCATGTGAGCAAGTGGGTGGATATTAATGTCTTACACTCTTTAATATCTTTCTGACAGCAGGGGATTCTGGGGTGTACAATATCTTTCCCATCAGCAGAGGTTTCACTGTATTCCACATAATTTTTGTAACAGGATTCGACTCCAGATTCTCCATCAATGCATTACAGAATGGAGCTATGGGGAGTGAGAGAGAGAGAGAGAGAGAGAGAGAGAAATGGAGTAAGAGAAAGTGAAAGCAAAGCACAAAATGAAAAGGAAAGAAAAAAGAAAGAGAAAGAAAAGTGTAACAAATGAAAGAGAAAGAACTGATAAAAGGAAACAGAAAGTGCAGAAAATAGGACAACAGAAAGCCCCTCTAAATAATATGCACGGCATTTAGCCTATTTTAGTTTATAGTTAACGCTATTCACATGATTGAACAAATTCTTACATCTGACACAGTGGCCCTGCATTGCATTAAATAGCATCTTATCAAAACAAGTGCCATTTATTTAAAAAGAACAACAGCCCAAGAATACTTTTCAAGCAAAAAATTTATTTAAAAAACAATGTAGTTAGAAACAAGGTTAGAATTTACAGCTATGTGTGGCAAAGTACTTTTGGGGCCACTGTTTGTCATATGACTAGATGACCAAAAGATTAAAAAGAAAATTTAAGTATAAAGGAGGGAGACTGAAACAGTTCTCACTTGCGGTCTTATCATAAATGTAGCTGCTGTGGCCTCTGGAGTTGTTGATGCCAAGGAAAGCCTTGTAGTTGTTGTCTTCGTACCAGTTAAAGGAGGAGACTCTGTTGCCCTCACCCTCAGGATAGCCACAGAACAGATCTGACACAGTGGACATCAGCTGACTGAAGGAATAGGGACCCCCTGGCTGGAAGATGGAGTACATGACCCGCATCAGGTCTTTGAAGCTCTGCCTCTCTGCAAGCTGTAAGAGAAAATCGATTGTATTAAATGTGTAAGAAAGGTGTGGGGGTCAATATTTTAAATTCTGATATACAAAATTGAACTACATATAATAGCTATTGTATGCACAGTTTCTTCTTATTTAGAAAAGACAAAGATACTTTTAAGATTTTATTTGAGAATCTTAAAAAGTATCTTAATGGGAATGCTTTAAGTGATCTGAGACAGAAGGCAGGACTTTCAATAAATAGTCAAATCCTAAAGGAATAATGAGAGAAATTTCAGTCCGTTTCTCACACAAAGCTACAGTATCATATTGTTTTAGGACACTTGTAATATAGTGCAGACGTTGCATAAAATACTTTTATGATATTTTTGTCTGACAGCCTAATATTAGTATGGCTAATAGAAGCTTGGACATTCTGCTTAATATCTCCTTTCATTATCCACGAAAAATGAAATTTATTCAGGTTTCAAGAAAAAGCTATTATGGCTTTAACAGTTCCACTGTACCTCACAATATCTGATGGACTACATTTAGCTGGACTAATTATTGAAGCATTGGAGAGGGTTGTTGTTCAAAAAAGGAATATAGTTTTAACACAAGTTCATCTTAATCAAGCATTTGTAGCATTATGTTACTACAAAAAATATTAAAAAAACAAAATGTATAGTCCATAAACATTCAAATACATAGTTTCAAAAGAATAGCCACAAGACATAAACATTATAAGTTAAAATAATTTTAGAGTGATAAACTCACTTACTTATCTCTGTAATGTTATATCCAATATTGTAACGCCAAAATTTGACATATCATCAGTAAAACATATAATCTGGAAAATGCTGTAACCAGTAAATCCCTGATCTTATCACACTATAGTATTTAAATCTTGTGGGCATACTTTTGAAACAGTGTGTATTTAAATTTTAATGGACGGGTCCCATTCGCTCACATTACTGTAACAGTGATTTTTGTTGTAAACAAATAAAGGGGTGAGTGGAAATAATTCTTTTATTTTTTATTTTTTTTAATTGTAGTGAACCTGGAACATTCCTTGAAAGGTTTTTCTTGTTAAAACACTATTAACAAACAGATAGTTGGCACAACTGCAGAATGTGACACTTAATCATGTCAGATATAAATACTACAGTCATTCAGCTGCACTGTGCAATTCATTGAACTACTAAAAACAACACCTGAGCCAAAGAGTAAACCTCTTCATCGAGGACAAAATCCCTCATATGCCAGCTCTACTGACACATGGAAGCCTAAAATCCTTGATTAGGACAAGCCTAAATTTACCCTTATGCTTAGTTGTGACTATATTTGGTGTCCTGATGGTAAAAATAAGGTGATAACTACACTTACAATTGATCTGATTTAAGTTCAGCCATATCATCTTGTCCCAAAAAGTTTAAAGACACTCTTATCTGTCACACTTAAAAAATAAAAAAAAGATACCACAAATTCTCTTTTCAGACAAAACATTTAAAAAATAAATACGTTTTTAAATTGCAAAACAATAAATGTGTTGTTCAAAATGTTTTAATGATATCTTGCCATTTCTGGTTGTAAAACATTAGTGGAATGTGTCCAAAGTTATTGTGATGAACTGCTTGTGAACTTGGGGAACTGACTTCATACATCCAACTTCATACAAAATCACCTTAGGATCACTTGGTAAAAAGTAACTGGCTAAGAACATGTTAGAGCTGAGAAAAGGTCTACACTGGAAAACATTTGGAGTGGGGTTTACCTTAAAAACAATTCCACACAGAAATTTCTAGTAAATTTAACAGACCATAATTCAAGTCAAGGTTGCACACAATTCTTGGGTGCTGTAAGTAGGAATTCTCAAGTAAAATGTACTTGTAATACTCAACAAGTGAATTTTACTCACTCTTTGTTTGTACATTTTACTTGTACAATGTAGCACTGAATTAAGCCATGCATTTACAAGTGTACTAACATTCCAAGGCTTTTTAACATACTGAGTCATGTACCACATGACACAAGGAAGCTCTGCCTCAGTTGGAAGTTTAATTCATACATCACAGTCTATTAGACAACATCACCTTGCTTTAATTGAGATAGAAACAAGAACCAGAGCTGTGCACGCAGATCTGAACACTTGGTGCTTAAAATACGATGATTGTAACAATGAACAGATAATTTTATTGGTAGAACTTCAAACTCCACAAAACAAGTTCCTAAATTAAACGACACAGTCAACAATTTAAATAAAAATTGCATAAATAAACTTGCAAACAGTCAAACCATGCAAGCTCATAAATTATTAAAGCCCGATGCATGCTGTGAACACCAGATTCTAAAAGTAATTTTTTTTATTTAATTTAGCTGTGATATTTACTCAAATTAGCAAAGAAATATGACAAGGTTTTCGAATTTATGATTGGTACAGTACATTATTACGCATTATAAATATAAACAACCATACGTAATATTTACTTGAAAGCTAGAGCATTCATTTTTACAGGGTTGAATTGAGTACAAATGTAGAATTGACATAATATTTTCAAGTTCATGCTTAAACTAATGTATTCAGTGTAGAAAGTACATAACCTTTTCTGCATTTATTTCATCACAAAATAATATGTAGTATGATTCATTTGCAGATGCCTATTGGTTTGATATTTAGTTTCTAATAAAATGAAACTATACATTTGTAAGTGTGACTTAAGACTAAAAAGTAACTTTTTGAGGCCACTGTACATACTGTATGTTCCTAATAGGTAAACTCTGCACAGAAATGAACATCTGTATTATGAACTGAAATTCAATGTGTATTTGAAACTGAAATTTCTCTGCAAAAGGGCAATCAGACTAAAATAATAGAAAACACCCTCTCAGAAAAACGTCTTTGTCTCCAACAAATGTGTCTCTACTGCGATCTACTGCTGAGTAAAATGTTTGGCCAGATTGGATTGTGAGGTCATATTCCCAGCATACTTTTTTCCAAGAGAGTATTTAAAAACAATTCTTACAACAATATCATGAAACGGCAATTAAAAACATATTCTACATTTGTGGTGGTGGGGGCGTGATTAAGTGCCAGTTTGTGAATGGAGAACGAGATCAGGAGATGAGAACAGTAACGATCATCATCTGGCAATGATTGTCTCTAACAGCTGTTTGTCATTGCAGTGAGAGTGGAGGTGGATTTAAGAGTGAGCCGGACCCAAGTGAGAGGAAAAAGAGAGACACACTGAGTTATGTTTGTGTGTATCTTTTGTTTTATAGAAGTTAATTTATGTCATTAAAACTTCATGTTCCCAGCTTCCTCCTTTCCTGACCGAACAGTGGTCTTTTACAATATTCTAAATGAAATGTGATGTTATCTCAGCAGAATGAGGAAAATGCGTCAGGGAGATTTCCTAGGAGGGGCAAATATGCTCTCACTGATGAAGAGCACGTCTCACTGATGTTACATTAAATTCATCTCCACACTCAACTACAAAGCTCTATTACAACAGCTAGCAAACGCTGTGTTTCAAAATATAAGGCCAGCAGTGTATCACAGTGAACGTGAGATACAGCACTTTTCCATGTGTTGTGAACTCCAGTGCACACCATGATTGTCAAATTAGGTCAAGATAAGTGTAGGTGAAAACATGAACACTTCCATAGAAGCTCTCAAAATGAAGAATGACTCATTGCTCAACCATGGCTAAACTAACACTTTACCTCCCTATAGTACTTTCCATTGATACACTTTCATGCAGACCCACACACTCCGAGGAGATGGATTTACTGATAGGTGATAACATTAGTTGGCCAGGCTTTCTGTCACCCAAGCAAAAGGGAAAGAATTCTACTCCACCTGCAGGATATGATCTCAGTGGAATGTCCTTTCGAAATAATGCTGGAACCAGAGCGATGACATGCATGCATGCATATATACACATACGTATGTGTATTGGTCATATGAATACCTTCAATTTTCCTTACAAACACAAAACTAAATTTTGTTGACCTGCTTAACCTTATACATTAGGTTATGATGTGATAAACAACAAACTGACATGCACTTAAGGATACAGAACACACACTTTCCTAGCATCAATTTTCAAGCGTGCGTAAGAGCTAAAAGGAAGCAAGGAGCTTCCTGGATGCTAAATTAAGGATCTTGAAAATGGGGAGAGGAACTGGGCATTCTCAATCAGATTTACCTCCTGAAGTTTGTCAGATACTGCTGAAAGCACTCGACCCCAGAAGTGCAGGTCTATTCCAGACGAGTGGCTATCCAGCACCATCGGCAACTAAACATGGAAGGACAGACAGATTTCAGTTTAAATCAACTTACCAAAAAAAATCAACAGCCACAAATGTAATAGAAGTGTAAATCTGGATCAAAAAGTTTCAAATTAAAAGTTAATTAAAAATATTGTTAGTCTTAGTATCCTCTAGGAGTGCCTCAGTTAAGGTGTCTTTGACCATTTGAACTGACTTTTTTAACATTTTTATATAATAAATCCTGTAGTGCATTTTAACTTTTCTTTGCAACTTTTTTTCAGTCCCAACGACACATAAAGCTTTTCAATGTTTGACAGTTGAGTAAGATTGTTTTTTACAAAATTATTAGTAAGAAACATTTGATCTTAGTCATTTGTACTTCTGACTGTGTGTCTTTTTGTGGATATGCCCATTTCACTGTAATACAGCTTTCTGTATATTATTGTTTAAAAATTCTACATCATTTTAATTTGTGTGTGAAGTTCTTCATAATTAATTAAAAAGTAAATTATTAACAAAATTTGAATTTTAGCTAACTTTCCATAAAAAAAAAAAAATGGTTTCATAAAGAACAAACATCGAATTTACACTCGGGTCATTTTAAACCCACATATGCATGCGAAAGGGGTAAAGTTACATGTGCATTTCAGGGTTAAACACATTTATAGTGAAGAGTGGACAGGAAACTATTGGGTAGACAGAGGGAATTGAGATAATTAGCAGGCTTGAACCTGTATACCCACATGAGCACCCCACCTTAACGTGTCCGTAACAATAGCACTAACCAACAGTGTACAATCAATAGGTTTTAAATGAAAAATCTCTAACATTTAAATAGTGATTTCATGTAGATATAGGGGCAATAGTTATTGTGCACAATTTGACAACTAATGCAAATAATTTTGAGACAGCAAGATGCTTTTTTGATCTTTTTTTTAAAGATAATGCTCACTCAAAATAAAAGCTTGCACAATTTTATGTTAATGTTTCTGATAAATCTGGCATTTTATACCATCTCAAGTATTTTATAAACAAATTAATTTCCCATGTAATTAGACCAGTCAATGTGAGCCCAATATGACATTTTTTTAGAACAATTCTATTCCCCCCATTAAAAAAAAAATAATCTATGTGTTTTATAGGGGTTTTTAACGCCTGCAACAGGGGTTTTTTTATCCCAAATACCATCCTTTGACTTATTGGACCGTTATTAAAAAACGTTTAATTTAATCACCTTCAGCAAAACTGAAAATTATAAATAAGTATTTTGTCTCAAAATAAATGTGTTAATATCAGGAATTTTAGTTAGCTACATAAATTTGCAACATTTTGAAAAATATTTTAAAAATGATAACAAATGACCTAAAAATCAACCTTAGACACCACATGCAAAGATGCCATGAATCAGGAAAATTTTGCAGTGCATAGTGACAAACACGTGTTTAGGAAAGTACTGTTTTAGATTTTGAAGCAAAAGTGTGTAAGCCCCCTAAAGCAACATTGATGCTTCACAGGATGTGTAAAAATCTTGGTCTTACAGATATTTGGAGACTTTTGAACCCATCCGGTAGGGAAAATAATTTTTTTTCATCAGTCCATTACATTTCTTCTAGAATAGATTTTTTATATATATATATCTAAGTCCCTCATTTCATCTGTTGTTGATTGCTCAATTGGAAACATCTTAGTCTGAGATCTCACCCTGGTGAGTTTATAGGTGTTGCCACATACAGAGAAAAATAAATCGTATAGTTGGCGCTTAATGTATCCCTTTTGCAAAATCCTGTATTCCAACAAATTTGAAAGGCTGATATCAATGTTTATATGGAGACCAACTGGTCCCCAGTATCTTCTGTGGGCTGAAGTGCCAAATGTCATCTGATGGCCTCAGATAATTGACCTGATTGAAATACAGATATAATACTATTTTATTGCAGAAGGTGGAGTTGTGGCTATGCAGGACAAGACATTCATACTTTAAGCCAGGGGACAAAGCAGGGAAGCACTTGGCTAGATATATAAAGCAGTTAGAGTCTTTTTCTACCATTCCCTCAGTGAAATCTGCTGGTGGTGACATTTTTACCTCAGCCATTGATATTAATAATGCTTTTAAAGAATGTTGATCTCTATAGTTCCACGTCTTCGTCTACTGATGAACATATTCAAAATTTTGTGGAACAATTAGAACCCCCTAAACTGACCACTGAGTAAAGAAATTCTGTTGATTCTGAGATAATCTTGGAGGAGCTTGGCGAGGTAATTAAGGCCTTGCCTACAGCAAGGCTCTTGGGTCAGACGGCTTCGCTGCTGAATTTTTAGAATCTTATGCTACAGAACTAGAACCACTTTTGTTAGAAGTTTATATGGAATCATTAAAGAAAGGAAAGCTTCCGCCAACCATGACACAAGCCTGGATCAATCTGATTCTTAAAAAGGACAAAGATCCAAGTGAGTGTAAGAGTTACCGTCCAATTTCCCTGATCCAGCTAGACCTTAAAATTGATTATGTAAAGTTATGACATCTCTTATACATATAGATCAAGTGGTGTTTATTCTGGGCCACAGCTCTTCTGATAACATGAGGCTTTTTATCAATATTATGTGGTCAATGGCGAATGATCAGACTCTGGTCGCTGCCATCTCAATCGATGCCTAAAAGGCATTTGATAGGTAGAATGGGATAATCTTTTTAAGATTTTGGAAATATGGATTAAGTTACTCTATAGACACCCGGTAGCGGCGGTACAAACAAATGGATTCATTTCAGATTATTTTAATCTGGATAGGGACAGTGTTGCCATCTTTTCCCATTATTGTTCTGTCTTGCACTGTAACCATTAGCAGCTGCAATAAGAAAGGAAGATGATTTTCCAGGGGTGGTGGTCGTGGGAGGTATTTGCTTAACGCAGATGGTATTTTATTATTCGTCTCTGACCCCACTAGATCTATGCCTTGCATCCACAGAATTATTAATTCCTTTACTAAGTTATCAGGATACAGAGTCAACTGCTCTAAATCCAAAGCATTGGCTCTGACAGCATACTGCCCAGTAATGGCTTTTCAGCCAGGCACCTTCCAGTGGCCCAAACAGGGCATTAAGTATTTGGGCATTTTATTCCCAGCAAATTTGTTAATTTTGACCACTAAATAAAAAGGTTTTCAAGTGATAGGGGCAGGTGGGCTTCCTAACATTTATCTATGATTTGATAGCATAGCGAAGTCCTCAATTTGGAATGGTAAACGTCCCAGAATACATTTCAATAAGTTACATAGGCCGATTGACAAAGGTGGGCTAGGCCTACTCAAGGTTTTGTTTTATCACTGTGCATTCGGTCTCAGACATTTGGCACATTTGGCCCCTGGTTTTCTATTGAACAGGAACTTCTTGACCCTATTTTGAGATTTAGAGTGTTGAGATCCTTTGAAAATATGGTTCAACATTTTAGGATTACCAGATCTTTAGGTAGTTACAGCTGCACCACCTACTCTGTACTATTTTTGGGAGTAGCACACCCCCCTAAAGTGGCAAATACTCTGGAAGTGATGATTACTGCTTTTAGAAAACTCTCTGTTAATTCAGAGTCTGGGGGATGGAGAATCAACTTCTCTTAAGAGATTATGGAAGAAAGATTTAAACTTGGAATTGGAGGACAGAGTGTGGGCTAGGAGTCTAAAAAATTTCAAGTCTTCATCTTGAGATGCAAGGGTGCATCTGATGCAATTTAAGATTTTACATCAAGTCTATTGGACCCCCTCTAGATTATATAGGCTTGGTCTTAAAGACACACTCACCTGCTGGTGATGTGTTAAGATCCAAGAATTTTGGTTGAGTATTCAAAGCTTTATGTGCATACGTAAATATACGTATTGGACACAAAATTTTCATTTTGCCCCAGACTCTGTATCTTAGGCAATGGGGTGGTCATTGGGGATAGTCATTTAAAAAGTTGGGTCCTAGCCAAAGATATGATCAGCAGACAAATTATCCTCAGGGGTTGGAACTTGGTTTGGGCACACTCGTTTCAGGAATGGTGAGGGGATGTGGGCAGGCTGGCAGCATTTGAGGAGGTGATTTTTAGAAGGCTGGGAAAATGGGATTTGTTTGATAGGAAGTGGGGTGGAGATTTGGCTTGTGTATAATGTATATAATTGATTCTGTATATCATGTTGTGTTTGTTTGTCTTATGAATGGAATCAATACAAACTGTTAATAACAACATTAACTATCAAGAGAAAAAAATCAAAACAAATGGAAGATTAGCAACTGGTTTTATAGCTGTCCTGACCACCTTAATCTAATTAGTGAATGAGGCCAAGTAACGTGTCCTGCTACAATCTGCTTCTGCCTAACCTAGGGTGAACCTCTGAGAGAGAAAGAGAGAAGGGCTAAGAAAGAGAAAGCTGATAAGCAGTGTTGTTTCAGCAAAGGTATTCATAGTCCTCCTAAAATCTATCAGCAGGTAAGTAGGTCTGGCTCGAGATATAGGTTCCTAGTTTAATACACCACCTGCTAACACGTATGATGTGTTTAGAACAGCTATTCCATAATTCCAAAGCATGTGACACATTATGTGATGGATGTACAGCTCCCTTACTGCATACTGTAGTGGACACCGTGTGTGAAAATGTGTCTTGGCAAAGACACATTTTGCTGTTATTTCTATTTCTGTAGAATCTGAGCTAAATATTTTCAAACTAAACATAAAATACATAAAATAGATTTACATATTTCTAAAACAAAATTGGTTTTAAAATGTATTAGGCAAACAGAAAAGTGACTTGTACATGTTGTTACAACTCTGTCTATAACTGAACTGAACACTACCTGTCCTAAGGAACCATTTAACCTGAGTCGGTCATGTGTGAACAGTACATCACAGCAAATTCACAAAGTCACAAAAAAAAGGTTAAACTTTATTTAAAAGTGTCCTTGTTACAGTATAATTACACACACATGTACGGAATAATATTAATTAACAACATGTACTTACTATAGGTTTAGGGTTTGGTTTAGGGTTAGTTGCTTGTATTTATGCATAATTTACTGTTATTACTATAGTCATAACATGTAATGTGTATAACAAGGTCACTGTAAAATAAAGTGTTACCAAATATATAAATAATTTCAATCAATTTAAATTGGGCAGGATTTTTGGAATGGTCATATTTTGTGGCTAAATTGCATATCTGTATGTCTGGTATAATACATAGAGCCCACATAAATAGAAGGTTCCACTACTGACCAGCCGGAAGAGTTTGAAGAAGTCTATGTTGGCATAGAGCACATCCTCAATCTGCTGCAGCCTCTGCTGAGAAAGGGCACACATTGCGTTACGGACACCGTACAGCCCTCTGCGGCTGGGGAAGATGAGGAATCGCTCCAGAAGAGCCTGACTACAGGCAATCTGCTTCAGAGTTAGATCTGGGACTCCATATGCAAACTGGTAACACAAGAGAAAGAGATAAGAGTGTTTTCAAAAGAATATTCACACAGTTTGTTTTTTTTTGGTTGGGGTCTCAATTTTGTTCATTAATAGGTTACAGATAAGGGGGAAAAGCCTGCCATTGGACAGCTGATTAAAAAGTCTGGGTGGCTTTAATTGTATTTCCTTGACATTAAATAAAGACAGAAGTAATTTAAGATATGTTGTACATGTATAGAGCAAAACAAATGATACAAAATGTATAAACGTGCAGGTGTGTGACAATTTGATACAGAAAGAGAGAGAGTTAGGATGAAAAGACAAAAAAGTATGAACGAAATTGATTAAAATAAAAGGAGGGGGTAAAAAAGAATATACACTTTGAATGGAGAAAAGAAGAATAATTGTTGCAAATTTATAAACAGGTAATGATTGTAGTAAAAAGACAATGGTTGCCTCAGCTGAATATTCGGAAAGCACTTTGCCAGGCTTTTGCATTGCTAACCACACTGTTGTGTTTTCAAGCTGTTATTCACTTCCAACATCACAACAAATTATTTGGCCCGCTTCAGTGTAACCTGACAGCTCCCAACACTGAACACAACATTCTGTATATGTTCCTGCAGAAATGTCCTTAGTTTGGTTCAAATTTCCTGCTCTTTCAGACTTCAAATCAATTAAATTATAAGGTGGAAAGTTGTGTATACAGACTTGTATTTGGATGTACCTCTAAACAAAGTTGTGCAAGTGTTACAGGTACACAAGGTCCTGCATCACAGAATGTAATGGTGCACATAGTAAATTTTAGGATAAAAAAAGACTACTTAAGAGTCTATGATTTGTGATTCTGCTCAGACAGTGGAGCTGCAACTATAAATAATCTTTTGTGAGAGAGGTCAGCGTGAAACAAAAGAAGGCATACGTCACTAAAACAGTGACAAAACCTCAGGAAAGGCTCATAGAGCCAGTGACTGCTAAAAAAAAAAAAAACACCATATGAACCTACTAGATTTAGTTCTGTGTTTGAAAACTTCTAGCGAGTCCCTATAAAAGTGTGTGAGGATGTGATTATGTGATTTCATCTTGCAGGGGCACCAACAACATACTGGTTGAAGCAGTAATACATCTAAAAAATAAAAAAAAAGTTTCTTGTGACATAATTAGTTATTAGCTGGGTTTCCATCCAACTATTTTTATGTGCATTTTGGAATTGTGCATAAGATATCCTGAATGGAAACCCTTGGCATGCAAATAAACTTGCACAAATTAACTTAAAGTTATATGCATTAGGAGGAGGTGGATCTTCTAGAATTTTGCATTCATTAACATGTGCATAAAGGTAATGGTTTATTTGCAAATTTATGATGTGTTTTGAACATTGGAGAATGTGTTGTGAGTGTGAGATAGCTTGATGTGACTGGTCCAACGAATGGACAGACATTGGCTTGCAATACTTAGACAGCCCATGAATAGCCCACTTCTGAAGAGTTGAACCCACAGATGGTCTTTAAAGTGAATCCTCACAATCCACCAGAACAGTTGGAGGCTGGCAGCATATGGGCATCGCAGCCCATTTCAGCCCTCATTATATCAGATATTACACCTATATTGCGGTGTCTCCTGGCAGCATTTTATAAAACGAGGTAAAATTGCGCCAATCCTCCAAATTATCCACACCGAAGCAAGGAGGTCATTCAGATGCTCCATCATGACAAGGCAGCACCCTAAAGATAATGTGCATGGCATAGTGGATGGAAATGTGCAACAGTTTATGTTTTCTTTAGTCTAATTTTTATAAATGTTAAACATTTTGATAGAAACCCAGCTACTGTGTTTTTGACAAAGCAGTAGGCTATAAAGCTAGATAAAGGAAGAAGTAATACAGAAGTATTGCTATAGCTTACTTGCTCCACTCGCACTTCTGCATTTGTGAGATCATCTACCACACCCTGTGAAAGTCCAGCATCCCTCAGTAGGAATGACGTCAGACCCTCATCATCCTTTAGAATGTACTCAACTTTCAGCCCTTTACCTGATGGAAGAGCATATGTGACATGTTATGGGGAAAAGTTTGGATTAAACTGTCAACAAGAGTGCGAAAAGTGGAAGAGAGAAACCTTAATACTAAATGTCAGTTATAATTAGTAGATTTTAAAATTTTGGGAAGAAAAATGATGTTTGCTTGTGCAAAACTCACAGTTACAAAGCTGGTGGGTTGCCAGAGCATTAATATGCAGTTGCTAAAGTGTTCCTAGTGGTTTTTAACTTACTAGTGTTACTAGTTGGATGCTAGGGTACTCTTGGATCTTGCTATGTCGATGCTTACTGACCCTCCCCCAAGTTTCTATGATTTTCTGGTCTCTAGATATGGATTCGGTCCCTCTTTAAACTTAAGTCTCTGGGATTTTTCACCACTTTAACATCCACAAGGTGAACATTCTAAGGCCAACAGCCTAGAAAAGAGAAAGCAATCCTTTCCACAAAAAGCCGCATATTTTGAGTTATCATTCATTTTTGGAGCACTAACAGGCACAGGACAAGTTATTCCCTGAAGTTAAATATAGTGTAGGTAAGTAATAGTAATAGTGATGCTCACCTCAAACTCACCACTACTACAAAACTCATAACACAGACTTAGTTCAACCATGTGACTGCAATACCCACCTCCAACAGATAGAGGATTAACGATTTAGAAATTAAATCTGGTTTTTAGATAAAAAATACAAAATATGAATATTTCCCATACACCAGAAAGCTGGTTTTGTGGGATCTAGATACAAGGAATTAAAAAAAAAAAGCATTCCACTACTTAAATGAAGCCTTCTTTACAGTTCAGCAGTTCAGTGAACAGCATGTATAATGACTTTGACATATATTCACTGTGAGGACAACTGTGCTGACAAAGTGCTTCAATGGAACTCTTGATCACCGAATTCTTTGCTGAAAAGTTTTGTTGCTCAAAAGTGCTGAAGGATCACAACATGGGAGTTGTGTTTGGAGTAAGTGCAGACAGATCCCAACTAACCCACTTCAGTAGAAGGTGTTCAGGGATTAACTGCAGGGCTGTCACTATAAATTATACAACAGAACATTAAAAAAGAATGATGGAAAAGGATATTCCTAAATAAACATCCTTGTTGGTCCTGGAACATCATTCCAATCAAAAAAAAATCTGATTTTAGGTTTTAGGCTTAGGCCATGTCCACAATAATCAATTCTGCTTGAAAATGCATTCATTTCACTAACGTTTACGCCTCTCATCCACACTAGAACAACCCTCAAAAACACTCTCCACAAACACATACTTTATAAATAAGGTTATTGTCAGGAAACTGAAAATGGAGATTTCAAACTTAAATGGATTAGTGTGGACATGGTCTAAGGTTTTGACCTGAATTATTTTATTGTGCCAATACCAATCATACTGAGAGCCTTAAAGTAATGTGTGAAAGTGAAGAATTTTGGAAAGCCCTTAAACGGACATAGGTCACAGGCATCATAGGCATTAATTGCCATAATCGCCTTAATCGTAAGAGCCTAATTACGATAATTAATTAATTGTCTGCCCTAAAACAGACAATTAATCACCATAACCGCAATTATTTGTTTGACAATTAATCGTCAGCCAAATGTCATAATTGTGGTAGGCCTAACTAAAATAGAAGCATTTTCACTAGTGCTCTAAGATTTCGAATGCCAATTTATGTTAATCCAGTAACATGTCCTGTTTGGCAATATCACGGTCATTTAATTTTTTCCTTAAAAACCTCAACAAGCAACAAAAAATTAACCCCAGCCCATTAGAGGGAGCAGGAAAAGGAAACAGGTATGAGGGGAATGAAAGTACATGAGAGGAAAAGTCTCTCCATCCATCTCTCAAATCCATTAAAATGTGCATCCATCATCTCTGAGAACAGGATTAGTTGGTCAAAGCACAGAGAGTATCACTGTCCTACATACCTGCCACCAGTTCAGGGTTGGTGCGTAGAGTCTCCATGAAGTTGCTCATTATGGAGGCTTCACGCCATAGACGACCAAGCTGATGAAACTCAGTGTCATTAAAGAGGAGTTCCTGAGAGTCAGCGTAGAACCGCGCCAGTCTAAGAAAGGGGATAGAAAGAGGCCCTTAACATAAAAATGTACAGTACTAACAACACAGCTACGATAAAATGGGTTGCTTTAATATGGATTTATACTTTGAACTAAGACCATTAAAAACTTAATGTACATAACATGGCCAAAATTATGTGGACAGGACACCCAAATGTACTGTTAAACATTTAATTTAAAAACCATGTACATTAAAGGTCCTCCCTTTGCTCCTAAAAGAGCTTCCATTCTTCTGGAAAGGCTTTCTACTAGATGATGTAACATGGCTGCAGTAATTTGCTCCCTTTCAAATTCAAAAGCATCAGTGAGGTCAGACGTTGATTTTGGGCAATGGGCATTCAATGGGATTCAAGTCTTGGATTTGTGCAAACCAGTACTTCCACACCATACTCAGTGAATAATTATTTATGGGTCTCACATTTTGTACAGTGCCACTTGCTGTGCTGGAACACTAAAGTGCCCCATTTGACTAAAGTATGTTGATTAATTTATGCAACTGCATAATGGATGTAGCTGAAATACCCAAACAAGTTAATTAGAAGGTGGTGTCCACATACATTTGGCCATATAGGCGATATCTTCAAATAAAAACTGCTATCTAATGGCATAAGACTATTAATTTGCCATCCTAATTGTTAGTTATTGGGCTGCTGACAGTCCCTCTAGCATTCATGCTTTAAAAACCCCTCTGAGAGTTTTTTCACATTTTTTCCTCCCAAATGAGATGTGTCATAGTTCTATGACTGGATGCCTATGATCCTACAAAATGTGCAAGATAGGAGAAATATGAAATACTTCTAGAATAATTTTGACTCTGGGGGACTGGTTGACTCACATGGAGTTGTTGTAGTTTGATACGACTCCAGGTGACTCTCCTCGAGTTTGATAGCGAAAACATGGGTTATTAGCATTGCAGAAAATTCCTTGGATCCAAGGCAGAATTCCTGTAGAGGGCATAGCTTTGCTGGGAAAATGACCTGTATTTTCAAATAAAGAGATGATGAGAAATTCCTCAGACACCAAAAACAATTGTTCATTGAGATTTTAAAACTCAAGTGCTTATCACAATATATGTGGAAATGTCCAATTTAAAGATAATGTCAACATTTTAATTCTTAATTAAAGGTGCTCCACAGAATTTTTGTCGTTTTAGCATTTTGTTAACTTGACTCTTCACACCCCACCCTCCAAAGACAAGGCAAACCTAATGTCAGCAAACCTGAACCTGCAAAATAATTGTCAGGCTGAGTATGAAGGTAAATCATACAGAGAGCATTCCTAATTTTTCTGGCTGATACATTTTCTAATTGTTTAAAAATAAGGGCGAGCCGCTCCCCTTATTTTATTATTTTCCTCAGCCTGTCACAGAGGCAGGTGTGAGACCTCAAGACACCTTTGTCAGTGATATCTGTTAAGTGGTAGGATTTTTTTTTGAGTGGAATTAAAAAAATAAAATAAAATAAATATACACCACATTTAGGATAGGATTGCTAATTAGGCTAATGTATTGTAATATATTATCAGTAAGCAGTTCCAAAAGTTTTGCATTTAAATCTAACCCACCCAACATGTAAGAACCTCTAGAAATAATGATTGCTACACAACATGGAAAAACAGTGGAATTTTGGCAGTATCACAAAAGCAAGAATAAATACTGAACTGATATTCAGTACAACACAATGACTGCAAGTGTGACATCACTTTTATACAACAGGTCTATAAAGTTCTTTAATCGTAACTACTGTATATAATGACCTTGAGCCTAGAAACTTACATTTCACAAACAAAAATAGGCAGCTATCTATCTTATCTATAATAGCTATCAGCTATTTTTGGCACGCCAACATAAATAGTTCAGTAACAATGTTTTGAACTATAGAATTGGATATCAACATACAAACACATCAGAGTGATGCAGTATTAAATTACACTATTTTATTGGCACCCTTAGTACATCACTTGTTGAATAATGTATAGTAAATTCTTACATTCATGTTGCCGATACAGGGGATTGGCTTTTCGTAGCCACACTAGTCCAAAGAATAAAACCACAGGCCACAAAATCTCAACCATGAAGCGAATCTGTGAACACATAACAACAAAAGGGCATATTAAGAAACAAAGAACTATGCAGATCTGAATGTTTTATCTAAGCTATATCTCTATATTAAATGCTTCCATGTTTAGATGTTAAAAAAATAACAGCAGATATAAATTACAGAAGAGATTTACAAAGGAAACTTTTTGTAGGAAAGCAAATACTCAGGGATTTCAAAAGATGCTAAACCTCTTTCAGTTTTGTCTACTGGAACATAAGAGAGAACATCACTGGACTAAATCCTGCACTTGCAACTACTGCTTTGGAAAATACAACCCATGAATATTTTGCATCCTTGTGAACCAGCTAATTGTACCTTTTGTCTCTTGCGGAGTGTCCAATTCTTCCACAGCAGCAGAAGGATCTTGCTGCCTGAGTTCATTGCGGCAGACCAAGGTATGACAATCCTGACAACACAAACATAAGGGCAGCACATCTAAAAGGTAAAGCGTTTGCAGAGTTGGTGTATTTACACTGGAGGCCAAAAGTTTGGAATAATATACAGATTTTGCGGTTTTAGAAGGAAATTGGTACTTTAATTCACCAAAGTGGCATTCAACTGATCACAAAGTATAGTCAGGACATTACTGCTGTAAAAAAATATCTTGGTTACTGATGTAACCTCCGTCATCACGAGACATTGTGTCGATGAGTTGACACTAGGAGTCGCATCTGCAGAGCCCAGACAGCTCTGATCTTGAGAAAAGGCCAATGGAAATTGGTGTGAGGACTTTGCACGCCACTCCCCCAGACATACGGGTAGTAAAAGGAGTGACGCTGCAAACACAAATAAGGTATCACACTGAGGGGCCGAGCCAAAGACCCGGCCATTTCAGCGGATGGTTCAGTGTTGTGGCAGGAATGGAGGTTACATGGAGGTTATCAGTAACCGAGACATTCCCTATCTGTCACTCACTCAACGTTGTGTCGATGAGTTGACACTAGGTGTCCCAATGGAAAACGCCACAAGAGCTGAACCGAGTTACGCAGACTGGCGGTGCGAGGCGGACAGACCTCTGTGTGCCTCGTAGCCAGCGCAGCAAGCCGTCACATAACTACCCCCAACACACTGACAGGTATGAAGCGGTCCCCTGCACCTAGGGGAACGGCTAACTGCTCAGAAGTATAAGGACTGGCTGGCCCAGCCATGGCCTTCTCTCTATTGTTCTCCACAAAAAGGAACGAAATCGTTCGGCTGGGGGCCAAATATATGGTCCAAGCTGGGGGGATGTCCCTCCAAAGAGGAGGACACCGCGGAGACCACACCCGACCCCGAGAAGGGGGGGATTTTAGGTGGAATACAACACACGGTCTTACCGGTTAGGAGTGGAAGCACATCGTGCTGAGTACCATAGTGGGCAATGGGCTGCCTTGGCAATTGATATATGCCACCATTGCTGTGTTGTCCGGCAATAGCCTCCTCAGGGCAAGTTGTACTGCCAGCAACTCGAGGCAGTTGATGTGCCAACGCAGTCGCATATTGTGCCTCAGCCCCGTTGGGAGGCATCTGTCATAACCACGATGTGCCTGGGGACCTGGCCTAGGGGAATTCCTGCCCATAGGAACACTAGGTTTGACCAGGGGCTGAGAAAGCAGCAACAAGCCTGCGTGACAAGGATGCGGTGTGCGCTGTGGTGCCATGCTTGTCTCTCGACTCGGTCTGTAGTCAGTGCTGAAGTGGTCTCATATGCATCAACCCAAGTGGCATGACCATCGCTGAGGATACCATATGCCCCGGGAGCCTCTGAAATTATTTCAGCGGGACTAACGTGTTCTGTCTGAACGCATGCAGACAGCTCAGCACTGAAAGAGCTTGCTCTTTTCCCAGTTGACCCGAAGCCCCAAGCGGCTGAGGTGCCTGAGCACCAGGTCCCTGTGAGCACACAACATGTCCCGCGAGTGAGCTAAGATTAGCCAGTCGTCGAGATAGTTGAGGATGCAGACGCCCACTTCCCTTAGTGGGGCAAGGGCTGCCTCGAAGGCAAACCGGATAAAGGGTCTGTGTCGAAGAAGGATCAAGACATGGAAGTACGCGTCCATCAGGTCTACAGCCCAGGACCAGGTTGAGCCAGAGGTGGCGTTCCTGGACCACCAGGGTGGACATCGCCTGCCCGAGAGCCTGCGCCATGACCTTCGCTGCCTGGAGGGGATTAGACCTGGGTCAGGTCTACCCTCGTGTAGTTCTCTGAGTGCCTTGGATTGGTGCATCTGCAGGAGTGCCATGGCATGCAAGGCGGAGGCGGCGTGTCCAGTGGCACTGTAGGCCTTAGCCATCAGGGACGACGTCAGCCTACAGGCCCTGGACGGGAGCCTCGGACGGTTCCACCAGGTGGTGGCACCGCTACCGCTTGATCCACCTGGGGAATCGCCAAGTAGCCCCTTGCCACCCCACCAATGAGGGTAGTGAGAGCGGAGGAGCTCACGGATCGCACGTGAGCTCATCATGGGGGGGGGGGGGGGGCCGTCAGCTCCGTGTCAGCCTGCAACTGAGCCGCCGCACCTGAGGGTGGGAGTCCAGCCGAGTCCTCAGCGTCAGACATGACGAACATGGGATCTTGAAAAAGAGATTTTTGTGTGCTCAGCACAACATAGTGTGCGAGGGGCAGAACCGCTGGAAAGCGCCGTAGATCCAACAGCGTGTAGAGATGAATGGAGGCAGAAGAGGAATTCAGCTCTGTGACTTGCTCGCTCATCTTCGAAGAAGATATCTGATGTGTGTTTGCGGCATCACTCCTTTTATACACGTATGTCCGGGGGAGTGGCATGCAAATTCCATGGCCATTTCTCAAGATCAGAGATGTCTGGACTCCGCAGGAGCGACCCCTAGTGTCAACTCATCGACACAATGTTGAGTGAGTGACAGATAGGGAACAGCACTATCACTATTTGAAAAAAGTTAATTTTTATCAAATCTCGACAGGCCCCATTTCCAGCTGCCATCACTCCAACACCTTATCCTTGAGTAATCATGCTAAATTGCTAATTTGGTACTAAAAAGAAATCACTTGTCATTATATCAAACACAGATGAAAGCTATTTGGTTTGTTAAATGAAGCTTAACATTGTCTTTGTGTTTATTTTTGAGTTGCCACAATATGCAAAAGACTGTCTTATGGTCAATATTAGGTTAAAAATGGCAAAAAAAAGAAAACAGCTTTCTCTAAAAACACGTCAGTCAATCATTGTTGTGAGGATTGAAGGCTATAACAATGCTTGAAATTTTCAAAAAACTCATCCAAAACTTCATCCAAATGTGTAAACTACAGTCTTCAAAGACAAAGGACAACTGGCTCCAACAAGGACAGAAAAAGATGTGGAAGGCTAGATGTACAACTAAACAAGAGGATAAGTACATCAGAATCTCTAGTTTGAGAAATAGACGCCTCACATATCCTCAGCTGACAGCTTCATTGAATTCTACCCGCTCATCACTACTGTTTCATGAACAACAGTAAAGAGAAGACTCAGGGGGAAGAATTGCAAAGAAAAAGTACATTTTGAAACAGAAAAATAAAAAGAAAAGGTTTGAATGGGCAAACACAGACATTGGACAACAGATAATTGGAAAAGAGTGTTATGGATCTTAACCTCATTGAGCTTTTTTGGGATCAGCTAGATTGTAAGGTGCATGAGAAGTGCCCGACAAGACAGCCACATCTATGGAAAGTGCTACAGGAAGTGTGGAGTGAAATGTCACTTGAGTATCTGGACAAACTGACAGCTAGAATGTCAAGGATCTGCAAAGCTGTCATTGCTGCACGTGGAGGATTTTTTTGATGATAACCCTTGGAAGTAAATTAAGAAGTTCTGAACATTGTTTTCAAATTGTAATTGTAATTTTTCATGCTATTAATATCCTGACTATACACTGTGATCAGTTGAATGACTCTTTGGTGAATAAAAGTACCAATTTCTTTCCATAAGAGTAAAATTTGTACATTATTCAAAAAATTTGGCCACCAGTGTATAAGTTCAGATGTCAATACTGAAATTACAGATATATCTGCTAAATAGATCTGACCATATGTATCATCATAATCGCCATTAGGATAGAACTTTACAAGTGTGGCTGTTTACCCTCACAATGACTGTGTAAAACCAATTTATTTAATGAGATTTCAGACAGCCACCAATAGACTGAAAAGAGCACCAATATGCTGTTTCTTAAAAAAATAACTGTCCATTTTATTTGATAATGTAACTTGACATTTTATTTAGTCATGTAAAATAAGCTAACCAACCTAGGAAAATTTTGGCCTAGCAATGAAGCACTGAACTATTTAGAGTCTACTACTTCAAGACAAAAACAGCACACCTCAGAGGTACAAAAGAGAAGAGAGCTGTTATTATGTGTCTGTTAGACATCTAATTTTCAACAGTAGTCTTTCTACATAAATACTAATTAAAGCTCTTTGAATTTAGGTTCAGATAGAAATCTCGTATGACAGAAAAACTTCTTAAGTATATGGTTTATATATTGTCTGCTCTTGAAGCATATTGTAATAATGCAGGGGTGGGAAAAGTCAGGCCTCAGGGCTGTATAAGGCCCACGAGACCATTTGAGAAATAATTTGAAAAGCAAAAAATGGCCTTGATTCAATTAACCTGAAAAAACTAAATCCTTTCAAATAATGTTTAAAAATAATTTTAAATGATTACAAAACAAAACAAAATAGACAGACCTTTTAGTGTTTTTGGTGTGTGAGCACGTAACGGAATGCGTACATTAATTTCAACCCACAATCAGAAATTGCAAGCAATTGTATGGCCCGTGAATAATTTTGTAAGTACTCAGATGACACTTAATGGAAAAAAGGTTCCCCACCCCTGTAATAATGTCTTAATTCTGTAGCTTACAGGAATGTTCCAGGTTCAATATAAATTAATCTCAAACAACTGCATTTGTGTCATAATGCTGATAACCACAACCAATCATTCTGATTTACATAGAAAAATAAAAAATCGAGATTACATTAAGTACATTTTGATGTTTATGGACTGGCCCCATTCGCCTCCATTGTAAGTGCCCTGCTATAACCACATTTGCTTTTTTATATAAACAAAGGACGAGTAGAAATTATTTTCTGTGGTAATCAACATTATGCCACAAATTCTGTTGAACTTTTACTGAACCCAGAACATTCCTTTAATGGTGTATATTTTGTATCTGAAACAATTTGTTTAGAACCAAAGCAATTCACACTTGAGTCATGACTTAATAGAATAGAATAATATTAGTGGCTTACCTCAGTGTAGAAAAACTTTGATACCCTCAACATTTGCATTGAAAAGTAAATAATTACAGTCCATGGTATTCGCTGAAACGCAACAGTCAAATTTACTGCTCCTGACCGACGCAAGTGATAGCACTAATCTGATTGTCTTAATCTGCTGGGTTAATGTAACCATCAGCAAATAAACAGTCCTCCATTTTTACTGACCAGTACTATGTATTTTTGGGACTGAAAAGACATTATGAGATTTTGATGGTTTGTGTTTTACTATGTATCCACTTACATTTGGAGTGTCAGTCTTACACTTTATATGTGTTATTTATGTTTCTATGTCTTGTAGGTTGAGTCAGAGCTGAAAAGCTCAGTGCTAGAGCTTAGATAACATGACTAATTAGGGATGAGAAAAGACAGTCTGTCAAAGACAGTTTTAGCCAAGCGGAAACACAAGGAGTGAGTGAGAAGGATAGGCTAGAATAGCCTCTGTAACTTGAAAGAAAATGTAACCCTGCCTTACAATCCATGAGCAAAATATTCCATTAGCCTCTGCTGGTATTGAAAACTATCTGATGAGATCATAATGAATGGTATTTAAATTCACCTATTAATCCATTTTAGATATTAAAAGGACAAAATAAAAAAAAATTAAAGGCTGAAAAAATGTATTTAATTTGCAAACATGTCTTCAAGAATTGTTTGTACAGTCAGATGTTTATGGCAGCGGGTTATGTTTACAAAATGTAAACAAATGCATATGACTCCGACATAAAAAAGAAACAGATGCACTTACTCAGCCTAAAAACATGCTTGAGCTGCACTGTGGTTTCAAGAGGCGAACTATAAAACAAATAAAATAGCTGGCAGTAACTGTATTTTATTAGCATGCATTGGCATAGGATTAAAAGTAGAGTATGTTAAAAAATCAGGTCACGTATATCAATTAAGCTTAGCAAGTGCATCACAATGAGCATGATTTCATGAAATTAATGACAATACTATGCAAATCCCATTTAAATTTATAAAACGATATTTAACATATAACAACTTTTTAATAACACATTATTATAACTGATTACTTATATAAGCGGTGTCTCTTGAAACCTCTGGATGGTCATCTTGTCACAATAAAGGGGAACATAGATTGACATTTGGCATAAAAGTACAGACATAATACCCCCCCCCGAAATAGCTAAAAATGTGCTCACTTATTAATAAGTGAATGTCACAAATATTTTGGAGCTTTGCTGTATTTTCTGGCTCAAATAGAAGCTTAACAGTATATTAACAGGCAAAAGCTCTTTATACAGAGAATTTCTACTGAGAGATGTTTCAATAGTCGTATCATCTCTCAATTTTTTTGCCCTTTCTTAAAGGGATAATAAAAACATTTCAAATATACAGTATGGCACAACAAAAGACATGATACATTAAATACATACAGTAGCAAAAAAAAAGGATGTGATCCCTTCGGAATTACCTGGCATCCTACAATCAAGAATCGTTGCTTTGCATAAAGCTGGAAAGGGTTACAAAGTTATCTCAAAGAGCTTACATATTCATCTGTCCACAGTCAGACAAATTATCTATAAATGGAGACGATTTATTAATGTGGCTACTCTCCCTAAAATTGGCCGTCCAGCTAAGATGGCTCAAAGGGCACACCACAGAGTGCTTAATGAGGTAAAAAATAACCCTAGAGTGACAGCTAATAACTTGAAGGAATCATTGGAACTGGTTAACATCTCTGTTCATGAGACTACTTTACAGAAAACATTAAACAGGCACAGTGTCCACAGCTGGACTCCACGAAGCAAGCTGCTGCTTTCCAACAAAAACATTGCTGCATGCCTGAAGTTTGCGAAAGACCAACTTGACACTCCACAATGCTGGACTGATTAAACTAAGGTTGAATTGTTTGGGAAGATCACGCAGCACTAAGTATGAAGTAAAAAAGGGCACCGCATACTAACATGAAAACATCCTCCCAACGGTGAAGTACAGTGGATGGAGCATCATGATATGGGGCTGCTTTGCTGGTTCGGGGCCTGGAACGATTGCCTTCATCGAGGGAAAAATTAATTCTCAAGTTTATCAAGATAACCTATAGGTGTGGCTGTGTGCCAGCTGAAGCTCAGTAGAAATTGGGTGATACAGCAGGACAATGACCCAAAACATCAAAGTAAATCCACAACAGAATGGCTTAAAAAAAACTAAAATCCACCTTTTGGAGTGGCCCAGACAGAGCCCAGACCTTAAACAAATAGATATGCTGTAGAATGACACCAAGAGAGCCGTTCACACCATATATGTGTCTGAGTTGGAACAGTTCTGTAAGGAAAAATGGTCCAAAATTCCTTCTGAATGTTGTGCAGGTCTAATCCGCTGCTACCGGAAACGCTTGTTTAAGGTTATTGCTGTCAAAGGAGGACCGTCCAGTTATTACATCGTAGGGTTCACATACTTTTTTCCACAGCACTGTGAATATTTAATGGGATGTGTTCAATAAAGACATTAAAGATCATAATTGTTTGTGTGTTTTTTAGATTAAGCACATTGTGTTTGTCTATACTTATGACAAGTATAAGATCACATTTTATGACCAAATAATGCAGAAAACCAGCTAATTCAAAAGGGTTCACATACTTTTTCTTGCCACTGTACATATGAAATAAGGCATTGAAAAGTCTATTAGACTTAACCCAAGTATAAAAATTCTGTCATTATTTACTCACCTTCAAGTCATTCTAACATGGATTTGGAACAATATGGGGGGGGGTAAATGGGGACAGAATTTTCCTTTTTGGGTGAATTAGTCCCTTTAAATCATGCTATTAAAATGACCAAATGATCAAATGACCATAGTCTGGATTATCCAGTCACTTGCAGATTGTAATACTTGAGGGGTATATTGTACCAAGCATGACAAAAATTGAACACCAAGAGGATATGTTTAAACAAAGTGGGCCTCTCTGTTCTCCAGTTCATGCATACGGCGACTTCGTCTCTGGTAAAGCGGTTTGTTCTCTGTGGGGCTGAGCTCCTCAGCACTGGAGCTTGGAGACTGAGGGGGCGAGAGTGTGATTGGGCTGAGTGAATCACACTCTGACTGTCCCTCCTCCACTCCTCCTGTCTGCACTGATACAGTGCCTGCTGACAGTGTCGTTGTAACAGTTGGTTTGGCTACCATTGTAGCTGTAGTCATTGAAATTGTTGGTGTGGTGGGGGGTGTATCCACTGTTCTAGAGACCGTTGCAATGTTTGCTGTGGCCATTGTTGGAACTATGGTAATGGCAGTTGTATAAACAGCTCCCGTGGTCGTGGTTGGTGCCACTGAAACAGTCTCTGTCATAAAATCAAATGACCTGAATTGGCTTCCTGATTGAGGTTTATAGAAAGTTCCAGGAGGGGGTTTCAGCATTCGTGGTGCTCTAAAGATTATTGGAGCCAAGCTGGACTGTTCGGTACCGTCTTTCCTAATGACTCTGTCAGGGCTGCTGGTATAAGGGCTGCTTTGGGGTGTTAAATTGATACTGCTTGTTCCTGGAACAGTCTCAGCAGATTTCGCTTTATCCATCACACCAGAGGGCGGAAGGTTGGCTACTATCTTTGCAGTTCTGGGCGTTACATCGTAATGCCTATACTGTTTGTCCCAGGTCCTCCTGAGTGTCTGAGTGTCAATGAATGGGTTCTTGTAGTAGTTGGTGAGTCGAGGTGTCGAAGGCTTCTCTGGTTCAGTGGTCTCCTGAATGGCTGCAGGTTCGTGCTCTGCTGTGTTGAAGCTGTTATGCTCATTAAGCAGTCGATCCACGGGCATGCTGATGGGTCGAGACACCTGTTTGGAGCGCTGTGGACGCAGCTGCACCATTCGGCTGCTGGCACCAGGCCGGCTGAACGCAGATGTAGACTTCTTCATCTCCACAGGACTCGAGCCAACCCCGTTCATGTCTGATCCCGCACCTGCTGGAGATAAATACTTTTTACTCTAATTTATATAAGCTGTTCATTCAAAAAGGCCACTCAAATGTGACTTTCATTATAGTCAACATGAAACAACATTCATAAACTGATGTCTTTCTAAGTGAAATGGGATATATAATGAGGATTTTTTTTTTAAATATAGGGCAGGATTTTATTTTATCCATTGGGAATTTATTGGATTTTAAAAACTGGGCATTCAAGACCAAAATGGAGCTAGACCAGAATGTGAATTTGATTGTAGATGATTATTCTCCTCCTGAAACACAGCTGGCACCCACTTTTGGTCAAGTTCACTCTTGAGAGCATCTTGATGTATCCCAAAAGTAATGCTTCAAATCAACTGTTATTTGCTATTATAGTCATATCCTTAATTGCATATCCTTAATGCTAAACCTGCATTAAAGTATTGCATTATTGCAACTACTGGCACTGATTTAAGAAAGGCTGCCTTACTTATCATCGTGGCCTAAAACAACATTTATATAGTTGTTTAGAAACAATATTTTCTTCAGAATAATGTGCACTGATAAATCAGTGCATAATAAGACCAGGAACGTGTATTAAGAAAGTGAATAGGGTAAATTTAAATTTCATACTAACCTGGTGTCTGCACTCTATTTTCCCCTGTCTTTACCTCTTCCATCAACTGTGCAGAGGAAATTACAGATGAGTGTCTCTTGAAGATCTTAGCACTCTGTATGCAAAATAAACACTGATCATCAATTGTAATCATTCCAAAAGGATTCCAAACGAGCTCTGTGAGGTCTAGTATGTCATAGCTTCCATTCTTCTCCCCATCTCACCTCTTTGATATCCATGAGTGATCTGGAGTGGCGGCTGAGTTTTGGCTCTTTGTCCTGGATGTTGGGAAAAGCCTGTGGTGCCGTTGGACTGGTGGGAGACACGGAGCTGAGGGGGACATCAAAAATCATCTGATTGTGCTTGATGAGCAATTCCACCATGCGGGCCTGGTGTGGGTAGTCTACCAGTGAGGACAGGGACACTTCTGCCTCCAACTGCCTGGGCTTGATGAGTGTGGGACCGAAGATGATACCCAGGTTACTAGCAGTCATCTTGTTCTCTTCAGCTTGCTCTGTTACTCTGTATAACAATAAACAGCACTTTTTTTATAGCTGTATTGATGCTGATAAATTGTGTGTTAATTCTTAAACACATTTCAGGGCAAAGATGAGTATACTAAGGCAGAGGTTCTAAACTGGTGGGCCAACCCAAAAATCGGTTCCAAATCTGTTTTTATAGGGATGGCGTGGATGGCGACAAAAAACAATGCTAAATGCAAATAAATACATTTTATTAACTATATAACCAAGCAAAAGAAATAACCTTAGCAACTTTTTAAGAAGAGGAGAAATGCTTCCCATATCTTTTATTGTTTAAGTAAAAAGGCAAATTTAAACTATACCTCATTTTAGCACAAATTCAGCAAAATTGGGACATGACAAATCCAATGTAAAATCAGGGTCCTGAAGCAAAACCATTTGAAAACCATTGTCCTAAATATCTTAAACTATTAATACACAATTAAAAATTATTCTGAATAATGAATTCATGCTTCTTTGCTACACAAGCTGCATGACACACACTTGTGTATATAGAAAAGGTGTTTGTGTACCTGTGCAGATGGGCAATAAGGAACTGCAGGGTTTTGTAGTGGGCCACAGGAAGCTGGCGAAGCAGATCTCTGATTTTGAAGATAACTCTCTTGAGCTCAATGCTGAGGCACAACTGCTCTCCTGATGATTTACATTTTGGTGAGTCAGTTTCATCCATGTTCTGAGTCCCTTTTGCCAGCCCGATGACATCATTATAATACCGATACAGAATCAATGGCTCTGGCAACTGAAAAAAAAAAATAAATTAAAAGAGTTATTTTGTTTTTGAGGTAATGTCAATCAACAGAAGGGTTGAGCAATTAAAATTAACTTGTTGCTAAATAACAGTGGAAACAGAGCCCTATTAAACCAAGTTTCAGAAACCAAAGCTTGTACATTCAGGCTAGGGGTGGGCGATATGACCAAATTCTTATATCACGATATTAGTAATTATACACTTTTGGCTTTTATAATATTTTTTGCGTGCTTCACTAGAGGAGATAAAACAAATTGCTTGAATAATAAGTGATTATCGTCATGCGACAGTTTGCAGATTAAATTTTTGGCAAACCTACACCACAGATGACGCACCTGTTTTTAGAAAAAGCTCCTCTATATTTTCTTGACTTGTATTGGAGTTGTCCCATTCTGTGGAGATGTTTTTTCAGGGTTTTCCTGTGTCAAAAATGATTGAGTAGTATGTTTGAGTAGTATTCTGCTCTACTGGTCTAAAGATATAGCACATGCGACACGCACATGAAACACAGATGAGCATGTCAGATGAGAAGCATATTAAGTGCTTATGAATTGCTGAATGCAAGATGAATGCAAATGAAGTACCTTGGGTGGCTGCCAAGAAGTTTTTAATGCCATAAAAATCCTTTTTGTGTTTCTTAAATTCTCTCTGTCTCACGTGAAGCCCTGCCCACTGATAGATGGACATAGAATATACACGATAAAGCAAAATCTCTATCGAATGACATAATATCGTCACCACAATATCTATCGTCATATCGCCCAACCCTGGTTCAGGCATTATGAAACTGGGATCGATTTGTCTCACCACACCTGTCTCAGGTAAAGCTTTAGCACATTGCTTATGTCATGTGGGTGGAGATCAGAAAGCTCCACTAAGTCTTTTCCATTCTCGAAAGCCTGGCACAGCTTTTCCACACGTGACTTTGCTCCATTCACCCGATAAATGCCCTTGAAATAGACCGAAAGTGTGCATTACACACAAGATGACTCACAAACCTTCAATTAAACCTTAAACCTTTTAATTACATTTTCAGTTGCATTTCTGGTTCTTTACCTTAATGTTTAGGGCACGACTCTCAATTTCAGATGTGCATTTTTTGATGATAAAGGGGATGCCGTCAGGACTGTTCTTGGCCACCTGGGCGAAGTCAATCCCAAACAGGTGCAGTCTGCCCTGGAGCTTCTTATGACCACACTGAATGGCAAGAGTCTCCAGGCATTTCTTATGACAGGCCAAGGAACACTAGGTAATAATAGATCAGAGCAATGACAAACAACTCTACTCAACAATGTGAACAGGCTCAGATAATGATAATGATGACGCTGATACCTCCTCACACTCAGCCCCATGGAACACTACCAGGCTGTCACACTCTCTGCATTTGGAGGGGGCTCGCAGTTTCCGCAACTTGTGGGTGTGTGCTGCTTTTGACATCTGAGCATTTCGGAATGGCCCGGGAGAACTGGCAGTTTCCATCACCATCTCAGCAAGACCTAGGAAGAGAGAAGGCATCATCTGTCAGGTAGTTTATAAATATTGTTAAAATACTCACTATTGCCTCAACCAATCTGATCAGTAGTGTGCATGGCCTACCTACTGACCCCAACAGGAAAACAAAAAGTTCAGGTTTGGCCATTGCATCGTCAAAAGCCTTATGCCAAAGTGTTAGGAATCATAAGGAATTCAATGATTCTAATTCCACTTTACAACTCTGATTCCCTAACCTATCCATTAATGATTCCTTTGGTAGTTTTGAGGATAAATGGTCCTAACTAAATACTAAACAAATATACAAAAAAAAAAAAAAAAATCAATACTATTTTGTATTTCTTTCACATATTTTAAGTATCATGTATAACAATACAATTCTGAATAAGCTTCCTAATTCTAACACATTTTTAAATGTAAATAATTAATGATTAATTGTTAATATCAATCTCTCACAAGCCTTAAGTACACACCGGAGTCTTTCTGGCTGATTCATAAAAATAAAAAAAATATTGTTTATAGGAAACATTTATATGTTAATCCAAATTTACTGGTCTTGCTGTATTTATGTTGTTGCATGCAACCAGCGAGGACATGCAACACAAACATGTCTAGTCAGTTTATTGTATTTGAATTATTTATCGGCGCCAATTACTCAGAAGTTCACAACTGAGCTCAAACATAATTTATTTTGCCCAGACACTGAAGGTTTAGTTGTGGTGCAAGGTCAGCAGGAGAATGCAGGAATTAAAAAAGCGTGAATGGAACTGAATACCATGAAAAGTATTTGGTTCCTGTATACTTTTTTTATTTTTCAGTGATACCACTGAAAAATAAATACAAAAATCTTTTTGTCAGCACTCAGTAGCTTTTCAAAATGAAAGCTCTGTAGTACTCTAATTGGTGCCTCAAATAGCAGTTATTACAGAAATATAACACATTTGGTGAAGAGGTAAGCTGAGAGACAGGAACTGTTAACTGAGGCATTTTGCCAATATCAACATTCAGCCCATCTGGGCACCTGCACTGAGAGCAAAAACATAAGTGTGAGTAACTCTTATGCAATGAACACAAACATACGGTGTGTCACCACACACTTAAGTGAACACACAGACAAACATGCACACCCTTCATTGTGTGCAACCAACCATTATCTAATGGGGAAGATGGCTCTCTCTCATCCAGGTCATCTGCTGAAGACATGGTACCAGTTGAGGGCGTTCTGGGAAGCCTACGTTTGAAATCCCCTGCAGCATGAATACACACATACACACACACACACACACATTAGACTCTCACTTCCATCCTGCAGGGCACTTCTCCAAACGGCCCACTGAGAACTAGGTCAACCACTTTGCAAACAAAACTTCCAAACTTGCTTGAACCAGAATTTTTTTAGAGGATGTTTAGCAAATCCTAGATTAGATTAGATTTAGATTTAAATTATTTGCACAGGTACAGGGCAAACTTTGTAAACATAATTTAAAATAAAAGAAACACAGGGGCGGCTGTTGCTCAGTTGGTAGAGCGGGTCAGCTACTAATCGCAGGATTGGTGATTCCAATCTCAGCCCACATGACTCCACATGCATTGGGCAAGACACTGAACCCCAAGTTGCTCACAATGGCAGGCTAACGCCTTGCATGGCAGCTCTGCCGCCATTGGTGTATATGTGTGTGAATGGGTGAATGAGTCACAGTGTAAAGCGCTTTGAATATCGCTAAGGTTAAAAAGGCACTATATAAGTGCAGACCATATATACATAAAAAATGTAATAATTAAAAAATAAAAAATAGAATAAAATTACAATTATTGTGGGCCTGGATAATACAGCAATTATTTGGGGGTGCTTTGTGGCTTTGGGGCCTGGACTGATAATCCTGGCTGAGCTGAAGCAGTCCTATAAGGAAGAATGGTCCAAAATGCCTGCTGAACTCTTGGGTGAAGTTACTGTTTCCAAAGGATGATTGTCCATTTATAAATCCAAGAGTTCACTTACTTTTTCCACAGCACTGTGAATGTTTAATGGGATGTGTTCAATAAAGACAAGATTATAATTGTGTGTTGTTAGCTTAAACACACTGATGTGGGGAGATCACATTTTATGACCAATTAATGAGGTAAATCCAAAGGGTTCACATAATTTTTCTCACCACTATATATTATAGCTGTAAAATGTCCTGCTATTATTGCAAATTACAAATATAATAACTTATTTGAAAAATGTTTATAGAAAATTCTGAATATATTTTCCTAAAACTCATGTTGATAAAAGGAACATTTATAAGTTTATGAGGTCAGGTTTGGCCTAGGCTAATGTTTGAAAATATTTGCAGGCCATGTAGAGATCTGAACTACTGGTTAGCAGAAAAAAAATCTCATAGTTGAGCCCTTTTGTATATGGCAATTTTATTTGAAAGAGAAGACATTTCAAATGTTATGATTCATTGAAGTGAGAGGAAGTACCTGGACTGGCTGTGGGGGAGTCCATTGAACGAGACTCACTGCTTCCTCCAGCACTCTCTGAGTCACTGCACATCCCTCCTCCACCAACACTGCCTAAACTCCAGCACCGCTGTGAGCCCTGCGGTCTTACTGCTACAACACACACACACACACACACACACACACACACACACAATTCACAATGACTATCTTTACTATCTATGACATGTATGTATGTACAGTGAGGAAAATAAGTATTTGAACACCCTGCTATTTTGCAAGTTCTCCCACTTAGAAATCATGGAGGGGTCTGAAATTGTCATCGTAGGTGCATGTCCACTGTGAGAGACATAATCTAAAAAAAAAAAATCCAGAAATCACAATGTATGATTTTTTAACTATTTATTTGTATGATACAGCTGCAAATAAGTATTTGAACACCTGAGAAAATCGATGTTAATATTTGGTACAGTAGCCTTTGTTTGCAATTACAGAGGTCAAACGTTTCCTGTAGTTTTTCATCAGGTTTGCACACACTGCAGGTGGGATTTTGGCCCACTCCTCCACACAGATCTTCTCTAGATCAGTCAGGTTTCTGGGCTGTCGCTGAGAAACACGGAGTTTGAGCTCCCTCCAAAGATTCTCTATTGGGTTTAGGTCTGGAGACTGGCTAGGCCACGCCAGAACCTTGATATGCTTCTTACAGAGCCACTCCTTGGTTATCCTGGCTGTGTGCTTCGGGTCATTGTCATGTTGGAAGACCCAGCCTCGACCCATCTTCAATGCTCTAACTGAAGGAAGGAGGTTCTTCCCCAAAATCTCGCAATACATGGCCCCGGTCATCCTCTCCTTAATACAGTGCAGTCGCCCTGTCCCATGTGCAGAAAAACACCCCCAAAGCATGATGCTACCACCCCCATGCTTCACAGTAGGGATGATGTTCTTGGGATGGTACTCATCATTCTTCTTCCTCCAAACACGGTTAGTGGAATTATGACCAAAAAGTTATATTTTGGTCTCATCTGACCACATGACTTTCTCCCATGACTCCTCTGGATCATCCAAATGGTCATTGGCAAACTTAAGATGGGCCTTGACATGTGCTGGTTTAAGCAGGGGAACCTTCCGTGCCATGCATGATTTCAAACCATGACGTCTTAGTGTATTACCAACAGTAACCTTGGAAACGGTGGTCCCAGCTCTTTTCAGGTCATTGACCAGCTCCTCCCGTGTAGTTCTGGGCTGATTTCTCACCTTTCTTAGGATCATTGAGACCCCATGAGGTGAGATCTTGCATGGAGCCCCAGTCCGAGGGAGATTGACAGTCATGTTTAGCTTCTTCCATTTTCTAATGATTACTCCAACAGTGGACCTTTTTTCACCAAGCTGCTTGGCAATTTCCCCGTAGCCCTTTCCAGCCTTGTGGAGGTGTACAATTTTGTCTCTAGTGTCTTTGGACAGCTCTTTGGTCTTGGCCATGTTAGTAGTTGGATTCTTACTGATTGTATGGGGTGGACAGGTGTCTTTATGCAGCTAACGACCTCAAACAGGTGCATCTAATTTAGGATAATAAATGGAGTGGAGGTGGACATTTTAAAGGCAGACTAACAGGTCTTTGAGGGTCAGAATTCTAGCTGATAGACAGGTGTTCAAATACTTATTTGCAGCTGTATCATACAAATAAATAGTTAAAAAATCATATATTGTGATTTCTGGATTTTTTTTTTTAGATTATGTCTCTCACAGTGGACATGCACCTACGATGACAATTTCAGACCCCTCCATGATTTCCAAGTGGGAGAACTTGCAAAATAGCAGGGTGTTCAAATACTTATTTTCCTCACTGTATATAGAAGAGAATAACACATAAGATTGCTTGTGAGGGGTAAAATATGTGAATGAAATGAAACGGCAGCCCAATATTTTGTTTCAAAATGAATAGCTCTTAAATGGCCACTTAACATTACTTAACATGACACGTTTTATATTTGCATTATTCAGACTGTTTAAGACTTGAAGTTTCTGCAGTTTCTCATCTATATTCATTGCCTGTTAACACATTTTATCATTAAGCTAGACCTTTGCCTGGACTAAAATAAATATTCTTAAGTGGGAAGTATTACTCTTACAGAAATGAACTCTTGTTAAGTATCTTCCTTAAATAGAAGTTATCAAAATAAAGTTCTCTCTCATAGCTCTTAATTCATGAGCAATAAGGTTCCACTTCCCATTAATTTTGAATACCATCAAATCAAATCAAATCAAATCACTTTATTGTCACACTACTATGTACACAAGTGCAGCAGTAGGTGAAAGTCTTGTGTGCAGTTCCGAGCAACACTGCAGTCATGACAGTGGCGAGACATATACCAATTTACAATAAACAACATATTTACACAACACAATTTACATGTACATATACTTACACAACACAACAAAATTAAAAATGTAAAAAAAATTCTAAATTCAAATTGCAATCCAAACGAAATGAAAAAGCAAATAAATAAATAATAAAGTGATAAAATTATATATATATATATATATATATATATATATATATATATAAGTAACCACCTTTCCATTTACCATCAGCAAGTATCCGTCAAAACATGCAGGTGGAAAATTACTTCTCAAATGAATACATAAAAACAATTATAAATGTAAAAATAATAATTATAATGATATAATAATCACTGAAATATAAATCATGGTTCGAGGTGAACGTGTTTTTGTATTATTTTATACATTCTGTATTATTTTATATAGTTTGTATTATTTTACAGGCCGCAGATTTGCGTTCATATAATAAATAAACTGCTCTGTGGAAATAAAGTGAACTGAACTCAAAGCACCTCCTGAACTGAGATGTCTGAGGTCATTTGCAGAACTCATAAAAAATATAAATGGGAAGGCAGAAACAAAGTGTGGATCTTTAGATGCGCGTGTTCCACGAGACTCAACGCCTCTGTATCAGCGTGTCATATATACCCATATATGGCTTTTCTGTCATTTGAACTTAATAATATAATAAATACTGTTTTTTCAAACTCGTGTCTTTGTGTCTATGGGAAATTATTTGTAATATTAATTTGATTATAATAATAGTCTAATAATAATAATAATAATAATAATAATAATATTAATAATTTAATAGATTAATGGGAAAACGAGCCAAATATTGTCATGACATGTTCAAAGGCATCAGCTATTGGCGGTCACTCTGACCATCATTCATCCCGAGATCATCGTCTGTTTGCTCAACCCGAATGTGCATTTCTCTCTATAAATTAACAAAATGTTCAGACAGTCTCTCGCTGTTTTTTCCTGACACATTCAGGATCATTACCGCTTTTCCCGGTGTCGCTGCGGCTCGCTCTGTCCGTGCGCTTGTAAAAAATAAATTTTAAAGGCTCATTATTACGGTTTAGTATTTCTATGTAATGTAAAACACTGCAATATTACTGATAACATTCTTTCTCCGCCCTGGAACCCAAACCATTTTCTGATACTAGTGTTTTTCCTTGATGCCTAAACACAGCCAATCACCAGCTCTTTTAGGTTTGGGCACATCTAGCATGCTACATGCTTATCACTGACGTTGACGAGATTAACCCCTTAGGTATCGAAATTTGGTACTGAACGACAAGACATTTTTTGATACTCGATTGTTTAGAGGCAATTCGGTCGGTGCCTAAAATGTATCAAACTCGATACCTAGCCCTATCGATAACAGATTCAATTTCAACCACATCTGGGAGAAACAGAACAGAGTTTTCACTAACTTTCTTTGTCTTTTCTAACTTTGTTGCATTTTAATATCATGCCGTAACACACTGACCTAGTGATTAATGTAGGTCATCATGAAGCAGACACCCTCCTTTCCAAATGGTCACCGGAGACGCATTTAAATGACCAGATGTAAACATGTCTCACTTGACCATATGTGATCGGATCACTCAAGATGCATCATAATACCAGGTGGAAGCAGGGTCTCAGCAATGATTCTTAAATCTGGTTATGCTGTAATCCAGCAGGCTGATGATGTCACAGCATCTGGGGCTTTTTGGAAGCTGAGGCATCCTGAAAGCTGGTAGCCTTTGTCCAGGCTGTGAAAAGCCAGCGCTTGGTTTAAAACCTACAGTTGACGTGTCAAGCTACAAAACTAATGAACTGGACATGATGACAAAGCGTGCCAAACAAAATGTGTCCCTTAGTGCCAAACACCTCAGGATCTTGTTGAAGTGGGAGTATAGTGAAAGTCTTTGATTTTAGTGTCTAACAAATGCTTTACTGCCTTTAACACTATTATTTGTAATTTTATCTATGTAAAATGCAGTCTCCTATTCTATCTTAATTTGCACTAACAACTATATATAAGCCATTTATAGGTTGATGTCCCCAAAAAGTGTCAATAATGTGGCACTTTCAACCAGGGGCGGACTGGGAAGAGAAATCGCCCCTGAATTTTACATGGAATCTGGCCCAAAAAGTTGTTGTTGTGTGTTGCTTTCCTTTTCTGCATATTGTGACCCCCTTTGGCATGTCGCGGCACAATTTTGCGGCCCTATTCAGCCTGTCGTGGCCTGTTCAGCATATCACGGCAACCCTGTCGGGAAAGTTCTTCCTATGGCCAGTCCGCCCCTGCTTTCAACAATGCTTTGTTTATTTGAGCAGGCTGATCTTTATAAAAGCAACAGATCTTTAACCATTAGTGTACACTACATCCTACCTTGTATGTCTACACTGCTATTGGAGTGTCTCGCTGCAATCTTGGCCTTGCAGGGTTGTAGAGTCCCCTCGACCTCATCTGCACTGTGGTTATCCACAGATGTAACAGAGCCCTGGGACAGGTTCCCATGGGAAGAGTGGGTACTGCTCAGAGACCTCTTATGAAGGGACATTCTGGAAGGGACAGACATGCTTTATAAAAATACTGCAGGCACACAGACAAGAGCAGAAATTAACCAGAGCTTGGGGCAAAAATTCTCAAACATTTGTGGGGTGATTTATATGTTAGATTTTCTAATTTATCTGTTATCTAACATTTGACAGACTTCAAAATGTTCTATTTATGGGATTAGTGCCTTTGCAAACACTGTAGTGTGGATTTTGCTGATACGATAACTAAGGTAGTGGAAAAGGTCAATAACCAATTAAAAATCGGCCGATAGATTTTTATAATCAATTTATAGAATGATCTTTGAGGATTTCTTAATCTTTCCTTACTATGAAGTGCATAGAAATCAAGGCTACAAGAGTCCAAAATGAATATAATCCCAAAAGCAGTCTATTCTACAATTAAAATTCTAATAATAACCAGGAAAATTAAGATTTGGTGCATAACATGGGACTTTTAACTACTGAGAAACCCAAAATACAGCAAGGACTTATATATATAGAGACTTGGCTCTGTTATAATGCTCTATATGTAAGTATTTAACAAATTAAATACTTTTAATGGTCTATCATTTCACCAGATGAATATATATATATATATATATATATATATATATATATATATATATATATATATATATATATGGTCAAAAGTTTTGAAACACTCGTTTCTTATTATATATTTTTTTCTAATAGTAAAGTCATCAAAACTATGGAATAACATAAATGGAACTATGGGAATTATGTTGTGACTAAACAAAATCCAAAATAAATCAAAACTGTGTTATATTTTAGCATCTTCAAAGTAGTCTCCCTTTGCCTAAAATTTGCAGACATTTTCTCAACCAACTTCTTGAGGTGTCACCCTGGGGTGCTTTTTAAACAGTATTGAAGGAGTTCCCATCTATATTGGGCACTTATTGGATGCTTTTCTTTATTATTTGATCAAAGTCATCATCACTTTCTAAAACTTTTTAGTTTTATAATGAAATAAATTAATATGGTGGCACAAAACTAATTTCAAACATTTAAGCATACACCTTCAGATCAAAATATTTTTAAGATCACGAGAAACATTTCAGTCAAGTGTTTCAAATCTTTTGACCGGTAGTGGGTATATATATATATATATATATGAGGTATAAAAAAATAATAATAAACTATTGGCATAAAATTTTGCTGATTGACAGCAGTTCCAAAAAGCAATTATCGACACAGATTAATGGGTAAACAGATATATCGGTATACCTCTAGTAGTGACCAGCAGGAGACAGATATCTGTATCCACCATTTCAGAATCAAGTGTTGATCAATGTGTAGCTAATATGAAATTGTTTTCATGGAAAAAAAGAAAAGGAAAGAAAGAAAACAAAGAATCTGAAGAAAGCTTTCCCAACAACCTAAAAATTTTAAACAGCCCTTACAAGATCTACAAATCTAAAAAATCTGAGCCTGCTGCATAAGTAGAAGACATGTTTTTTTTGTTTTTTTTATGCCCACAATAGGGTAAAAGACCCCTGAAAATAAACTACAGGTGGCAAATATTGCCCCTTACTACATTTTTTTTATTTCAGACACTATGTGTTGCGCTTACAAATTACATAGGGATCTCACACTTTTTGGCCAGTTAATTTCAATAATATTTATATCATTCATTCATTCATCTTCAACCGCTTATCCTGTACAGGGTCACGGGGGGCTGGAGCCTATCCCAGCTAACATTGGGCGAAAGGCGGGGTACACCCTGGACAGGTCGCCAGTCCATCGCAGGGCCACACATATACAGACACACACTCATACTCACATCCACACCTAGGGCAATTTTTGGAAACACCAATTAACCTAGCCTGCATGTCTTTGGATGGTGGGAGGAAGCCGGAGCACCCGGAGAGAACCCACGCAGACACGGGGAGAACATGCAAACTCCACACAGAAAGGCCGGGGCTAATATTTATATTTTAGATAAAATTATATTTTGGAAACAACATGAGGATACTAGTAAATAAAATAGATTTGTTTTCAAATTATATGTTGTTATTTTTTGAGTCACACTTTTAAAGAGTTTACGCACCTCTTTTGGCCCCATGTATTAAAAATAAATTAACTGAATGAGAAAGGTACATTTCTACCTTTGTACAACAGACTTTAGCCAATATTTGTTGCATACTTTGCAATGGGTTACTCAACTGGCAGGTGTGAGATCTTAATGCACAGTAAAGAAATGTGATAGTACTGGCCAGTATCTTTGTATGTGGGTTTAAGTGCAGCTGTTGTGATTCAGAGGTGGAGCTGAAAAGAGGTTAAACAGAACAGCGATTACAGAAACTAGAAATCTTGCGTAAACAGCTCCATCAAAATTTTAGTTTCATTCATCATTCTTCCTGAGGAAAATGCAAACAATACACGCCTTTCTCTGCCACGCACGGAAACTAGAGCTCTGCTGTGAGTGGGACTAACCCGGTTTTTGAGGGAGCGGTGATGTCCTGAGACAAAGACTCCAACCACACACGCTCTTTGGGAAGGCT
Organism: Moxostoma hubbsi; assembly: GCA_032164185.1. Classification (NCBI taxonomy): domain Eukaryota; kingdom Metazoa; phylum Chordata; class Actinopteri; order Cypriniformes; family Catostomidae; genus Moxostoma; species Moxostoma hubbsi. The sequence continues at coordinate 20,172,456 of JAVLUX010000009.1, forward strand.
GCACACAAACTCAGAATAGCGCTGACCTGGCTCATATGTTTTGGCCTGTTCGAACAGAGATTGGTAGTTGACTGGCAGAGGCTCAGACTGAGCCTGCTGCATCTGGAACCAGTTCACTGTCACCTACAGAGAGTTCATAAGAATAGTCAGTATGCAATAATGAACAAAATATATATATTAATTGTTTTGCTTGAAAAGACTGGTTGTAAATTAAAATTTTAAATATGACAATGTAACTGTTTAACTACATCTAAAGGGCTACCAAATTTCTTTGGCGAATGACCAATTTCCATTACTTTCCAGTCATTTGTGACTACTGGACAAGCATTATAAAGGGATATTCGACCCAAAATGAAAATTCTGTCATAATTTACTAACCCTCATGTTGAAAGGTTTGATACCCATTCAAGAAGGGTATTTCAAGAAATTTTGTAGTTGAGTACTCTAACACACCAAAAAACGAGTATTCGATTACTTGAAATTTCAAGTTCAACCTTCAACATTTGAACCTGTTTTTCTTATTTAAAAATGAGAACTATGCATAAACAACAACATCTAGATTAAAAAATTACAATAAATAATTAAAAAAAAAATTGTACTCACACATATGTTCACACATTCTAAGTCATCTGAAGCGATACAATCAATAAATAATCAGAATTTTCTTTTTGTGTGAACTATTCTTTCAACAACATGCTGCCCACAGAAGACAAAGGCACATAAAAAAATCAAATTGCAATATTTGAGTAGAGTTTTTACTAATTGAATATGTAAATCTGAACAAGTACTCAATTACTCGATTACGTGTGCATATCCCTAATACCCGTATTACTTTTTCAGTGTAACACAAAAGAAGCCAAATTTTCACTTTCACCTTTTCATTCACAAGATGAAATGCAAAAGAATGCTGACTGTGACTAATATTCTGCTAAACATCTCCTTTTGTGTTCCACAGAAGAAAGTCATACAGGTTTGGAACAACATGGGGGTGATTAAATTATGACAGAATTTTCATTTCTTTGATATTTACATTTTATCTGTGACTGTGGGAACCCTGCATATAGTAATGGAGTGGAGGGAGGGATACAAACCGCTTTGAGGGTCAGGTCACTTTGGAAGACCAGCTTCCGGATCTGAGCGAGGATCTCACTCTTAACGTTAGACAGGCCAACCTTCTTTGCCTCTAGATCAGCCACACAGGATTTATACTGCTCATGTGCTTCCTCTGCCTAGAGTCACCAAACAAACAGACTGTGAGCCAAGCAAAATATAACAGCAGCACAGTGTTTTTAGTAAGATGCTTAAGTATAAGCTACGGTGTGTAATTTCTGTACCACTAGCAGCAACAAACAGAAGAGTCAAACCCATGATAGTTTTCAAACACACACCAATCTTGTATTGGTTGAAAAACTTTGCAATGATTAAGCCAAAAATGATCATGTTAGCCAGTGTTTACTTATAGTTGTCGTATAGAGAGAATTTTAACATAGAAAAACAATTCTACAATTCAGCAATTCAAGCTTATATATATATTTGTTTATCTTGACAAGTATATCATTTAAAAGCCTTACACTCAAGATATGATATATGAAAACCATTGTTTAAATAAAGATTTAAACAAAGAATGAACAAATTCCCCAAAAGTCTTCTGTGTTTTTTGTCACCATTTTGATGCCCAGTAAACAAGTACAATAAAGACAAGGGCGTGTGTGTTTGTGCAGTCTATGTCAGTAGTGGAATTTAATTCTGAGCTTTAAAATTCTTTATAGTGTGGTTTTACGTGTGCAGTACCCTCTGTAGGGCCTCTTCCTCCACCCTCCGTTTCTTCTCAAGAGTCCTGCCTCCTGCTGCCGGCTGCTCCTCCTCAGTGCGGCTGGTGGAGCTGCGTGCCTTCTCATACTCCTCCCTCTTCTGCATCTTCAGCAGCCGAGCCTTCTTCACCGCACTCTCCGCCTCGCTCTAAACACACACATGGGTTATTAAGAGTTTCGTTCTCCAGAATTGTAAATGATAAAATTCAAATAATGATCAGTACCATTTTCTTCAGCTCTCTTTGCCATTGTTCTTTTATCTCTTTCCTTTGCTTGTCCAAATCATTCTTACGGATGAGCAGCGGCTGTAGGAATTGTGGAAAATATGTAAAAATATGTAATAGTTGGCTAAAAGTCAACAGCAGAAGGAACTGATTTTACCTGTATGAATTTGTTGGTTTGTAGAGCTGCAGATGTTTTGAGCAAAACCTGATTGTACTCAATCTCATTCTTAAACGCAGAGACATAAATATCCCGGAAGGGCATGTAGTCCTTCAGATAAAGTCATGAAAATGTAACACATTTACGTTATGTTGAGCCCCAGCTTTGATTGACAAAGTTAGACCAAATATATACCTTATTTTATTATAGCAATATACTAATAAGACCAGCACCTGTTGACTTGCCACTGCCTTTGCCGATTCTGCCATCTTGACAAAGCTTTTGGCACATTCCATGTCTGTCAAATAAAAAGAGTTCAAATGAATGACAAAAGCTCAACAGCGGAGATTCAGAGCAAGAGAATGAAAATGGACTGACCAAGACTAAGGCGTTTCTCCATCCACGCGAGCACATCTTTAGTGTATTTGGACCAGGCCTTGGCGTAGAGCAAAGCAGACTCTACTCCACTGTCATTCCTCAGCAGAAGCAGGTCCACCTGCTCCACAGGGGACAACTCTGGAGAGGACAGAGGTGGATCTGGTCACACACAGAACACCACATATAAATGTGCAAGAACTAAAAATACACAGACGTTCCACATTGTTTAAAAAAAAAACTGGAAAATGTTGATCACAATATGACATTTATAGTTCCTCAACTTCCTCAATAGTACTTTAAAAACTACCATTACATTTTACTGCATTCTACAAAAGTTACAAGGCAAATTTTAAAGTCAGCCTTATTAAAAGCAGCGACAGCTCTGAAATTGGTGGCAGACTGCTCGTAATATGGCTAAATATAATTCACCATCCCCAGCGCAGGGATCCCCTTTTTAAACGGACACGCCTCAGTATCTGTACAATTAGAGGTAGGTACAAATTGCATCGGCAAGGTGCAGAAGATCATCTTGCAAAACCTGTCCTTAACCTTCACCAAATAAAACTCACACACTCACACACGCACACACACACAAACAGCTGCGCTCCATATGAATCCAAGCACCCCACCCAATAAGCCACATGTGGTTCCCATTCCACACACGAACGTCCAAAAAACACAAAAAACAAAGAATGTAAAACATTTTGCAAAAAAAAAAAAAAAAAAAAAAAAGAATGTGAGGCTATATGAAATAAAACAAGTGGGAAGGGACGAGACTTATCAATCGGTGATGGAGCATGACAGTACTGCATATTGGCCTCTCTGAAAGACCAACAGCTTTCATGTGCTGTCCATATGAACATGATCGATTACATTCTAATTTCTGTTTCCTGGGGGCACATATAATATCTGTGATGAAATTTACTGGAAAACCTAAATGTACAATTTACCTTCCAGCTCATTTCTTTCTTGATTGCATCCCGCTGAATCTTCAGAGAGGTTTTCAAAAGACTAGAGGAGATAAAGGGAGACATGTTTTCACACTGGATGAAAAATTTGATTACAGGGGTGAGGGATGAGTGTGTGCTTGTTTTCAATGCCTCTCTTTTATCTCATCTCACAACATCTCAGTCAATCAAAGCTTCAAACAACTTGCTCTTTAAATCACAGGGGCCAAACAGAGGTTTCATTATTTTCAATACAGATGTCTAGTTTTAAGGAATGTTTAGTCTGTTCTCAAAGGTGCTGTAAGCATTTGTTTTATCAGTGATACAGGTGTTCTGAGAGATCACACCTTTCTCTAAGACAGTCATTACACTTATTTACACAGTTATAATCGAGCTACAGTGGTTTTTTGGCATAGCCGGGCTACAGTACTCATCAGTCTTTCACATAATGGCGAGTTTACACTCGCCGACAGTTTTGTGGAGATCGCCAACAAAAGCCTGAAATCATGGGCAAATCGGAGCTCATTCCCATGAGCAACGATCGCAATGTATGAACTATCAACGACGCGATTTGAGAGAATCACAGACGCGTCGCCGATGTCAGCGAGATAGAATAGAATGTTAAATATCTGGACCTGTCTGCGACTCCAAATCGTGCACTGTTAAATATGTTTTGTCTGAATACAACTGCAGCGTTGACCTACAGCCAATGAGAGAGCAAGAAATAGGGCACGGGAAGTTTCAGTGGGAGGAGTTCTGATGTACCTGCAACAGAACATCAACTAGCATGGCTGCGGTATCAAGAAACTCTAATTGGACCGAAGAAATAGAGGAAAAATGAGTGGAACATTGGCAGGAGCACCAGTGTCTATTTGATATTTCCTCTGAACTATACCACAACCAGGTGGAGAAAGAGAAGAGTTGGAGAGAAATTGCCAATTCTCTTGGACAGTCAAGTAAGCAAAGAGGTAGAGTTTTCAGTAGGAGGTACTTTTTCATATTGTAACCAAATAAAATATATGATGCCTTTAGGTGATTAAAAACATACACATCATATTCTGAAATGCACAACATATGATCATGCATTTGTTTTCGTATCTTGTATCACTTCTCGCATGTACTCTGTTGTGAAACGTAATTTGGAGTCCAGGCAGAGTCGTTGGGATTCGTCAATAGTGAAATGTCTTGTAATGTGTTCACTCCTGCCGTGGATTCGTTGTGTAATTTGAAAATGCTACGGCTTCAGTGACAAGAATGGTACCATGATCTGACATCTTTGAAAGTCATGTAGTGTGTAGGAGCCATAACACTATGCATGCTTCATCAAAAATTTGAGGTCCTGTGTGACATTTGAGCAAACGTGAAATTTAAATTCTCATTGAAAGTACTCATTATCAGTATATCAAATCATGAGTGTGTACTATCATATAAATAAACAAATAGAGCCCAGACATTTTTCCAGTTTAGATCAGGAAATGAGCTTGCGTTATGGAAATGAAAAAAAGGCTGCTTGATTGAATTAAGACTGAAAACATGATATGGCTTTGCACGATTACCAAATCTTCATTCATTACTTGAGTCAGAAGGAAGGAGCAGCACATGCTGAGCAGTGGCAACAGTAGTTTGTGAATGTTTATCAGACTACAACTGCCGTGCTACAATCGCATTATCTAGGTTGGTTAATCCGACTTCGCAAAAATCTGATGCAATCTGATGAAATTTCAGTTGGAAATTACATTTTAAAAAGATAAATATCTGTTTTAAACATCATAGGCTCTGTAAACGGCAAAGTGTCTGCGGAGTCCAGGGGTACCTTTTTTCCCCCACCTAATCAGGAAACTTGGCCAATCAGAAATGCTCTCTGCCTGTTAATCACTTTACAAATTTGACCGTTTAAAAAAAATAATAATAAAAAAATACAAGGAGGTGAATACTTACATGATTTCTAGCTTGGGGGTACCCCAATCTGGAGCCACTGTCCACATCTCCCATAAGGAAGTCAGACACTCTAAAAGGAGGAGAGGGAACATTTAAATGTTACTGCCAATGCACATGCAATATTTTAATCATAGATAATAATTTCACAATATTAAGATAGTTTTCTACTAAAAAGTGACACCAGCAAATTTCATCAGCGGTATGAGAGTTAACTAATGTGACTAGAGGATGCACAGCTGACGTGCATTGTAAAATCAGGCCATGGAAACTGAAAGTGAACTTTTCAGCTAGATAGTTTAATTCTGTTTCACTTTTGCGTGATAAGTATGATTACAAAGACAGGGAGGGAAAAGATAAAAGGTACTTACACATTGCCAAACGTGAATGCCAAAGTGTCGATCGATGTGTATATCTCGCCAAAAATTGTGCCTTTATTTTCTTTATTTATGTCCTTGAAGTTCACGCCTGTAGGAGTTGAAAAACCATGTGAGAAATGCAACCAAATGGAACCACAGTTTGCACCAAAATTACAATTCTTCCATTCATTCATTTGCAAACTAAGATTATACGATGATTCTCTTACCTAATATAGCTATCAAAGATAGCTTTGTACACATGGGTTAAAACATCAAATCTTTTCAGATACTGTAACCTCAATTAATTTGATTAATCAATTTTTAAAGAAAACGGACCATATTATAGAAATGTCCTATCTTATTTGTTAATCCTTATTTAACATCAAATGCTATTTTGTACAAAGGAGAATGTGTTTTCCTAGAGCGGTAAAACTGTTTCCACAGTAAATATTTCTTTATACATTAACTCTATTGTTTCAAAAGGATGGTGACAAAGCATGTCAATGCTAATTTAGCTTCCTATGTTTTGAGCAGTTAGATGAGAAATGGATATCCTTTTGACATCAAATCTTCAGTTTTAAACTCAAAAGGAAATAGTTACACAAGAACAAATATGTTAAGCAAGTAAAGTCTTTAAGAGACTAAATGTTTACCAAGAGTTTCCTGTCTGCTAGCGGTGTAGGAAGCACTCACCAAGCTTAAATTCTCAAAACATTCTGAATATATTCAAATAACGTTTGCACAACTTATTAACTCCTTTAACTTGCACCTCAGTTTAGGACCAATCACATCCATGGTAAAGCAAAGATTACAGATCAACCGAAAATCAAGTTTGTCCCATATTTTGGGAAGTAATGCCACAGCCTAGTTCTGAAAGATTCAAGGGAGCTTGACTTCCACTTTTTTTCCCCACATAAAAGAAAAAGTTACAAGGGAATAAAAAGCAAAATCTTCAGCTGTAGTTTCCAGTTCTGAACGGATTTGGTTGGATGTCACGCAAAACGCAGAGACTGTGGACAGAGGTGGGAATCCCCACCCTCAGCTACCCCCCCATACTCACAGCTACAAATGGAGGCAGACGAGGAGAAAGGTGCACGAGACGAGAGTGAGAGGTGCATGCCTCTCTACTTCTGAATGCAGGCAGGCAGCTCAATGACCACTGTAATGGAACGCTGACTTCTTCCTCAGGACATCCTGCAGTTCCACAACAATGCTTCCACTTCTGCCCCCATCACAGTGCAAATATGGGAATGGCTACATTCAGCCAGAAAGAAGCTTCTTCAAAGAAAACCCCTCGAAAGACAATAGATATTTCTGCAAGTTAAGACCTGACTGTTGATAGACACAAATGAAAGTGAAGGAAGTTTCAAAACAGATTTTGAATCTGGCAGAATTGTTTTTAGATTACTACCAGATCATAGGATCATACCAGTATAAAAAAGGGATAGTTTACCAAAAACATGTAAATAATTACTTGTAATTTAAAAATAAAAATAATTTACTTGTCCTCTTGTTGTTCCCGAATTACTATTTTTTTTTGTGGTACACAAAGGTAGGCAAAATGTTAGCCTCAGTCACTATTCATTTAGATTGTATGGGACAAAAATGCAATGAAAGTGAATGAGGCTAACATTCTGCTTATGAGCTCCTTTTGTGTTCCACATAAGAAAAAGTTATACATGTTTGTAACATCAAGAGGCTGAGTAAATGATGGCAGAATAAAACATTTTATGTGAACTATCCCTTTTAACCTTAATCACTTGCGACGTTCAAAAAGTAAAGCGTTTGATATAAATCTGGCCACCTCATTTGTCGTGGTCAATATCACTAAGCAGTTATCACTTTATCAGGGTGCAATGCGTCATATGGCAAGATAAAATACCTGAAATAACAGAGACTCTTCCAGATGAGAAGCGGAGATAAAAAATACATTGAGTCAGATGCCACTGACTTGCTCTAGACATGAGCGGGGGAAGAAAGAATTTCAATAACTTGAGACACATGACACTTTTATTGCTGCGCTTCTGAGAGGTTCTTCAGCAAAACTATGGAGGATTTTTTTTAAAAGAGAGGACTTTGTGGATTGTGATCAAGAGAAAAACATTTCCATCTGATTTCCTGAAGTTAAAAGGACTTCCTTCCAGAGAAAGACAGTACACTTGGATGAGAGTAACTTGGATGTGTTGCGTTAAAATGCAAGTAGAATGTCATTAGAGTGGGAAGCTATCACGCTGGAATATGGGTCTAATAGGTAACTTGAGGCGTTGCTGAGCAGACATCCAAGCCATTCAGCCTTTCTTCTCAACTTCTCCATTCAAAACAAGTAAATAATGACATGCAGCAAGCAATTTCAAAGCAAGAGCCTTAAGCATTTATAAAAGGAGAAGACACATATACACAAACCATTGATTCTCTTTCTCTGTTAAACTCTTTTCAAACTTCCTGTAGACAAAAACAATGAAAAGTATCCCTGTACAGGACACATTGAAGAACCGAGGGGTCACTGGCCTCTAGTGGCAAAGACAGATACTCTTGTGACCACTCCGTAAATTAAAAAAAAAACAAAAAAACACCTGGGAATAAGAGATATCAAAAGTACGATACTTAAATTGACAGTCAATATTAAAATGAAAAAATAAATAATAATAATAATAATAATAATAATAATAATAACAACAACAACAACATTACCACTTTTTCTATAGTCTCATATTAACAGACTAAATTTGGTACCTACACAACATAAAAACACGAAACAAATAAAATCAGATAGGTGTTAAAATATCCAATCCATGCATTAGGCTCAGAGTAAACGCAGCGTAGTAGACCTGTTGCTGTCTATTACGTTGTTAAATATATATCAAACTATCTTGCAAGAAAGAGAGAAATTCAAGCACTGCTTTATTCATATCTTTGCTGTTATATTAATTTGTCCTATTGCTTGAAATTTCTTTCTCTGTTCTTTGTTTTATTACTGACTGTTTAACTGAATAATTACTTGAATGCTAGAAGGCTACATGACATTATTTAATTTAACTTTTTTAATATTTATATCATTTTACTTTTACCCTTAAACAAAGTAGTGTGCTCATTAGCATATTTGTTTTTGCTGAGGTATCTAAAATGTTACTGAGAATCGTGAAATTTCACTGGTATTGGTATCCAACACTGACATTTTGGTATTGTGACGTGGAATTAAGTGGATAATATTTAACAACTCTTAACGTATGTCAGTATGGCAAAGATTGCATCCTCAAGCCAAGAGGAGAATTATCCCTTTATTTCAGACAAAGGAAATGATGACTCCCCTCATGTGCACGAAGGATACTGTGCAAGCTAAGATTAGAGAACTGTCTAGCAAGTTCCCCTATCATATGATTATCTAATGCGGTGTGAAAGCATTAACCTTATCTGGTGTAAAATTACTGCAAAGTGTCAAACTATATGAGAATGAGCCAGGAAGCCTATTTTTTTGTTTGTTGCAGATCTGAGATCAGTTTTGGGTTCTCGATTCTTATAAGTGGGGCAGAGCTGAAGGAGGATGCTCACCTTTGACTTTGGCGATAACGGTGCCTGCAGCACCGAGAATTTCTGACGAGTTGAGTGCCTGGTGCTTGCTAATGATAGCCTTTAACATGCGTACCAGCTCCCTGAGTCGCTCGTCAACCATGCGCTGCAAGCACTCTTGATTTTCTGTGGGAGACAAAAAAATAGAGACATAGACCACAACTGCATTAGCTCAACTTCCTCCACATGTTTTTGGGCATGCTTCAAAATATAAAATTATTTGGGTGCAGCAGCAATGTTGACATTTTTGAAACCAGAGTAAGTTTAAAGACACACTTAAAGTCACTTGTAAAAACGTCCCCAAAATGCAGATTAGGAAGTGACATTTGTGATGATATTCAGTAGCACTTGTAAAACCTAACAGCAAGCTTATTTTTGGCACACTCAAATAGAGGTAGTGTGACTGTGTAAGCCCCTGTGCATAGACAAGATGAGCAGATCATGAAGCCGCAGCTTGGCTGAGATGCAGACGATGCAGACGAGAGATGGTTTGCAGCAACTTCAACATGATAAGACAAGAGGAGTCAAACATAACAACAGCAGTGCACAGCTATCCAGACATGGTGTAATAGCAGCTTTTTATTCTGTTTGATGGTGAGGTGTATACAGAGAGTGAGGCACACTGGTCAATTTCTGCTGACTAAAAGCACTGAATTACTGCTCTCATGGAAAGGGGGATCAGGGAGATTTGACTTATCCCCTGTTTTTTTGTGTGTGTGTGTGTGTGTGTGTGTGTGTGTATATATATATATATATATATATATATATATATATATATATATATATATATATATATATATATATATATATATATATATATATATATATATATATATATATATATACACACACACACACATATATATATTAGGGCTGCACGATTTGGACAAAAAGTCATAATGCGATTATTTTGAAAAATATTGCGATTGCGATTTGACTGCGATTATAATGGTAATGTTTTCCACATGTTCAACTGCAAAAAGGCTACTTAGGTTTTCACACTTGAGCCCTCTTAAAAAGCACCAAACTGAGACCTTTTTTCAGTTCAACCACAAACATATACAAATAACAACCACAAATATATAAACAGTGAAACAAAGAATTCTTCATATTCAAATGTTACCATCCACCGTGTACATGTTTTTGTCAATTTTGTGACAGAGTCACATGACAGATCATCAACATTAGTTTTTGATACAGTCAACTTGAATATAGGGATGCTCCAATCAGGATTTTAACAACCGACACTGATCTCCAATTTTCCTCTCATCAATCAATGCTGATCATTTAACTTTTATCAGCAGCTCTGTCAAAACTGGTTATATGTAAGCTTTCTGCTCAATGTCACTGTTAACTAAATTTCCCTGTTGGTAAAACCATTGTTGCCTATTTTTTGCTGTCAAAAAATTATGTTGATTGATTGAATAATTCAGTATACACAAAATATAAATGTTACTCTTTATTCTAGGCCTTAAAAACTAGTAGTCTTATACAAACTATTCTTTACTGTATATAAGATAGTCCTAAAGAATGAGGCTTAATGTCAAACTGAAGTTGAACTGATAACCCATTGGTGTAATTAAATTTAAAGTGAAAATTTTGGTTAGTTTGTCACCATTTGATTTAATTATTTGTATTCATTATTTAATTATATTTAATTTAGAAATGCATTATATTATAGTAACTAAATATTTGATATAGATTTATTATATGTATGTTTCTTCCTTTTCATTTAGTTGGATGTTGGTAATATTAGTTTCGCTTTCACTTGTTTCTGCAGGGAGTGTAATAAGGGCGACACGCTCTCTCGTGAAGTAAACAAATGACAGGAGAATGAAGAGCGCATGTCTCTGAACTCTACATGCGTTACTGTTAATGCTGTTTGCTCAGCAATCATTTAAGATGTTTGAATTATACCCCATCTTGTATTCTGCGATATTATTACAATACCTGTGCCTTGCGGAGACTGAGATGCTGCTACCACAGATAATAATGAAAAACGCTTCATGCAGGATGCACCAGTTTAGTGTAAATAAAGCTTATCGCATGTTTAGCGCATGTAAGCAAACGGAAACAAACTCTGAGCACTTCTGTTACTCTGAGCACGAGAGGGAGTTGTGGAGTGCAGAACTGCTCTGAAAACACTGTAACAATGATCTAATTTAAATGTAATAATATATATATATATATATATATATATATATATATATATATATATATATATATATATATATATATATATATATAGCAGTTACAGAAATACTCAAACAAGCCTATCTGGCACCAATAATCATTCCACGCTCCAAATAGCTGAGATCACATTTTTTTCTCCATTCTAATGGTTGATGTGAACATTAACTGAAGCTCCTGACCCATATCTTCATGATTTTGTGCACTGCACTGCTGCCACATGATTGGCTGATTAGATTATCGCATGGATGATTGTTGGTGCCAGACGGGCTGGTTTGAGTATTTCTGTGACTGCTGATCTCCTGGGATTTTCACAAACAACAGTCTGTAGAATTTACTCAGAATGGTGCCAAAAACAAAAAAACATGCAGTGGGGGGCAGATCTGTGGATGGAAATGCCTTGTTGATGAGAGAGATCAACGGAGAATGACCAGACTGGTTCGCACTGACAAAGTCTACAGTAAATCAGATAACCACTTTGTCTTTCAATTGTGATGAGAAGAATAGCATCCCAGAATGCTATTCTGAGATGCGGGTTGGTACTGTTTGGTGGCACGAGGGGGATCTACACAAAATTAGGCAGATGGTTTTAATGTTGTGGCTAATTGGTGTATACACACAATATACAGTGAGGAAAATAAGTATTTGAACACCCTGCTATTTTGCAAGTTCTCCCACTTAGAAATCATGGAGGGGTCTGAAATTGTCATCGTAGGTGCATGTCCACTGTGAGAGACATAATCTAAAAAAAAAAAAAATCCAGAAATCACAATATATGATTTTTTAACTATTTATTTGTATGATACAGCCGCAAATAAGTATTTGAACACCTGAGAAAATCAATGTTAATATTTGGTACAGTAGCCTTTGTTTGTAATTACAGAGGTCAAACGTTTCCTGTAGTTTTTTCACCAGGTTTGCACACACTGCAGGAGGGATTTTGGCCCACTCCTCCACACAGATCTTCTCTAGATCAGTCAGGTTTCTGGGCTGTCGCTGAGAAACACGGAGTTTGAGCTTCCTCCAAAGATTCTCTATTGGGTTTAGGTCTGGAGACTGGCTAGGCCACACCAGAACCTTGATATGCTTCTTACAGAGCCACTCCTTGGTTATCCTGGCTGTGTGCTTCGGGTCATTGTCATGTTGGAAGACCCAGCCTCGACCCATCTTCAATGCTCTAACTGCAATACATGGCCCCGGTCATCCTCTCCTTAATACAGTGCAGTCGCCCTGTCCCATGTGCAGAAAAACACCCCCCAAAGCATGATGCTACCACCCCCATGATTCACAGTAGGGATGGTGTTCTTGGGATGGTACTCATCATTCTTCTTCCTCCAAACACGGTTAGTGGAATTATGACCAAAAAGTTATATTTTGGTCTCATCTGACCACATGACTTTCTCCCATGACTCCTCTGGATCATCCAAATGGTCATTGGCAAACTTAAGATGGGCCTTGACATGTGCTGGTTTAAGCAGGGGAACCTTCCGTGCCATGCATGATTTCAAACCATGACGTCTTAGTGTATTACCAACAGTAACCTTGGAAACGGTGGTCCCAGCTCTTTTCAGGTCATTGACCAGCTCCTCCCGTGTAGTTCTGGGCTGATTTCTCACCTTTCTTAGGATCATTGAGACCCCACGAGGTGAGATCTTGCATGGAGCCCCAGTCCGAGGGAGATTGACAGTCATGTTTAGTTTCTTCCATTTTCTAATGATTGCTCCAACAGTAGACCTTTTTTCACCAAGCTGCTTGGCAATTTCCCCGTAGCCCTTTCCAGCCTTGTGGAGGTGTACAATTTTGTCTCTAGTGTCTTTGGACAGCTCTTTGGTCTTGGCCATGTTAGTAGTTGGATTCTTACTGATTGTATGGGGTGGACAGGTGTCTTTATGCAGCTAACGACCTCAAACAGGTGCATCTAATTTAGGATAATAAATGGAGTGGAGGTGGACATTTTAAAGGCAGACTAACAGGTCTTTGAGGGTCAGAATTCTAGCTGATAGACAGGTGTTCAAATACTTATTTGCAGCTGTATCATACAAATAAATAGTTAAAAAATCATATATTGTATTTTTTTTAGATTATGTCTCTCACAGTGGACATGCACCTACGATGACAATTTCAGACCCCTCCATGATTTCCAAGTGGGAGAACTTGCAAAATAGCAGGGTGTTCAAATACTTATTTTCCTCACTGTATGTGTGTGTATGTGTGTATGTGTGTATGTGTGTGTGTGTGTGTGTGTGTGTGTGTGTGTGTGTGTGTGTGTGTGTACTAAATCTTAGAAAAACTCCCTGTAGAGACATTCCTCACTTGGAAAATGTGATTCATAAAGAAACTGATGTGTTGTTTATTTCTAAAATGCAAAAAGCTTTCTTTTTCTAAAGGGCTAGTTCATAGTATTTAAAATCTAAAAAGTATATGGTACTGTATATCCTCATTTAGATAGATGAGGAAATGTGGCTTTAAATGCATGCTTGTATGCGTGTTTACAGAGTGAGACGAAGCCAGTGATGGAAATGTGTAACAGTTTTGGGGAAGTACCTGAGTCACTAGTTCCATATTTCTGAAATAGCAGAAGTATGCTAATAACAGTGTAAGACTGTTTGCAACAAGTCCGCTGTGACTAAATGGCACATTTTTTCACCAAGTCTAATGAATTTTATATCTAACAAAAAGGTTTGATTTGGAAATCGGAATAAATCTGAATAATTTTGTGCATGTTTTTCATTTACTTGGCGTGAATAGGCATTAAGGTTAACGCAATGGGCTTCATTCATGAAACTTTCAGAAATATATTAGTAAATTTTGAGTTATCTGCACGTAAAAGTTACCTCCCTGAAAACTTTTTGCCGGATTTACAAAGGCTTAGTACTCGCTTTGTTATTAAAACTTGTGTATGTTAGTGGATTCCAAACCTTTGTAAAGAGGGGGCATGTGCACATTCATTCACAAATTCACATCATCCACGTCCCCAAGAAAACGACATATAAAGAATGCACCACAATTGCGAGTAAATGCATCTATGTTAACATCTATGTGAAATGGTATATGACTTCCGGTGGCGCGGTACTGCTGCAACCTGGACTCTTGTTTCACGCCGTAGCTTGGTAGTTTTGTTTTTAATGTGTTTTTAAGAGTGAGACTGTACGTTTAAAAAACCTCCGTGGAAGTGTGTATATGTATAGTCGACACAATGACGACCTTGGAAAAACTTTTATTGGTACTTTTTATTGCGGAACTCCTCCGGCCATGCCAAACCAAAGGAAACAGTCTGGCGCTGTCATACACCAGAGTTGAGCTGCTGGCCCTTCGCGCTGCGGGAGACCATCTACCGCCCGACCTCATTGAGGATATACGGTCCTCGGACCCAAGGAGACGAACTCGGAGAAGAGGTAAGAGAGGAGGTATCCGACAGCGTCTCTGAAGGAGAGGTAACAGGCCACCGTTACCCTCCATGATCCTCAGTAATGTGAGATCTTTGAAAAGGAAAATGGATGAGTTACGGATTAACGTTTCAGCCTGTAATGAATACCGCGAGTCATCTATAATGGTGTTCACGGAGACATGGCTGCGTCCCGATGTTCCTGACTCACTGTGTGAGGTGGAGGGTTTCTCTTTCATTCGCTCCGATAGGAGTGAGACGTCAGGTAAAGACAGAGGCGGAGGTATTTGCGTTTTTATTAATGATAAATGGTGCAGGCAACATACATTGCGGAAAAGTATTTGCAATCCCAACGTCGAATTAATGTGCTTGAGCCTAAGACCTCTGTATCTGCCCAGAGAGTTTGGCAATATCATCCTCTGCAGTGTGTATGTCCCTCCAAGTGGGAACGCCGCAAAGGCTGCGGCACACACTACTGACTGCGTACATCAACAGTTACTGCGCACTCCGGAGGCTGCGGTTGTGATTTTAGGGGATTTTAATCACTGCAAATTGGAATTGTCACTCCCGGGATTCTCACAGTACGTTAAATGTGGTACAAGAGAGGATAGAATCCTTGATAAGTGTTATTGTAATGTGAAGAATGCTTATGTGAGCAGGGCTAAACCCCCGTTGTCAAATTCGGACCACAATGTAGTACATCTCATTCCTACTTACAAAACTGTCCTTAAAAGCAGTAAACCATACACCAAGACTGTGTAGGTATGGACGAGTGACAGCATAGAGTCCCTTAAAGGCTGTTTTCTCTCGACAGAGTGGAGTATTTTTCATGAACTGGACGTGGATAAAGCAGCAGAGACGGTTACGGATTACATAAAATTTTGTGTGGACAATGTTATACCTCAAAAAGATATAATTATGTATCCTAACAATAAACCATATATAACTAAGGAGGTTAAAGACTGTATCAACCGTAAGAAACTGGCATTTAAGAACCACGATAGAGCACAACTGAAAATAGTGCAAGCTGAGCTTAATCATTCGCTCAGGGAAGCCAGGAAGAGACATAAAGAACTAATCGAACAGAGTTTTAGAGAAAAGAAATCAAAAAACCTATGGGATACGATGATGGCAATCAAGAATATGACACCGGCTCAAAAACGTATCAGCACTTCAGATGACCTGCAAAGAGCTAATGAACTGAATGACTTTTATCTGAGATTTGAAACTCGGGACTTCTCTTTTGAAGGGAAGAATATTTTAAAGACAATTTCTGTCACAGAGCAGGATGTAAGGTTGGTGGTAGAACCCAAGGTGGTAAGATTGCATTTTAAAAACTTATGTACTAAGAAGGCAACGGGACCGGATGGAATATCCGCATTTTTGTTAAAGACATGTGCAGATGAGCTGACACCTGCATGGTTTCCAATCTTCCAAAAATCAGTAGACTCGCATGTTATACCTACTTTGTGGAAGAAATCAGTAATTACACCGGTAGCTAAAAAACCATGCCCAAAGGTGAATAATGATTTTAGGCCTGTGGCGCTAACTTCAATTGTTATGAAATGTTTTGAGAAGATAATGGTGTCATTTCTTAAAAAAGATGTTGGTGCGTTTTTAGATCCGTTTCAGTTTGCTTACAGGCATGGGCGTGGCACAGATGATGCTATTAGTAGCATTTCACATCTGGTCAGTAAACATCTTGAAGACCCCAAAGCCTATGCACGTATTTTATTTGTTGATTTTAGTTCGGCTTTTAACACTATACAGCCTCACATGCTAATTCAGAAACTGAAACATATGAATGTTAACTATTTTATTCTTAACTGGTATTTTTCATTTTTAACAAACCGTACTCAACAGGTTAAAGTGAATAATGCTCTTACGGAACCCAGGCCAATCAGCACTGGTGTCCCGCAGGGCTGTGTCAGTTCACCAGCCCTTTTTACATTATATACTAACGATTGCCTCAGACACCATATTGATAATTATATTATTAAATTTTCCGATGATACAGCAATCCTTGGTCTCATGCATAAAGATAAAAGTCCAGCCACGTATTATACAGAAATTGAGGAATTTGTTCAGTGGTGCGATGATAATTATCTTATGCTAAACGTAACTAAGACTGAGGAGATGGTGTTTGACCCAAAAACCATAGGTGACACCAGGCCTGTAGTAATTAACAGTGTACCCATTACTCAGGTTAGCTCTTACAAGTACCTGGGTGTACATATTGATAATGCACTGACCTGGAAGGACCATGTAAATACTGTCTGCTCCAGATTCCAGCAGAGGATGCATTTTTTACGAAGACTCAGATTGTATGGAGTAGAACAAAAATGTATGTTGTTGTTCTATCACGCAATATTAGAGAGTATTTTAAAGTACGGTATTACAAGCTGGTATGGTAACCTGACAGTACAATCAAAATCACAGATCGCTCGTCAAGTAAAGACAGCTATGAAGATTATGGGGGTCAAAAACTATCTGCCCCCCCAGAAAATCTATGAGCAGTCGGTTATCAGACAGGCACAAAAAATAGTTTCTGACTCGACTCATATCCTCCATCTAGAATTTCAGCTTTTACACTCTGGCAGAAGATTTAGAGTTCCTAAATGTAGGTTAAACCGTTATAAAAATTATTTCGTACCTATGTCCATTAAGCTTATTAACGCTAATATGTAGTGTGAGTAATATGTCAATTGTGTATTTTGTAGGTTAGATAGAGTGTGCAACACATAAGTTGTGTATATTAGGGGTGCTAATAGTGTGCAGTATGACAATTGTGTATCATATAGGCCATGTGGAATATATCAGTTGTGTATTTTATGGGTACTATAGAGTGTGCAGTATGCCAATTGCGTATTTTATGGGCCTTGTGCCAATAGAAGGCATCAATGTGTCTACTACTATACATACGTACCTATTTAAATGTATATGAGAGAACGTTCGGGAGAGGATGTGCTAAGGAAATGTTGTGAACTGTCTTTGTGTTGTCTCTGTAAAGCTACGGAATGGACAGTGTCCAAAACAAATTTCCCTTCGGGGACAATAAAGTATATCTTAATCTTAATTAAATTGTTTTTATGAATGAAGTGCATTTCACATCATAAATTTTGATTTAGCAAACACAATAGCGTCTCAAAGAAAATGAGGACTTACTGTCATCACATGTTTTTGCTGTCATATGACACTCTATTGTGAATCAAACAGTTCAAAAAATCAATAAAAATGGTTTAACATGAGTGTAAAAAAAATTTCAGTTCATGCCGGGAGAATGTCCACCAACATTAACATTATCTGGTTCAGTTCACAGCACATCGCCAGCATCATTTGTGAATAGGGCGACAACAAATAAATATTTTGATAATCGACTAATCTAATTATTATTAGAATGATTATTCAACTATTCATTAGGGATGGGGGCACGAGTACTTGGACGTGGCAGCAATGATCGATAGTGATCATGCATGATGTGACTTTTCACTTAATATGAAATCAAATGACAATTACCTGAGAACTAAACACAAATGTGTCAAAGAGGGAGCTTATTTTTAATTTTGAGATTGATTACGTTGTGATTTTGAGGGATACATAGATTATCAGACACTTCTCATAGCAAACAAACTGATATGGCCCAGCAATGCTATCATTACGATCATCAAAAGTGAGTGTGATTAACCGTGTTTTGAACACCTGTCTCAACAAAACATTTGATAAACACTTTTTATTATCATTTAATGTAAGAACTTTGACTCGTTAATGGATATTATTTAATAAAAGTGAATGTTTTTTCACTGACTGTAAACCTCCCTGCCCTGCATCTCAACTAAATGAATGAAGTTTCCAAGTTAGATGTCCGATATAAAGTGTCATTCCGTTGCACTTTACTCAGTAGAATTGTGAAAATTCAGACTCTCCGAGTTGAATGGAATGCTTCATGAATCACAGCAACAACAGTACAGAGCATCGCGGCATTCCTCACAAGAGTGAACATTTGGACACACACCAGCTTCATGTGGCAGTGTACAGCAGGCGAGTAGACAGAGCGCAGCTTAATGGAACACAATGCAGTGTCTTCAAAACTGAACTTCAACTTAACACGCATATTAAAACACAATGATTATGGTACCTCCTGTTATTTGAAAATAGACGGTTCAGACTGGTGCAAAAACTGGTGCATGCTTACTAAGATTACTATGGTAACTTGAAGGAAGAACAGACAGACATGCGTGCACATTCTATCAGATTTGTGCAGCGAATCTTCACATAATGACAAAATATGATGCATGATATTTTGACTATGCAATCTTTTGTACATTTTATAACAGCCTATAATAATAAATATACAATACACTACAAAAATAAGATTCAATGCAGCAGCCATAGATGTTTGTCAGACATGTTATTATATATACAGTTATGAACATGTAATTGTCCCTCGAGTACTTGACTCGAGTAATTAGACGAGTAATCTAGTAGAAAAAATGACCAAAACGCCCATACCTACTATTTGGGCAATTATTGCAATAATTAATGATTACCTCTCAACTGACTATTCAGCTTGTACCTTGACTTAAAAGATTGTATTAAACATGATAACTAATAATAAACAGGACAAAATCATCTTTTAAAAATACCTCTAAATGATATTCATTGAATTGAAGGGGAAAAAAAATATTCAATTTAATTCAGTAAAAAAAAAAATTACTGCAAAAAAATCATATTTTAAACACGTTGTCTTGTATTCCATTTAAAAATATATAAAAATATTTCAAGCAAGATACATTTACCTGAGAAACATATATTTAGACTTGCTTTCAAAGAATGTATCTTGAATATAAGGGAATTTTGTATACAAGTATATTGTTTCACTTGTTTATTCATCTGCCAGAGCAGTATAGTCAAAATATACTTATATTCAAGATCTACTCTATAAAACCAATTATAAATATATATTATATGTTGCGTCAGGTAAATTAATCTTTTTTTAAGGATTTTTTGGTATTTTTAAATATTAAAAATATTTAATATTATATTCAACATTCTCAGACAACAAATTTTTCTTCTGCAGTATAGCTCCTAAAGTAAATGTACTTTATTTTAAAGGAGTTTTAGATATTTGTATTGGAAAACAAGACAAAACAACAACAAATCGTATAGATAATGGACAAAGACCACTCTCTCACCTTTTTAACTCTCAAAAAACAAACTCTCACTTCTTAATAGAGCTGCATATTACTGATTTTCTTTACGATAAGATACACAGCGCAAACACATATGTATCATGATTCACTTTGTGGCGAGCCATGATGTTAAAATCTAGCTGCAGCAAGCGTGCGCGAGGGACGAGCGTGCCCTCCCCAGAGAGTGCCTCATCCAGGTGCAGTTTCAATCTCTCCCCCTTTGATCGGGTGACTTCACGTGAATCATAGAAGCGCACTGACCACACAGATAATATGCCAGTTTAATAAAGGATGCATTAAAGATGCAGTTTCCTTTACAGATGCTCTGACATGCAAGTTTTGCTTCAGTGGGATGGCAGCTCCGGCTCTGCTGTATTTCACAACCGGAGTGCTTCTTTAATTATTATTTTGTATTTTTGCCTTATAATTTCCTCATACTTTGTGATCTACATCACCTCCTCTCCTCAGTCAGGCATGAACTGCAGTGATGCTCTCACGCAACATCATTAGAGTGATGTCATGTGATCTCATGTTACGTTAAATGAGATCAAATGACTATTCGACAACGAAAATATTTGTCAACTTTTTTTATTGTAGACATAGATGATAATGTCGACTAATCGTTTCAGCCATATTTGTGAAACTTCTCAAGTAAATCATGAAGATAACAGTGACACACTTGCAACTAGAAGAATCTTCAGAGAAATTAATAGAATGCCTGAAAAAGATCTTTGACCAAAATGCTGCAAGATATTACAGATTTGTAACCTATATAACAGTGCGCAGGTTTTTTCTATTGTTTTCCCTGTTGTATTGTGTACGCACCTGGCCAAATGTGTTTATTTTTGGATTTAACAGCATTAGCATTGACCATATATTATTAACTGCACATGATTTACCGATGTCTATTCAAAATTATTCAACCTAAATTATAGAGCTCAGATCAAATTAAAAAAAGAATTAAAAAGTCCAACCAGTCACACTAGAGGGCATTCATTTTTCTGGAAAAACAATAAGCAGAGTTGTGGAAAAAATAAATGCAAGCAGCAAAGAAACGTTTCTAAATAAAGTATAGGCTACAGTTTATATAGAAAACAAAACTTTTTTTTCATTTATTTTTGACTGTTTTTGCTTTTACTAATTTATGTAATTTGTAAATGTTAATTTCACTAATTTCTTTATTAGTTCATTTTTTCATGACTTATTAATCAAAATGTAGTCATGGCAGTTAACCTAAAAGAAAACAACACATTCGGATGTCTTAAGCATGATTTACACATGGTCGGAGCAGGTGTACATTTTGTTTGTATTAACTAATGTTTAAAAAATACAAAAACTTGAATGAACGGTTTTACGAACATTTTACACAAAAATTCGGTCTGGTCATGCTTCATGAATTAGGCCCATTGTGAACTGATAAATGAACACCACAATATCTCCTTACCATAGGGGTGTTTGCATTATAATTAAGTGGGTAGTGGCTTGGATATATGCTGTGGATGAGTTCATATCTTATTGAATGTTATTACGGTTTTGTGGAGTTTTGATAGCAGGAGCATCTGTTTTTTTTATCCTCACTTTGCAGATGTACATCATGCAACAGGGATGAGACAGAAGTTTATGAGTGCATTATTCCAATGTGGAAAGTAAGTGGAGAGAGGATGACTACTCCTGCTATAAAAATGGAAGGAACAAAAATGTAAGAAGTGTTCATCTATATCTATAATATACCATGCTGTATTTCCCACCCCCAATTCCACTCAGGGTGAAAACAAATGAAATAAAATACAAATGAAACAATTCCGAAATAATAATGTGAGCGAATTCCCAGTCCACCAATCAGAGTCCCTGACTCTCTGTGCAAGCTTGGAAATATGTGATAGGCTGTTAATTGCCTCCTCACCTCTGCCATGAATCTCTCTCATCTCTCCTCTTCCTCAAACCCAGTTCAACCAATGCATGAATAACGCACAATGGCCAGCTTTGGCACAGAGCCTGTGTAGCATGCAGATGCAAGTTAAATTAATCCATACTATTTAAACAGTTTACAGCTACCTACACTTTGTGTTCCCCTCCATTCCATCTTTTGCGGCATGCATTATTTTAAAAAATTTATTTATCAATGTCAAATGTGTAT
Source organism: Moxostoma hubbsi (assembly GCA_032164185.1). Taxonomy (NCBI): domain Eukaryota; kingdom Metazoa; phylum Chordata; class Actinopteri; order Cypriniformes; family Catostomidae; genus Moxostoma; species Moxostoma hubbsi. The sequence goes on from JAVLUX010000009.1 coordinate 20,194,735, forward strand.
GAATTGTGAATTGTCCCATTCGAGAGTATTTATGGTAATTACACAGTAATTATATTTCAATTCTGCAGAAATCTGTATATCTTTCTATAGGGTTCTGCAGGCACAGATTCTGTGAGGGCCTTGTCAATGCTAATCCAAAAGCTTTTGTCTCTCAACAAACATTAATATCTAACAAAATATATAAAATTTAACTGAACTTATTTTGAAACACAAAAAGATATAAATGGCAAGCTTTGCCTCTCATTTTTGGCTTACCACACAAGTATTTTGATAGTAGCAGTAAAAAAGTAGTAAAAAGCCAAATCTTAAAATCATACAAGTCACTAAAATATAATTCATTAGCACAACAACAACAATACAATGACCTTCCCCCTCCACCTGGGCAGTCAGGTGCATATCTTCAGGATTAGGAGATTCCAGCACAGAAAGCAGTGAAGAGGCTCTAGCCTCAGGGATACTCGGTGTTCTCTCTCCTCCCTGACTTTGAAGAGTCAAGTAATGACAAATCTCAGACAAATAAGTGAAGTAGAGCTCAGACAAAAGGCCTCCATAAAAAGTTCCCACCCCTGCTGTAGGTCTTCCTCCCTGTACCCTCCAAATTACTGGTGAGGTGTCAAGTCCCAAATAGCAGGTCAATAGCCACGTTTCCACTATCGGGCAAATGAGGGCATGCTAGTGTATGCCAGGGCCACTGTCACTACCGGGGCTTCATTGTGCCACCTCGGGGCTTCCTCTGGGAAACCAGACAATGGCCTATGGCCCACCGATTACCTTTGGGCAAAACAAGGTCAACTGGGGATTGAGGAGGGGTCAATGTCAAAGGCAGAGTCAGGTCAGGGGTTCCAGCACCAAGAAAGTAGAACTTGCTGATTCAGGAAAATTAAAAAACAATTACTGGCACGATACAAATCTATTAAAACACACAATGGACAAAGAGGTGCACAAAGATCATGGTCGAGATAATGGACGGTGGGCTGGGACATCGTCCCACTCATTGTCCCACTGTTAGTGGAGAGACCACTCAGGACACCATGGAAGTTACAGATGGTGAGTTGTCAACGTTTATTTTGCTAGATAGCTAATGTTTACATAGGATATAAACTCGATATTCTAGATAACTTGATAACATGATACCTCAGCTTGAGCTTCCCTCTTGCTTGTGAAATGGGCGGGGTGTGTGATGTAGGCAACAGGGTGAAGTATTTAGGGTGGATTTTAGGGCAATGCTGTGGGACTATTGGCCCAATGGTCTGAATGCAAACCGACTTTGGTTTTGCAGCTGGCCAGTTGATAGCCCTAGCTCGCACTGGACCGATAGTGGAAAAGTGGCTAATGAGCCCATTTACATGCACACCAATAAGCTGCCAAAATTCAGCTAATTTAAAAAAAATCAGACAATGCAAGAAAACAGTGTTTGCACAAGATTTTAAATAATTTAGTTATTGCCTACTTTTGATGTCAATACGTGAAGAGGCATGCACACAACACTTGTGCACATTGGAACACCGCTAAGAACACCGCTAAAGGTATTTACATGCAACTTGAAATCTGAGTAATGAGCAAAAAAGTACCAATCGGTTTATTCTTACGCCCTTTATGACCTTACACCATTTAAGGAAAGCCGTTTTATGCGTTTGCATGACCACACATGTTGTCCCGTCAACCATTTGTGTGGGCATAGTTTTAAACATCTACATTTTATGTTGGTATGGTTGACTGAGGAACAAAACTGAAGCATTTTACTACTTGTTAGTTTCTAAAAATATTTGATTTGGAGCTCTGTGTTTATCAATGTGTGGTCCAGGAAAGGCAGGAAAGTCCTGTTTCAATGACAGGGAGAGATCCACCCTCCAAAAGACTGATGGAATGTTCCATCCGCACCAACAGGGGCCCAGCACACAGGGGACTATGTCATGTGTCAGAGCTGATTGGGGTCCCGGGACATCTTCATGCCAGCATAGCAATGAGCGAGCTCCAAAGCCGCTTTCACTTTGTTATGAATAATGCATCATCTGGGCCCCCAAACACTTCAGTGCTTTCAAAACAATGGGATTAAAAAAGTATGCATGAAAATTGTTTAGGGGGAACTGAGAGGGCATTGTTTTGGCGGGGATAATGCCATGGAGGGACACAAAGCATTGTTCAGGGTGAGCCCCCTGCTGATGGTCCTCTGTCCTGGGTCTATTTCACTATGAGAGGTCCAGCAGCGAGTCGCTGTCCCTCCCACGCTCAGCCAGCATGCTGGTCCAGCCACGCTTCATGCTCAGTCTCTTCATGTTTCACTTTGTGCTCTTCGCCCACCCCTTCGTCCCTGATCAGAGCTGTTTAACATAATCTCACCAAACTGACAACAAGCCTCACACTGCAGTGTGAGAATGAAGCCCACTAACAGCCCCTGTCCCACATTTCTATCACATCCACTTGAGACTTCACCCAGCTTTCTCGTGAACACACATTTAGTGGATTGGTATCACCACTATGGAACTACTACCACTCAGTAGTAACACATCTGACACTTTCATCTGATCTTAGCTTGTACAAATAAAATAAAAAATTAAGTGGATGAAATTCAATTGGAGGAGTTTGTCTTTGAACTCATTTGTGAACAAGTATCGTCAACACACAGGAAAAAAATGCAATAGGACATTATTCAATTTCCAGTCTAAAGGTTCCTCAAATTGAAGACACACTGCTCTACAATGTATTAGTCACACGCCTCAGCTGACAGTAGGCTAAATCCCTAAATTCTATAAAGAAACAAGGCTTACTCTCGTTTTTTATAGCAATTTCAGAAGTCCACCTAAATTAAGACTTTCAATCCAATTTCTGTGCTAATTTTCTGAAATATTTCAAAATCTTAATTAGGAATGGGAACGGTAAGGAATTTAACGATTCTGGTTTCAATTAATTCCTGTTTCTTATCGATTCTTAACAATTCACAATAATTGATCCTAACTATAAATTAATAAATATTCTAAACAAACAAAAACTGTGATAACATTCCATTCATTTATTCTTTTATTAAATTCCACTGATTAAATCAAAACTTGTGTGTATCTTTAACTACAAATTCTCATATGAACAACCCTTTTAGAAGTGTCAAGAAGTCTTGACTAATTGTAAGTATTAGTCCCCATAGGTTGAGTATTCATTGCAACGGGCATGAAATCTCCTAAACTCTCATCCTCCACAATATTAATCAGCTGGCTAACTTTGGCTTTCCGCTTCACAATTGTGAAACCATGTTCACAATTAGGCTAAGGGATAAAGACTTTACGTGATTTTGTGGTATTTAAATTGCACCTTACATAGGCTTACATCTAGGTTTGTTTTGTACAACAAATGTGTTCAGAGGTCCTTTCTCCACCATTTTATAGCTGATTTGGAATCAGCGTTGTGTGTGTTTGTGGCGTGTGCGTCAAAGTAATGACACCGGGAGGACAAATCGCAAAGGTTCCACCAAACAGTGTTTATGCTGTTAAGTTATGCTTTATTACTGGTGCATGCATAACCGTGTACATTTTGACAGCTCTAATAACATTAAATTACAGTAATAGAGTAACATTTCTTTTTTCATTTCATTTCATTACTTATTCATTACTTACTCATTACTATTGTCAATAAAATAAGTCAGTAACCGATCCGACTGATGTATAAGAGTTTCAAATTTACTAAAAGTACCGGCTCATTAGTGTCATCTGTTCAGAAACTGCACTACACTGGTCATGCTGTATGTTTTTAATTTACTAAAAAGAACCGGCTCATAAGAGTTATTTGTTTGAGAACCACACAACACTAGACAAACTGTATATTTCACAGTAGATTAATTTTGACTTCACATGCTATCATAATTATCGTAAATACGAGTTTCCCATTCGGAAGTTGTACATGAAAGACCCCTCAAGTCATAATTATGACTGGGAAACTCTGAGATAACTTTGATACCCGAGTTTCCAAGATGGGAGGAGTTGTAAACTTTCAACATGGCGGAGGATAGTATGTTTGTTTTCCGGTCATTTTAATTTATGTTTATCAGCAACCACTTGACGCATGCTGTACATTTTTACAACGTAAAAATAGCTTGTATTTTACTAAAATTCAATTATCGTCAGCAAACTGAGTAACATGTATTATGGAGTCAAAATAAAAGTTCCTTCCGAAATGTGTATGAATAAACCTGGCATCGTCCTAGTTTCCAGTTCTTTCAGACAATAAAGCACTTTAATGTGGCGTACTCATAATTACCACTTCAGAAGTGGGAAGTAGGATAATTCCAACAGTACTTAAAGGCAGCATAAAAAACTTGCTAATTTCAGTCATACTTTCAGGAATCGGACTACACTGGATGTGCTGTGATTTTCATGATTTAGATTCCGTAGAGGGGAAGCAATTTCTGCTGAACTTTGCTGCAGGCAACACTGTCAAGAGTATTTTAATACAGTGTTTTGTAAGACTTTTGTTCTGGGAAAAAACAGCACATTAGGGAACCATTATCTGAATCTAAAGTCATGACAATAATTCCAGTATTTAATCAAGTATTCATTCTGCACCAGCTAGTCAACGATTACAGGGCTTCAGACTGTGACAAAAATGGCCGCAAATGCAACCAAAAATAATTTATTGCGACAATCATTTAAAATCTAGTCGCCATTGGTCAGCGAATCAACCGTCAGTGAGCTCACAACTGAGAGCGCAGACATTTCAAAATAAGAGCTGCATGTGTTCTTCTTTATAATTAATTTTTTTTTTCTTCTGGCAGTTATTGAATGGGATTGGAGTAGCACAATAAACTGTATCTGTAATCTCTTTCAATTTGCACTCCTGTAGTCAGAATAGCATTCTGAGATTATATTCTTCTCATCACAATTGTATAGAGCGGTTCTCTGAGTTACTGTAGTCTTTGTCAGTTCAAACCAGTCTGGTCATTCTCTGTTGATCTCTCTCATCAGCAAGGCATTTCCGTCCAAATAACTACCGCTCACTGGGTGTTTTTTGTTTTTAGCACCATTCTGAATAAATTCTAGAGACTGTTGTGCATGAAAATCCCAGGAGATCAGCAGTTACAGAAATACTCAAACCAGCCCATCCGGGACCAACCATCATTCCACACTCCAAATCACAGAGGTCACATTTTTTCCTCATTCTGATGGCTGATGTGAACTTTAACTGAAGCTCCTGACCCGTATCTGCCTGATTATATGCACTGCTGCCACATGATTGGCTGATTAGATAATCGCATGGATGATTGTTGGTGTCAGATGGGCTAGTTTGAGTATTTCTGTGACTGCTGATCTCCTGGGATTTTCACAAACAACAGTCTGTAGAATTTATTCAGAGTGGTGCCAAAAACAAAAAACATGCAGTGGGGGGCAGATCTGTGGATGGAAATGCCTTGTTGATGAGAGAGACCAACAGAGAATGACCAGACTGGTTCGCACAGACAAAGTCTACAGTAAATCAGATAACCACTCTCTCTCTCAATTGTGGTGAGAAGAATAGCATCCCAGAATGCTATTCTGAGATGCGGGTTGGTCCTGTTTGGTGGCAGGAGGGGGACCTACACAATATTAAGCAGGTGGTTTTAATGTTGTGGCTGATTGGGTTGATTTTAAGGCTGCTACTACAGTAGGAAACTAAAATGTCACTCTTTTCCTTTGAAGAGTTTGTGTATTTTTTGTTCCAATATAAGATCAAAGTGTTTCCTACAAAATTAGCAGGATTACACAATGTCATCATGCAAACTTCAAAGCTTTTGCGCACAGCTCCTGGCATTTCCTTCATTGCTAACAACAGGTAATCAATAAGCATGCCTCAACCTGCCATAGTTGTGTTTTGTCCAAAGCACTCGGATACTTAGTGACGCTCTGTTTTGACTCATTGGTGAGAAAGTACCACTGAGTTTGCCATTGTGCCTGTTGGCCTTCCTCACACCGTCACACTTCTCTTTAATGGGAACAGAAAGAGCCTTTTTGAAGTGCAGGAAATTAGCACAGACTGGAGTGTTCCATTAGCATATTAGGATAACTAAAAATGCCACATGCACCACAATAATAATCAGTCTAATTTTTTTATGTTTAATTTCAGTTCATTGATATAATTCATCCAGTCAAACCAAAACAACCTCTCTGTCAAGAGGCCTACATTTGACATGCACCCCCCAAAAAAAGCACTCTTTATCCAACAATAATAATGGCTCTACAATTTGCTAGGGTTTTATGGGCCAACTGGCACATCACAATAACCAATCTGCTGAACTGTGGCTGTAAATCCACACCCCAGGAAATGCTACCCAACCGCAGCCCTTCACAAAAACATCCATCACCTTCAGTGGGAAAGTTAGCGCCCAACAAATCTCTCTCCTCCACTTCAAAAGCGCAGCGAGCCATTATATCGCCTACCACATGGGCTTCAACAATGGTGCCACCCGCAAAACTCTTGTTACATGAGGGCGGGATGTCTTTCTTTCTCGCTTTTTCAAGTTGGAGTGTTTTGTTCATATCCCCAGATTAATACCACTACAATATGCCAAAGGGGCCTCCACATCCAGACCTCCAACAGGCTGGTGCATTCAGGCAAACAATTTCTCAACTGAGCTAAGATATGAGAAAATAGATCATAAAATCTAGTTCCTTTTATATTTTGCCTCAACTGTGTATTTGCATTACATCTTTCAGCACACAGCAGTAAAGAACTTGGAAATTGAAATCTGAAATGGAAAAATCTGAATGAAATCCACCAACTGACCAGCTGTACAATTGTATTATTTTTCTTTAGAAGTTTAAGACGTACCACCTTAAGTCCATTTCTGTGTGTACAATCCTTTGGAGACAAGACTTATTTTATACACAGCTCAGAAAAAAGAAAGAACTGAGTTAATTTTATACTAGAGAATGTCCTGCTTGGTTATATGTGGACTCATATGCTTTTGAGTTCCCATTGTTCAGGGTTGAATACGTCCTATAAAATCAAACCTTTTCATTATGAACTAAAGAAATTTTAAAGCTCTCACAATTATCAGAAATAGAATTACATTTGTGCAAACTCCCAGCAAATAAAAAAGGTACATTTTTAAAATACTCACTAGCTATTTTATACAAATAGTTTAGATGTTACAAATTGAAACAGGAATGGTAATACACTGTCATAAAAAAAATGTGTACACAGAATGACTGAATGTATGTTTTTTTATTATCTTTAAAACCTTTTGATCTAAAAGCCTATGTTTAAATGCTTGAAATCAGCATTGTAGCCAAAAAATTAATTGTATGTTTTCTAAAATAATGGCATTCATTTCTTTTTTTACCAATTAACTTCATACAAAGTGCAGTAAATATAAAAAAGAAACTACATGCCTTTAAAACAGCACCAATTCTCCTAACTGGAGAACTTGCCACTGTTCTATGTCTTAATTGCTTGTGTTTCTTCACGTAATCCCAGACTGACTCGATGTTAAGATCTGGGCTCTGTGGGGGGCAAACCACCTGTTGAAGGATTACTTGATCTACATCTATTCTATTCTGTTTGAAAAATAAATGTTTAGATATCTCAAATATATATTTTCTATAAAGAAACTAAAGATCTAAAATAACCATTTTGAAACAAAAGTTTTTGTGAAACATATGATGTGCCTGAGACTTTTGCACAGAACTGTACTATGCATGTACAACTGTATACTTAATAATGAATGTACAGGTGAAACTCGAAAAATTAGAATATCGTGCAAAAGTTCATTAATTTCAGTAATTCAACTTAAAAGGTGAAACTAATATATTATATAGACTCATTACAAGCAAAGTAAGATATTTCAAGCCTTTATTTGATATAATTTTTATGATTATGGCTTACAGCTTATGAAAACCCCAAATTCAGAATCTCAGAAAATTAGAATATTGTGAAAAGGTTCAGTATTGTAGGCTCAAAGTGTCACACTCTAATCAGCTAATTAATCCAAAACACCTGCAAAGGGTTCCTGAGCCTTTAAATGGTCTCTCAGTCTGGTTCAGTTGAATTCACAATCATGGGGAAGACTGCTGACCTGACAGTTGTGCAGAAAACCATCATTGACACCCTCCACAAGGAGGGAAAGCCTCAAAAGGTAATTGCAAAAGAAGTTGGATGTTCTCAAAGTGCTGTATCAAAGCACATTAATAGAAAGTTAAGTGGAAGGGAAAAGTGTGGAAGAAAAAGGTGCACCAGCAGCAGGGATGACCGTAGCCTGGAGAGGATTGTCTGGAAAAGGCCATTCAAATGTGTCGGGGAGTTTCACAAGGAGTGGACTGAGGCTGGAGTTACTGCATCAAGAGCCACCACACACAGACGGGTCCTGGACATGGGCTTCAAATGTCGTATTCCTCTTGTCAAGCCGCTCCTGAACAACAAACAATGTCAGAAGCGTCTCAAGCGCTCTCAAATTCCAAATTTGAGAGCAAATTTTGCATCTCATTTGGAAACCAAGGTCCCAGAATCTGGAGGAAGAATGGAGAGGCACACAATCCAAGATGCTTGAAGTCCAGTGTGAAGTTTCCACAGTCTGTGTTGGTTTGGGGAGCCATGTCATCGGCTGGTGTTGGTCCACTGTGCTTTATTAAGTCCAGAGTCAACGCAACCGTCTACCGGGACATTTTAGAGCACTTCATGCTTCCTTCAGCAGACAAGCTTTATGGAGATGCTGACTTCATTTTCCAGCAGGACTTGGCACCTGCCCACACACTGCCAAAAGTACCAAAACCTGGTTCAATGACCATGGTATTACTGTGCTTGATTGGCCAGCAAACTCGCCTGACCTGAACCCCATAGAGAATCTATGGGGCATTGCCAAGAGAAAGATGAGAGACATGAGACCAAACAATGCAGAAGAGCTGAAGGCCGCTATTGAAGCATCTTGGTCTTCCATAACACCTCAGCAGTGCCACAGGCTGATAGCATCCATGCCACGCCGCATTGAGGCAGTAATTAATGCAAAAGGGGCCCAAACCAAGTACTGAGTACATATGCATGATTATACTTTTCAGAGGGCCGACATTTCTGTATTTAAAATCCTTTTTTTTTATTGATTTCATGTAATATTCTAATTTTCTGAGATTCTGAATTTGGGGTTTTCATAAGCTGTAAGCCATAATCATAAAAATTATATCAAATAAAGGCTTGAAATATATTACTCTGCTTGTAATGAGTCTATATAATTAATATATTAGTTTCACCTTTTAAGTTGAATTACTGAAATTAATGAACTTTTGCACGATATTCTAATTTTTCGAGTTTCACCTGTATGTATAACTAATAGATGAGTTGGCCTGGATAATTAAGGAATATCAACCAACAAAAGCCCACCATACATGGGATCTCCCTTCAATTCTGTTTAAAAAGCATCCCAGGTGGATACTTCATGAAGTGACAATGAAAGTGATTTAATTTGATAAAGATGGTAAAGGCAATTGTAAAGAGTTTGGAAAAAGGAAAAAGAAAGGCAATTTAGAAAAGGCTACAATATAAGATTGTTTTTATTTCAATAAAAAAATTTGATTCCAACATAATTCCTATAATAATCTTTTTCTAAATATAATAATATTTTTCTAAATTGTGGAAAACCGTAATTATGAATAATGAGTAGCTTGTGTCCAAAATTTTGACTGGTATTGGGATATAGTTTGTTTAAACAAGTAAAACAAACAAAAAGGACAATGCACCTTAAATCGATTCAGTGGGATTTATTCAGCTAAATCGATTCTGATTCAAGGCCTCGATATTCTTCCTACGAAATTGAAGAACAAACAAGTGAGACATCATTTAGAACAAAATCTGACCAAAAAGAAGGTGTTTTTGCATTTGTTTTGGAGGTTTGGAACAGCTCACTGAGGCAAACTTTTAGGAAAACTACTTACCAGCTGCTAAACACCTGTGACCTAGAGCTCCACTTAACTTGCTAAGTCTGTTTATGTTGTTCAGTCAGTCAAAATTAGTCAATATGAACACACCAAAAGATCAAAAGTGTGTCTACATTTCACCAGGCTTGATGCCAGCAGCACACAATGCAATATTTGCGACAAGATAATTGCTGCCAAGACCGGCAACACGACAAATCTGATGAAGCACTTGACAGTGCACAGAATAAACTTAAGAGCAGAAAGTTAACCACAAAGCTTCCTTGAACATGCCTACCACACGAGTCCTCCTCCAAAAACTACTGATGAATGCAGCTGCGCTATGACTGGGGCTCAGGTAAGGTTAATGTTTAGCAAACAATCCAACATACAAAATTGGCTAACTTGTAGTGGAACTTGTAGCTTGTGTACTTGTTAAATACAATTTTCTGTGCGCGGTGACATAGTCCTATAAACTGGGACCTACGTAACTGTGGCAGGGTGGAGGGCGGGGCCGGGTCGTGATTATACACACCCGGTCCCTTATCAGGTTAATTAAGCCTCCAAGAGGGATAAAGGCCGATTGTGGGCGGTGGTGCGACGAGAGAAAGATCGTTTACGGGCATGTCCGTTATGTGTGTGTTTTGTCTTTTGTTTAAGTTCATAATTAAAATATTATTTATATTGTCAAGCCGGTTCTCGCCTCCTCCTTTCCCTTCTTAAATCACGTTACAGTAACGTTAGATATTGTTTGGATGTATGGTTATAGATTGTTAAATCGATGCTAAAAATGCTTTAAGGTTGACAGTAACTGATCAAGTTTAACTCACATTAAACTAGTTATCTTGTTAAACCGTACTTATCCTTAGGGTTGGCTGAAAGAACAGTTTAACTTTCTTATTTTATTTTTTTTTCCTTTTCACATTAATGTTATTGCCTCTGACCCTGCCGACCCTGGCATCTTTGAGTCTGTAAAAAAAAAAGTCAACAAACTAAAAAAATAAAACCAAAGTTTTTTTGAGGTAATGTATGTAATCTTGTTAAAACGGATTTCATAAAATTGGTATCGAAAAAAGTATCGTTTAGGAACTGGTATCGAAGGCAAAATATTGGTATCGATATCAAAAAAAATTTAACGATATCTAGCCCTAGTCACGTATCACATGGAGGAGGAGTCAGGAAGAGTGTCATTGTTTACATTTGTTTTTATTATTATTATTATTTGGAAATAATTTGTTATTTTATATTGTTTTGAAATTGTTTTTGGTTTGTTAACTGCACTTGGTCTTTGCTCTGTGCAAGTTTCTATTGTAAACAATGACGCGCTTCCTGCCTCCTCCTCCTTACCAACGACCTTATGTATGTACGGAAGTGAACATTTGTAGTTAAAATGTATATAAGTATTGTTTTGTTTCTCAAAATAATAAATTGTTTGCATTCAGAAGAACTTTATTTACTTTATTCTGATGCATATAAATATGCATTTTGGACAATCAAAATATGGAGTACATTCACTTGCATTGTTTAAAGGAGGAGGCCTGAAATGAAATCCTAAAAATCTTAAATTATTTTTTACATTTTTTTAAGGCCTAGAGTAAAGAGTATTACCAACAAGGAAATGTAGTTAACAGTGACATTCACAAATTGGAGATAGGTATCGGATGTTAACATCCTGATTGGAGCATCCCTAATATTCAAGTTGACTGGGTATCAAAAACTAGTGATGATGATTAGTGGGCAGCGACCCTATCACAACATGGACAAAAACAGGTACACGGTGGATGGGTACAATTTGAATATGAAGAAGACAGTTTTTTTCTTTGTTTTATGGTTTATATATTTATTTATTTGTGGGTGAATTGAAAGAAATATCAAGTCTCAATATTTTTGTCAATATTTTTGTCCAAATCGTGTAAACCTAATTGAAATAATCATCGAGTGGTTAAAACAACTTCTTTTACTAACCTCAATGTAAATTCTATGCATAGAATGAGGCATGAAGTCACTGACAACACATTTTAATGTCACAATAGATAAGGTTTTACTGAGCATCCTCATATTTAAATGCTCCTCTAAAAGCCTCCCTCAATGATGTGGTTGGTGTCTGAATGTTTGTACCATTGCTTGACTCTTTAGAACTTGACTTGACTCTTTAGAACTCTAAACGAATAAAGAACTACATATCGGGGCCTTCAGAGTTGACAGTAATACAGACTCACATAAGAACTCAGAACTACACAGTATGCCAAGATATACTTAAGTTTTCCACGTGCAACTATGTTGTGTATGTATGTCTGTGTGCAGCCCTGTTTTTCTAAACACGAAGAAAATACGTGTCTGTGCACATCACCTGGACATGTGCCTGGCATTGATTGTGCTAAAGAGTATCTCAAAGCATTCGTAATGTGCATACATCAAATGCGTCTGTACGGGCTAGTGGTCAAAAAACTATACTTTGAAGACTATAGCTCTCTATTGTGAGCGAGATGAAGTGGCATGTGGAAAAACAAAGTATACCCAAACCTTAAGAAAGACAAACAAAATCACACAGTGCTACCATCTTCAATATCAACTCAAGTCTATAAACCAAAACGTCCAAGCCGTGTAGCCTCTTCCTGGTTATCACAAAACGTTTCTAATTCTGAGCACTTAAGAGAAGCCACGAAAGTTTTGCAGGCAACAAAATAGCACATTCTTTCAGGTACCCAAATGATGAGCATAACCAGGCCACAATACACTTCCACACATTCTGGATGTGGTTCACGACTTACACAGGGGGAATTATTTGATATTTAGACCTTCCAGTAAAAACACCCCACCCTTCTAAATCTCCAACTGTCACGGGAGTTCAGCATTACACTAAAAACATCTCAATTTTGGATTCAAGGAAAATCATGCTAGGCTTGGCTCTGGTGTGTTTTGACAAAAGAAATAAAAGTCACAGACATTTCTCAGAGGATGTGTACTGCATCTAAGAATTTTACTTGGAAAGATGTCAATCATACAGAAGGAATGTACAAAACCATACAGACAGATATTTAACTATCAAAACACAGCAATTTACACATCACTTCTTAAACAATTCACTGACTGCCAGGAAGTCAATCAACCATGCCAGTCTGGACAAGTGACTTAGATAACATATTGAAATTTTGGCTATGAAGTCATTTTTCACATGCCGCGCACCTAAAAAGAGTCATTCGAAGCCAAAGCAAAAGCAACAAGTGAACATTTGTTCTTTAGGAATGTGGGGTATGCAGGAGGAGGGAGGGGGCTTCATAGCCGAGGAGGAATCACCAGAGTGAAGATTTGTCACAACGATCAAAGTGATGAGCCATGCATAGTCAACACAACCACTAACAAAAAACAGAAGTGCTGAGATCGCAGCTTTTTAAAGAAAACATAGCAACGTGGTTAAATAAACACTTCACAACACAACAGTTTTTGTATCTCAATCGACCACATTGTGTCTACAAAGCTGCAACCAAACATCTGTTGTGTCTTGGATTTAGACTGCAGAAGCAAATAAGCACAAAGATGAGTTCTCTAAAATTCCTTCAGTCTGAACTGTAGATCTGAGTGTAAAATAAGAGCCAGGAAGTGCTATGATGATCAATTTCAATGTAGAAAGGATGAATCCATAAATTTAGAGGGTCAGTGAGCATCTCCTCCACTGAGAGGGAACAGGGCAGGGGGAGAGTGGGGAGGTCAAAAGCATGTGCTTGAGGGAAGTGTCACCAGAAATAGGGCAGCTTGACAGAAGGTGGTCTGTTGGGGTCATAAAGAGAATCTCTTTTATTAATTCTTAACCACACAGCCAACAGATACATAAAACCAGCTAGAATTCCATCTATTGTTAAGCAGTTAACACTGATTGAAATAATATAACAGTTACTCGAATTCTGCCCACCAAACCTTCACACTTATTATTGATTTTATTTATTAATTTTGTTTTGTGTTGGTATTTTGTTGGGTTTTGTCTGTATAGAGCGTAATAGCTTGCACTTTTTCAGTCGTCCTGGTTCCTGAAGTATTTTCCCCATTTATTGTTTTGATAGGGGATTTTCGTAAAATAATTCATAAAAACAGTTCTAAGCCATAAACCAAACCAACGAGCTCCGCATAGCAAACAAACCAGCATCCACTACAAACTTTGATTTGGAGCAAAAATAATTTGATAATCCGAAGAAAAGACAAAGTTACAAGACTGCATAATTAACGTCTTTAATGGGGGAATAAAAATTATGGAAAAATGTAAAGCAATTGATTTAAAGTTGTTGATTATAAGTATAGAATTAATATATTTAAAGTTTATTGCAAAATAAGCTATTTAGATATACAAATATAAGCAGTTTGAGAGTACAGGAAGTAGTGTTGTCAAAAGTACTGGTACTTCGGTACCACGTCGATACTAAAATAAAAAACATGTAATGATACCAGTGATTCTGCAGTACCGGTAGTACCGAAAACTGTAATGAAATGGACAATTAATCACATTAAAATCATGACATGTCCTAGTGTGATTTATTAATCCGCTAAAGGCTGCAATCTTTGTGTGGAAGATATGCATGCTTTGAATAAATATAAATCTGAACGTTTATACACTGGAAACTCCACAGACATTGAGAATCATTCACGGCATGTTGTATCAGATGACAGAGAAGAGCACTAATCTACTGTGAACCACGCAGCACATGTAAACTATATATTTATATCATTAAAATCACAACATTTGCATTTTAATCTTAACTCAACTTTATTTATACAGCATTTAAAACCAAAGTTGACCAAAGTGCTTCACAATAATACAATTTAAAGATAACATTTAAAAATTACCATATACACAAACACCAGTACAATCTACAACACAAAATACAAACACTCCAAAACTATGTCCTACATTTCATTTGTCTGACTAAAAGGCCAGTGTAAAGAGATGAGATTTCAGACCTGATTTAAAAGTCTCCGGGCTGCAAACTGTTTATCCGGAAAGTGACGTTTCAGGCAAAAAATACACGTCATAATTAAAGCACATTTCAAAATATAAGCTAGAGCTGTAAATTCAAGAAATTGTAACAGAAATATATTACAAATGTATAGTAAAATGTAATATTTACTGTAATAATTATAATAAATAATAATAATAATAATAATAATTAAGCAAAATATCACAAGCAAGACTGCGGTTGAATAAAAGTTTAGAAGTAAAATGCAATGACAAGTTGAATAGCTCTATTTTCAGTTGATAAAAGTTTTAAGAATTAATTGATTTGACACCATTTTGATGATAAAATCAAATTAAACTCTAAAAAACAGAGTTCTGAAAATAATAATAATAATACAGGGCTCCAGACTGCGACTAAAATGGTCGCAAATACGACCAAAAATAATTGATTGCGACAATAATTTTACATCTAGTCGCCATTGGCGACAGTCGGGTTGTGTGTGTTCATATGCGGTTTTGTCAGATATCATCTTGTGAGTTATTGAATAAATCTTTAAAAGCGCGCACCACCAGTGTATTTCACACCACTTTTCACCCTTTCTGTTGTAATGAGCTCGCTAGTCGCTCCACTGCACGCCACAACAAACCCAACGCGAGAGATTCATGAACAAATGACTCATTTGAACCAGGCCTTTTTCATGACACACCCGAAAAGAACTGAGGGTTTGAACTCAGGAGCTCAGGTTAGCAGTTTGAATCAGATTAACATCTGGGAGTGCATACATTTCAAAATAAGAGTCCCATGTATATTTAAGGCTTCTTTATAATTAAAAGTCCCATATTGTGTACCACTTTTTATTATTCTGGTAATTATTGATTGGGCTTGGAGTAGCACAATAAACTGTATTTGTAATTTCTTTGAAATTGCACTCTTGTAGTCTCTGTGTCTGGGCCATCCGTTATTCGTAAAGAAAGACTAAGGCAATAAGTTAAAAATAATTAAATTATATATATATATGTTTAAATTGTATCAAACATTTTGGGTAGCCTTCCACATGCTTCTCACAATAGGTTTCTGGAATTTTGGCCCATTCCTCCAGACAGAACTGGTTTAACTGAGTCAGGTTTGTAGGCCTCCTTGCTCACACACGCTTTTTTTAGTTCTGCCAACAACTTTTCTATTGAATAGAAGTCAGGGCTTTGTGATGGCCACTCCAATACCTTGACTTTGTTGTCCTTAAGCCACATTTGCCACAACTTTGGAGGTATGCTTGGGGTCATTGTCCATTTGGAAGACCCATTTGCAAGCTTTAACTTTTTGCTTCAATATATTCACATAATTTTCCTTCCTCATTATGCCATCTATTTTATGAAGTGCATCAGTCCCTCCTGCAGCAAAGCACCCCACAACGTGATGCTGCCACCCCCATGCTTAACCATTTTTCCTCCAAACATAAAAATGGCATTATTGCCAAACAGTTAATTTTTTGTTTCATCAAACCAGAGGACATTTCTCCAAAAAGTAAGATCTTTCTCTCCATGTACACTTGCAAACTGTAGACTGGCTTTTTTATGGAGGTTTGGAGCACTGGTTTCTTCCTTGCTGAGCAGTCTTTCAGGTTATGTCAGTATAGGAATCGTTTGAATGTGGATATAGATACTTGTCTACCTGTTTCCTCCAGCATCTTCACAAGGTCCTTTGCTGTTGTTCTGGGATTGATTTGCACTTTTCGCACAAAACTACATTCATCTCTAGGAGACAGAATGCGCCTCCTTCCTGAGCAGTATGATGGCTGTGTGGTCTCGTGGTGTTTATACTTGCGTATTATTGTTTGTACAGATAAACGTGTTACCTACATGCCTTTGGAAATTCCTCCCAAGGATGAACCAGACTTGTGGAGGTCCACAATATTTTTTCTGAGGTCTTGGTTGATTTTTTTATTTATTTTTTCCCCCAAGATGTCAGGCAAAGAGGCACTGAGTTTGAAGGTAGGCCTTAAAATACATCCACAGGTACACCTCCAATTAACCTATCAGAAGCTAATTGCCTAAAGGCTTGACATAATTTTCTGGAATTTTCCAAGCAGCTTAAAGGCACAGTTAACTTCTGACCCACTGGAATTGTGATACAGTTAATTAAAAGAGAAACAATCTGTCTGTAAACAATTGGAAAAAAGTACACAAAGTAGATGTCCTAAATGACTAAAAAACTATATGAATATGAAATCTGTGGAGAGGTTAAAAAATGTGTTTTAATGAGTTCAACCTAAGTGTATGTAAACTTCTGACTTCAACTTTAAGTAGTGTAGTTCTTTACCAGAAATTCTGCAATTAAACATGCTTTTTTTAAAACAAAGTTTAAATAATATGGACTGATGGCTTCAACAGAAGCATATATAAAATCGATTAGCAACCTCTAAGCTCATGGTATGTCTGTCTTTATATGTTTATAAGTTATAATCACAATCAATTATCCTATGAAAAAACTGAATGGGAATTTTTACTTCTGGAACCCAACTGCTGCGCACAATAGCCTCTTCAGAGAAGTGTAGCACACTTATTCTCTTTGTTATATGCGAAATATTACATTGACATAAGTATTCAGACCATTAACTCAGTACCTAGTTTAAGCACCTTAGGCAGCAATTACAGCCTCAAGTCTTTTTGTGTATGATGCCCTATTTTTTCTGCCATTCTTCTCTGTAGATCTTCTTATGCTTTGTCAGGTTGGATGGGGACCGTCGGTGGACAGCCATGGTCAGGTCTCTCCAGAAATGTTTGATTGGTTTCAAGTCCGGGCTCTGGCTGAGCCACTCAGAGACATTCACAGAGCTGTCCCTAAGCCACACTTGTGTGTTGTCTTGGCTGTGTGCTTAGGGTCATTGTCCTGTTGGAAGGTGAACCTTCGGCTCAGTCTGAGGTCCTGATGCCCTGGACCAGGTTTTCATTATGATATCTCTGTATTTTTCTGCATTCAGATTTCCTTCAACCCTGACCAGTCCCCGTCCATGCTGCTGAAAAACTTACCCACAGCATGAAGCTACCACCTCCATGCTTCACCGTTGGGATGGTATTGCACAGGTGATGAGCGGTGTCTGGTTTCCTCTAGACATGACATTTGGAATTGAGGCCAAACTGTTCAATCTTTGTTTCATCAGACCAGAGAATCTTGTTTCTCACCGTCTGAGAATCCTTTAGGTGCTTTTGTTATGTGTTTTGCACTGAGGAGAGGCTTCTGTCTGGCCACTCTACCATAAAACCCAGATCGTTGCAGTGATGGTTGTCCATCTGCAAGTTTCTTCCATCTCCACACATGATCTCTGGAGCTCAACCAGAGTGATCATCAGGTTCTTGGGTCCCAATTGCTCAGTTTGGCTGGGCAGCCAGCTCTAGGAAGAGTCCTGGTTGTATCAAACTTCTTACATGTAAGAATTATGGAGGCCACTGTGCTCTTGGGAACCTTCAATGCAGCCAAAAATTTGTATCTCGAGACAATCCTGTCTCTGAGTTCTGCAAGCAGTTCCTTTGACCTCATGGCTTGGTTTTTGCACTGATATTCATTTTCAGCTGTGAGACATTATATAGACAGGTGTGTTCCTTTCCAAATCATGTCCAATCAACTGAATTCACCACAAGTGGATTCCAATCAACGTGCAGAAACATCTCAAAGATGATCCAGAGAAATGGGATGCACCTAAACTAAATGTAATAGCAAAGGGTCTGAATACTTATGTCAATGTTATATATTTTTTTTTTCTTCTTTTTAAAGCATTTTAGCT
Organism: Moxostoma hubbsi; assembly: GCA_032164185.1. Classification (NCBI taxonomy): domain Eukaryota; kingdom Metazoa; phylum Chordata; class Actinopteri; order Cypriniformes; family Catostomidae; genus Moxostoma; species Moxostoma hubbsi. The sequence goes on from JAVLUX010000009.1 coordinate 20,213,319, forward strand.
TTAAACATAACAAAATGTGAAAAAAATAAAATAAATGAAGGGGTCTGAATACTTTCTGAATGGACTGTAGGTGGGGAAACATTTTTTTAACATTAATAAAAAAAAAACAATTGGAATTCCCATTGGAATGGGAAGAGTGACCAAACCTCAAGTAAATCCAATCATCTCTGCTGGGGATGGGACAGCTTGGCTATTCTTAGATGGGAAAGTATTTAAATGTGCAAATGCCACAAACCATAATTGGCCAGTCTATATGCCACAGCCCTGTCATAAAGTTAAATGTTTTAGCTTTTTGACTTCATAAACATAACAATAACATTATAGCTTTACATTCTTTCATTGCAAGTCAAATATCCACATGGCAAGCAACATCTGGGAAAAAGCAAAGAGAGGAATAGCCAACATCAGGCACAGTGGGGTCATGTGCAGTCATATCAATTCTAGGGGGAGATTTTCTACAACAGGGAGGTAAATTTCACAGATGCCTTGTGCAGCAGAAAAGAAACACTCTCAGCAGGAGTTTACCCGTGGCATCCTCATAGACATGGCACTCCTCCAGTAATGGGAACACTAATACAGCATCGTACAAGCATTCTGCATCTGCGTGGGCAGAGACGACTGACCCTTAGGCACACTTAGTAGTAACTGACACATCATGTAACGAACAACGATACCATACGATCGACCACAGCTGCTATGTATCAAAACACTTGCTTGACGCTATCATTTCAAATAACAAGCCTAAATGGCACAGAATCCCACCTTTGGAATGGAAAGCCTCCTTAAGGTTCAGCAGCACGTCAGAAAACTTGCGAACATCATTGACCAGATACATGATGTAGTCAGGGTCTCCTCCAGGAGCTGTGATGGTGTAGTCTATTCCCATTGCACTCAGGGGGTTCATCTTAGAGCTGCGGCCCATTTCTAGCGTTTTGTTGGAGCCGGGAGATGAGGGCACGAGATTGGGGTAGGAAAGACGAGCACCGCTTGTCACGCGCTTATTGCCACTGTTGCTTCCTTGTCGGAACATTCCAGCAGCAGCTTCTGCCGTTACTGAGCCACCTCAGCCGCAGAACCAAGCACCCTCCTGACGATGGAGAGCCGGGTACACTGTGGAAGAAAAGGCTGATGATCATTACAACAGCTATTGGCAGCGTATAACATCAGATGCAGAACTGAGAGTACCACACTATAGTGATTGACCGATATGGGTTTTTTAAATTCCCGATGTTGATATCCAGAGAGCAGGGTGGCCGATAAGCCAATACATCACAAAATTTAATATTGTAAATATCAACCATAAAAAAAAAAATTATAAACTCTTATTTAGCAATATATTTACTCAATTCCACACTAAACTTTAACTTTGTAAAACAAATATATTGTATTTTAATTGGTAAATAGCAGTTTCTTCTGATTTCTGTTCAGTCATCAAATTTTTGTAATTTATTAGCACATGAAAAAAAAAAAATATATATATATATATATATATATATATATATATATATATATATTAGAAAGATGGAAATAACAGTACAGACAGTAGTCCAGCAACCATGGGTGGCATGTCCATATTAGCAATTGTATTTTCTCAAAACAAAATACCAAATCAAACCAATTGTACACACAGTGCATAGTGAATATGACATTTACTCATAGCACATGATGAAGCCCATTTACTTTGAAGTTGCACTCACGTGCTCATGTGGATCCAGCATGAGCAACAAGCTCCTGACCGTATAAATGGTCTGGATCACTTGTTTGAATTGTCACGGACTAACCCTCAATATTTGTGAATCAGAGGAACTATTGATCCTGATCCCTAAGTTTTTTTTATTCTGGCTGATGGAATAAGCGCTTCATAGGAAGATTTAAGATGAGTGCTCAACAGGAAGAAAATTCACTATTTTCATGAGGTTTGTGAATTACATCTTTTTAAATGAGATATCTGCATATTTGCAGATTGTATATAATAGAAGTTTTATTGATTTTTTCCTTTTTTCATTAGAAAAGTTACAGGGAACTGTTGAGGAATGATTGTTATAACACGTGCGTCAGAGTAAGACTTATGAGTGTTCCACAGGATGCTGGATCTGCTGAAGTTGTGTGAGGTTGGTTTATTACATCTGTTTAAACAAGATATGTGCATATTTGTAGATGGTATTAGCCTAGGTATTAGGTATTAAACAAGACAGTTAAAAGTTACAGGGAACTGTTGGGGAGAGGGAGAATGAAACAGGCTCAAACGTGTCTGCCGCGGCTCTGATATGCAGACCGTTTAAATGACACTGTTTTGCACACTGGTCTATTATTTTAGAAACAGATGGCACATAACAACAAAACGAACCATGACTGGACGTTTACATGTCTCAGTCGCTTCACATGCAAACAGGCTATTCTCAGCACCCTCAAGAAACAAATCGGCCAAAGGGGAAAATGTATGATATGATAATTTAAAAAATCTGAGTATCGGGCATATTATCGGCCTCTGTGATATATTGGTCGACCACTACCACACTATCACTGTCCTTTCTTTTGGGAAGGGTGACGCCTTAATGGTTAAAGATCTGGACTCGACTGGCATAGTTCACTCAAAAAAGAAAATTGTGTCATTATCAATTCACCTTCGTTTTGTTGCAAACCTTTGCAAAGTTGCAAAGTACTTTCTCCGTGGAAGGAGATATTAGGGTGGATGTTCGTTTCTGTCAAACATGTTTTGAGTTCCACGGAAGAAGAAAGTCATAGAGGTTTGGAGTCATGAATACAGAAATACAATTTTTGGGTGAACTATCCTTTAAAGGTGCACTAAGTCATTGTTTCTGCTGTATTATTATTAAACATTTTATTTAATCTATTTATGTGCATTTTTTGCAATCAGTGACCTTTTTTCGTCTGTAATGACGTATGTTAGCTGTGGAATGAGAGTAATGCACAGATCCTTATCACTCAAAAGGAGTTTGACACCTGTCACTCAAAACAAAACCTCTAAACTGCTTTCTGTGTCATGAGAGGAAATTGATAAATTAATATGATCAGCTAATATCTGTGACAGAATTAAACGTCAAAGTTTGTCTTATAAGTCCCAAATGAACAAATGTGAGACTGAATTCTATATAAAAAAATAAACTCCTATATTATTAAAATTGTGTATTCTGTCTTAGTATTTAATTTCAGCTTCCTTGAGACCATCAGAAAACCCCTATGATTTGACAAATCTAGTAAAATGGCTAAATCAGCGCAATACTAAACAAAATTCCTCACTTCATAGCTGCTTCACATTTTATCGCAGTTAGCTAACCAATTTACCTGTTAACTTAAATTAAACTTTTAACATGTAACTGGTGTGTATCGAACGTCTCAAATAAGTCATACTTACTAGAATAGCTCATAAGGAACATCATACTGCAGAATTATGAAGGTAAATCCCGTGTGAATCCATGAAAGAATATCAAATGAAGCGCTCGCAAAAGGACAGCTCTTCACTTCACAACTAACGAGAGAAAAATGAGGGTCTGACTCAAAATCCACTCACGTGATCTCAAAGCAAACTTCCTATTGGCTGGCGGAGTCCGGCAGCAAGATCCGCTTGTTTTCCTCGTCAGAATCGCATGTGCAACAAAAATAGTTCTACTCATTTTATTTCGGTTAGAGATCAAACACGGTTTATATGTTGACCATGAGGTCCAGCGCAACTTTCAGCATATAACTGTTCAGAGGTTATATTATTCTGAAGATTAACCGATTTTTGAGGGGGATTGTAACGAGGGACTAGGAGACTTTGGTACAGATAGGTTGATTTCATTACACCACCGAGGACCGCGGGTCATAACTGGAAATAGATGGGGGAAAATTTTAATTATAAAGTTCATCATGATAAATTAATCAGTGTGATATAAATACAAAAACATTTCCAAAACAAAAATCAACAAAAAAAAAAACGTATTCATAAAAGCGCTGCTACATATGAAGCACAAATAGTGAACGCAGATTATTGCACCTTTGAACAAGGACGTGACTCTGGCGACACCTCATGGTTGAAAGTAGAACTAAATGTGCGCAAATACATCCGTTTGTGTAGTATTAAGTGTGCGTGTGTGTGTGCGTGCGCGCGCGCGTGTGTGTGTGTGTGTGTGTGTGTGTGTGTGTGCGTGCGCGCGCGTGTGTGTGTGTGTGTGTGTGTGTGTGTGTGTGTGTGTGTGCGCGCGCGCGCGCGTCCCCCTCCAGAAGCTTCACGGTAAAAGTCTCACGTTGAAAATAAAAAGGAGGAGGACAGCAGCAGCGTGGGACCTTCACTGTCCGCCGTCGCTTCCTGATTGGTTTCACAGTGAACATGGCGGCTGTTAGTAAGTATTTGACAGCCGGCAGTTCCTCAGTCGCAGGTGCTCTGATGTTTGCCGTGTACGTTTTAAAACAGAGACTGTCTACGGAAAGCATTGGGTAAGAACATTGCGTCTTATGTCTTTTGACTCTTGTGTCGATTGTAACCTTTCCGACATTGAAACATCATTGACATGATGCGCAGGGGTGACTGGTTATTCATTTATTCAAAATGGTAACATACTTCTGGAAACGGATACAATAGCATTCATAGTGATTTATTTCATGGCTGATGTATTTCTCATGCTTTACCCACTGTTATTTTATAGCGAGAAGAAGGCTTCAAATCCACTATTTAACAATAATGTAAGTATTGTTTAATCTAACTTTAATTAAATATTCCGGTTTCAATGCAAGATAAACTCAATCGACAGCATTTGTGACATAATATTGATTATGACTAATTCATTTCGACCTGTCTCCCCTTTTCTTTAAAAAAAAATAAAAATCTGGGTTACAGTAAGGCACTTACATTGGAAGTGAATGGGGCCAATCGGTAAACGGTAAAATGATAGCCACAAGACATACACAGTATGCGCGTTAACATGATTTCAGTGTGATAAAATCGCTTACTAACCTTTTCTGTGTAAAGTTATAGCCAATTTTACAACTTCCATAACGATGTAACACAGTAAACATTAAACAGCCATATAAACAATGATTTAAACCACTTTACATCTGAAATAATACATGAGTTTAAACAGAAGAATTCATGTAATTGCTTTTATTAAACTATAGTCTTTACATGTCTGCCTTTTAAACCCTCAAAAAATGCCCCCCATTCATTTCCATTGTAAGTGCATCACTGTTTCATAGATTTTTGCTTCTTGTTTTGTTGTTTGTTTTTGTTTTTTAAAGAAAAAACTTTTTTTTTTCTTTTTTTTTTTTGCAGTCAACATAATGGCACAGATTCTGTTGATTGATCTTAATTTATAAGATATTCCGGAATATTCAGGGTTCTAAACATTTACATGTACTATGAATGTGTACACTAATACAGTTGAAATTTTGAATGAAATTTTCAGAAGGATGACAAGACAGACAAGGCTGCAGTGGACAAGGTGTTCTTTAGGCGTATTGGGCATATCATGAAAATCCTGATTCCACAGACCTTTTCTAAAGAGGTGATTGCTTCAGTCTATATAGGAAAGGCATTTGTGAGATCTCATATACAGTATATTTTTTTAAAATATTTTTTTATCCCATTGCAGTCGGGATATTTGCTTCTGATTGCTGTCATGCTTATGGCCCGAACCTACTGCGATGTCTGGATGATCCATAACGGGACCATGATTGAAAGGTGCACAAGATCATAGAGCCTTGATCATTGTAGACATTTAACACATACTATTGTAAGATCACAATTAGCCATTCTTCTCAAATTATTCCTAAACATTCTAAGCATTTTCTGTATATAATTGAACATATTCATCTTATCTTTTGTCATGACCATGAATGTTTATGTAAGTTACAAAGAGGCATGTCCACAATCTCTTCTTATACTTGTAGTTGCAGACCAGTGTGATTTCTTCCTCTATTGGCACAGACACTTAGAACAGGCCTGATCACTTAAATGCTGTCTGTCTTGTTTTTCTTGTACTGTGTATAGACTACAAGCACAAAAGTTCTGTTCTTGAATGTGTGTGTTTGTGTGTTGTGGTGTTGTGGTTTGCAGTGCAATTATTGGACGTTCAACAACCACTTTCAAAAGATACTTGCTCAACTTTATCACAGTCATGCCTTTTGTAAGTGGACTAAAATGTGCAGAGTTGCTGTAAGTCTGTTGACAAGGCGACATCAGTAGCATGTAATTCTATTTTATTCTCAGCATTAAACATAGCATTTATTTACATATTATTTATGTGTCCCATAATATGTCTAAAATGTAATTATTGTATTATAAACAGGGTAATTATGCATTATTTAGATGTAATATAATATTTTGTTTTGTAATTTTGGTGTTTTATTGCAATTTTGAAATGTGATATCTTTAATTGTACATATTTATATCCAGAGCTTTTTAGATACTGGTGAACACATGGTTCTTATGTGTTTTGACTTTACAGATATCACTAGTGAATAATTTCTTGAAGCTGGGTCTCGATAAACTGAAGCTGTGCTACAGAGTGAGACTTACCAGTCACCTTTACAATGAGTACTTGACGTAAGTTTTATTCACACGTTGATTAGTGATGATTAAGTGAATCTCCTTTCATGTGTTTATTGAATTTTATAAGCTGAGTCTTTACTATTTTTGTCTTGATTTGTAAAATTTGCTCATTATTTATTTAATGGTCTTCAATACAATACAATATCTTTCAATAGGGGGTTCACGTACTACCAAATTGGCAATTTGGACAACCGCATTGCAAATCCTGACCAGCTGATAACTCAAGATGTGGAGAAGTTCTGTAACAGTGTTGTGGATCTCTATTCCAACATCAGCAAGGTAACACATTAATGGCACCTATTCTGTTATAGTTTATAATTTACACATACTGTCTAATTTATACAGTCCAGAACAAACAAAGCATTTCCACTAATTTTCATTATGTGTTTATGAGCTTGTTTATTTTTACAAATTTTTCTGCAGCCTCTACTGGACATATTGATCTATATCTGCAAACTGAAGACATCCATTGGTGCACTTGTGAGTATCTAATTCATAGGGCTGTAACGATACGCGAACCGCAACCGAAATCGCGATACAAACATCCACAATCCCCCGTCGCGGTTCGAGAAGATAGAACCACGACACACGCCCCTCTCTAACCCCAGCAGCCTGCCATCAGTCACAGATGCAGCCCCTTGAGCTCTTTACACACACTAAAATAAAATTCCACTACAACAAAATTAATTTTCTCGTTTCACAGTAAACATTACATGTAAATCATGAAATGATTCTTCTATTTAGTTAGTAAGTTAAGGCAAGTCTGACTTTACACTTGTTTAAGCGTCTTCTAACTACGTGTCATGTGACCACTTTTCAGTGGTTTCATACAATTTGCCGTCAGTGTTTGACAAAACTTTCTCAGGTGACAGGCAACACATCAAATATGCACACGCATATCAGAAGACATCATCCCGACATTGATCTAAGCGGTACACAGAATAAATCTCAACATCAGTAGGTTACTCTTCCTACTGCCTTTCAAATGAAGTTACCAGCCAACTCTGGCCGTGCTCAAAATATTACCAATGCAGTCTGCGCTTTCACGGTTCTGAATATGTGCCCCTTTTCAGTGGTTGAAAACAACGGTTTCAAAAATTTGCTCCGCGTCCTGGAATCCAGATATGTAGTTCCAAGCCGACCGCATTTCACCCAAATGTGTTGCCTAAACTATGACAAAGTGAAGGTTAAACTACAGGAGAAGTTGGATAATGCCAAATTCATTGCATTGACTACAGATGGGTGGACGTCCCGTGCAACAGAAATTTATGGTGTTCCTAAAGAAAAACTTTAAACTCAATTTAAATGTTTACACAGAAATTGTTTTATTATTTAGTTTTGTTTAATTCTGAAGAGTACTGTTCACAAAGAGAAAAGTTATTTACTTAGGCTGTGCTGTCTGTGCTGTAACCCATGAACTGTTACCTCAGAGTGTGGAAGAGAATTTAAAATTATTTGTTATCACTATTTATTTATTTTCTTACATTGTTAGTTTATGTGAACAGTTAATCTAGGTAATTATGTTATTCATATCCGTTCTTTCTAGTATTCCAAACTGTTGAACATATAGGTGATTTAATAAAAAAAATCTTTCTTATTCACCACCAAACATAAAAAAAACATATCGAGGTATGAACCGAACCGTGACTCAAAAATCGAGGTGTGAATCGAATCGTGGATTTTGTGTATTGTTACAGCCCTAGTAATTCACTACTAACTAATCCAGTGCCTCAATCTCCACAGTGTCAAGTTTCCAACATGAGCCTTCTCTTCTACAGGGCCCTGCTACTTTGCTGAGCTATCTGGTTTTCTCTGGTCTCATTCTGACGAGACTGCGCAGGCCGATTGGCAAGATGACAGTAACAGAGCAGAGGTATGAGGGGGAGTACAGATACGTCAACTCTCGTCTCATCACTAACAGGTATCTATGGGTCTCTCTCCTGCAGTTTTTTTTTGGCTGTCTGCTTTCCTGAGATATTTAATGAAGTAAATTATTTTTGTTTTCTGCATATTGTTTCAGTGAAGAGATTGCGTTCTATAACGGGAACAGGAGAGAAAAGCAAACAATTAATGGAACCTTTCAAAAACTGGTGAGGGGAAATTAAGGTATTTTGTATAGTTGTTTCATATAAACTCATCTACACACAATATGGATGAAACCTTTAATCTTCTTGTATTACAGGTTGACCACTTGAGTCGCTTCATACATTTCCGTTTCTCGATGGGTGTCATGGACAGCATAATAGCCAAATGTAAGCAGATATGAATGAATGTTACATTTAAATAGTGCTTTTCTGATACTACACTCAAAGTGCTTTACACAGTGAACACTCCTCAACCACCAGTGTGCAGCACACTCACCAGCTATTGGTGGAGAGAAGAGAGTGATAGAGCCACTTAATGGCTGGGGATTATTAGGGAGCCATGATTGAGCCAATGGCAGGAATTTGGCCCCTAGTCCCCTTGCAGTGTGCTGGTATTTTTAATGACCACAGAGAGTCAGTTTAACATCTCATCCGAAGGACGGTGCCTTTTTACAGTATAGTGTCCCCATCACTATACTGGGGAATAAGGACCTACACAGTCCCAGGGTGAGCACCTCTTCCAGCAGCAACCTTAGTTTTCCCAGGAGGTGTCCCATCCAGGTAATGACCAGGCTCAGCCCTGCTTAGCTTCAAGAGGCAACCAGTCTTGAGCTACAGGGTGATATGACTGCTGGCTGTTAGAGGGAAACAGAATCCATAAATACATATGAAATACAAATATATTAGACTTGCATAGAGGAAGAAAACAACATAATTATGACCAATTAAAATGGAAAACGCATCTATTCTGATTCTCCAGATATAGCCTTGGTGGTGGGCTACCTGGTTATTAGCCGGCCCTTCTTGGACCCCACAAACAAGCGGCATCTTAACAGCACATACTCTGAGCGGCTTGAGGTGAGAAACTGTTTCAACTGTTTTTTTGTCACCTTAAGTCTATGTGTATGATCTCTTATGCCATATATCTGTAGTGCAGTCCTAAAAGTTGACCGAATTCACTTTTGTTTTTACACACATTTAAAATTTGCTGTCTTTGTCTTCTGGAAAAAATGACCAAAATATTGCTGTACATGTACATATTGATATATGTATTGAAGATATTGATCTTGTACTCCAATGAAATGCTCTCAAAATGAACCAGGGTTATTACAGGTTTGAAAATTTTATTCACTTTTATTTTTATTTAGTTTTGTGTTTTGACTTTCAATTTCATTTTAGTTCGTTATAATGGTTCATAAATAGTTTTATTTAATTAGATTTTGTCTTAATGGCTATTTGTAGTTTTTATTTCATTTTAGTATAGTTTTATTTTTCTTCCATTATAACAACACCAAATATGATCTGTAACACTTAACAGTAAAATGGTATATGTTAAGAGGTATGTTTAACAATGAACGATACTTAAAGCACTGGTTTAATGTTAATTCCAAAATATACTTTTAATTTTTTTTTATATTAACTTATTTTCATTTACAGCACCAGAAAACAAGTAGTTGCTTATTTGCCAAACTTTATGAAGTTCGTGGTCTGAAATATATTCAGAATGTATTTTTAGATCAGCTAAATGAGGCTCGTGTTTTCTTTGCAATGTTTCACAGACGGCAGCTGCATTATTTGCTATCACCAGTTTGTCGCATGCTGATTTATTGTGGTGTCATCCAGAGCCTTTCCCACAGATTTATGTAGGCGAACTGTGGAGTACTTCAAGAAATCAGGCTTGAGAGATTATTTTAATCCGATCATCCACCATTGATTGAAAGTACCAAAACTAAAGTAATTTTCTCTGATTCTATTTTGTTTTTGTTCATACTGTATAGTGTGCACTTTCGTTTTTTTTTTTTTTAAACTAATTGTGTTTTTTTTATTATTATTTTTATTCCTTTTCTCCCCAATTTGGCATGCCCAATTCCCAATGTTCACTAGGTCTTTGCGGTTGCACAGTTGCTCACCTCAATTCAAATCTCAGTTGCCTCCTCTTCTGGGACAGTCAGCCCATGCATCTTGTCATGTGGCTTGCTGGGCGCATTGACTTAAGTGCGCGTGGAGGCTCACGCTATTCCCTGCGATCTCTACGCACAACTTACCATACGCCCCATCAAGAGCGAGAAACACTATATGACCAAGAGGAGGGTAACCCATGTGACAGTACCCTCCACACCATGGATTTGAATTTGCGACTCCAGGATTGGTAGTCCACGTCATTGCTTGCTGAACTACCCAGGCACCCTGCACTTTAATAGTTTTAATTAAATTTTCGTTTTTATTAAAAAGAAAACTTGCGTTTTTGTTTTTATTTTAGTTTGGTTATCATCTTCATTTTCATTTACAATAATAACTTTGGAATGAACATGCCCCTTCCTCTAATAACACCTGTGTCTGACTAGCAATAGCAAGTAACGAATAACAGTCCATGGCTGTGATTTATATAAAAAGGCTGATATGTCCTGCCCCAACTTCGTGTTTCAATATGAAATGCGTCAAAACGGGAATATCTGCACTCGTCAAGAAATTTAATGTGGTCATTAAGACACTGATATTGAAATATTGAAAATGTGTTTGATACCACTTGATACAAGCATTTCAGAGAACGATATCTGAACATAATAGTAGTAGTAGTAGTTTATAGTAGTTTACTTAAGTCATTCTGTCACTCTATCACTATCGCACACTATCAGCTGAGATTTGCTATGCAAATCCTGTGTGAAGGAAGGAATAGATAATGTTTCACTTGGAATTACCAACCTTTGAGCTCTCCAAATCTAATTGTTGTCATTGCCATTGTATAATGGGTTTATTGGGTTATTAAGGATTTCCCAAGATAAATGATTGCATAGAAGATAAAAGTACTGTGTATGTTTTTATGGTGTAGGAATACTACCAGACCGGGCGGATGTTGATGAGTTTGGCACAGGCCTTGGGAAGGATTGTTCTGGCAGGCAGAGAGATGACCAGATTGTCCGGGTGAGTGTTTTGCCTCCAGTATAGCCATTCTTTGCTTGTTCTCATGTCATCCATCTTCTTTTAATCTTATCAGCCCTTCACTGTTTTCTGTCTTTCATGTGCACGAGAATTTGTGTGTGTTTCTCTGGGGGGGGTCTGAATCCATTTATTAGGTTCACTGCACGGATCACAGAAATTCAAGAGGTTCTTAAAGAGCTGAATTCAGGCAGATATGAACGGACCATGATCTCACAGCGATCCAAAGGTCTGCAATAGTATGCACTATGTGTTCATTTTTTGTAACTTGTCATAAGAGATGGTACTTTCGGTATCTGAATAGATTGATGGTTTTTACTTTTATCTTTTTTAATTTACTGTTACTTTTCACAGACACTCCAGTTGAGAAAATCCCTCTCATCCCTGGGAGGGGAGAAATCATCATCGCAGACAACATAATCAAGAAAGTTACACACAACCTAAACAAACTAAAGCTATCACACAACCATGCTATCACAAATAGCTAGTTAGCTACAGCACATTTGTGCAATACTTATATAAAATTGTACACTTTTCTGCGAAGTCAGTTTTGTCATAAAAGATGGCATCACATGCATTTAAAAATGTAATTAAGCATAAATGAAATTGCACAAATGCAATTAAATTGTTTTTCAGCATAACATAATCAGTACTCTAAGCAATTATTCATTAAGGCTGTTATTTTATATTAGACTACTACTGTATATAGAAGTAGTATTTATTAGGTGTCTTTATCTTTCTGTAGATGCAAGCTTTTAGGTTTAGGTTTCTTTTTTTTCTTTTTTTTTAATTGACACATTATACCTTACCCAGAGTATATCAGCAAGTTAAACTGTATCTCTGTAAACTCTCATCCACAGGTTTGAACACATACCTTTAGCGACGCCCAATGGAGACCTTCTCATCCGTGACTTATCTTTTGAGGTTGATATTTCAATGTATCCATAAGTAAAGTTTTCTTTGTCTAAATATATTTAGATTGTAAAGCAAGGTTTGGTCATCTGGTTTTGATGATTACCATCTTCCCTCTCCTTTAAATTTCAGGTGTCATCTGGGACAAATGTGTTGGTCTGTGGTCCCAATGGCTGTGGAAAGAGTTCACTTTTCAGAGTGCTGGGAGAGGTTAGAACTGCTCCCTAGCAGAATTCTGTGAAAGTTTAAAATGATTACAGTTTCAGTTGTTTTCATTCCCTTGCCATGTCTATTTACTTCCCAGCTTTGGCCTCTGTGTGGAGGACGCCTCACAAAACCAGAGCGAGGGAAGTTGTTCTATGTTCCACAGGTGGGGTGAGCTGAAAGGCTCTTTCACATTGAGGTCTTTAACTGATTTCATGACAGTTAGGTTAAATGTGAAAATATGTGTTTTTTTATATATAGATTTATTTGTTTGTATTTTCCTCAGAGGCCATACATGACATTGGGTTCCCTTAGAGATCAAGTGATTTATCCTGATACAAATGAAGACCAAAAAAAGAAAGGAACATCTGATCAGGTAGTGAAATGGTTTATTAGCAACAGCAAAATTAGATTTGTTATTTGACCCACATTTTACTCCTAATATTTCTGAACAATAGTATCTATCTGACATCTTCTTTACTACCTCACCAAAACTGAGTGGGCCAAGTTTAATACCAAAATGCATCATTGGCATCTACTTATGAGCAGACATGTATTTAGGTTTTAATCTAAATGAAATTTGCAGAAATTTGGAATGAATAGATTTTGCAGCTTATTTTTAATAGATGGCTTTTTAGACTGTTTTAGAATAGTTTTGAGTTCTGTAAATGTACAGTTTCCATAGTACATTGAATAATGGAAATGATTATTTCTCATGATATGACCATATTAATAATATCGGCTTGACGAAGCCAACATACTGTAATTCTACAAACTTTGTTCAGGGGTTTTTCAAAATCCCTAGACCGAGACCAAAACTCAAACTCATCCTAGTGATTTCAAGCTACATCCACCAAACTCAGCACAAACTGTTCTGGAATAGTTTGCTATGTCTTTTCATACTGATTAGACTTATGGTTTTCAAACAGCAGATGATCACAAATGGGAAAAATCCCATAGACTTACATTGATGGAATGTTCAGATGGCCAAACGGAATGGTCGTTAATTCAAACTCCAACTGTCAAAAACTTCAAATGAAAACAAAACCACAAAAGGCCTTTGATCTGCTTTAAGTTGTGCTCTCTCTCTCTCTCACTATCTAACTGAAAAACAGACTGACAGACTGACTGACAGGCAGTTTATTGGAATATCAAAACATTAAAACATTCAGGCAAGGCCTTATAAGCCAACAACAAAGTTTGTCTTGACAGACTTTACCAATCTATTTAGTAATTGTGTTTTATATATGTACTGTATATACTTTTATTGTTGCTAATATTATATATTTTGTGACTGTGGTCAGGTGCTGAGGGAATACCTGGACAATGTCCAGCTGGGACATATCCTGGACAGAGAGGGCAGCTGGGAGAGTGTGCAAGACTGGATGGATGTCCTCAGTGGAGGGGAGAAGCAGAGGATGGCTGTAAGATCTGCTCCTAGAACCTACTTGAATAATATCCTTTGTAACACACAACTGACACATTGCTCTCTTCAGGATAATCCAGTTATTATTCTGGTCTGCATAGTCATCACATCTTTAAATGTTTAATATTAGAAAGGGTGGGATGCTTTCTCATTCTTTATTTGATTGCACAGATGGCTCGCCTGTTCTACCACAAGCCCCAGTTTGCTATTCTGGATGAGTGCACCAGTGCAGTCAGTGTTGATGTGGAGGACTTCATATACAGCCACTGCAGAAAGGTAAACAGATCTCTTGTTTTTATTCTCAGTGAATTCAAATTGTATTGTTAGAGAGAAAATTCCAAGCAATACTCCTGATGCATACAGCTGGAGTGCTAACATACGGTGGAGACCAGACAAGATGTTTGCTAAAGAAACATCTTGTCTCCCTGAGCTCAGTTGGATTCTTCTGTTTCCTCTTTTTAGGTTGGCATCACACTGTTCACAGTCTCTCATAGGAAATCACTATGGAAGCACCACAAGGTACAACTTTGCACTTGACTTTCATCACAAGGTTTCTAGAATTAATTAAAACATTCCAGGTAATGTGCCAAAGAGTCTGAAAACACTGTTTATTTTTATTTTCTCCAGTATTACTTGCACATGGATGGAAGAGGAAACTACGAGTTTAAACCCATTACGCTGGAAACCGTGGAGTTTGGCTCATAATATTGACATGGGCCTTAAACATGAGCCAATATGTGTGTAAATCATTCATTTTCAGCAATTGAAATCAACTGAATTGAATGCAACAGTTTTAGTAAAAATAATTTTACAAACGATTTACACAAAAAGTAGCTGCTTGTGTTTTATGATTAAGGCCCATTGGTTCTAAATGTGCAGACTTGATGCAATAATCATTCTGTACTCCATGAAATTCTTTCTTTATATACTGTAAGACATTATTGTTCAAATAACTTAACCTCGTCTTAGGGGAAGGATTGAAACTATATCTCTCAGGGAGAGGTTCAAGTACTGTGCATTATCTGAAAAGATTTTTGTATGGAATAAGATTAGGTTTGATATGTTTTAAGAATCAAACATTTGTAAGTAAAAGATGTGTTTTTATGTTGGTCCTTGATTGTATTTGTTGAGTGAAACGGGAATTTTGAAGTCACTGGGTCTGGGCCATGTTGTCATCATTGTCTGGAGTTGTTTGATTCCTAAATGTCCTGAACATATTGCTGCATGCCACTGGTGTAATTATGAGCAAACCTTATCTCCATATTATTTTAGTGTAACAGCCTGTATTTGTAAATGTTATTATATGGGAAATTTGTTTTAGGCAATAAATAGTCTTGCCTTAAAAGAGTATTTATACCCGTTACTAAAAAAAAAAAAAAAACCCTACATTTTAAAATGTATTCTGATATATTTTTTTTATTGATTCACATATATGTACCTCATTAAACATATATACAAAGAATCAAACTTAACCCCAACTATTACCCCTCCCAATCCCACCCTAACCCCAACAACATAACAGTGGTCCCAAATGACATAGACACACACACATGCTCAAAAAGTTTTAATAAATAGATAAATAACCAAATAAATAAAAATAACACAACAACAATAATCACACATCTACAAATGTCAAATACCCGCCCCATTTCTCCACAAACTCTTTATATCTTTATACCCGTTCCTCTGAATACTTCTTCCTCAAAGGCCTCAACTCTTCACATCTCCAAGCACCACTCCTGAAAAGAGGGTGCTCCAGTCAATCTCCAGCCCCTCAAAATTACTCTGGTTAAGACCCAAGTCTTTATGTTTCTATTTTCAATGTCAATGACCACCCCATCACCTAAGGAACAGTCTGGGGCAAAATGATACCTGAATGCACATTGCACACCAGACTCTGTACCTTTAACCAAAACTGTTGTATTTCAACACACCCCCAAAAGACATGGGTTATATCTCCATTCACTGATTTGCATCACGAGCAGGTGGGTGTGTCTTTAAGAAAAAGCCTATACAATTTTCTTGTATTCAATTCTCCATTCACTGATTTGCATCACGAGCAGGTGGGTGTGTCTTTAAGAAAAAGCCTATACAATTTTCTTGTATTCAATTCAATACAATACAATTCTTGAAAAAAATCTTGAATTTTATAAGGCGCAACGTTGCATTTCTAGATGTTTTTTTTTTTTTTTTATTTAAATCCTAGCCCATTCTCCCTCCTCCAATTCCAAGTTTAAATCTTTCTCCCATAATCTTTTGCGAGTGGTCGAGACTCTGAATTAATAAGCAGTAATACACTGATGCCTCCAAAAGCAGAATATCTGCTGCTTTAGGGGGGTGTATGCCATTCCCAAAAAGAGTACACAGCAAGTGGTGTAGCTGAAGATACTTAAACTGAGATCTTGGGATCCCAAAATATTGAACCAAATTTTCAAAGGATCTCATCACACCACTCTCATAAAGATCACAGATTGTATTAACCCCCCTCGCAATCCACTCTGACCAACTTAAAGGGGACTTATTAATGCATAGCTTGGGGTTTAACCATAGGCTCGAGGCAACATTTAGATAAATATCGGAATTAAACATTCCAGACACTTTTGTCCATACCGAGAGCAAATGTGAAATAACGGGGTGTGCTTTAACTTCTCTGGTTAGATTAATGGAAAGGCTTTGCAATTGCAAAATAGGGGTAAGAACTTGTTCATTACAGAGCCAGGGAGGGGCTCTTTCTGGTGGAAGCAACCAATGAGCCATATGTCTGAGACCAAATGTCTAAAAACAAAATCTTGGGTAGGCCTAGCCCACCTTTGTCAAAGAGCCTATGCACCTTATTAAAATGTTATCTGGGGCGCTTATCACTCCAACTAATAGACTTTGCTATGGATTCTGATAATTTAAATTCAAACCACTTAAAACAGAATTAATAAAATCAATATTTAGTTATTTTTAGGTGTCTTTATTTTAAGTTTAGTTGGCAATGCTCTAGATTTGAAAACCTTAGAAGTTGAAAATCTTAACAGTGATGACTTCACCAGTTTGCAGTCTAACACAGGCTGAAATATGGCAGGACTTGTACAGCTCTCCTCCGTTCTTGTAAGGGAATCCAATGTTGTGACATTGCCATATGCACAATTAGTTGCATTTATCAGTTAATTTCACAAATTCCATCAGTGTTTAGGTCTTCTGCTGAAAGATAGATTATTTTGTCTACAGTTGCGAACCACAAGGGTGAACTACTGAGACAAGGAGTCTACAGGTCTTTTGCTGTGCCTACAAGAAGTCAGTAGGTATCTCAATCTCCTCTTTTAAATGATCAGATAGTTTAATCAGAATATCTGAAATCCCTTCAAGATATCAGGGACTTTTAGAATATAGGAAGCATCACCCGTCATTACGGTTTACCACCTCCACTCAAGGTAACATTTTTGATATTTGGAAGCACCCTTTTTGTCACACTAAAGGTCATTGTTATAAACATAAGACAAACAGAGTGAGGGCATTTAGGAGGAGTCCAATTTTGGTACCCATGCTAAGTTTTTGCTTTTTTTTTTTTATTTAAAAAAATAAAAAAATTTAAATCCATGTCAAATATGATTTATTTATATTTGTACACTTTACATAAAAAAATATATATACACATACACATACACACACACATACACACACACATACACACACACACACATACACACACACATACACACACACACACAATATATAATTCAATGCGCTTTCAAGACATAAAAACTATATACATATATAGCAGCTAATACTATACACCCACGTATTCCTGAATAAATAAAAATAATTTAATAAAAGTTATTCATCCACATAAAAAATTTTTTTTAAAAAAGGTTTTACTTGTACAACATTGTGTAAGGTTTCACAGAAACCAGTCCACACATCTGCACTGCAGGTATGCAATGCGTACACAAAACACAGACACTCAAGAATGGTTACTACACTTGTGCGGTATGCCCCATTCTGCAACTGATAAGCAGAAATATTCTCTTCCTCAAATGTCAGACATTTAGACTAATTCTTCACTGGCCATCAGAGTTTGTTTTTGTGTTCGTTTGCAGCACAACACAATCAGAACAATTACACCAATAAAAAAAACCAGGATAATGAGTGCTGCTGCTCCGATCACAGGCAGTCCATACTCTGAGGAAAAGAAAACAAGAATTGAAGAGTTAAATTTTCATTACAATAAAATTAATACGGACAAATGCAAGTTATTGCACAGTTATAGATCAAATCCAGCTCAACTAACAATTCGTTGCTAGTTTGTTAAATATTGGAAGGTTTGAAACTCCAGGTTTAAAAACGGAGGTTTCCACACAACTAGATGAAGTCAGTTATGGCATATTATATATAATCATCCCTCCTACTACAGTTTGCGGAACCCAGTCTGGCCTCTTTACGCTTAACCATCCAGTTTTCCAAAACACTAGACAAATCTAAACAAAGCTTGCATCTTTTTAGACAACCAAGTTGGTTTCCTTCCACTTAATTGCTGGAACAAAGAGATATCCAACATGCTGGTAATAATGGTAAGATGAATGCAAAGTTGCAAACAAAGCACCGAGCCTTGACTTACCCTCAAATAAAGTCTTGTTCGCCACTGGGGAGCATTTGGGAAGGCTCCAAATCCCGACACTCTTGTCTGCTTTACGAGAGGGGATATACGCCGCCACACTGAAACAGTAACTCTGATCCACATCTAGTGCTTTAAACTGCACTTTGCTTCCTTCCACAATTTCTATTTTCTGTAAACGAGCAGAGCAAAACACATGAGGATTGCAATTTTGAGCGCACTAAAAAATTAAAAACATGGTGTGAGGCATGTAATCTTATTTATTGGCCAACACTTACTTCTCCGGTGCTTCCAGCCTTGCGGTACGAGACCTTGTACTTGAGGTTTTTCTTAAAGATATCACGGATGTTCAGCGATCTCCCATCTTTGTGCAGAGCTGTGATTGGGTCGATTATGAGCAGCATAATCTTCTTGTCCTCACGCACAACTATTTCGAACTCGGGTCTTCCAATCAGAGCTGCAGGTCAAGATCAAAATTACTACATCATAATTTTGATAGCAATGAAACTGTATTCATTGCTTGGCACAACATTGAACTTATGACCTCTTATTACAGTATAGCCAAGATGCAAGGTTGGATACTCACTCTCATTGTAAGGGCAGAAAGTCTTTGATCTGGTAAAGGGAGGTTCATCTTGGCTAGTCGTCATGCCGGCCAGCGGTTCTGAGACTACCACAACAGAATAGACTCTCTTCAGGTCCAACAGTTTATTGGTCAGGTCACACTCGGTTTCAGAGCTTTTAATGCAGTGAGGGTTTCTCTGTGTGTTACCTCCAACTCTGTAGACACACAATGAGAGATGTTAGTTAGAATCAAAAGGTAATTTTGGAGACAAGGGCTTTAATCAGTTACACACACACACACTGCAGATTTTAGTTTTGTGTTGAAAATGCATAATGCTTGAAAAGGATATTTTGTGTACTTGCCTTGAGAATTCAACAGTGTATGTGTAGTTGACAGGTTCAGGTCCCCATGTTAGAATGGTTTTGAAATTGTAAGATGACCATGTCAGATTTGTTGCTTTGGGAAGCTGGTCCACTTTTAATGATGCTAAATGGGAGAGAAGACAACAGTCAGATCAGTACAGCATGAAACACCTTGTGAAATAAATGCGTACTTCATGTGGCTTTTTCTCTTCTATGACTCAAAGCTATTTATCTTAAGTTCATATTACAGTTCTGTACTTGTACTGTTCTACACTATACTATATACACTATACACTACATATACGACATTATGGTAAATATTGGCACTCTCAGTCATCATGAAAATAAATAGTTGACATCTGGTTTATATCACGAAAACACCGTTATCTTACCTGGGGATCCGTTAACGTGCGCAAGACAGGAGAGAAAAAGTGCTGAGAATATTACAGTTTTGCATTCCATCGTTCTGACGGTAAATAGTCCAATTTGAGCGTGAGAATATTTCGTTATACTATTCCTCTGTGTGAACCGTTTGTCAATTAAAGTATTAAGCAGACGCCTGGCTTTATAGAGTGCGTGGTGCCGCCGCAGAGGATGCGTCATGAGTCATAACTAGCGCTCCGCCTCTTTCTCCACTTTGGGGTTTTGTCACTGGCTGGGCATCCACCAACTCGCGGACCTTATGACCATATATGGTCACCCGTGTACAAGACCTAATGCAGATCAACCACGTTTTAGGACTTTTGACAAGTAATTTATAAGTCTAGTTGTAGTTTGTGCTGTCTTTTACTCGTTCATTTGTTTGATGTTATTTAATGTACATTTGGACTGAATGAGTGAGTTATACACTTGGATAAAATTAATAATAAAACGAAGACTGTGTGTTTAACCATGATCCATCCAATCTTTGACGTTACATTGCAGTTTCATGTATTTATCTGTTGCAATTCAAAAGATACTTTACATTTACACATATAAATCTATGTTTATATATATATATAAACAGAGTGCTATAATGCTAAGGCAGCAAAATATATCTTCAAATTTTTATATGAAATGATTATTCCTGGTTCAATACAAGTTAAGCTCAATAAACAGCATTTGTGGCATAATACTGATCACCACAAAATTAACCTCGACTTAAACACACACACAAAAAAAAAAAAGAATCATAATAATAATAATAATAATAATAATAATATGGGTTCCAGTGAGGCACATAATGTGAGTGAATGGTGCAAATCCTTAAGAAAGGCTCACTATTTCAAACGTATATCCACAAGAAATGAACAGTATGCGTGTTAACATAATTTTTGTGGGATATACTTACTATATCACTTACTGACCTTTTCAGTCTAACATAAAATCCCATTTTACAACTTTGTTGCCATGAAGTAACAGAAAACTCTAAAATCCCAAACCGACTGTAAAAATGCCATTTTGAACAACATTAGCGACAGCTTAAATATTTCACAAGTTTTAACAGAAGAATTAATGTGTGCTTTTAATAAAATATATGCTTCACATTTCTGCTTTTAAAACCTCCAAAAGGTGGCCCCATTATCTTCCATTGCAAGTGCCTCACTCTAACCTTTTTTTGCTTTTTGCTTTTTTTTTCTAAGGAAAGGAAGAACGAGTCAAAATAATTTTTGCGGTATTCAGCATTAGGCCAGAAATGCTGTTGATTGATCTTAACTTGTAGTGAACCCGGAATATTCCATTAACTACACTATGCAGCGAATCCCTATTTCCCACTTCCCATTAACAGAAGCAGTTCTTCACAAAAAAAGTTTCATTCATTTCATTCAGTCAAATGTTCCACTCTTCTGTGCCATCTTGTAGGAATGATTTGCTCTTAAGTAACTCTGTGGTTAAAAAGCTTCATACTAACTGTTGCATATAGTGTAATCACAGACAGTACTTGGCTTGTTCATGACTTTTGTTTTGCAATTTTTGTCTCCACACTGGAAAAGTGGAAGCTCTGACTAAACTTCATTGTGGGCGATTTACTTCATCCCTCTAGCAGGTTGACATTACATTTTTTGGAATTTTGCATTTCACTTGTAAATTTCCATCAAACTGAATTGAGTTATATTTAAATGGTGTACATTTAATGACTTCACAATAAATGTGAAGTGTTTGATGAAAATTAATTGGGAGTATGAACTTTTAATACATAGAAATCAAAATTAAATTCAAAATAAAATGTGTTAAATGCAAAGCAACTACATTTGAACTAATGAATAATCTAACTAATTTAATAAGTGAAGGTCATTCAAATAAATCTAATTTAAAACATTTACTAAAATCTAAATTTACTTTTTTTTTTTTTTTTTTTTTGAGTACAGAGGAAATTACTGAAAGTGTATGTGGAAAAAGAGGTATTCCTCCTCAAACTGAACAGGGAAGGAATGACTAGCTCTAACTAATTTTATTTTCGTGTCAGATCTGTCATCTGAATTCACAATGCAACATTTTTTTGCTGCCGGCCCCCCCTCCTTCCCAGGCACTGGCACTGGAGCTGGACCAGGGCCTAGGACAATCATCATGGTTGTCCCTCCTGTCAATGGCCCAATGTAAAAACCAGCATGCTCTGTGTTATCTGTCACAGACAGTGAGAAGAATATTCTAGCCTAGACATACAGCCAATAAAATTATTAAATGTTTCTGTACTTCTGAATGACTCATTACTGTCAATGATGATTCGTTCACACTTAATAACTTATTACTGACCCAACTACTAATACACAATCCAATGTACAGTAAATTCATATAACTTCTTTTCAAAACATGTCCTTCTCTAACATGGATAATGATGAGGCAAAAGTCAAGGGAAACTTTTTTGTATGTTACATAATATATGAAAAGTTATTTAAAACTTTTAGCAACTCTGTTGAAAATTGCATTATGTGCATTAGGAAATTAGCATTAAGCATTAGATGATCTCTATCCTTTGGAACAATGTATATAGAGAAAATAGATGGCAGATGAGGTAAATGTTTGGCTAAAGCAAAAAGCATCTGCTTTTGACTCAAAATTAGAAAAGACTTTTATTGGCCATTAATGGTCTCTGCTTTCATACACATGTATACAAAATAAACTGGTCAACCCGCTGAGGGAGTGTGTCTCCTGGCCCTAATAAATACCATTACGCTTTGTGATGATGTGTTTCTCTTATTAAGTTCAGGATAGTTGTCTACAAAGATAAACTCAACACTAGAGAGGCCAGGGTTGAATACAGTTAGTAATGTTCAATGACCTTAATTCAAATGTTTACAGTATTATGTTAAACTGAAGTGTTATAAATGGTAAACATTTGAGAAATGTAAAACTGTTTGAGTAATTGTGGAATTTACCTTTTGTGATGGTTTATTTGAAAATTAAGTGGAAGTCCTGTCATTCTCCTTGCATGACATGTAGCACAAGATTGGTGCAACTTGTGAAGTTGCTTGTGACTAGTGGGACAATTGTGGTCAGACATTCTAAGATGATACAAAGTAATTATTTTGTAATTGTTAACGTAATTATTTCATTAATGAATGTGTCATATTTCACTCCATTGTTTGGAGTTAACAATGGTAAACAGGACATGACTGGTTTGAAATATCTTAGCAAACTGGAAAGCCCTCAAAAAACTATTAATTATATTTTAGTTGAGAATTCAGTCTCAAGTCGATATAACAGTCTTTTAAAAAATAATAATAACTTAGCTCTTCTTTGAAAGCACATGACTTATGGCTTAAGTCAAACGGCAGATTTATTGCAACACAATGGAAATCAAGATAACATCCCTACAATTTTCTTTGTACAAACTGACGTTGTACTGTACTGTAATTTCCCCATCATAATAGCCAGCTGTCATCAGTGTGTAAGTTCAGCTTTCAGTTTCAACTATAGAATTATGCCATAGCAGTGACTAGAGAGTACATGATCACATTTTGTTTTGCCTTTGTTTTGCCATCCCCTGTTAATGCTGTCAGCAGGACGTGGTATTCATTCAGTACTTAAAGGTTATTTTGACAGTCTTGTACAGTTTTTCTCAATTGCTTTGGCTCAGTTCTCAAATGAGAATTATTTTTTCAAAAACTGTTAAAATCTCAATTTTAACAATTAGTTTCTTGTTCACAACAGATTTGAGTTTCTTATTCATTTAAGCAAATTATATGTGTTTTGGCACATGTGTGCAAAAGAGTAAGTACAATTTTCTACAATTTGCACAATAACTAAATGCACATGGCTTGCTGATGATTTGATTCTCAGTGAAATTGTCACTCTTCTCAACTTCTAAACATTCATCACGTGAGCCATCACGTAAAAAATCATCCATTCAATTATCAAAATCTGTCAAATCTATCTATGACATGGCATGTTTTTTCATTGTTGTGTTATTTAATTTTTTTATTTTGTTGCATGGTTGTCATTTTGTGGCAATTTTTGTTCACTATATATGACTTTACATGTAAGAAATGTGTAAAATGCAAATGTGCAAATGTGCATTTCCTTTTTCTGTGTACTACAGTATTGTACAGTATTGACTTTTCCCTATATGCTTTTACCTACTTTTGAAATTGGTATCTAAAAAGCTCAGTTTGATACACAATAGCATTCAGCTCGACAAAACTGATATTCTTGTACAGTAAGGGTTGGGAGGGTTACTTTTGAAATGTATTCCATTACAGATTACAGAATGCATCCTGTAAAATGTAATTTGTAATGTATTCTGTTAGATTACTCAAGGTCAGCAATGTATTCTAAATACTTTGGATTACTTCTTCAGCACTGGTAGATTTTTTCACTTGTTTTGATTATAAAAACTCTGCCAGAACAGTAAAACAAAATACACTTGTTAAAAATACATTCTCTGAAAAACCTAAATACTGTATCTTATGCAGTATTGTCTCTAAAACAAAATAAATCTAATTGATCTTGTTTTAAGGATTTCTAGATATTTTTACAGGATAACAACACAAAAATTATTATCAAAAATAAGATTTTTGCTCTAATATCAAAGGTCTTACTAGAAAAAAGAAATTATGATCTAACGTGAATTTTCTTGATAAAAAAATATGATCGTGTCTGGTAACACGTGCATGTAAGATGGCTAGAAATAGCATTTTAGTTTAGCGTAAAGCTGACAATTTACACAATGTTTATTTCTATTTCTTCATCTTAAAACTTACTTCAAATTTAATTCTCTGTCTGCTCGTATGAATGTAACTCATCATAAGGTTTCACTGCTGATCAAATGCACTTTGGATCGCATCATTTATATGTATAAATGTTTTCCATCTGAAAGGACTAAATATTAAATGAAATAAATGACATTAAAATACAAAGTAAACTCTTTAGTAATCAAAATACTTTTTGAATGTAACTGTATTCTAATGACCTATTATTTTAATTGTAACTGTAGTGGAATACAGTTTCTTATATTTTGTATTTTAAATACATAATCCCATTACATGTATTCCGTTATTCCCCAAGCCTGTGTATAGTAGAGTAAGCAGTCAGTGCCAACAAGTAGAACATAAATTAAATTTGTAAATAACAACTAGGTTTTGAAGCATGAATTAAATGTTTTGGGAGAGTTACTACATTTTAACAGACATGCAACAGAGTTGTGATGTCCCATAAAATAGTTGTGACAATTGCACTTACAGTTTAGAGACTATTTTATTTATGTTAGTATATTTAGTTAGTTATGTTAAAACTGTTTTAAAAAAATTTGCCAAAGCGATTGAGAAAAAATGTAACAAACACTAACTGTAAATAAAACGTGAAAGGCAGATATTTAGATTATGTGCTTCAGAGCTTTCATATTTTAGCTTGTAAAAAAGTAGATAATCATTTTAATCCAGATTGTGAAAAACGTCATGGTTACTCTCGTAACCTCCGTTCCCTGAGGGAGGGAATGAGATGTTGTGTCGAATTAAGTGACACAAGGGGTCTTCCTTGGGAGCCTTGCATACCTCTGAACTTGAGAAAAGGCCAATGTGAAATTGGCAGACAGAATTTGCCTGCCCCTCCCCCGGACATACAGGTATAAAGGGAATCGGGCGTGCATCTGTCAGTCAGAATTTTTCTTCGGAGCCGAGAAGTTGTGCAACAGCAAAGCTCAGAGTTCACCACTTTTTCACTCACCTCTACCAGCGAGTGCAGTCCACGCCCCTGGGCGCGTCGACAGCGCTTTTCACTGCTTAAAAGAGTGTTCTCCTCCTAAAAGTGTTTATTTTTTCTAAAAGAGTTTGAGTTTTCCACTCACAAAAGAGCAATACACTCTTTTGTGAGGCGTTGAGTGCCGTTTTTAGGATGCATCTTTTTCAAGATGCCCTTCCTCCTCTGTGTAGTTCCTGGATGTGAACGATATCTCTCCAAGACTGAATGCTACAGACGCTGCCTTGTGTGCCTGGGCAGCGCTCACACCGAGGCTACTTTCGTGGATGATTCCTGCACTCACTCCGAGAACATGACCATGGCAGCATTGCGGTCGCGGCTCTCCTTCCTTAAGGTGAATGCCACTTCAGCCACCCCCCACGTCGCTCCTTCTTCCCACAGGGATTGAGGACGACCCGGCTGGTGATGAAGGCGATATGGGGATGATGAAAGACTCGGTTTCGCCGGGTAAATCCCCACGAACCACCTGACACACTTGCTCGCTTCCGTCCGAGCTCGGGATGAGTGCGGCTCGCCTCACAGCCAGCCGGCATTCTCCCTTGAGCCCCTGGACTTGGATGACGACATCACCGCTGCATCGGAGAGCATGCAGGTGTCTGACGCGGAGGACTCGGCTGGGCTGACGCCTTCGGGCCAGCCCGCCCAGTCTGAGGCTGATGCCTAGATGACCGACATGCTTGCCTGGGCTGCCGTTAGTGTGGGCTTGGACTTGAACCCTCTGTCCTCCCCACAGCCTTCGCGGCTTCATGACTGGTACCTCGGCTCTGGGTGCCACTCACAGCCACGTCCCCCTGGTACCATTCTTCCCAGAAGTGCATGACGAGCTGATGTGGTCGTGGAGGGAACCTTTTACTGCCTGGAACTTACCCTTCTGCTCGTCCGCTCACACTACCCTGGATCGAGAATGCCACCACCTGGAGGGACCGCCCGGTACTCCCCTCCAGAGCCTGTAGGATGACGTCAACATAAACCTCGACAGCCTACAGCGCCACTGGACAGGCCGCCTCCGTCCTGCATGCCATGGCTCTCGTGATGTTCCTCCAAGCCAAGGCACTCAAAGATCTGCACCTGTGTAGTCCCGATCCCGATTAGCTGCAGGAACTGCGCTCTGCCACCGACCTCACTCTCAGAGCCACGAAGGTCACAGCGCAGGCACTCGGGCGGGCGATGGCCACCCTCGTGGTCCAAGAGGGAGTCCTCCTGCGACCAAAAAACAGGCATCTCTGCCTCAACCTGGGCCCAGCTCTCAGACCCCTTCCAGGACCAGGAAAGCTCCAAAGCGCTCCTGAGACAGGCGACCCAGGCAGTCAGATGTTTGCTCCAGAGCTGGTACCAAGACTACTCTGTCCCCCAGTGGAGGGCCGGGAGCAGAATCCTTGTTTCCCTTACTTTCAATTGCCACACCGCCTTAGGGCTGTGGTACCCACATTCTCAATAAAAGAGATTTCCTCATTCACTGGGTCATCCAGCCGGTGCGCGTGCCATTCTTACGGCACCCCGGCCCCAAAACTCTACAGTCCCAGCTCCCCGGACACAGCTCTCTCACCTCCGGACCCGCGACTGCCCAGCCCCGGCAGGCCAGCGCTGACGAGTTCTGAAGACGTCTCTCCAGGACCTCTTCCTCTGTCTCTAAACCACCCCCTGCCGGGTGCGCAGAGTAAGGTAAGTGCTTTGAGTCTTTTCTCAGCACCCAAGCCTTGGGATGCTCCTCTGCCACATGTTACCTCCCCCTAGCCTGGACAGTATGTGGCATCTGCAGGGTCTTTTCCCCCTGAAAGAATAGGACCGGGAAAGACCACCTTCCCCAACGCATCCATAGTGCTAAGATAGCCCCAGCCGCTTCACATCCTATGCGAGAGACATAGAGAGAGAGAAAAGGCTGTGGCTGCCGGGCTTGCTCCCATGCTAGTCAAGTAGCACCTGTTCCCCGCTCAGGGGTGCTGGGAACCTATGGTCTGTATATGACATCTCTTTTGGGGCCATTGGGGAGGGCTACGTGCAGCCGACACAGTTTGCCTGCTCTCCCCTGTTGTGAAGCCCCGCATGTCAAAAGCAATCGTCCCATTAGTGCCCCTCGTGCAGAGTTTGGACACGTGGCTTTTGCTGCCCAATCCATCGCGCTGGATGGCCAGGACCATCCGACTCAGCTATGCGATTCAGTTTGCCCGGCTCCCGCCTCGTTTCTGCGGTATTCGCTCTACCTCTGTATGCGGCGAAAAAGCCAGCACGTTACGAGCAATGATCACGAATCTGCTTCTCAAGGACGCGATAGAGCCCATCCCTCCAGCTGAGATGAACAATGGTTTTTACAGCCTTTACTTTATTGTACCAAAAAAGTTGGTGGGTTGTGACCAATCTTGGACCTGCGAGTTCTCAACCGGTCTTTGCACAGACTCTCATTCAAAATGCTCACGCAGAAACAGATTCTTACCTGCGTTCGACAACTAGATTGGTTCGTGGCGGTAGACTTGAAGGACGCGTACTTCCACTTCTCCACTTTGCCTCGACTCTGACCCTTCCTACGGTTCGCTTTCGATGGCCAGGCGTATCAGTACAAGGTCCTCCTCTTCGGCCTGTCCCTGTCCCCTCGCGTCTTCACGAAGGTTGCAGAGGCAGCTCTTGGGAAGTGGGCATCCGCATACTCAACTACCTCGGCGACTGGCTCACTCTCGATTGTTACTATATGCTCACAGGTACCAGGTGCTCAGGCACCTCAACCATCTAGGGCTTCAGGTCAACTGGGAAAAGAGCAAGCTCACCCCGGTTCCATCTGTTTTCTCGGCATGGAGTTAGACTCACCGACGAGCGTGCTCAGTCAGTGCTCATGAGCCTCGCTCTCTTCGAGCCTGGCACAGCGGTTCCTCTAAACCAATTCTAGAGGCTCCTGGGGCATATGGCATCCTCAGCCGTGGTCGAGCCACTTGGGTTGATGCATATGTGACTGCTTCAGCACTGCCTACAGATTCGAGCCCCGAGATGGGCATGATGCATGGCACATACCATGCCATCAGACTTTCAACCCTTGGACAGACCTCTGCTTCCTGTAGACCAGAGTCCCCTTGTAGCAGGTGTGTCATGGTCACCACAGATGCCTCTCAACAGGGTTGGGGTGTCGTGTGCAGTGGGCATGCTGCTGCTGGCTCCTTGACAGGACCCCGACTGCATTGGCACATCATCTGCCTGGAGTTGCTGGCTGTATCTCTTGCCCTGCGGAGGTTTCTCTCACTAATTCGGGGCAAGCACGTCTTGATCCGTTCAGACAGCACCGCAACGGTAGTGTACATAAATCGCAAAGGCGGCGTGCGCTCTCATCATATGTCATAATTCACCCGCCATCTCCTCCTTTGGAGTCAGCCGTGAGTCAGCTCACATCCCTGGCAACCGCAACACGACAGTGGACGCACTGTCATGACAGGTTTTACCCAGCGTAGAGTGGAGGCTCCACCCCCATGCGGTCCAGCTGATTTGGGACCAATTCGGCATGGCACAGATAGATCTCTTTTCCTCCCAGGACAACTCCCACTGTCCACTCTAGTATTCCCTGACAGAAGCTCCTCTTGGGACAGAAGCGCTGGCACACAGCTGGCTCAGGGGGCTGCGCAAACATGCATTTCCCCCAGTGAGCCTCCTTGCACTGGTGCTGTGCAAGATCAGGGAGGACGAGGAACAGGTCATCTTGGTGGCTCCTTAATGGCCCACCCAGACCTGGTTCTTGGATCTTACGCTCCTCGCGACAGCACCTCCCTGGAAAATTCCCCTGACGAAGGACCTTCTTTCTCAGGGACGGGGCACCCTCTGGCACCCGTGCCCAGACCTCTGGAACCTCCACGTCCCTCCACCAGGCAACTTTACACCCTAAAATGGCACTTGTTCGCAAATTGGTGTTCTTCCCGAGCCGAAGACCTGCAGAGATGCACACTTCGGTCAGTGCTCTCATTCCTGCAGGAGAGGCTGGAGGGGAGGCTGTCCCCCTCCACCTTGAAGATGTATGTAGCTGCTATCAAGGCCCACCATGCTGCAGTAGATGGTAAGTCCCTGGGTAAGCACGACTTGATTATCAGGTTCCTGAAAGGTGCCCAGAGACTTAACCCTCCCCGGCCAAGCCTTTTCCCCTACTGGGATCTCTCAGTGGTCCTCACGGGAC
This sequence comes from Moxostoma hubbsi, assembly GCA_032164185.1. Lineage (NCBI taxonomy): Eukaryota > Metazoa > Chordata > Actinopteri > Cypriniformes > Catostomidae > Moxostoma > Moxostoma hubbsi. The sequence goes on from JAVLUX010000009.1 coordinate 20,243,274, forward strand.
TTCAGAGACCCCCCTTTGAGCCGCTTGATTCAGTTGAGCTTAAGGCCCTATCCCTGAAGACGGCCCTCCTGATCGCATTAGCCTCCATCAAGAGGATTGGGGGCCTGCAAGTGTTCTCTGTCAGCGACATCTGCCTGGAGTTCGATCCAGGAAAATACTCAAATCCTGAGGCCGCGACCGGGCTATGTGCCAAAGGTTCCTACAACCCCCTTCAGGGACCAGGTCGTGAACCTGCAAGCGCTGCCCCGGGAGGAGGCAGACCCAGCCCTTTCGTTGCTGTGTCCGGAACGTGCTTTGGACTGCACACAGAGTGTATTTAGATGTTCTGAGCAGCTCTTTATCTGCTTCGGCGGACGGCGGAAAGGGATCTCCAAACAGAGGTTAGCCCACTGGGTCGTTGACGCCATCTCACTGGTCTACCAGACATTATGTGATGTATTTTCCACGGTACGGTCCCCCTCTCGGCGGACCCACATCTCCCTTGGGCAGTCCCACTGCCCCCAGTTGCCGTGCTGTAGAGCTCCCCCCTCATTAGGCAGGACCTACCACTGTGCCGCTCCCACATACAGCTTCACAACCCTCGTGGTGTATCTGCCACATGTTACCTCCCCCTAGCCTGGACAGTATGTGGCATCTGCAGGGTCTTTTCCCACTGAAAGAATAGGACCGGGAAAGACCACCTTCCCCAACGCATCCATAGTGCTAAGATAGCCCCAGCCGCTTCACATCCTATGCGAGAGACATAGAGAGAGAGAAAAGGCTGTGGCTGCCGGGCTTGCTCCCATGCTAGTCAAGTAGCACCTGTTCCCCGCTCAGGGGTGCTGGGAACCTACGGTCTGTATATGACATCTCTTTTGGGGCCGTTGGGGAGGGCTACGTGCAGCCGACACAGTTTGTCTCTAGCACGCAGCAGCCTGCTTGTACCTGTCTCGTCAGTTCACGTAACAACGGACTAGTGCATGGCGCTTTTGAATGGGACACCTTGTGTCACAGAAGGAGAATGTCATGGTTACTGTCGTAACCTCCGTTCCCTGAGGGAGGGAACGAGACGTTGTGTCCCATCTGCCACAGCACTAGACCTACCACTGTAAATGGCCACGCCTTATTCTCGGCTCCTCAGTGCAAATCCTGACTGACAGACCCACGCCCGCTTCCCTTTATACCCCTATGTAAAAAGGTACATGAGGCTCCCAAAGAAGACCCCTTGTGTCACTTCATTCGACACAACGTTGAGTGAGTGGCAGAAGGGGAACAATAATATACATGGAATAGATGTAAAGGAAATATTTTGCCAAAATGATGCAACTGTTGCTGACTAAGAACACAGAGGAATTAACAGTTCCTTTTTATTGTGGTCCTTCAAGTTTTTTCTAAACATATCATTAAGAGGAAGGAACTGAAGGCAGTTATAAAATGCAAATTAATTTGAAATTACATAAAAAGAAAGACATTTGTGACAAATTTAGAAATGATGACAAAATGGGATGAATAAACACTGTGAACTAAAGAAATATTGTTCACTGTGGTTGAAATAAACAACAAACATCATTCACACTATAAAAACAAATCCAACTTCCATTATGTCAGACAAACTCTATTTTAAAAGATTATTGAACGATCTAATATAGAATTTCAACTTATATGTGATTCAGGTTGATCAAAATTTAAACAGCAAGAACATATAATGTTAAGATTGGTCTTGAAGGTAGAACTTACACACTTTTGAACATGCTCAGTTTGATCCCTGAGGAAGCCATTTGTTGCAGAATAATTATTCTCCAGAAGTCATGAACATTTGTTAAAGTCATTGAATGATCCTGAAAATGAATGCACCAGAAATGTGGGAACCCTGTTAGGCTAAGCACTTTAAACTTCATATTGTTGTATCTGCTATACACTGAGTATGCCCAAGCAATTTGTCTGGAGGCGATACCCATAATCCCTTGCACTTGAATTTATTTATTTGTGTTTGGTCAAAGCATGGCGATATATGAGGACATGCAACTAATTGTTGTTTAGAATTAATTTATGTTTTTTTGCTTTATGATGTATTTTTAACAATGTCTTGCTGTAAAAAGTAGTGTTTTTGTCTGTAGTCACCATAAGGGGGTTTTGTGTCCTCAAGTTTCTTCAGATTGAAGTTGATTTAACTCCTATAATATTTTAGCAGCGATCACTTATACAGCTTTTTAAGTTAGCCCAATGAAGTGTTATTCTGGTGGGGCTGACACTAGGCCCTTAGTGGAAATGGAAGTCTGCTAAACAAATAATATTTTATTACAATCAATCACTTTTCTGAACCAGGAAAGCACTATTTATGCTCAGCTAAACTTTTAAATGCAAGCCTTTTGAATTTGGGTATATATTACATGTAGACATCACTATTATTTATGAGTTTATTGGACTTAATTGAACTATTTTGACCTTAAAAGTTGAGAAAACGTAATTGTGAATTATTTACTTATAGAATTCTACTTATTATTCTACTTATAGAACTCAGATTGTTATAAATCCCAGACAAGTAAATATTTTGTTTATAATTTATCAGCTGTTGAAATAACAGCTACATGAAAGTATGTTTGAATTCATGATTGTATTGGATTCTTCATTTTCACAGTTTTTTCAGAGAAATCCAACAAAATTTTTGATTAAAAAATGGAGGATTAAAACAATAAAATTATTCTTGTTCTAGCTCAATGGAGTATATGTCAATGGGTTGAAACAATTATTTGTTATATTCTTTACAAATAATTCTTAGAGTTATTTTGTTGTCTCTTTTTTCTTTTTCTTGTGTTGAGGCATAAACCTCAAACAATTAATATTTTCTAGTTTTACTTCTACTTCTCTGCAAACAATAATTTGAGATATATCTAATATTATCATTTGGATTCTTTGTTTTAAGGATGTTTCGAAATTGTCATGAAAAACAAGACAAAAATATCCTAGTAATTTGGATCACTTCAAGACCTTGCTAATTTGGAATACTGAATCATATTCCCTTAGGCAGATGAAAAATTTGACTTATTTTTCCCAATGGAATAAGATTGTACATATTTTTAACCACTTAAGATTAAATAGAACAAAAAGTTCAGAATCATTCAAGAAGGCATTCACACAAAAACGTTCCATTTCTGGTGATGGAATAACGACCGCAAGTGTGGCAGAAGTGTGCTGTTTTCCATGACCACTCCTCATAGTCTGGTCTCAATTACTTGGAAGGAGTAAGAATGCCAGCCTTTATGGGCTTTCTGACTTCCATTTTAGGTTATGGGCCTTGTATATGTACGTGTATGACTTTGTGCATTTGTGCAGTCCTGTCTTGACCTTTAGTTTGAAAGTAAACCATATGAACATATCCACACAAAGGCTATAAATAGTGTTTCCACCATTCAACAGTGCTTAAAAAATAGTTCACCCAAAAATCTTAATTCTCTCATCATTTACTCACACTCATGCCATCCCAGATGTGTATGGCTTTCTTTCTTCTGCTAAACACAAATAAATATATATATTTTTTAAATATCTCAGCTCTGTAGGTTTATACAATGCAAGAGAATTGTGACCAAAATGTTATTTGAGTTTCATAATCACCATTCTTTTCTTTCAATGAGCTTTTCTGACTAATATCTTACTTGGTCATTTTTCACAACCAGAGAAAGAGTAATCAAGTCTGTGGAAATGAAGGTCTGACTGAATGTTATATTTAGAAACCTGTAAGTTTCTCAACTCTCTACTCTCTACTGCTTCAGGTCAAATGTATACTGCAAATTCAAATGAGTCTAATCCTAAACAGATCAAAAAAATAACCAGATCTCAATTTCTATTGTGTCAGTTCATGCTGTGATTTTGCCTCAACAAAACTCTCCCATGACTGCTCAATAGAACATTCTCAGACATCCCCTGATGCTCCCCCTCCCAAACTCACCCCAAGAGACAGGCCTGCTACAACACCCCTCTCTATGTAGAGGAATTTAACTTTGGAGAGAGGAAATTACTACACGCCAGCTGTTGAAATCCCAGATGCCTCCCAGACTCCAACAAGTCGGCCTCTTATCCAATATAAACACAACTATCAGCACTCACAATATTCTGATCCAATCAGGCCAATATAAAAGATGTTCATCCCTGGTTTAGAGTGTATTACAGGTTGAGTAGTTATCCTGGTAACCACGGGTCTCCATTTAAGGTAACAGGAAAGAGTGAACACATGGTCTGGGCATTAATTCAAATTCAGAGACGGTGAGTGGGTTTCTGTTCTATCTTGGCTTCAGTATATCAGTGATTATACATGTCAACGCTGTCGGCCTAATCTCCACAAAGTGTCCTAACTCTGTTTTAATTTATAGCCTGTTTTAGATCAAGTGACAACCCAACATAGTACCAAACCTATAACCTGTATTTAATGTAGTTGATTCATATTTACTTAGACCTTGCATAGTTTTGTTCATGATTCTCAAGGATGAGGGCATGCCACGCAATCTGTCCATGTGGGCATCAATATTATTTGGCTTACAATATTATCTTCTACAAAGAGATATGAATTTGCGCCAAAATTCTGCAGTTTATTTGGATGCCAAATTGAGAACTTCTTAACATTGAGAAATCTAATTATTGAGCTATATGCTAAACTCATGATTGTATATACTCACTAAGCACTTCATTAGGAACACTTTGATCCTAATTAAGTGCCCTATGTGGTCTTCTGCTGTTGTACTGTTCTACGGTTGAAATTTTCTTCCCCATTCTGATGGTTGATGTGAACATTAACTGAAGCTCCTGACCGCTATCTGCATGATATTATGCATTGCACTGAAGCCACACGATGAGATAATTAGATAATTGCATGAATAAGTAGGTGAACAGGTGTTCCTAATAAAGTGCTCAGTGAGTGGATTTCATTGTATTGTATTCATTTTCTATAACATTGTTTTTCTCTGCTGTCCTTGACCATATCAGAACAGATCTGTGACCCATTTGTGGGTCAAGATCTACTAGTTGAGAACCACTTTTCTAGATGAATGCCTACACAATCTTTAAATCATTTAGCTGTCAACCACATAATAAATAATCGTTTACAAGAGCCTTGAGAATTCAATATTTAGTTTAAAGTGAAAGAAAACAGATTAATCACTCTCTAAAAATATTTTCTAGAATGATCAGCAATGAGCCTGTCAGCAATTTCAGTTCCCCACCCTTTATGATTAATAATCTTGAGGAAAATTGTTTCAAATCACAAGAAAGAAGTTTCATTCATCAGTGTAACGTGTTGGAATCAAATTAAAATTGGGGTAAAAATATCCTGTAAGGGCACATCTTTACTGAATTATATGACTGTGGCAACATTTATGCAAAATGACATTGCGTGTTCACAGGCCCGGTTCCAGATCAAAATAACTGAAAATAGTGGGGATGCTCTGTATAAAATGGAGATGTATCATAATTAAAAAAAAATTAAATAGTGTTTAAATGCTACTAAAACAATGTAAAAAACTTTTTCTTTTTCTTTTTTTTTTTATATTAAAAATATTTATCGTTTTTTTTTTGTTGTTGTTGTTTTTTCACATGATCTGTCACTGAAAATGACAGCAAAATGCTGCCGCTGCAGATCAGGACATACAGATTTGCACAATGATACACATTTGTAAGTTTTGATGCAGCATTTTGTGTGTTCACAAACTGCAGGGATTTTTGTGTGTTTTCTGGGGTTCAAGGAAATCTGCTTGCCAATTTACAGTATTAGTCTTCCATATTCAATTGAGCAGAGGTGTGCAGTTATTTTGATACAGGGGCAACATCACCCGTGAAGTAGAGCATGGAAGAGAGAAGATTAAAAGTTCTGCATAGTTGAATCTTTTAATCCCAGAAGTACTAGTGCACTCGTGCACTCAAAGAATGACACACAATTAACATTTCTATCATGAGAGATAACAGTGTTGGAAAACACTGCTCTAAGGTTTGTTTGAGGGTGCTCAAGCACCAGGCCTGGTTACCAGATAATAGATTCAACACACCAATCAGAGATTTATGCTCGCACAAATTGATTTTCATACATAATTTATGCAATCTGGCAACCATGCATGCGAGTGCACGCTTTCTCTCTCCTCTCCTCCATTTATTACTGCAATATAGACCTTTTTCACACTCCAGGTTTTGGAAGGCGGATGTAAACGTATGCAGGGTAAACTCCGACAGCGGTGAATGGGAGTAGATGGAAGACCACAGGAAATATTATTTTTACTCACCCATCTGCTCCAAGACCAAAAGGGAAACTCCACTATTACATTTGAATGACTTTCCAGAAGAAGAAAAAAAATTGAGAGTGGTGGACTAAGCAAGTCATGTGGGAGAAGTTTACTGTCACTCTCTCAGTAGCTGTAATAGAAACCCCCTCGCAGCTCTGGTAATTCATTAAGCGTACCGTACGTATTATTGTTATATTACCCTGGCAACTAATTCCAGGGTAATATAACAATACGAGTAATGTTATAAATTTACACTTAATATTAAAAATATATATATAATATTAAAATGAATTGCGAGATTTACGCTGAAAAATAAGTCGTAAAGGCGTCATTGACAGTGTGGGAAAAGGTGCTCAAATAAAAGTGTGTTGCAGTCACTCCGTGTCCATTCGTGATGCTGTGTGTGCCGTTTAATGCCAATTCTACCAGCAAACCTTTTCAGCGATGAACTTGGAACATGGAAGGGACACGTGAGCAAAACTAAGTGAAAGAGGAAAATGTTTGTTGTTTGTGTTATTTGTAAAATACCGAAGTAACTCACACCTGTATGTGAATGTTACTCTGGCAGTGATCATGCATCAGTTTTATTCAGTCGTGTGTTGAATAAACAATTGACGAGACTCACAACATGACCCATGATCGTGTAAATGGGTTGATAATGAGATGTAAAATAAACAATTAATAATTATACTCAATAGTTATTCAGTTTTACTAACATGTGATAGAAATGTAACAGTAAAACTTCAAGCAATCACAGAATGTTCCGATCAGTCTGTGTACACTTCAGAAAAGTGTGTGTCATTCTTTGAGTGCACGAGTGCACTAGTACTTCTGGGATTAAAAGATTCAACTATGCAGAACTTTTAATCTTCTCTCTTCCATGCTCTACTTCACGGCTGATGTTGCCCCTGTTCCAAAATAACTGCACACCTCTGCTCAATTGAACACACAAAATGCTGCATCAAAACTCACAAATGTGTATGAATGTGCAAATCAGTATGTCCTGATCTGCAGGTGCAGCATTCATGACAGATCATGTGAATAAAAACAAGTAATGAATGTTTTGTACATTAAAAAGAAAGTTTCTTTATGTTGTTTTAGTAGCTTTTAAACATGATTAATCTATAAAAAAAAATTGTAATTATGATACATCTCCAATTTATACAGAGCACCCCCACTATTTTTTGATCTAGAACCAGGCCTGCTGGCAACCCTGAGCATATTAAAAGCTTGTGGACACACGATAGGTCCCAAAGCCAGATAAATGAAAGATCTAATAACAAATGATTAATTTGTAAATCATGATAAATTGACTTGCGGGCAGTAGTTTGCCCTGGTCTGCAATTGAGGGTGCTATAAGGTTCATTTGAGGGTGCTTAGCACCCTTATGCATCTTCGTAGAACCGGGCCTGCAGTGGTTCAATACGTGTATTGTGAACATGGTGAAATGTCCACTGTGCTAAAAAAGCTATCTTAATCAGGATATTGCTCTATCGAGTTTAAAATCAAGAACTAACCTACCCTAAACCTATCCAATAGTGCCATAAAATGTGAGATGAAAAACACAATTGCTGAAAGCAACAATGTGATTTTGTATTGCTTCTTTAACACTTTCGGCTCATGTGTCAAGTTGCATGCTGTCAGGTTGCAGTATACATATAAAGTCAACTATTTGGAACAGACCTTTAGAACTGTCTGTCCTTCTCAACTTGATTAAAACATTGTAACACAATACAGACATGTAAGAAAGTCCCTTTCTGAGGTTCCCATGCTCTTATGTGCATCAATTACACCCCTGCTGACCATTCCCATTTTACTAACTCTGTGATCAGTCCACTCGAGGGATTGTGCTTTTAATAGAAACGGAACATGCAGAGCATTTAAGGGTTTGATATATTATTGCCTGTTCAGTTAATTTTTGTGTATCATTCTCTGAACCCACTAACTGTTCTCAGAATGGTTAGGTAACAGCTCTTGTGAAGGGGAGTCAATGATAAAGAGAAATCAACACTGTCCCGGTACAACCTCCACATTCCTTTGCATTCCACCCATGCTGTTCTCCATCACCAAGAGACTGAAACTATATATCATACGGAGTATGCTCTGCAGTTTACATACTGTAATACGTGAATGTGTCATATCAGCATCACTTCCTTTTGACCCAAGGTGAGTGATAGGCAGGTCCAGCAGTGGTTAAAAACCAAAAAAGTAAAGCTTATTCACTCATTTAAATAGGCAAAATATTCCTGGTTCAAAACAACTGACAACATTAGTGGCATAACGTTGATTACTACAAAAATGTATTTTGACTTTCCACTCCTTTTCTTTAAAAGTAGCAAAAACCTGGGTTACCGTGAGGCACTTACAATGGAAGTGAATGGGGCCAATCCATAAACTTTAAAATATTTACTATTTCAAAAGTATAGACACAAGACATAAACAATATTTGTGTTAACATGATTTTAGTGTGAAAAAATTGCTAACTAACCTTTTTTGTGTAAAGTTATAGCCAATTTTTTCAACTTTGTTGACATGTTGATGTAAACCTTGCAATCCCGTAAAAAATATGATTTAAATAAATTTACAGCTCAAATAATACAGGAGTTTTAACAAAATGATCATGTAAGTGCTTTTCTAAAATTATAAGCTCCATTTCTGCCTTTAAACCCTCAAAGCATTGGCCCCATAAACTTCCATTATAGGTTTCTCATTGTAACCTTGATTTTTGCATTCTTTCTTTAAAGAAAAGTAAAAGGAGGGACGAGTCGAAATGAACTCTTTTTTTAAATGTGTTTGTTTAGTCATCTACTGCGCTTGAACATTGAACATGAGATTTACATTTAATTCTGATTCATTATAGCAACTTAACAGGGCAGCATAAACTGATATTTTGGAGAGCAGATGCATTTGTTATGTTTTCTCACTGTGTAGCACTAAGTGATGAAAGCCCATTTGGATTGAAATGTTCATGACTGGACATTCTCAAAGAAATCAGCAGTACAGCAGTTTCATGTTGACTTTGTAGATAAGTTTATGTTATAAGTGGCAACCTTCTTTCTCCAGCTGAAAATCTTGTAAGCAAAATGTGGTTGTGTTTGTTGTGGTAAATTCTTTCAAAGATTCCTTTCTAACCTTGCTATGTGACTGAGTGCCACCTTCTGGTTGTTATGCACAAGCTCAAGTTACAAATGTCAATAAAAATAGCTGATAATGACAGTTTTATATTAATTATGCTTAATATTTTGTTTGCTCCTTTTTACTGAGATGACTTACGTTGAAAATAATAATTAATACACCCATGCAGACAATATTCGAGGTTTGAAGCAAAGCTTAGTGCAAAGCTTTGGAGCTTCAAGCCATCAACAGAGCTGATATGACTGAGGAGATAATTTTAACGCATAGCTTTGCAGCACATTTATAGTGAACATTCAAACAAGTATTTTATTAATCTCTAATTTATGGTAATTTTGTGTTGTACTTTTGTTTAATCATCTAATCTGTCAAATCTAACACAATAGTTTGCCAGCTTTCTGCCACCATTTACTGCACATGGGCTGGAATTTTTATAAACAATGGAAATAGTCTATAAAATCATTAGAGGATGCCTTCACATCGTAAAGCAATGAAATTAGTCCTGATAATTAATCCTTAACCTCATTAGTTTTACCAAGTCTGAACCTGCATAAGCGCACGCACACACTTCTGTGGCACCTATATTATGGTGTCATACTTGTCATGGAATTTGGAATGACGGCCCCTTTGAAACATCATAAAGCTTGGCATTTGAGATTAAACTTTCTTTGGCGCTACAGAAAGTCAGGTTTCTCCAGATTTGCTTGTGTGAGGACTCGCTCGAGGCCACTCTGGGGTAAAAGTCTTGCAAGGTAAATGCTGTAATTAAGCTATTGCTAGACCCCAGGGCTCATTGTTCCTCATGGGGCTTCTTTACCAGTCAGGGCACATGAAAGCCAACCACACCTGTTAAGATTATAGACTAAGTTTGTTTATTTATTTATTTTGTTGTTGTTGTCATGTGTGTACATGTAGTGAACCCTAAAATGTATTTTAAAGATCAGTCCGATGTGCTGCTTGCCATTTGATTTAGTTCTAAAGTTCTAAATCTCAAGTGCAGCAGTTTATTATATTTAGACACTGAAATTGCATTTAAATTTTTGAACTTTTACATTTGGAATAATATTTAGGACTAGAGGTGTTTAGGGAAAAAAAATTTCCCACAAAGAAGTAAATCAAGATTGAAAAAATACACCCACCAAGCATTTTATTATGAACACTATGGTCCTAATAAAGTTCCCGATGTGGTCTTCTGCTGTTGTAGCTCATCCACCTCAAGGTTTGGCATGTGGTGCATTCTGAGATGCTATTCTGCTCACTGCAATTGTACAGAGTGGTTATCTGAGTTACTGTAGACTTTCTGTCAGCTCGAACCAGTCTTGCCATTCTTCGTTTACCTCTCTCATCAACAAGGAATTTCTGTCCGCAGAACTGCCGCTCTCTGGATGGTTTTTGTTTTGGCACCATTCTGAGTAAACTCTAGAGACCAGCCTGTCTGGCACCATCAATAATGCCATAGTTCAAATAACTGAGATCACATTTTTCCCCCATTCTGATGGTTGATGTGAACATTAACTGCAGCCCCCGACCTGCATCTGCATGATTTTATGCACTGCACTGCTGCCACATGATTGGCTGACTAGATAATCTCTCAGATACGGAGGTGTACAGGTGTTCCTAATAAAAAGCTTGGTGAGAACACGTTTCTTTTTATTTATTTTGTTTTCTTTCTTTCTTTCTTTTCTTTTTTTTTGGGGGGGGGGGGGGGGGGGTTTCTTCCCAGTTTGGCATGCCCATTTCCCAATGCGCTCTAAGTCCTTGTGGTGGCATAGTTACTTATCTCAATCCGGGTGGCAGAGGACAAACCTCAGTTGCCTCTGTGTCTGAGACAGTCAATCCAATCCAATCCAATCCAAACTATGATTATGCTTATTCAAAATAACCACTTTCGAAAAAGGTTAACCATTTTCTGTTAATTTCTATCTCATTTGGCATTTCATAAAATCTCAAGTATTCTATAATGAAATTACTTGTGGATCAGTCAATGTGAGCCCACTTTGAACCTTTTTCATAACAAATCTATTTGCCCCACTCAATAAAAACATTGTATTTAATAGGGGACTTTAGCCCATGCAACAGGGGGGCCTTTAGCAAAGAAACATCTTTCCCTTTCTGCAAACAATTCCAGAGACGACGGCTACAAGGACATTGAACAATCAATGTCAATGGACTGGCTAGCTCACAAATTACTGACCCAATATTTTCTCACCAAGTAACAGTAACAGTTGAGTCATTTTGCATCATATAGTTCTTAGTCAAAAAATAAAAAATTACATATATTTTTTCCATGCTGCTGAGCAATTGTGACCAATGAGGTTTGGCCATTTCAACATACCACTGTTACTCACAAGGTCAAGTCAAGTTAAGTCAAGTCAAGTTACAATTCTCTCATCATTTACTCACCCTCATGCCATCCCAGATGTGTATGACTTTCTTCTGCTGAACACAAATAAAGATTTTAAAAGAATATTTCAGCTCTGTAAGTTAATTCTGGCCAGAACTTTGAAGGTACAAAAATCACATAAAAGCAGCATAAAAGTAATCCATAGACTTGGCCTTTTTTCATTTATTTATTTATTTATGTATTTATTTTTGCTGTAAATCTTAACTTTAATTTCCACATTCTTCTTCTTGCGCTAGTAAAAACAAATTACTTAAATATTGATCTGTTTCTCACTCACACCTATGATATTGCTTCAGAAGATATGGAATAAACCACTTGAGTCACATGGATTACTTTTAAGCGCCTTAATGTAAACTCCAGAAGAAGGTTGGGCCCACTCCAAAAGGGGGTGCCACTTTTCACGATTAGGGTTAGTGGAAGGTTATATTTGGGAGAGGGTCATTCTCATTTTACAGGTTCTTTTCCTGAAAGGATTTTAAATGTGTATAACATGTCTACATACGTTTTGTTTTTTTTGGGACATACAAATGCATAGATGCTTGAAAGTTAACAGACATGGGGACTGAAATCTTGTATTCTTTGTTTTTTTTTCCACTGTCCTGACTATCATAAGGCTTTGTAAGTGCTACTGTAAAATGTTTAATCCAAAACCCTCAAGCCTAAAATTCTGTGAAAAGAGGTGACAAAGAGGAAGCAATTGAATTCAAAATGAGAAACATTTCCAGCATCTGTCCCTCAGCAGCTGCAGTGTCAAGCTGAACACTGACAGGAATTCTCTTAGAGCCATGAGTGGAAAGTATTCAGAAGGTAAAAACCAATCCAGCCTCATTTACTTCAAGCCATGCCTGCTGTGATGTAAGTATTCACATACTGTGTGTAAAGCCTCCCCTTGAAATGTCTTTTTAATGCAGAATGGTTGGCAAATGTACACTGTCCCACTTGTGTAATTGAAGAGGAGCTGCTAATACCACAGGTATTTCAAAGTTTAGAGTTACCCCAGTGTTTTCACAGACTGTTCTTGATGTTTGTGCAGCAAAATTATAGCGATTTCTTTAAGGGTGACACATTTTAAAGGATAAATACATGAGCTCATAGTTCTGAGGTTTCCTTATCACCATTTATCAACTTATTATTAATTAACATTATTAATGTAAAACTGTATATAAAAGTTAGGGCTAGAATAAGTAGAATATGTTTAAAACAGAATAAGTAGGATATAAGAAATTATAATAGAATGCAAATGAAACTATAACAAATAGAATAAGTTCTAGAAATGACTGTTCTCTTCTGCTAAGTGCTTTCCCGTACAGTATATAAAAAACGACCCATTAGATATGTTGATGTCTTCAGCAGATGCTTGCAGGGTCGCTCTATATTTTATATTTGAATTTCTTCTGAATGTGCACATTTAAACATGCACAGCTTGTTTGCATTGACTTCGCCTCACCATGAGTCTCCCTGTGAATTAATTGGAGTCTAAACAATCAATGTTGACTAATCTGCATTTTGGTCTTATTCGTTAAGTACAAACATGTAGCTACTAACAAATAAAAAATGTGGCCTTTAGTTTGCTGCGTGCCTCTCTCCGAAGGATTTTATACCCAGACAAGGGGGTGGGCTCTTTTGATTCGGCCTAGAAAAAAGCCTTTGTAGCATCACCCTGGTAACTGCCTAGCAAGCATCCAGAGCACACTAGCAACCATACTTCAACAACAATTTCTGTGCATCATACAGACATGGGGTGGACTCTTTTGACTGAGGGAAGTATTGTGAGGCTTTTGGTGGGATGTTGTGGTGATGAGTTTTGCCACGGCAAGCACAAATCACATTTGTTTTCAGGAAATGTACCTATCAAGTATCACCTATTTTTTTCTTACTTTTTATTTTTCTAAAACTGGGGTTTAATATATATCTACTGCAATTGTACCACCAATGATATATATATGTGAAAATGAGAGAGAGAGACATATGCATTTTCAGGTGGAAATATAATTGCATGCTAGGAAACAAAAGAAGTGTTAACATTTAGGTTTTTATACTTTGTAAATGAAGCGCACAGTACGCAATTTAAATTTTATTACACACAAAAATCATGGTATCACTCTTGGATAAATTTATCTTGGATACATTCAAACACATACAATGGGGTTTGATTTTCAAAATGTTATCTTACATTTCTTGAAAAAAAGTTTATAAAAGCCAAAATAACATATAAAAAGACTTAAATTGTCTCTTTAAACATTTTTTTCATTATATCTGTGGCTTCTCAAGCTAAATTAATTGCATAAAATTGTGAACAAGATCAAAATCAATTGAAAAATATCAATACATTGCTACCTTGCACTGCAATTGCACCTTTTCAGTATGTCTTTATGGAAACTCTACGTCAAGCTCTTGGAAAAATAATGAAGCTCATCTCAAAACAGGAATAATAGTTCAAGCTGTTTATGGAGTCACACTTGATACAAAGGGAACGTTGCTAGGGGAGACCTGCACTGTTTTGTAGGACTGTCTAATTGAGTGCTGCATTATCAGAGCCAAATTCCACAGGCACACAAAGCAGGGATTATTCTCCATCAGTGTGTTTGCGGGAAGAGGAGGGGGTTTCACTCAGAGACTTAGCGCTTTTCTCACCAAAACTTTAGACTGGCTAGTCCTTGTCCTACAGCTCTGAGATCAGAAAGACTGGGAAGTTTTCACTCTGTAGTTTTTGGTTTCACCCTCCATACCTACAAAGGCAGCATTCAGACTCACTCATGCCCCTTTGCCCAAACACAAGGGCCCATAATTTCCAGGATGGTTCAGCCAGGATATAATGATTACACTGGAGGCGCTTTAATCAGAAAATATCTCAGAGTTCATTCTCTGATCAATGGAAATCACAAGATCAAGAAATTACTAAGATACAACATACAACTGATGCTTTAAATGGAATAGTGCCAGAATTTACTCACCCTTGTGTCCTTTCCAAACACATAAAACTTTCTTCTGTGGGAGCACAGGAAATTTAAAGAATTATGTGATCAGTTTGAAATTTCATTTGGTTTTTAAATTTCAGTTTTGTGTCTCACCTGAAAATATCTTATGGCTTAGAAAACTTGGAATATGACGCACTGGCCGCATGGACTACTTTTTGACACTTTGGGATGCTTGTTAAGCTTTAAAATTATTCAATATCAACTACTACTGTAAGAAAACCAGTGTTCACAGCATTCTTTAGAATATATCCTTTTGTGTTCTACATAAAAATAAGTCATATGGGTTTTGAATGACATGAGGGTGAGTAAATGATTACAGAATTTTATTTTTGGGTGAACTAACTTTTTAAAATCTGAACTGCTTCTTCACTCAACCAGATTAACAACAGACTTGATTGGAAAATTAAAAACTTTATTCATAAAAAAACAAGAGCCATTCAACAGGACTGGGGTCTCTATTGAGTATTATTGGCAATAAATACAAGACAATGGGGAAAGAGGAAGCAGGGAACAAGGTGATAGGAAAGAGGTGGTCTAAACATATACAAAGCACCTATGGCACAATTTAGGAATGCATTGCTTGGTCATGATTTATAGGCAGGAATTTAAAAGAAAAATTACATATGTGTACACACACACACACGCGCACGCACGCACACACACACTCTTTGGATGTCTCCTTGCTTCCTACAACACACTGCAATTAGTATGGGAACTTAATGAATTCTGTATACATTAAATGCTAAAAGCATTTCCCATGCTGAAAACATCCTTTACACTTGATTTAGATGCTACGTACAAAACCAGATTAAATTTAATGGGTCACTGAAATGTACATAAACAGATGGTGTTTAAAGGGATAGTTCATCCAAAAATGAAAATGCTTTCATCATGTACTCACCCTCATATTGTTCCAGTCCTGTATGTCTTTCAATTGTCAACTGAACACAAAATGGGATCATTTAGGCAGAATGTTAGCCTCAGTCACCATTCACTTTCATTGCATCTTTTCCCAATACAATAAAAGTGAATGGTGATCAAGTCAAACATTCATTATCTTTGTGTTCCATGGAAGACAGAAAGTCATATGGCTTTGGATTTATATTTTTGGGTGAACCATTACTTTAAGGTGCCATGATTGTTTTTTTAAAAAATACTAATACTGCTCCTCTTACCCATCTCACTTTTAAAACTTAACATTTAAAAACAATTGTTAAAAAAAACTCTACAGTCTATAGTCTGCCTACCAAATAAAATACTGCATAATCAATAGAGGAATTGTGATACAGGAAAGTTATCTGTTTTTTTTGTTTTGTCTTATAATTTTTTTTTTAAAAAGGGCAAGCGAGGGAAAAAATGCCTCGCTCTCTTGATGCAAGGATCCAAAAATATTTATCTCTGCTGTAAGCTTGATACAGCAGTTTAATAGTCAATGCCGTGGTCATAGTGGGCTCTGTACTGATCATGGTATTCTGCCTGGTATTCATCATGATAGTCTCCTTGGTATTCAGCCTGGTAGTCGCTTTCGCTGATCTCAGAGCCATTGGTGCCGGTGCCCTGGCTGCCATTGCTGTGGATGATTGGTTCAGTGGGGGAGGCGCAGTATTTGGGGTCATACACTTGCCTGCCAAGGCCGTACACGCTCATACCCTTTTGAGAGGCCACCTTGTTGGTGCCCATCTGCAGCGAGATTGTAGAGTTGTCCAGAGGCTGGACAGCCACTTTCTGGTCGAAAATATCCCTCCTGGTGCCAGGGGCCGCCATGCCAGCCTAAATGAATAAATAGGGTGCCAAGGTGAACAAGCCATTCTGAACGATTCTGTTATAGCGCTGATGATCACAGAATGGATTTCAAGCTTTTTGCTGAAAACAACTTAAATTTCAGGATGTTTCTCACCATAAGGGAATTTAATGTCTTTATAAGACTTGGAATATGATGCACAAGTCGCATGAGACTTCTTTAATGATACTTTCCCAAATGGATAGTTCACCCAAAAATTTAAATTCTCTCCTCGTTTACTCACCATCAAGCAATCTAAGATGTGTATGATTTAGAATATATCAGCTCTGTAGGTCCATACAATACAAGTGAATGGTGACCAGAGCTCCAAAAAGCAGACTTTTAATCCATCAGACTTCAGTGGTTAAACAATGTCATCTGAAGCGATCCAGTAGGTTTTGGGTGAGAACAGACCAAAAGGTAACTCCATTTTACATTTCATCTTGCCATTACAGTCTCTAGGCACGATCATGACTTCAAGCCCGATTACACTTCCTATAGCACCATCTGGTACTGTGCATGCTTCAAGAACTAGGAAGTGTAATCAAGCTTGAAATCATGGTCGTGCCTAGTGACTGCAATGGCAAGATGTGCAATAAAAAAGGGGTAACATTTTGGTCTGTTCTCACCCAAAACCAAATGGATCACTTCAGAAAACATAGATTAAACCACTGGAATCTGATGGATTACTTATGTGGACTGTATCTGCTTTTTGGAGCTTTTAGAGTTTTGGCCAACATTCACTTGCATTGTATACACCTACAGAGCTGCTCTATTCTTCTAAAAATCATGAGGGTGAGGAAATTATGAGAGATTTTAATTTTTGGGTGAACTATCACTTTAAGCTTTAAAATGAGGCATTATCCACGACCATTGAATTTAAAAGACAGTTTGCGATATTTATTAAAAAAACTGCTAAAGCGTAGCAGTATTCATACAAGTGCACACTCACCTGGCTTGCGCCTTTATTAGTGCCCATCTGCAGGCTGATAGTAGTTTGGTCAAATGGTTTGTCTGTTTGAGTCTTTGGGTCATACAAGTGTCTCCTGGTTCCATAAGAGGTCATCCCAGCCTGACTAGCACACTTATTTGTACCCATCTACCAATTATGAAACAAAGGATAAACATAAGTATGTAACGCATTATAAGCAGGTTTGTGGATCTTAGACAGATCCACACTGAACCTATTGTAAACCAATAACACATTGAAAAGGAAGAAAAGGCAAAAAATTATGAAATTAATAAAAAAGGTCCCCCAAAGCCTCAACTGATACAAACTAACTGAAGGCACATGGCAAAGCACCTCACCTGCAGTCCAATCACACACTGACCAGCCTTCATTTTCTCATGATCAAAGTTACGGGTTTGCTTGTCTGCATATTTCACACCAATGTCCACCTTTGTATCCATACCTTTGGTTTTTGCCTTTGATTGAAAGAATTAATGAAAAAAATGGCTTAAACCAGTAACAACATGTTAAATCTAGAACATCAAGAAATTATTTCTCCAGGTATATCTCAAAGAAACAAATTGACACTTTTTCTGACCACATAAAACCTTTAAGCATCTCCATCCAAGATTTATGCTCTATACTTACCGTGCTGGCCAGGGCGAGGAGTGTGGTCTGGACTTGAGTCATGTTGCCATTCTCGAACAGATCATTAGCCTCAAAGATGTCATTAGGCTTCAGGCCATACACAAGAATGGCTTTGATGAAGTTGCCCAAGTTCTCAAGCTTTAATGAAAATGATCAGAAAAAGAGGCTTTACTAGTGCAAGGATGCTGCAGACTTTAAAACCTTTTTCACGATCTGCACAAATAAAATTAATATTGTATCCCCATACAAAAACAAACCAATTAACTTTATGGGGGGGACTCTCCAGCTGCTCATTCAAACAAATAAGGGATATAAAAATGTTCTCTCCAACAATAATCTACAACGTATTACAATATAAACATTTAAAAGTAAATATTGTCATATTTCATCGACACTATATCATCATCAGCAACAGTTGATCTTTAGTGAAAGTTCATAATAAATTTCCGATATGATTGTTAACGGCTCTGCAACAGCTGGAAACACTCACAAGCCCAGTGTGCGTCGACAAAATACAACAGTGCTGCATTTACACAATTATTTAATTCAATCATATTCTTTAAGTTTGATGATCACATTAGATCATATCATGATTCCTGTCTTTCCGCCCCTAAATTTAAGATCTCTGTAATAAAAAATAAGACTTTTGTTGTATCATTTCATATATTTAAGGCTTTTTATGAATTAAAATTTTGGAAAACTGAATTTAAAAGAAATGTAAAACTTTAAGGATCCGCAGGTACCCTGTAGTGTATTTCAACTTAAAACGAATATTATATATATATATATATATATATATATATATATATATACACACACTACCGTTCAAAAGTTTAGGGTCACTTACTCATTCTTTTTTTTTTTTTTTTTCACATTTTACAATAATATTAATGTCATCAAAACTATAGAATAATGGAAATGGAAATTTGGGAATTATGCTGTGAAAAAAATTAAATAAAATAACTAAACACTATATTATATTTTAGCGTCTTCAAAGTGGCCACACTTTGCCTAGATTTTACAGAAATGTACTCTTGGCATTTACTCAACCAGCTTCTTGAGGTATCACCCTGGGATGCTTTTTAAACAGTATTGAAGGAGTTCCCATCTATATGTTGGGCACATAGTGGCTGCTTTTAATTATTCGGTCCAAGTCATCCATTTTTCCAAAAACATTTTTTTTTTTAAATAACATTTTATTTTTTGTAATTAAATTAATATGTTGGCACAATTATGTTTTTGTCTACAAAAAGAATTTCAAACATTTAAGCGTACGCCTTCAGATCAAAAGGTTTTTAAGATAATGAGAAACATTTCAGGCAAGTGACCCCAAACTTTTGAACGGTAGTGTGTATATATATATATATATATATATATATATATATATATATATATTAAATTTTTTTTTGAAAACTTAAAAAACAATTCAACTTTTCTTCCTCACCTTGTGCCAATTAAGTTTGGAGTTGTTGATTTTCTTAACAGAGCCTGGCTGGATTTTATTTATTAGCCTACAAGACAAAGACAAATATTACAGATTCTGGAAGAGATAACTTCAACAGACTGATTTTGCAATGTATGCACAGGTAAGAAAAGTTCACAGAAAGTTCCATCTTCCATTAAAAGGGAACATTCTGGAAGTTTTCTTAAGGGTAACTTGCAAACAAAAAATAATGTTTATGTAGCAGTATTGTGTTAGGAAGAAGGGAAACCATGCACAGGTTGTTAGTCAAATCCATCTTAAACAAAACATTAGCTTTACAGTGTAACTCACTCGCAAAGTATGACACCATCCTTCAAACCCATTTGGAAATTTTCTCCTATTGGCATGCCAGTTACATCCTCGATCCAGTATCTTAATTCCTCTTCCTTCTGCAGGTCATACTTCTGAGCGATCTACAGGGACAAAAACAGAGAGATTGTGAATGCTTTCTTCCTTTTACAATGTTGTTGAGCCTTCGTTCAGGAGCAGGTTTGTTTATTAGCAATAATTAATCAAAGATAATTATTAAATTCAATAGAACATTGATTAGAATCAAAATTATAATAATAATTCTTTACATTTATACAGTGCTTTTTTAGGCACTCAAATGACTTTTACATAGTATTGGGGGAATCTCCTCAACCACCACCAGTGTGTAGCATCAACCTGGATGATGCGACGGCAGCCATAGTGCACCAGAACGCACACCACACACCAGTTATTGGTGAAGAGGAGAGAGTAGAGTGATGTAGCCAATTCAGGGATGGAGATTATTAGGAGGCCATGATAGATAGGGGCCAAATCTAAATCATCACTGAAGACAAATGGAAGACAATGCAAAAAAATCTCAATGGTCATAAATGTAGGCTTAATTTTTATGAAAAACATAATTGTATAATTTTTTGTATTGATTTGAGGTCATGACCAGTTTATTTTCTTGACAGGTTTTATGAGAATCACCCACTTGCCTTAATCCAAGTTCTGCCATATAAACTGTTAGTTCCAACAGTTTTCCCTTTGCTTTGAAATTATGAAATGATGTTTTTGATGGTAAACATTGTAGCCAATGTTACGGGTCATCTCTTTTTCCACTTTTAATAAGAAACAATACAAATTCAGGTATCAGAGACTTTTCATGTTCCACTGTGAACATAAATTAATTTTAAATGATAGCACATTCCCTTTATGTTTCTGCATGGGTTTAATCTATGTAGCTAATTTATAAATTCAGAAATTTCTGCACAAACGGGTTTGATCTTTTTAGTAGAGGTGCTGTCTTTTTTTAAGATTTGTTGTAAAGAACCATGCCTCTTCATCTCAAGTCTTGTTTGAGCAGGCCTTGTGCCAAGTGCAGTAAGATGGACAGGAAATTGCATGAAGCGTTGCCCCATAAAGCCAAGTGTACAATACACGACTTGCAGTCTGCATCCTGCGACTCAAAGTCAGGTTTTTCATCATGTTTGTGCGAACACTTCAGGACTTTAGTATATCAACTACATGATCATTCGTCCACAAATGAGAACGTGTACACCTGGTATTAAAATTAGTTTTGGCTGATCTAATCACAAATTTCTCTTAATATTCCCAAACATTACACTTAGAGTGGAATTCAGTTATTTTAGTGCAGACCTATAACTGAGCTTCTCGTATGCATACTGCTCATATTTATTGTACATGTTAGTGCAATTGCTTTTTAAAAATTTCAGATGGCATGCTTATTAAGGTGGGAGATGTGGGTTAAATTTAAATTGATTATATTCAAATTATTTTTGGTCTTCTGCTTCCTCATGCCATTGGCTGAGGCTTACTGTCATCTCTCGCTGGTCGGGACAGTGCGCACACATGATGACAACACTTCTAGATATCAGGCAGTTTTCAAAACTGTCGAAGCATCTGTGACTGGTCTCGGCCTGTTGCAGTAGTGCGTACACAATAAGACCTTTTGTGAAATCCAAGACTTCTCGTCGCAGACCAATCGCCGACTCAAAACGAGCTTGAGTTGTGGAGTGTTCACTAGGCATAAGTGAACTGTCTTTAGGACCCATTCCAGACACCTGTTAAACACCATTACTGCTATTTTGAAAAAAACATTTAATTGCCAAGTCTTATTGTGCCTGCAAAAGCTTGATTTTCATATAAACTTTCAAATGTATATTATAAATAAATATGAGAAAGTGTATATTTGATGTGCCCTCACTAGTAACCATTTTAATCACCATTTTTAAAATCAACTTTTTGTCTTCAGTAGTTTATTTTTATTGGTCCTGCTGTGTGGCAAATGAATTTAAACAAGTACAAATATTCAAGTCTCTTGATTAATATGAGGTTATAAAAAAAGTCATGATAGGAGTATAACATGTCACAGTGTAGGACAAGTCAACTACCCATATGCATAGATAGAGTAATAATAAAAAAAGTAAATTCATGTTTGAAAACAAGGGAGTCCTTTCTTTCTCTGAGTGAGTTGCATTATCTTACACAGCATATGTTTAATAAGCCAACATTGTGTTTGTGGTCAATGTCATAAACAGTTTGAGCATAAACTAATCTGCACACTTTTTTTTTTCTCCAACTTCACCTGCGTTCTTACAGTCTTATCCAATGTACACAAGTGCCTGTTTGCGTTTTGACGTCAAAAGCAGAGCAATTTACGATGATTTCAAATCTCATTTAAATGCAGAATTCTTACTTTGCTGGATTGTTTTAAATACTCTGATTTTTGGTTGTTATCAGCTTATTGCTGCGCACGTAAACATGCTCAGTGTCAAATCGAGGCTCTTTAATTGGTTTGATCTTAAAAATAATGCACAACCTCTCAATAAATCATGTCAATTCTTATTTGAATAAAAAGGGATAGTTTGTACTTTCATTGTCACACCAAGTCTTTTTAATTTCCTTTAACAGGTCTGATCATGAAATCAATTGTAATGTTTGAAAAGGATTTGTAAAACATGCCCCATGTACAACAAGATAACAAGATAAGACATCCTGTCTTCAACAGAATGACATCATATCTGAATGTCTGAGCCTTCCTAAGATGTGGCAGGTTTGAGCATGTCTTCTTTTACTGACAATTCAACTGTCCCCCTCTTAGAATATTTATAGCAATGGGGGATTTCCATTATATAACCATTTATTTATGCCACAATTCTTTTTTTTTTTTTATACAAAAGCCCAGACTTTTCAGATCTTTCAATTAAACAAACTTTGTCTAGCCCTTAAATTCTGCATTATAAGCTGACAAATACCCTGTTATGATCTCTTCTGCTCCAGCTGTATGTCAGCATTAGAACAACAGAAAATGGCTTGGTGACAAAAGCAAACAGCAGAGCAAACAAAGCTTTCCATGTAACACCATGTGTACAGCTCATCACTCTTTCAGGTTTCCTGGTTGAGGTGAGTGAATAGATGAATGACAAACCCTTTATTTATTAAGTGACTATTGTATAGTGACTTTAAGCACACAAAAAGAGAAACATATAATCACTTATGACAAAATGCCTCAGGTGTTTTTCAAGGTTAACAAGACAGAGAGAGAGAGAAAGATTTCTGCAATATCACACGATGGCCCTACATCAGCAATGCTGTGATTCGCCCGCAGACTGAGTGCCATAGGTACTGATTTAGAGCCATATTGCATGATTGCGAGTGTGATATTGCTTATAGACAACAGTTCAATGAACAAGTACATTTAAATTTTTTTGGAAAAACTGAGTATGGTCATAAAAACACATTTGTGCATGGAACTACTTTATTACATGTTGGATCAGAATCTGCCATTGCTGTTTCAAAACAAATGATGCGTCCAAGCCTTTGTTAGTAATTCAAAAAATGTCACTTCAGAAATAGTATCATGGCTTGTGCTGTTTCGAACAAGTTCTTGGATAAACAAGGATGTGTGAGTGTGTGTATGTGTGTGTGTGTGTGTGTGTGTGTGTGTGAGAGAGAGACACGGAGCGATCACCTGTTGTCACACCCAAGCAGATATGCTGTCAGCTTTCTGAAAAACAGCTCTCTCACTGGAAAAGTAGCCGGGGGTATTTCAAACTTTGTCTAGTCCTTTTTTAAGGTATTTCTCCCTATTTCACCGTAGCCGGTGCGCAAGAGTCATTCACTATAGAAACCGCAACGTCCTCCGCCATTTTAAAAAGTGTGCCCACTCCAGTGTGGAAAGTCTGATAAGAGGCAAGCACCTTCGGTTTGTGTAATTAATCAGTCTATTGTGTCTCTCAGCTGTGATGAACCGTAATGCTGAAGTTGTACATTTAAAGCCATTTCCTAGCTTTAGTAATAATACAAGCGATCACGGAGTGCTGTATGTAAACACTGGCTGACGCAGATTCACTTCACATCACCTAACTGGCTCATATTACACATAAAAATTATCTTTAGCCACCACCTGCTGGCTAACATATAGAAATAAAAGAATTTATTATAAAAAAAAAATACATGTAAAAAAAGACAAACAACAGATCTTAACAGATCTGCACTGCTCTTACACTTTAGTTTATAATGGCACAAACACAAGCGGGGTGATACACACAAAGTGAAGCGTCGGAGTGCTGATGGTGTCAGACCATCAGTGCTCATGGAACATTTCTCATCCAATCAGATTCGAGGATCAGAACTAACTGTTGCATATATACATATATATCAGCCACAACATTAAAACCAGCTGCCTAATATTGTGTAGGTCCCGTTTGGCAGCACAAAGCAGCGGCAACCCGCATATCAGAATAGCATTCTGAGATGATATTCTTTTCACCACAATTGTACAGAGCGGTTATCTGAGTTACCATAGACTTTGTCTGTTCGAAAGAGGGCTGGGCAATATATAGAATATTAACAATATAAAATCAACATAATTTTGCTGACAATGTAAAATTGACCAATATCGTGAATATCACGATGATTTTAATTTGCTTTCATTTGGCCATTAAATTTCATTAAGAGTGGATCAGTAGATTCATTTTACGATCCTTCAGGGCTGCACAATTAAACAAAACATAAAAATGGCAAATTGTGATTATTAATCCACAAAAGGCTTATTTAAAGTCAGATAAATATGGTCTGTTTGTGATTCAGAACAAACCGGTGGCATGCTGATCGGTGTGACTTGCATGGAGGCGCTCACAGGATCAGTTCATGTGCATTGTGAAATCAAAGGATTGCAGGTTCAAGCACTTGAACAATTCCAAACACTAGTAACTGCTACAATATATTATACAAATATATAAACCAAATGCAGCATCGTATAACAGAAAAGGAGTAGATTATCGTTTCAGGAAATGCAGAACATTGAAAACTGTCAAACACACATTGCCTTTCCTGTGTCACAATAAAAGCTCCTTGTGAAGCTGAAGTAAATATTGCAGCACTTTGTGTCAAAATAAAAGCCCCCAGGTGTAGTATTAAACAGGACAGAAATATATTACTTTTGTATAACAAATCTAATAATCAGAATAATAATGATAATTCAGCATTATATAATAATCAACCTGACGTGTCCCACAGTAATTATTTAGTATTATGCAATGTTCAAATGGGGTTTCAAAAATAAATCAGATGTAGCTTTGCACAGTAAAAATATTTTAAGGTAAATAATGCTTTTTATTAAGCTACTATGTATCATTGTGTATGAAATATAAAGTGCATATCAAAGAAAATTATTGAATTTAATTCTCCCTTGTATTTATTTAATAAAAAACAAATGATTAGATTTTAAAATATTGAATCTACTTGGCAAGTGACAGTTTGGATGAAATGTTGGTTCCTCTGATAAGAAGAAAAAAAACAACAACACTTTTTAGAGCAAATATATAATTATAAAGCTATATATTGAATATCGTCAAAAGGCCAAAATTTGTAATCTAATTTTTTTTAAGACTCCCAGTCCTAGTTCAAACCAGTCTGACCTCTCTCATCAACAAGGCATTTCCGTCCGCAGAACTGCTGCGCACTGCATGTTTTTGGCACCATTCTGAGTAAACTCTAGAGGCTGTTGTGTGTGAAAATCCCAGGAGATCAGCAGTTACAGAAATACTCAAACCAGCCCGTCTGGCACCAACAATCATGCCACGGTTCAAATCACTGAGATCACATTTTCTTCCCCATTCTGATGGTTGATGTGAACATTAACTGAAGCTCCTAACCCATATCTTTATGATTTTGTGCACTGCAGCCACATGATTGGCTGATTAAATAATCACATGGATGATTGTTGGTGCCAGATGCAGGGTTTGTACAGATGCTTCAAAGTTAAATTCAAGGACTTTTCAAGCACATTTGTATTTGTTTTCAAGGACTATGCTCAAGATATCATTCTAACAAATTATTTTTGTTAATTTTAAATAAAAATATTTTAACCATTCAGTTAATTAATTTTTATAAAACACCACTTATTAAAAGCACAACAATGAGCATCTTTAACTACATTCTCACAGCAACAATTCTTGGTTCATTCATGAAGAAATTGATGTGCAATTCTAGTGTGCTCCCTTAAAACGCACTTCGCTTTCCAACAAAAGTGAATAACTGGGTCCGTAAACAGTAGTCCATATGACTCATGAGCTGTCTTCCATGTTTTCTAAAATCACATAAAATACAAATAATTATAATTATAATAATATTATTAATGATAAATTATTATTATATAAATTATAATATTTATTAAAAATAAGTTCAAAATAAATACACAAATAACTTCACATGTAATAGAAGTGGTGTACCAGATGAAGGGAACAAGGATTTTTTTTCAGGCAATTAAATATTTCGCATATATTTTCAAGCCAATCCATATCATTAAAGGTTAGGTTTGTTATTTTTGCTATTTGAAAGCTTTTTCATGACTAAAAAAAGTCAAGGGACATGTTTTTCCAACATATTTTGATAGTGACCCAAATGTATTTTGTGAGACACAAAGCTTTACAGAAGGGGCACTAGAAGGATCACAAAACTGAATCCTCCATTGATCTGCATTCAAATCATTCAAAATGCTTTACATCTCAAATAATTTTTTCACTCTGGAGAGTAAATTGTAATTAAAACTGATAGTTGCAAGGATTCATACTTGTTAATCCTCCAGTAACATTTGATTGTGATTGGCCCATTCTGAACAGTGCTGCCAAAAGTAAAAAGAAAAACATGACAGCCGTCTATGCGCTGCATGCTTCAGCAGTGGTCTAGTGCTCTGTCGTTGTGTTTTACCGTAATTAAATAAATACATTTCATTTATTAAATGATTTAAGCAACGTATTTTAAGATTTTCTAAAATTCAAGAACTTTTTAAGCACGTCTTTGTAAAAATAGCTATTTTCAAGAGTTTTTCAGTACTTAAATTTGAAAAAGCCAAATTAAAGTACTTCAAGCACCTTGCACGAACCCGGCAGATGGGCTGGTTTGAGTATTTCTGTAACGGCTGATCTTCTGGGATTTTCACGCACAACAGTCTCTAGAGTTTACTCAAAATGGTGTCAAAAACAAAAAACATCCAGTGAAATGCCTTGTTGATGAGAGAGGTCAACAGAGAATAGCCAGACTGGTTCAAACAGACAAAGTCTACGGTAACTCAGATAACCACTCTGTACAATTATGTGAGCAGAATATAATCTCAGAATGCTATTCTGAAATGCGGTTTGTGCTGTTTTGGCAGCACAAGTGTGATCTCTACACAATATCAGGCAGATGGTTTTAATGTTGTGGCTGATTGGTGTGTGTGTGTGTGTGTGTGTGTGTGTGTGTATATATATATATGTATATTTATTAGAGTTGCAAAATTCTGGATAAATTGAGATTCACCATTTCTCTTGCTTAGAATAAAGATCACGGTTATCACGATTCTGAAGAAAAATGCTTATTTAAGTGATTGGCAAAACCTGGACATAAGAGTCTGACAAAAGACATCTGACAAAATGTTCTCTATCTATGCAAAAATGCAATAAAGTTGTTAATCAAATATACAAATTTAAAATGTTCCAAGTCCACAAAGGGGCGCAACGTATACATTATAAACCAAATATCACCTTGTGATTATTGCAACAAAAAAAAAAATCCTGTAAAAAAAAAAAAAAAAGTATAATAATAAAACATGCGTTTCTCACGTGCCAAGTAAAAAGCAAAATTGACAGAAAAAAGCTTTATTAACAGTTCTATGTTTACTTGGTATTGCACTTGTAAGCAAATATGCAATAACACTATTATTTTACAAAATATTTTATATATAAATATTATCAATTTAAATTAAAACAATGAGGCCTTCAGTGTTTCTCTTGTAAAACTTGCTTCAAGCTTGTAAAGAAATTATTCAAGAGCCAGTAATTAAATAGAGAACAGAGTAAACAATGCTTTGTATTTTTTTAGCAAAAGTAGCATTTAAACATTAAAAAAAATATAATAAAAAAAACATTAAAAAAGCCAATTTAATGCAAATAAAAGTACTTAAATATTTGACACTTTTTACTGTGTGATTATTAGATCTACATTAATACTGATTTGATGCAGTAAGAATGTTTTAATGCCTATAACAGGCAGCTTATACACATTTTTAAGAATGTGTCCCGTCTGCTTATAGCCTACATAAATGGCTGTGTTTGCTTTAATATCTCATCAAGACAGCACAGATTAAATCCCGTCTGTTTACACTGGTAATTCATTAACAGCTGTGTTTACATTAATAACACCAAAAGTGGGGTATTTTGATTAAACAGCGCACAAACTCATACAGAAGCGCTATTTTCATCACAAGACACAAGTGCATGGGCAGACACACGAAGGTGAGCATTTGAATGCGGGTGTCGAATTTAGTCAGATCTTGGTAATGGCGGTATTTTTGTAGCATCGGTGGCTATTAAAATATTGAACTGAACAGAGATTGTCACACTAATAGCTAATCGTAGCTGCAACCTGTAGTTCGTAAAGCACTGTGCTGGACAAACGTCTTTGGCTGTTACATTTTAGTTTATTTAGTGTCTCGTGCAGGAGCGCTGTGTATTGTAGATACCATATAAAGTTTATCAACATTTAAAAACATATCTTGAATTGAATTACGAATTTAAATTTTTAAATTCTAGAGACTGTTGTGTGTGAAAATCCCAGGAGATCAGCGGTTACAGAAATACTCAAACCAGCCCATCTTGCACCAACAATCATGCCACAGTCAAAATCACTGAGATCACATTTTTCCCCATTCTGATGGTTGATGTGCACATTAACTGAAGCTCCTGACCCATATATGCATGATTTTATGCACTGCACTGCTGCCACATGATTGGCTGGGTTAGATAATTGCATGGATGATTGTTGATGTCACAGGGGCTAGTTTGAGTATTTCTGTAACTGCTGATCTCCTGGGATTCTGCGTCAGTTCTACGGATGGAAACCGTAGAAACCGTTTTTCTCCCCAATTTGGGATGCTCAATTCTCAATGTGCTCTAGGTCCTCATGGTGGCATAGTGACTCTCCTCAATCCGGGTGGCAGAGGACAAATCTCAGTTGCCTCCGCATCTGAGACAGTCAATCCACGCATCTTATCACGTGGCTCGTTGAGCGGGTTACTGCGGAGACCTAGCAGCCAACTGGTTACTGCATTGCAAAATTCCAGATTTTTCAGGACGTATACAGAAAACTTGCAAGGTATATGAGTAGTAGGGCTGCATGATTAATCAAAGGAATTGAAATCGCAATATGACATAATGAAATTATTAAACCGCAAATGCTGCCATTTAGTCTGCAAGCGCTTCCTGCTGCGTTTACTATATACTCTCTGTATTGTTACACATACTCAAAAGCAGACGTGAGGTTAATGAGCAGAGCATATTTAATTAACAGCACTCTAGATTCACTAATTGCACATAATTAAGTGCTTGGAAACAATTAATAGTTTTTTTTTTGTTGTTGTTGTTGTTTTTTAAAGTCAATAAATCATATTTTCAGTTAAAATCACAATCTCCATTAGATTATTCCAAAATTCTAAAAAGTCAAAATTCTTCAGCCCTAAAAAGTAGTATTCTTTTCGGAACATAAGCCTCATTTCCTATTGGAGTATGTCCAGGTAATGTTTGATCCAGATCCTCTCCTTGGATATATTTGCATTGTTCCATTTAAGTGCTGATGAAAGTCAGCTGGGGGTAAATGTTCACAAACTACAGCAGATCACACAGGAAACAAGAAAACATCACCTCACTGCTGTGGTTTACATTGATTTCTCACCCTCCCACACATTCCGAGTAAACATGTACACTCAAAAGCACATACACATAAATCATGTGATGGGAAATTTGCAGAAAAGATCTAAAATGACCAAACATGTACAATAGAGGTGTTTTCAGTTTGATCTCCAAACTGAATTTAAGCAATTAGTCAATGGGGGAGATTGTATCTTAATGGTTGCAGGTTCAAACTCAAACTCTAAATTCTAAGTGTCGGTAAACAGAGAACTGAAGACTTATAACTTTGCTCTATTAACACCATAAATGACCTTAAACAAGGCAATCAGATGGACTGTCATTAGTTTGGGTCCCTTTGCATGCATAAAACACATATGGAAATTTTTTTTTTTTTTTTTTTTTTTTAGAAACAAATAGATTAAACAAACTGCTACAAGTGAACTAGTGCTCTGGCTACTGAATTACAGACATCGACTTGTTTGGGGTCTACATCTACTCTACAGTTTTAAGATATAAAGTCTTTATAATAAAACTCGTGAACTGTATGCAATGATAGTGTGCAGTTACATGTACATCACTGAAACACAGGAAGAAAATTAAAACTATTGTTCTGCTCATAAAACTATACATGAACTCCCCAGCAGCTGCAGAGAGAACATTTTCAGTTAAATTATCCTGTAATTAAGTGTACAATTTTCAGATCTTACTACACAACTTGTCCAAAGAGGGACTTTAGACTACCGTTTTTAATTATTATATTTCAAGTATGTTCCCATAGTTATTAATGGAATTTCATAAATGAAAGAAAATGTTTAAAATCCCAGATGGTGCCCAAATTTGACAGATGTTTCCAAAACACATTTCAGTACAAAACCTTCAAGATATTATGTCGCTAACTTGCTTAAAACCATTATTATATACACATGTTCGTGTATTCATGATCAAAATTCTGTTTTAATTGATTTGTTGTTTCTTTGTACATATATCACCCGCCTCGGGAGCTCCACCCAGAATTCAACAAAAGACTCACGAACTACCGACCAAACACACAGCAAGGGCAAGATTTACAAACCATTCAAAATATTTAGCTAAAAAGTAAGCTATATTCGCAGTGATAAAATGGCAAGTTTAGTATCTTGCAAATGGCCGACAATATAAAAAGCAAAACGAATACACGTCGCTTGTTTTGTTTCTTTTAAGTTTCATTCATTGATCAGAACTGATATGTTAAGTCCAAACGTATGATGCTTCGTGGTTTAAGTACAAAAAAACAATGGGAAGTTGGACAACGAATGCATGGACCCATTAAAAACCAAAATATCTCAGTTCTCTAATCTAGAAAAAAATATATCCCAGGAACCTGGTGAAAAGGAAACACAATGGCTGTTACTGGAAAAAAACTAAAGTAGCGAGCACCACCAAGACAGCGTGTTTTGGGCATCATTACCGCGCTCGGTTCTGAATTCTAGACAACATTTTGTGCAACAAAAATGACTTTGAAAGCACATATGGTGCCCAGAAATCCTGCCTAGGTAGTTAACTATAAAGCAACCCCACACTAATATTTTAAAACATTTAAGTGTCAGCGATAGATGAATTGGTCAGCTAAAATACACAAGCTCGTGCAAAATCACTCTTACCTTACTTCTCACTTCAGCAGATAAACCATATGCAGGGCCCTTGTTAAACTGAGTCATTGTCTATAATTTCACGTCAATTTGCAATAAAGAATCGATCTGAAACCTCCTAACTCTTTGTTTTCTCTAATTCGGGTGAGAAAATCCTTTGCGCAATTTAAGATAAAGCCAACAAATCCGTGTGTTCAAGCAAGTCAAATATAACTGTCGCTTGCCTCAGATGAGCGGATGAACTATATGGCTGGGAGTCGATTCCAAAAAGAGTCGATTCCAAAAGAATCGAGAATCGACTCAAAACGTTGGCATTTTCGGGGAAACCGGTCGATGTTTTCGGACTGTGTTTATTTCATCGACCACTGAACTACTACACATTTCAGAAGCCTAATACAATTTACAAACGTCTTATAAAATGACTGCAACTTGAGTCTTAGTCCGTTAGCATCTGTAAATCAGCTCCGTTTGATCATCTGTATGAAGCAATCACACAAACCCTTCAACACATCTGCTTTCCAGTGTAGTCTGCTGATATTAATACTTTGGATTAAAATTTTAAATGACAAACTTCCCTCAAATTTATCTCATAGGATTGAAGTTATATCGTGCTTTGTTATGTACACAGAAGCCCTAATTACATTTTTGAATGTACCAACTAATAGTAAATGTCATGATATTATAAACAGCGTAAAGAACACTTTGTGGTGACCTGTTTATTATGAGATATAACTTCACCTCCCGTTTTTTTTCCGTGATCAAAAAATTAGTATGACATGGATTCTTGGAATTGGTTCAATCAATTCCAAAACAAGGAATCAGAGTCGATTCCCAAAATTTTGGAATCGAACAGCGCTAGTAAACTACATTCTTGCAGCAGTCAAGAGAGCAGCAACCAAAGATTGTTTAGTCCGAGACGGAGCACTTGTGTTAAAAATGAATGGAAGAAATTGAAACACCTAATATGGCGGATGTAGGAAAGGACGTCCCGTCTTAAAGGTAGAAGAGCCAATCACCTTTTAGAAACAGACATCGTCTGTCAAGTCAACTCGGCAACGCGCATGGGTATTAGCCGGTCCAGCCCGAAAAATAGCGTTTTTTTTTTTTTTTTTTTAGCGTGTTCTGAGATAAAGATTCACCATTTATGACACCATTGTTGTTAGATGTAATTGCTAATTTGAAATTTGTTCTCTGATCGTAATGTTGATAAACCGTTTTGTAGAATTAGGTTTTTCTCTATTCAAGGAGAATATAAAGCTGCACTTTTATGACATGAGCGTTCCAAAGATGGCCGCCAACTGCAGTCTCGCAGCACCAGCAGTTTCAGGGCAGCAGTCTCAAGTCTCAAAACAAAAAGAATGAGGATTCAACAATGATGGGGATTCAGTATACTTTATTAAGCTCAAAATAATATGCAGTGATAATAACAATTACAATATCAAGTAATTTCTTCTTAAAAATGTAGATTGATTGTCAGTAAAGACAATGGAGAGAATGCTTACAGCTCCATCTACATTTAAACAGGCAGGCTAAATGAAAGGTGAAATTCTGTGCTATGAATAAATCAGTACTTACAAACAACTTGAAATGAGCATAAATTCACAAAGAACCAATTAATAAGTCTATAATTTAAGCACACCATCCATGCAAAAACATGTGCATTGCGATCTGAATCTTTATTTATTGTGTATTTTAAAAGAAAGAAATACTCAGAACTCATAAATATTTGTAAACTGTACTAAAAAATTTGCCAATCCAAACGGTAAACACGGTATCCTTGAGGAATGTTC
This sequence comes from Moxostoma hubbsi, assembly GCA_032164185.1. Classification (NCBI taxonomy): domain Eukaryota; kingdom Metazoa; phylum Chordata; class Actinopteri; order Cypriniformes; family Catostomidae; genus Moxostoma; species Moxostoma hubbsi. The sequence continues at coordinate 20,276,471 of JAVLUX010000009.1, forward strand.
GACATTAAAACATGACAACAAATGCAAGCATCCTCAACATTAACAGAAAACATACACTATCAAAGCAGTTAGCAGTTAGTCCACCAATCAGAGAACCACGGCCAACAAAGGCCACCAAAAAAGTCAGGCAGGGAGCACCCACTTCCATGATGCAAACGAGATGGTCTCCTTCACCCTCATACCACACATACCGTATACACTGTATACAGTATGTGTACATATCTGAATATTTTGCAGTAAACTTAAAATATATATTCTATACTTATACAACAACAAAAAATCAAATATTATATAGATATATTCTAGTGTTTTTTTATTTGATTGCATAATTAGCAGTGCTTCATGAGATTGTAGTTAGTGCCCTTGTGAAAGACAGTAAGTACACAGTCTCATATCATTGTCTTTTTGGAAAAAAAATTAATAGGAAAAAATACTTTCGGATCCCAGACAGCTGAAAAGGTGACCGGGCACTGTTGTGCTCTCTTGGGTCAACTGGCAAATTTGTAACAAATCGAAGTATGTTGAATGTTTATCTTACTGGACGCTCCAAGAAAGTAACCAAGCAACATCAGAGCAATAGTTTTTCATTATCTAGCCTAACACCTTTGCCATAGGGCTACTAATTGTGCAGATACTAGGCAATAAGTTTTAATGGGCAGGCAGATACAACTGGGCAATATTAAAGCAAAGATACAACAGACAAATTGCTGACATATAAATTTGAATGAAGAAAATAGACAAACTTCTTCCTTAAGTTTTTTTTGTTTTTTATTATAGCCTACATTTATTTCAAGAACTGTCCACTAAAGCCCTTTTATTGATATACTGAGAGCAAAAACATTAGGGGTTTTCCTTATTCAATATAGCCCAATGTTAGTAAAAAAACAGGCAAAGAATGTCAGGAAACATGTTGAATACTTTTGACTATATTATTAAGATGTGACAAGCTAAAAATAACTAGTGGCCAAGGCCATGATCTCATTATAATGTTCTTTCTGGGAAATCCTACATGAGAAGACAGAAAATCTTAGCCCACTCTCAATATGTGTTTGCCTAGCCTCTGTTATCAGGAGACACTGCTGTCCGTTAACAGGAAACTGAACAATAAAGACTCATTGCCAGACAGAATTTAACATTTTCAATGTCATCTCTCACCTTTTGAATTTCTCCTTGATGACATGTTTTATTGGTTCAGCATTCAATTCCATGTTATGTAATGGTGTGATTAATTCTATCAACATCTTTTCATGGCATTTCTACCAGTTCTGAAAGATGATGTGTTAATAAGATATCACGTCATTATTCACATACAAAAGTGTTTTCAGTCCCTCTGATTTATATTCAAAATGGAAAGTACCATCACGCCCGTAAACATGCAATTAATTAAGGGCAAGCCAAAACATGAATTCTAATGATATGACGGGCTCTTGTTTAGTCCATCACTATAGTGACGAAACAAAGAAAGTGTAAGAAAACAAGGTGTGTTTGCCATTGCAAGAGATTTTCCTGTGTCTCCAAGTAAACCTGTCTGATGTCTGGAGTATTTCATTTTGTTTCCTGTGCCCCTTTAAGCACTGCAAAAATTAAAAAAAAAAAAAATTTATATTCTTATTGAGGATTTTTGCTTTGTTTTCCAGTAAATATATCGAAACATTCCTAAAACAAGATTAATTCCCCTGATGAGCTTCAAGGTAATACACTCAGTATTTTTTTTGCTTGTCATCTAGACATACACTGAATTTAGGAAAAGGATATAGGTGCAGGCATAGCTCCAAAAAGGGGCGGGAGCTCTAAACCGCCATTAAAGAAATAGGGAGCAACCCGCACTCTTTTGGATATTCCACCCCCATTTGGAGGTCTTGTATTCGTTTTGTCATGTGATCCAAACATGGCAGCCCCATGTGTGGACCCTCTCCATGTAATATAACATTTTATAAGGATACTGATTTGACTGGAGTCTTCATCTCATGTGAGTGCTCATGATTTTATTATTAAAATTATAATAAAATAAAATAATAATAGCTCAAAATTACTATTGATTTCTTTAGCAGTAAACACTTTTTAAAGAGGAGTGCACTTTTAAGATAAATTTGTTTTCAGAGAATAATATATATTGAATTAGTGTGTATTTTACTGGCAGATTTCAAGCATAAACAAGTGGGGAAAGGGTGAAAAAATAAAATAATCTGCCAGTATGAGCAAGACAAAATACACATATTATATATTCTCTGAAAACAAGCCTAAATATTGTATTCGGAGTTGCTTGCAGATATTTGGATATTTATACTGGGGGAAAAAAAGTTTTAAAATATGTTCTATGTTCAACTGTGCAAAAGAGACTCTCTTTAAGGTTTGTCTCCTAATATACAGTTGACATATTTAGGCATGACATCTCTTACTTTCACATGCAGTTATCAAAACTTAGATTCATCAAACAGGAATGCCCTGTTGTTCCATTCCTAATGCTGGTGGACTCAACACAACAACAACAACAACAGCAACCGTGCAGTAAAGGGGGATGGACTATTACCTAAGGCTTCAGGGCATGATTTCAACTACTTTGCCCTAAATTTAAGCTTGCGATCCACTAGAAATACTCTGCACTGTTGTCATTGGAGAGATTTCAAACAATGTGGCTTAGGCTAAAGTTAAGGGTAAGGATTCAGGATATTGAGAAAGACAGGGCTGCCTGTGCTAAATATACAATGTTCTGACAGCACCAACCACCCCATCTAGCCTAACCCATTTGTCTCAGTAAATACTGGAATTCCTTTGATACCTTAGAGAAAAACAACTTACTTTTTAAAACAACAAAACATAACTGTTTGATGTTTGGACTTCAAAGTTGGATGTCTCACCCCATCTAGTGGTTCATATATGCAATGAAGTATCTATGTAACTGCATACAATAGAAAGCACTTACTGAGAGACTCAGTGGAGAGAGAGAGAGAGAGAGAGAGAGAGAGAGAGAGCATGCTTGAGGCTGAGAGGTCACTTGGATTCTCATAAATGCTGCATTAATTCCCTGTGTTCAGCTGGGTTCATGCACACTCTCTATGGCCTGTTCAGCATGGGTCTATTATAACTGAAAGTTTCTGTATCACCAAAGTGCAGGGCATGTTTCTGTTAGTCCAAGTGAAGTGGTATCCATTGAAAGGGCAATTGTATATCTAGAAGTATTGATGATTAACCTGAAAGAGTTCTGTGTATCAAATGTATCAAATGTATCACATTTATTTACAAAGTGAAGGATAAGGATATGTGATAATGATGGCTTGTTCTTGATTATTTGTCAATTTATTATACTTATTTGTTCTCAGTTCTACATCGGCTTCACTTCATACCACTATCAGTTACCAAAAGCCTTGAAAGCTTGATTCCTTTTTCAAGGGTATGAGGGCAAAATAGGGGAGGGGTCATATCCCAGTAGAACAAGACAATGCTACATTGATCACATACATTGATTTTTCTGCCATTTCACATTGATTGGAATCCTATACCGCAGAAATGTATAGATGAAGTAACAATGCTCCCCCATTCTTAACCATTATTTACTCAGCACAGGGAGTAGATCCATGTTAGCGCTCCTGCTTCCCATGCCGGAGATGCCGGTTCGAGTCCCATACGGAGCGGGTAGAACAGGAGCATCATAATGGTGCCGTGACCTGGATGGTAGTGAAGTTTAGGGGGGGTGAGTGTAATGGGAGCCAGCTGTGCAATGTGTGTAAACCTCACTCTCCTGACCTCAAGAGGTGCACTAGAGACTGACGTCTCCTTTAGCCTCCTTGTTACAGCACCTGCCTCCCATCCCCGAGATGCCCGTTTGAGTCCCGTACAGAGCGGGTAGAACAGGAGCGTCATTCTGCTGTTTTTTACTTGATACCAAGATCTCTTAGACTCAGTCTGCACAAAAGCCACACGTGGCCAGGATTGGGAGGGTTACTTTTGAAACGTAATCCACTACAGATTACAGAATACATGCTGGAAAATGTAATTTGTAACATATTACATATTACATATTACATTACTCAAGGTCAGTAACATATTCTAAATACTTTGGATTACTTCTTCAATACTGGTAGATTTATTCACTTGTTTTGATTATAAAAACTCTGTCAGAACAGTAAAACAAAATACACGTGTTAAAAATACATTCTCTGAAAAACTCTAAATATCTTATTCAGTATTGTTTCTAAAACACGATTAATCAAATTGATCTTGTTTTAAGGATTTTTAGATATTTTTACAGGAAAACAATAAAAAAATTATTATGAGGAATATGATTTTTGCTCTAATATCAAAGGTCTTACTTAAAATAAATTATGATCCAACGTGAATTTTCTTGATAAAAAAATATGATCGTGTCTGGTAACATGTGTATGTAAGATGGCTAGAAATAGCATTTTAGTTTAGCGTAAAGATTACAATTTACACAATGATTATTTCTATTTCTTCTGCTCCAAACTTACTTCAAACTTATTTCTCTGTCTGCTCGTATGAATGTAACTCATCATAAGAAAGTGTTTCACCGCTGTTCAAATGCACTTTGGATCACATCATTAATATGTATAAATGTTTTCTATCTGTAAAAGGACTAAATATTAAATGAAACAAATAACAATAAAATGCAAAGTAAACTCTTCCATAGTCAAAATACTTTTATTCTGATTACCAATGATTTAAACTGTAACTGTAGTGGATTACAGTTACTTATATTTTGTATTTTAAATACGTAATCCCATTACATGTATTCCATTATTATCCAACACTGCACATGGCTCTATAAAATATGGATGGAGCAATCTGAGATGTGTTTGGGTTGGCTGACCCCTGGATGCTGTGCAGCTGTGACAGCACTTATGCAAATACTTCTGTATTCTGTGGGATTTGGCAGTAGAGAGGTACTGCGGCAGCACAGGTGATAACTGGGGATTTTGTGCTCAGGATGCATGGAGCCGCTCAGCCTGCAGGTGCTTGTAACAGGGAGCTTTCTGGGCAGAGGTAGCCCTTGAGTTTCTCAGCACCTCTGCAAAGGCTTCCTCAAGCTCACACAGAGGACAGAGTGGAACTCAAGGTGTCAGTCTATTATCTTCTAAAAAGATATGTTGATTTTATTATGTACTGTTTAAAAGGTTTGACTCAATTTGGCTCAGTCTGCGGTCCTGATCAGACAAATGTTTCTTGAGGAACTATACTGACTTGTCAATATCTTTATTCAAGGCCTGTCTCTACAGTCCATGTCTTGGTTGTGGGTCTGTTTTGTCTGTACATATATGTCTATGATGAACCTAACCAGAAAGACCCAGTCTGGTGAGGATCTGTAGATGTAATCCATTATAGATGTTATAATATGAACTCTTAAAGAGATGGAGTTTGAACATGAGGACAAAGATTCAAAGATGCCACACATAGAAGTTTAGATGATATAGATAAGTGTTAAATGTACACTCCATAATTATTTCCTTAATAAAATGTTTTACTTAATTAATAGTAATTTTGAAACAAATGAAATGATGAATACTCCCACCATATCAGTGGGTTTATAAAAGCTGTTTTATTCTACTTGGAGAGGGTCCCCTCATCACATGACAAGCTGAATACTAGTAAGTTAATCTTAGAAATCGTTAATCTTAGTGTTATTGGACACTGTCACTCATGAAAGGAATTAATCATGGCTGACTGTGTCTAAAGAATTTCTACATTGGCATCAGTAACTGAAAACAAACAAACAACCAAAAAAAAACAAAAAACATTAGGTGTCAATGGAAGTTCAAGACAACTGCCATATTGAACATCACAACATACACAAAAAAATAGTGAGTGCACTTTCAAAATATGTAATGAAACGGGCGCTGAGGCAGACTCCATGTGCAGATGTATATTAAAAATCTACAGCAGACAGGTTGGAATCGTGAGGCAGATATCGTAGTCGTTAAGGCAGGCAGTGGTTCTATACAAAAGAGCAGTCAAATCCGTGGCAGCAAAACAAAGGGGTAAATCCAAAAGAGTCAAAAATGGTAAAGGCAGGCAAAAGGTCATTCACAAGGTAACAAGACAATGGCAATGGAAAAACGCTTGGTAAGGCAGGTTAACTGGCAATACTTCGCGATGGCCTGTTAGACAGGCCATGCTTAAATATTACACAAACAGGAAATGAACAGAGAAGCAGAGGGAGCAGCACACAGTCAATACTCGGGAGAGGGCTCCCTCTGCTGGCGTGACGTTACAGAATCCCCCCCCCTAGGAGCGACTCCTGGCGCTCGACGAGGACGTCCCCGTGGTCGTGGTGCTGGACGATCGGGTCTGGCTCGATGGAAGTCCCTGATGAGGGTCGGGTCCAATATATCATGGGCGGCTACCCAAGACCTCTCCTCTGGGCCGTACCCCTCCCAGTCCACCAAATACTGGAGCTGACCACCTCTCCTTCTCGAGTCCAATAACTCCCTAACCGCGTAAGCAGGGGACCCATCAATGTCCAGCGGAGGAGGTGGTTCCTGACTCTCAGAATTGGGGTCAGCCCCCGGGTGGACCGGTTTAAGGAGGGAAACATGGAAAGAAGGAGAGACACGATAATTAATAGGCAGCTCCAACTGATACGTAACCGCATTTATCTGTCTTAGAATTTTAAATGGGCCTACGTACCTTGGGCTTAGTTTTCTGCTTGGTAGCCGCAACCTGAGATCCCGTGTGGAGAGCCAGACCCTTTGTCCAACTTGGTAGGGAGGGTGTGGGCGACGTCGTCTATTGGCCTGGATTTCCTGACTCCTGATAGCTCTTTGCAGGTGCACATGAGCGGAATCCCACACCCTCTCACTACGACGAATCCAATCGTCAACTGCTGGTACTGAAGAGGGTTCGCCTGACCACGGGAACATAGGGGGTTGATAACCGAGCACACATTGGAATGGGGTGACACCAGTGGAGGAGTGCTTCAGGGAATTTTGGGCATATTCAGCCCATGGTAGAAACTCTACCCAACGATGCTGTTCACGACTGCAGTAAGAGCGAAGATACCGGCCGATCTCTTGATTTAGCCTCTCCACCTGACCGTTTGACTGCGGGTGATAACCTGAAGTCAGGCTGACGTTGATGTCCAGCTGCTTGCAAAAGGCTTTCCAGACTTGGGAAGTGAACTGAGTTCCTCTGTCAGAAATGATATCCTCAGGAATGCCAAAGACTCTGAAGACGTGGTGGAAGAGTGCAAGAGCTGTTTCCATGGCTGTGGGGAGTCCCTTCAAGGGTACCAAACGGCAGGATTTTGAGAATCGGTCGATGATAACCAGGATAGTTGTGAATCCAGTGGACGGAGGTAAATCTGTGACAAAATCTATGGACAGATGGGACCAGGGTCGTTGTGGGATGGGTAGAGGCTGTAGTAGACCAGAGGGTAAGTGCTTAGGAGTTTTAGACTGGGCACAGACGGAGCAAGACTTGACAAAATCGGTTATGTCTTTAACCATTGATGGCCACCAAAACGAATTCTGAGTGAGGTTGAGTGTTCGTGAGATGCCTGGATGACCTGAGCTGAGTGAAGTATGAACCCATTGGATGACTCTAGCACGAAGGTTCGTCGGAACATATTGTTTGTTGATTGGGCAGTTGGGTGGCGCGGGTTCTCTCTGTTGACCTTGTTGGATTTCCTCCATCAGATCCCAAGTGACTGGTGCAACAATTATTGAGGGTGGCAGGATGGGCTCAGGCTTGAACTCTGTTAGCTGATGGCTATGCAGTCTAGACAAGGCATCTGCCTTACTATTCTTACTCCCTGGTCTATAGGTAACAGTAAACTGGAATCTGGTAAAGAAAAGAGACCAACGTGCTTGTCGGGGATTAAGTCTCTTTGCACTCTTGACATACTCTAAGTTTTTATGATCTGTGATGATCATGAAAGGATGAGTGGAACCTTCCAGCCAGTGTCTCCATTCCTCGATTGCTGCCTTCATGGATAGGAGTTCTTTATTCCCGACATCATAATTTCGTTCAGCATCCGTTAATTTCCTAGAGAAGTAAGCACAAGGAAATAACTTGCCTGGTTGTCCATGACATTGGGAGAGTACAGCTCCAATTCCATTGTCCGATGCGTCCACCTCAACTACAAACGGCAAACTGGGGTCTGGATGCTTGAGGATGGGGGCCGTGGTAAAACTGGACTTTAGCTTAGAGAAGGCTTGTGTGGCATTTTCATTCCACTTTAATTTCGATGGTTTACCCTTCAGTAGAGATGTTAGGGGGGCAGCAATAGTGCTGTAATTGCGGATAAAGCGTCGATAGAAATTAGCAAATCCCAGAAAACGCTGTAGTTCCTTGATTGTGTTGGGTTGGGGCCATTCAGTGACTGCTGTTATTTTTGAGTTGTCCATTTCGACCCCCTTTTGGCTGATGTTGTAACCCAAGAAAGAGGTTTGGTTTACGTGGAATTCGCATTTTTCTGCCTTTACGTAGAGTTTGTGAGCAAGAAGTCTTGAGAGCACAGACTTGACATGAACTTGGTGTTCTGATTCAGACTTTGAGTAGATAAGGATATCATCGATGTAAGCGATAACATACTTGTTTAGAATATCCCGGAAGATCTCGTTGATGAATGATTGAAAGACTGCTGGTGCGTTGGCAAGTCCGTATGGCATGACCTGGTACTCATAATGCCCCCTAGCGGTTAGAAAAGCTGTTTTCCATTCATCTCCCTCTTTAATTCTGATTAGGTTGTATGCACTCCTGAGATCTAGCTTGGTGTAAATAGTGGCTTCACGAAGTTGTTCTAGAGCTGAGGGTACCAAGGGTAAGGGGTAACTAAATTTGACAGTGACATTGTTTAAACCTCTGTAGTCAATACAAGGCCGGAGTCCTCCATCTTTTTTTTCAACAAAGAAAAAACCCGCGGCTGCTGGAGAAGTGGAAGGACGGATGAAGCCAGAACTGAGCGCCTCTTCAATATATTCCTCCATGGCCTGTGTTTCTGGATGTGATAGAGGGTAAATTTTGCTTTTGGGGGGCATAGCATTAGGCAAGAGATCAATAGCGCAGTCCCAGGGACGATGTGGCGGGAGAAGTGTAGCTTTAGTCTTGCTGAAGACTTCTTGATAATCATGGTAACAAGAGGGAATGGTGACTGGCTTGGTGTCAGGACTTTCAATGCTCGTGGTTAAACATGACTTGATTTCAGGGGTATTGATGCAGTGTGTGTTACAAGACGAAGACCACTGTGTGATTTCACCGAGCTGCCAAGAGATGACCGGATCGTGAGTTAATAACCATGGATGACCCAGGATTATTTCGTGGCGGGGGGAATCAATCACATAAAAAGAGATGTCCTCAGAATGAAACAGACCAATTTGAAGTCTGACAGGTAAGGTTTGTTGTGTGATGCCTTCTCCGATGGGTTTATTGTCAATGGCGTTGATTTTGAGAGGTGGGTCACATGGTTGTATGGGGATGTTGAATTTAGAAACGATCTTTTGGTGAATCAAATTGAGTGCTGAACCGGAGTCGATCAGCGCTGTGAGGTCAGTGGATTGGTTATTAACAGAAATCTTGGCTTTGACTGTGAAAAACTTGGTAGAAAGATGGGGATGGTCAACACTCACCCGAGTTGAAGATTTGGAGGTTTTCTGATTCTTAAGAGGGCAAATAGCATTAACATGACCTGGATTTCCACAGTAGAAACATAAACTGTTGGTTAGACGACGAAGTTTCTCCTCCTTAGTAAGTTTAGTGACTCCTAACTGCATGGGTTCTGGGTCAGGTTGAGTAGTGGGCAGGAATGAATGGGATGTCGAAGCTGGTGGAATAACTGAAGCATTCCTCAATGACGGTGTCCTGGATTTAGCTGGGCTGTTACGCATAAGGTTATCAATTTTAATAGCTAGAGTCACGAACTCAGAGAAGGAGCAATTTTCACCTTTGCACACAAGCTCTGCCTGTAGTTCTACGTTCAAACTTCTTTGAAACATAGCTTTAAGTGCGACGTCGTTCCAACCACTTTGTGCTGCGATCGTCCTGAATTCTATAGCGTATTCAGCGGCGGATCGACGGCCTTGATTCAGTTGCACCAGTTGGGAAGAGATATCCATGCCCCCTGCTGGGTATTCAAAAACTTCTCTAATCTGTTGGATGAAATATGCAGACGAGGTTTGAATTAAATGGTCAGTCTCCCAGACGGCTGCAGCCCAATCAATAGCTTTACCAGTTAGAAGAGTCAGTAGAAAAGCGCATTTTTTCTCGTCAGACTCGAAATCATCCTTTTGATGTTTGAAAAAGATTTCCACTTGTCGTAGAAAACCTTTACAATGCTCTGCAGAGCCGTCAAATTTGTCAGGGAAAGCAAAGCTTACCTTCTTAGGCATGGGTGGCGGTAAGGAATGGAGGTATTGAGTGAGGTAAGCGTTAGAAGCCTGTAGTTTACTCAGCTGCTCTTGATATTCCTTGATGAGGTCATTTTGGTAAGCGAACGCTTTCTGCAGATTGGAAACTTCTGCTGGAGTCATCGGTGGCGAAGTATTCTGTAATGAAACGGGCGCTGAGGCAGACTCCATGTGCAGATGTATATTAAAAATCTACAGCAGACAGGTTGGAATCGTGAGGCAGATATCGTAGTCGTTAAGGCAGGCAGTGGTTCTATACAAAAGAGCAGTCAAATCCGTGGCAGCAAAACAAAGGGGTAAATCCAAAAGAGTCAAAAGTGGTAAAGGCAGGCAAAAGGTCATTCACAAGGTAACAAGACAATGGCAATGGAAAAACGCTTGGTAAGGCAGGTTAACTGGCAATACTTCGCGATGGCCTGTTAGACAGGCCATGCTTAAATATTACACAAACAGGAAATGAACAGAGAAGCAGAGGGAGCAGCACACAGTCAATACTCGGGAGAGGGCTCCCTCTGCTGGCGTGACGTTACAAAATACTTGTCCAGCTTAAATAAATATTTTGGGATCAGTACAAGTTAAGCTCAACCAGCATTTATGGCATATTGTAAAATAATTTCGATTTACAGCGAGGCTCTTACAATGGAAGTAAATGGGGACAATCCGTAAATGTAAAAATACACACTGTTTCATAAGTAAAACCACAAGATATAAAAACAGAATATGCATGTTATTTTAGTGTGATAAAATTGCTTTTTCTGTGTAAAGGTATACCCAATTTTACAACTTTGTTGCCATGACAACGTAATGCCGTAAACCTGTAAAATGACCATAAAAACAATGATTTAAATTGTAAGCTTTTAGTTTATTTGTAAATTTTTTTAGGGACCAGTCAAAATAATGTTTTGCATTGGGGTAATCAAAATGCTGTCGATTGAGCTTAACTTGTATTGAACATGGAATGTTCCTTTTTGAAAGCTGATAACCTCAAAAAAGTTAAGCACTGTGGTGCTATCAAAACATTGTTCTGTTTGTTTGCATTAGCATCCCAACTAACCTGACAAAGAAACGCTGACTATGGCAAGACTTATCTGTTTTCCAACCAAAGGTAGACAGGGGAGAGTGTTCAGGACACTTGTTTGAAAACAGCAATTATTCTTTTAAGTATACTTAAAAAACTATAGTTAATGGCACAGAAATAACACACCCTTCGGCTTTTCAGCAGTCTAAACAGCTGAAAACAGCACAGAAATGCAGTATATTTCTAATCTGTGATTTCAGGGGATATGCCACACTAGTGAAACTAAATGTGGCTATTTCTACAGGTTACCTCATCTCAGGTGAGTGGAGCAGAGTGTCAGATTTATTTTGACCGAGCTCTGTTTAAAGTGCCAGTTCTGCCCAAAAAAATGCTGTGTTCCTCTTTCAGATCTCCTGCTCATGTTTACCTCATTGGAGTCAACTGGAGTGAAATACTTTGTCATACACCACTTTGCTGCTCTTTATGCATACTACTATGTGCTAGTGAGTTCTAAAATTAGTTTTCTGGTGCACAATTACTTTATCAAGGTTTTCAAGGTCATTTTGTGGTCCTTTTTTATGTGTGTGTGTAGAGTCAAGGGATACTGACTTACTTTGCAGATTGTCGTCTGCTGTCAGAATTTTCCACCCCCTTTGTGAACCAGCGGTAAGTAATATGAAGAAAATGTATGTAAAATCGTACAATGTGATTGTTACAAGAGCTCATTTTCTAAACTCATTCTTTTTGTTCCATTGTTTAATTCGTTCTTCCATATCTGGTTGTTGCTATGGCCTCTATATTCTTCTTGGTTAGGATTGCAGTCATTCCAGCCTACTGCAGCCATATGTACTTGTTCTCCAGCATGGATGACTTTTACCGGCTACCTCTGGGGGCCTGCAGTGCATGTTTTTTTTTTCCAGCATTTCTTTGGATCATGAACTTCATGTGGATGTGCAGAATCATATGCGGATGTCTCAAAGTCCTTCGGTCCGCTTGGTCGAGAAAAGCAGGAACTGAGATAGAAAATAGAAAGACAGACTGACAGGTTCGTAGACAGAAATGAACACATGAGCACACAAACCTTCTCTCTTGAATCATATTCACACTTATGCCAAATAGGATAAAGAGAGACAGAGAGACAGAGAGTGCCCCCCCCAACCCCCCAAATATGCCTTATGTCAAATATGTAATTTGTTTCAAATGTTGCTGTAATAAAAATCTGTCGGTAGTTTTAAACTGAACTTAGACATTTTAATGCTCAGTTGATGACTTACTTAATGTCATATACAAATATGGGCTTAACTGGAGGAATTATAGCTCTAGTTAAGAAGAAATCATGTTATAAAGAGGCAAGAGACATTTTATGTACAATCAGGACAATAGTTGTGGTTGCACCACTTATTATGAAGCTGCTATTAGGATCAATCAACTTGCCTTTTTATGAATGCAATCAACAGCACATTTAAATTTCCACTAAGATACAGTGCATAAATTCATTATTTTCCTCAAAATTCTACAAACAATATCCCATAATGACAACATGAAAGAAGTTTTTTGAAATCTTTGCAAATTTATTAAAAATGAAAAACGAAAAAAAAAAAAAAAATCAAATGTACATAAGTATTCACAGCCTTTGCTATGACACTCAAAATTGAGCTCAGGTGCATCCTGTTTCCACTCATCATCCTTGAGATGTTTCTACAACTTGATTGGAGTCCACCTGCGGTAAATTCAGTTGATTGGACATGATTTGGAAAGGCACACACCTGTCTATATAAGGTCCCACAGTTAAGAGTACATGTCAGAGCACAAACCAAGCCCAATGAATTGTCTATAGACCTCCAAGACAGGATTGTATCGTGGCACAGATCTGGGGAAGGCTACAGAAATATTTCTGCAGCATTGAAGGTCCCAGTGAGCACAGCGGCCTCCATCATCCATAAATGGAAGTAGTTTGGAAACACCAGGACTCTTCCTAGAGCTGGCCGCCTGGCCAAATTGGGCGATCGATGGAGAAGGGCCTTAGTCAGGGAGGTGACCAAGAACCTGATGGTCACTCTGACAGAGCTCCAGCATTTATTTGTGGAGAGAGGAGAACCGTCCAGAAGAACAACCATCTCTGCAGCACTCCACCAATCAGGCCTGTATGGTAGAGTGGCCAGACGGAAGCCCCTCCTCAGTAAAAGGCACATGACAGCCCGTCTGGAGTTTGCCAAAAGGCACCTGAAGGACTCTCAGACCATGAGAAGCAAAATTATCTGGTCTGCTGAAAGAAAGCTTGAACTCTTTGGTCTGAATGGCAAGCGTCATGTCTGGAGGAAACCAGGCACCAATCACCTGGCCAATACCATCCCTACAGTGATGCATGGTGGTGGCAGCATCATGCTGTGGGGATGTTTTTCAGCAGCAGGGACTGGGAGACTAGTCAGGATCGAAGGAAAGATGAATGCAGCTATGTACAGAAACATCCTTGATGAAAACCTGCTCCAGAGTGCTCTGGACCTCAGGTGAAGGTTCATCTTCCAACAGGACAATTATCCTAAGCACACAGCCAAGATAACAAAGGAGTGGCTAGGGGACAACTCTGGAATGTCCTTGAGTAGCCCAGCCAGAGCCCAGACTTGAACCCGATTGAACATCTCTGGAGAGATCTGAAAATGGCTGTGCACCAACGCTCCCAATCCAACCTGATGGAGCTTGAGAGGTCCTGCAAAGAAGAATGGGAGAAACTGCCCAAAAATAGGTGTGCCAAGCTTTTAGCATCATACACGAAAAGACTTGAGGCTGTAATTGGTGCCAAAGGTGTTTAAACAAAGTACTGAGCAAAGGCTGAGAATACTTATGTACATGTGATTTTATTTTTTATTTTTTTATATATTTGCAAAGACTTCAAACAAACTTCTTTAATGTTGTCATTATGGGGTATTGTTTGTAGAATTTAGGAAAATTATGAATTTGATCCATTTTGGAATAAGGCTGTACAACAACAAAATGTGGAAAAAGTGAAGTGCTGTGAATACTTTCCGGATGCACTGTACACAGCGTGCACCTGTAGCTTGAGATGCACAACTTTTCAGATTGATAACCAGTGCTGACAGCAATATGGATTGGGTTAGGCAAACAGAGTGATGTCAAATCTAAAAGAAATATAGTGGTATAAATATGGGTGAAGTATCCTAGCGGAGTGTCCTCAAAAGTTCAACAGTGTATTGCAGCCTTGCAGCTCAGCAGTGCAGAGTATTGTACTCAAGAAACCATGCATGGTTAAAAATGGAGAATATGATGTATGTCTGAATGAAAAACATATCAGGTTATACAATGTTATATAATAGCCTATGTGTGTTTCTCAAAACCTATAACTTGAAGCATCCATGTATAAGAGGTTTGGATGTTGTTGGACGGTTGGAATTGAAATAATAACAGTATTTATATGTAAGCTTAAATGTAAGGCTTTTCAGGTTATCATGATTAACTTATCAGTATGTATGCAGATAAAAATCAGCAATTACTGATGTCACGATGCGGGTCCAAAAGGGGGTGCTAAGTCGCAAAAAAGAGTTTACACTTAAAATGTCTCATAATGAGAGGATTTTCAGGACTGTTTTCAAAGCAAATTGCAAATTGTATTTGCAGTTGCATTTTCTATTTGTGGATGCATCAATTGTGACAATCAAAATGTAATTGCAAATCGCCGTTACCTCAAATGCGAATCTCAAAAACATCCTGTGATGTTGTGCAATATGGATATGAAAGTATGCATCCTTCAGATCTATCGATGCAAACCAATCGTGTGGAAGGACATGCGATAAGATCTGTTTCTGAGCTAACGTTTTGAATGGGTGCTTTGCAAGTGCGTGATTCAAATGTCTCAGATCTAGGATTGGCCGAAGCCAATCTTTTCTTGTCTTTCTTTGGGACAAGAAAAAACGGCTGTAAAACTCTTTTTGGGCATAGTGCATGTATTGATACTGCTGCCTCTGTTTGGGCCATGCTGATGGCTTGGCGGTGGCAGGTGTTGGTGCTAAGACAGCAGGCATGGGGCTTTTGGCGGGCCGCTGGCTCAAAACAGAGCAGGAGCGAACTGCCTGTTATACATTACTCCATTTCGGCATAAAGTGTCTCATTGCCTGCAAGTGTTGCTGAGCCACGACGTAATGCTTTGCAAACTACAGCTGGTGACACTGGAGCATCCAAAAGAGTGTTTTTTCCTTGACACGCATTTCTGTAAGGGATAACCAGATGTGACGATCCAGAACTAGGTTGCCCATTGACTTGCCAGTGGCATGTACAGTGACTTTCATGGCACACAGCGCTAAGTTTGTAGCAGTGCAGAGCTCTTTGAATGTCTCTGGATCGTAGCCTTGCTCGTCCATTTGCTTGAGGAGCTTGGCTTGAAAGACCTAGAGCACACTGTTGAGTATGCTCTTCAAGCAAATGCGGATGTCAGTCAATATATACTCTTTAATTACTTTAATTTATAAGAAAATTTGGTCTAGGGGTAGTGTGTTTGCAAACCATGCATACAGACCTGGGTTCAATTCCCTTTGAGTATACTTTAACTTTATAATATTTTAAAGTTATAATAGCATCTTTTATTTTTCAAAGGTTCTGTGCATGAATGTCATATGTTTGACTACCCAAGACACTGCCAAAAGATGATCTTTCAGAACAGCACAATATTTTTGGTGGAGAGCAAGTACAAAGCCCAAACTGACCAATGAGTTAGAATAAATGGTACTCTTGAGAAAGCATAAGAAAGTTCTTCAGAAACTTTCTTTTTGTTTGTTATGTTAAGATTTTCAATCTTAAATCTTAAAATTGTTTGACAATTTTAAAAAGCCTGTAAACTTTAGAACATTTATTTTTTTCTCAGTAATTCAACCATTCTCAGAAAATTCAGTAGACTATACTGTAATTTCTGACTGTTAGAGTCAGTTGCAATTTTGATTTATTTATTTAAAACAATAGAATAAATTCAGAATCAGAATGAGCTGTTTCTTGTACACAAGAAATTGTTTGGGATGATAGGAGAAACAAGTGCACACAGATCATTACAGTGAGACACATAATATAAAACAAGGTAAGACATATATAAATAGACATATAATAGGACATATAACAGAATGTCATATGTGCAAGTAGTAATGTATGTGCAAGGTAGGGTTGTGTACAGTTATTTAATTAAATATGTGACATTATTGCACTATGGGGGAGTCCTGAGGCAGTTTAATTGTTCATGTGGAAAATGGCCTGAGGTAAAAACTGTTGTGCCTGGATGTTCTGGCAGTGAGTTCTCTGTAGCTCTGGCCAGAGGGCAACAGTTCAAAGATGGAGTGGGCAGGGTGTGTGGGGTCCAGATTGATTCTACCTGCACGTTTCCTCACTATGGAGACATGCAGGCTATGGAAGGTGGGCAGGGGGACACCAATAATCCTCTCAGCAGTCCTGACTGTCCGTTGTAGATTCGTTCTGTCTGATTTGGTGGTTGAACCAAACGTGACCGTTATAGATGAAGTCTATGTGGGTGTCCCACTTCAGGTCCTGAGAGATGGTAGAGCCCAGGAATTTGAATGACTCCACTTTTGCAATTACTCTGCTGCCACATTGTTTTTCAGGATGGTGAGGGGGGGATTTCACCTGAAGTCCACTATCATTTCCACTGTTTTAAGTGTTCAGTTCAAGGTTGTTGTGACCGCACCAGACAGCCAGCTTTTCAACTTCCGTATGTATGCAGTCACTGTCGCAGATAAGGCCGATTACTGTGGTGTCGTCTGAAAACTTCAGGAGCTTGACAGAGGGGTCCTTTGCAGTGCAGTCATTCTTGTACAGAGTGATGAGCAGTGGAGAAAGAATGCATCCCTGAGGAGCACCAGTGCTAATTGTGAGGGTCCCGGATGTAAGTTTCCCCAGTCTCACTAGCTGCTGCCTATCTGTCAGAAAGCTTGTGATCCATTGACAGATTATGGTGGGCACGGAGAGCTGGGTCAGTTAGTCTTAGAGAATATCATGCACAATGATATTGAAGTCAACAAATAGGATAATTGCATAAGTCCCAGGTCTGTCGAGGTGTTGTAGGATAAAATCCAGTCCCATATTCTCAGCATCATCCATAGACCAGTTTGCTCTGTAAACAAACAGAAGGGGGTCGAGCAGGGGTCCAGTGATGTCCTTCATTAGGCCAAAACCAGAATTTCAAATGACTTCATAACCACAGATGTGAGAGCGACTGGTCTGTAGTTATTAAGTCCTGTGATTTTTGTTTTTTTGGGGACCAGAATAATGGAGAAGAGTTTGAAGAAACAGGGAACTTCATACTGCTCATGTGATCTAGTGAAGATCTGTGTGAAGATGTGGGGCCAGTTAGTCAGCGCAGACTTTCAGACAGGTAGGTGAAACACCGTCTGGGTCTGAAGCTTTCATAGTCTTTTGTTTCTGAAATACATGGCACAAATCCTCTTCACAAATCACATGTGCAGATTGAGTAGCATGATGGGGGAGGAGGGGGGTTCCAGGAGGTGATGGTGAGTGTGTGAATTGAAGATCAGAGTGGGGGAGGGGTTTGAGACTGGACTTTTCAAACCTGCAGTAAAACGCATTCAGTTCATCAGCCATAAGTTGACTCTCTACAGAACAAGGGGGAGGTGTCTTATACTTGGTGATGCTTTTCAGGCATTTCCACACATATGCGGGATCGTTGACTGAAAACTGTTTTGAAAACTTGTAGCCACTCTGATTTCCTTAGTAAGTGTGTTCCTGGCCTGGTTGTACAAAATTGTATCCTTCTGTAATCATCCTCTTTGGCATGACAAAGCTGTTTCCTGTAAACCATGGTTTATCATTATTGAATGATAAATGTTCTAGTAGGGATGCAAATGTCCTCACAGAAATTAATATATGATGTCACAGTATCTGTGAGCTCATCCAGGTTTGTGGCTACAGCTTCAAAAACACTCCAATCAGTTCAGTCAAAGCAGGCTTGTAGTTCCAGCTCTGCTTCATTAGTCCATCTCTTTACAATCCTTACTACAGGCTTAACTGATTTTAGTTTCTGCTTGTAGGTCAGGAGAAGATGAACCAAAAGGTGATCATAGAGTCCTAAAGCTGCACGTGTGACAGAGCGTTATGCATCCTTAACAGTGGTATAGCAGTGGTCCAGTATATTTCTGTCTCTGTTGGGGCATGTGATGTGTTGTTTGTATTTTGTTAGTTCACAGGAGAGGTTAGCTTTATTAAAAATCTCCCAGAATAATGATAAGGGAGTCTGGGTGTTGTTGCTCTGTGTCTGTGATGTGATCAGCCAGCTGTTACAACGCTGCGTTCACACATGCTTGTGGCTGAACGAAGAACTCCCGTGGTGAGTAGAAAGGCTTACAGTTGATGAAGAACACTTCTAAATTAGGACAGCACATCTTCTTCAATGCTGTTACATCTGTACACCAACTTTAGCTGATGTAAATGCATGTTCCACCGCCTCTAGTTTTCCCAGATGATTTTGCAACACGATCCACTCTGAACAGCTGGAAGCCCAGCAGATGAAACGTGCTGTCCGGGATGTCTACATTCAGCCAGGTTTCTGTGAAAAACAGAGCAGTGGAGTTAAAAGTCCTTATTTGTTTGAGTGAGCAGAAGCAGTCCGTTTTGTTGGAGAGGAAGCGGATATTCGCCAGATGAATATTCAGCAGCAGAGTCCTAAATCCACATTGAGGAAGCTTCACAAGCACGCCGGCTCACTTCCCTTCATGCGTCTTTTGGATCACTTTTAGAGCACCGCTGCACCTCCAACTAAGATGTCTAATAAAACGTCCAAATAATCAAACACCGGCAAAAAACTATGAGGTATGCTCTGCTGAATATTGAGCAGTTCCTCCCTGGTGAAACTGATTGGGAAAGAGTGACAAAAAACATGACAAACAAACAAAAGTAAAAAAAAAAAAAAAGCAGCCATCTGTGGTGCCATCTTGAATCAAATCTCTGTGTAATTGCGTCTGTATGATTTACAAAATGTTTTCAATAGACCTGTTGAAAATACATCATAATTTGCAGCAAAGCTTCAAATTTGTCTTGATTGACCAGGATTTGAACCCAGTTCGCTATGTTTACTGCCAATATGACTTACCACTGGATCAGTGTCCAATCTATATTTATTCATTCACTTTGTCAGAGAAAGTTACTCAAACTATTAGTTCATCGAGCCATTATTCATTATAAAGAAATAAAAGCAATTGAAAGTATATTATTGACAAATATCAGCATATGATGCTTTAGTGTTGCAAATAAAAGAATTCAACATGCAATTTACTGCTCTGACAAATATAATTGCCAGTTAACATTCAAACAATGTTAATATCACTCTTAAACTGTGTCAAATTCATTAGAACAGACATTGACATGTTAGTTATTTGCCAATATTAGTTATTTGTGTGCAGTACAAGTCATGGTTTAAAAATGGTAAACTAAGAAGTGTTGAGGGCCAGCGTTACACTGAGTGTATTACACGGCACTGCATGTCTTGTGAGACATATGCAAGAGCAATGGCATCTCCAATTCAGTATGAAATCATTTGTTTGGAAAAGGCCAAACCCATTAAGCGACCTGTTACACACACAAAAAGCTGATTTGGCAGCCTCATGTGCCTTGTACTATTGACATATGTCATATGTAACGTCCTTACGGGACATAGTGTGTGCAGCCTCTGTGCCTCGTCCAAATCAAACGGAGGAGGTGAGAAAGCCTGAAGGGTAATATCTTGTGCTCTGAAGGGAGTGGTCAAAATCTTTGCCATGTAGCCTTTTCTGGGTTTGAGAACAGCTTTTGACAAGCCAAACTCTAAACAGGATTCATCGACCGATAGTGTTTGAAGGTCCCCGCCACGTTTAACTAAAGCCAAAGCTAGAAGCAGCACAGTCTTTAATGAGAGTATGTGTAAACTCACTGTATCTAATGGCTCGAGCGGCTGTGGTGTGAGTGCTTTTAACACAAGCGCTATGTCCCAAACCGGATCAGTAAAATGGCGAGATTTTCGAACCGCCACACACCACATAATAATTTCACAATCAAAGGATGTCTGCCAACTGACAGACCACCTAGTGGGACGTGTCCAGTTGCTTTGACAGCGACATGCAGTTTAAGTGTAGATGCTGTAAACCTGCATCCAAGCACTCTTGGAGAAAGTGAAGTATGCACTGTACAGGAAGTATGGGGTATCTCGTCTCGAAAAGAACACCATCCAGCGAATGCTCACCATTTCAAGGTGTATAAAGGTCTATAATATGATGTCGAGCACTGGTAGTGAGAGCCATTCTGCCTCAAAGGGGCACTGTTCAGGGACCAGATTTCCACAATTCCGGTTTTTGAAATTTCCACAATTCCGGTGTGGATGCCAAATCGTTCCCCCCGCATGCATGAGCAGATCCCTGCTCAGTGGAATCCTAAATGGAGGGGCATTCAAGAGCTCTACTAACTTTTGAAACTATGGGCAGTTGAGCTAAAAGTAACAAGTTGTTGAAGTAATTCATAATGCAAGCACCGCTCAGCCTTAGCGGAGTGAGCGCCGCATCTAAACATTTCGTAAATGTGCAAGGAGCCAGGGACAATCTGAAGGGCAGGACTTTGAACTGGTAAGCAGTTCCCTTGAAGGTGAATGTAAAGAAGAAAGCCACTTTTAGATGGAGAGGAGAAAAACAAGGCCGGTAACAAATTATCCACAAATTTTTCGGGTTCTATATAACATTCCTCACATGCCGAATTCATGCAGTATTTCGAGAGCCACAGAAGGAGTATGGCATGCAGAGAAGGGACTCTTCTGCTTTCAGAACGAGAACTGTCAAGCTCAGCATGCTCTGTGTCAGTGTGGGGTCTGCCCAGGCAATCACAGCAATTTTGCTGAACAGGCAAAGACACTTGATTTGGAGGGGGAGGCTGAGCTGGCGATAAAACCTCCTCAAATTTCAGTGCTTTATCCCGTCGTCATGCGCCTCCCTTGTATGTGTGGCAGGAGGAGAGTGGACCAGTGTGGCAGCGGGGGCGTGGTCAAGCGCCCGTTCGGAGAGAGGGAGCGGTAAGGGCGCTTGCACCTGAGCTAAAATATGTCTAACACCTGTCTCTAATTTCAGTAAGCACGGGGAGAGCGGCATATAAGAGCCACAACAACGCCAGTGAGGGGGGCAGTCTAGCGTTGCCAACCGAAGCCCAAAGAGTTTGTTTATAGAGAGAGAGAGAGATCGTTCCTGTGTTCATTATAAACAATTTATGTTCAGTGTTGTACTTTTTGTTTTGGAAATTAAAACCCATACCTTTGAGTTCACCCTCCTGTTACCGTGTCCTGCTTCCCCTGTCCAGTCCAGTGAAGTGTCACATTGGTGCCGAAACCCGGGAGGTTAGTCATGGAAGGTCGCCCCATAGAGTCCGCCCAGCTGACCGAAGTCCTCCAGTCCCTCGCTACACTCCATCAAAGCCACCAGCACTCCCTGCTTGAGCTCCGAGAGGACCAGGATCGACGGTTCTTTGAGATCATGCGGGCTCAAGCAGAGGACCGACTTGCCATCCGGAGCCTCCTCAGCCGGGAGGTCGCTCCCGCCACAGCCGCGACCCCGGACAATCACCCTCCGTTACCCCCTCCCATGCTACAGAAAATAGGGGCGACGGACGACCCAGAGGCGTTCCTCGATTTGTTTGAGCGCACGGCGGAGATCTGGGCCTGGCCGCGCGACCAATGGGCAGCCCGCCTCATCCCATTATTGTCCGGGGAAGCCCAACTCGCGGCTCAACAACTGCCGACAGCGAACCTCCTGGCCTACCCCGATCTGAGGAGAGCCATCATGCAACGGGTTGGTCGGAGCCCCGAGGAGAATCGCCAGCTCTTCCGGGCCATGAAGCTGGACAAAGCCGACCGCCCGTTCGCGTTTGCTCAGCGGCTCCGTGATGCCTGCCGGAGGTGGCTGCTAGTGGGGGACCGCGGCGTCGAGGGTCTCATCGATCAGGTGGTGCTGGAGCAATTCACTCAGCGGCTACCCAGGAGAACGGTAGCTAGACGGGTGAGGGTGAGGTGTGTGCATGGGGATATTCACAAGTACCCGATGGTGACCTTGTTAGTGAAATTCCGGGGAAAAAAGCATAGAGTAGAGGCAGCGGTTAGTCCCCGCCTCACCCATCCTCTGATTTTGGGAACCGATTGGCCAGCGTTTAAAGATGTGTTAGGGGGAGTTCGTACGGATGGGTCCTGCACTAAAGTAGGGAGATGTGCGATGTGCGATGTTCTGACAGGGGAGGCGGAGCCGGGTCCGTCCTCGGCTGCTCCAGATCGGGATGACGAGGAGAGGGGCGGGGCTTCCGCCCCTCCTCTTCGCAGGGAATTCCCTGACGAGGATTTCCCTTTGGAGCAGTCGCGGGACGAAACCCTCAAACATGCCTTTGGTCAGGTGAAAGTGATCGATGGTCAACGTCCCCGGCCAGACATTGCACTCGCATACCCCTATTTCTCAATTATAAATGACCGACTGTATAGAGTGACGCAGGACACTCAAACTAAAGAAAATAGGACACAGCTTTTAATTCCACGGAGCCGCCGGGAAATGTTATTCCAAGCGGCTCATTATAATCCCATGGCGGGTCATCTAGGGGAAAGAAAGACACTTCTCCGCCTAATAGCCCGGTTTTATTGGCCGGGCATTAGCGGTGACGTCCGCAGGTGGTGTGCGGCGTGCCGCGAATGCCAGCCGGTAAACCCACCGGCCACCCCAAAAGCGCCATTGCGCCCTCTTCCGTTGATCGAGGTCCCCTTCGAGAGAATTGGAATGGACCTCGTCGGGCCATTAGAGCGGACAGCACGCGGACATCGCTTTGTGTTAGTCCTAGTGGATTACGCAACGCGATATCCGGAAGCAGTGCCTCTAAGCAACATCTCAGCACGTAGTGTTGCTGGGGCGCTCTTCAAAATAATCTCCCGGGTGGGGATTCCAAAAGAAATCCTCACCGATCAAGGCACAACGTTTATGTCACGCACACTTCGCGAACTTTACGATCTATTGGGCATTAAATCGATTCGCACTAGCGTGTATCATCCGCAGACAGATGGCCTAGTGGAACGCTTTAACAAAACCCTCAAGAACATGATTCGTAAGTTCGTGCACGAGGATGCTAAAAACTGGGACAGATGGATCGATCCCCTGTTGTTTGCAGTGCGAGAGGTCCCGCAAGCCTCAACCGGCTTCTCTCCATTTGAGCTATTGTACGGGCGATGCCCGCGCAGCATCTTAGATGTTTTACGAGAAGGTTGGGAGGAGGGACCTACAAATAGCAAAAATGAAATTCAATACGTTCTTGACCTCCGAGCAAAACTCCACACTTTGGGGAAACTAACACAGGAGAATTTGCTCCGGGCCCAAGAACGTCAATGCCGGCTATACGACAGGGGAACGCGGCTGAGGGAATTTGCACCGGGAGATAAAGTTCTTGTATTGCTTCCCACATCGAGCTCCAAATTACTCGCCAAGTGGCAAGGGCCCTTTGAGGTCACACGACGAGTGGGGGATCTCGATTATGAAGTTAAGCGAACCGACAGAGGGAATGAGCGTCAAATCTACCACCTCAACCTCCTTAAATTGTGGAGGGAGGCGGTCCCTGTATCGTTGGCTACGGTGGTCCCGGAGAGGGCGGAGCTCGGACCGGAGGTAAATCCAAATCCAGACTTCAATACCCCGGTCATTTGTGGAGACCACCTCTCCCCGTGCCAACGAGCAGAGGTTGCCAGGTTGCAGAAGGAGTTTGCGGACGTATTTTCTCCCCTGCCGGGTCGCACGAACCTCATCCAGCACCATATCGGGACCGAGCCAGGGGCGGTCGTTCGTTGCCGCCCTTACCGCCTCCCCGAGCATAGAAAGAAAATTGTCCGGGACGAATTAGATGCCATGCTTGATATGGGAGTAATAGAAGAATCCCACAGCGACTGGTCCACCCCAGTCGTTCTTGTTCCCAAGAGTGACGGGTCGGTGCGGTTCTGTGTGGATTATAGAAAAGTCAACGCGGTGTCTAAATTTGACGCGTATCCAATGCCCCGCGTTGATGAACTGCTCGATCGGTTAGGTACTGCTCGCTTTTATTCGACAATGGATTTAACAAAGGGTTATTGGCAGATCCCCTTGACACCAATATCCCGCGAAAAAACAGCCTTCACCACGCCGTTCGGACTACACCAATTTGTGACACTTCCGTTCGGTTTGTTCGGGGCCCCAGCCACGTTCCAGCGTTTGATGGACCGTGTCCTCCGGCCGCACTCTGCTTACGCCGCTGCCTACATAGACGATATTATTATCTATAGTAATGACTGGCAGCGGCATATACAACATCTGAGGGCGGTCCTGAAGTCGCTGCGGCGGGCGGGGCTCACTGCAAACCCTAAGAAGTGCGCGGTTGGGCGTGTGGAGGTACGGTATCTGGGGTTCCACTTGGGCCATGGCCAGGTGCGGCCCCAAATTGATAAAACCGCGGCGATTGCGACTTGCCCTAGGCCCAAGACCAAAAAGGGGGTGAGGCAGTTCCTGGGGCTGGCTGGCTACTACAGAAGGTTCGTACCTAATTATTCGGACGTCACCAGCCCGCTGACTGACCTCACTAAAAAGGGGGCTCCAGATCCGGTCCAATGGTCGGAACAGTGCCAGCAGGCGTTCTCACAAATTAAAGCCGCACTCTGTGGGGGGCCGCTCTTGTATTCCCCTAACTTCTCTCTCCCTTTTCTATTACAGACGGACGCTTCAGACAGAGGGCTGGGGGCCGTACTCTCGCAGGTGGTGGAGGAGGAGGAGCGCCCCGTGCTGTACATCAGCAGGAAACTCTCCTTGAGGGAAACGAAGTACAGCACTGTAGAGAAGGAGTGTCTGGCCATCAAGTGGGCGGTCCTCACACTCCGCTACTACCTGCTGGGGCGGGCCTTCACTCTCTGCTCGGATCACGCCCCACTGCAGTGGCTCCACCGCATGAAGGATACTAACGCCCGGATCACCCGTTGGTATCTGGCTCTCCAGCCTTTTAAGTTCGAGGTGGTCCACAGACCGGGGGTGCAGATGCATGTGTGATTTGCCCTCACCTCTGCAGCTTTCTAATGACACCTAAATTGAGATTATAGTCCAATCAGAGGGAGATATTCAATAAAACAATGGAGGCTGTGCATGAACTGAAAATTAGACTGAATGTCTATGGACAAGCACATCTGTGAGGTCTAAAATACGTAAGAGCACCACCTACATTTCAGAGTGGCATTTGTCATGGAAGGTGATAGAGAAATTGTTTTTTTTCTAGTACTTGCTGTCATCTAGTGACTTTTTGCAGGGAGATAGAATGAACAGAACCAGAATTGCTTACAAAGTTAGGTCAACAACAACAAATATATATTAATATATACACTCAACAGCCACTTTATTAGGTACACCTGTACATCTACTTAATTATGCAATTATCTTATCAGCCAATTGTGTAGCAGCAGTGTAATGTATAAAATCATGCAGATATGGGTGAGGGGCTCCAGTTAATGTTCACATCAACCATCAGAATGCAGAAAAAAAACATGATCTCAGTGATTTGAACTGTGGCATGATTGTTGGTGCCATGCATGCTGGTTTGAGTATTTTCGTAACTGCTGAGTGTAAAGAGAATGGTGCGAAAAACAAAAAACATCCAGTGAGCGGCAGTTCTGTGGGCGAAATCGCAATACTTAATACAGGATTATTTATGAATAATTGTCCTTTTTTTTTTATTTGGTGGGTTTTCTGAAAAAATAGATATTTTTTTTGGCAATTAGTTCACAGTATGTGTAAATGGTGAGCTTTTACATTTGAGTGTGAAAATGCAGTTCCAGAGTTAAAGAGGTTAAGAGGGTATATAAACTTCCACACAGAATATTTGTACAACCAATGTGATGTTAATGGTTGTTGGTTGTTTCATTTCAGTAATTAATTAAATGGAAAATGTACTTAAAAGCAATAGGTACATTTTAAAGGTTTTTCTTATAAGGTTTCCTGCCTCCGTAGGACGTCACTGATCTAGATTAACAGTATCAGTGGGGGAACACAAAACTTATGAATTAATTTTGTAGCGCTATTTTTGTAATTTACTTTCTCGGGAAGATGTAAAATTATTGAATTAAAATGCACAATAAAGCTCTCCGATTCTATAGAGGGCAGTACTTCACTGTCCGTGCGTACCATACACATGGCGTGATGTAATACACTAGTGCATCGTGGGAGTTGAGGCTTGTTTCTAGTAAACGACATTGACAGTAGAGGTGGCAGGTAAGGGTGATTTGCTGTTAAATAGCGGTTAGACTTTGCACTTATATCGTTGATGCAGAGCAATTTTAATAGTTTGAGCAATTAGTTCGCTACATTGACTAGATTGTATCAGCTTTTCATGTAATGCTTGCGTTTATGCTGTACTATAATTGAGGACGATTGTGTAACATTTGTTACTCAACTTGAAAGCATCAAGTTATAAGACTATGCTGCAGAAATAACACATAATGTTTGATATCGAGACACTTAAACTGGGTTAACCCGGGTTAAAGGGAAACAGATGTGACTGAGTGGTCTTCACTTTACATTGACAATATAGTGACGGCAATGGATATTCTGCATTCAGCACTTTTGAGGCTTAAATTATTATGTGTAATAATTTTTTCCTCATTAAAAATCTTGACTCCTAAATACATGAATTCCAATTTTGCAATATATGTAGGAAATCATGACCGTTCACAATAAGATGAAGACTCCAGTCATATCAGTAACCTTATAAAAGCTGTTTTATTCTACATGGAGAGGGTCCACACATGGGGGCTGCCATGATAGAATCACATGACCAGTCAAATACTACTAGCTTAATCTCAGTAACCCTCCTGTTATTTGACATTTTCACTCATTGATTAAAGTAATCATGGCTGACTGTGAACACTACATGTCTACAATGAAATCTGAAATGGAAAGCTATTGATTTGAAGTGATGCTGCATCAATGCCGATAGGTGTCAGTGTCCAAGTCCAAGATGACACTAAGACCAAAGTTACTGAGTGCACCTTTAAACAGTTTACGCTTATGGCACGTAATTGTTGTGTTTTTTGTTGTTGTTATTTTTTTAAAACATGGTTATTGTTATGGTTATGCTTCAAAATAACTACGGATGCAATGACATGCAAAATGTAAAATCTCTTATTTGTGTCATTTCTTTACAAATAGGTCAGATCCTCTTCCTCTGGGATGCTGAGGGGTGACAATATGCCTAGCCCTACGAGCACTGTGAAGGCAGAGGGCATCATGGTGACTGACTCTGGCAGTGCACCACCACAGGGCTGTCCGATGCACAGAGATGTCAGAACAAGTAAGACTTCTTTTCAGTAACTGCAATAATAATCAACTAACCAGCTGTGGAAAATTGTGCACAGATTCTTAATTTTTACCTATGCAAGAACTTACTGATAGTATAATGTCAGAAATACAAGTTCACAATCCCTTTACCTGTATGTTTTCAACTGACTAAACATAACATTGCCAACAGGTGCTCCTTCAGAATGTCCAATGCATCAGGGGTCAAAAAATCAGCTGAAGAAAGTGCCAGATGTACCTGCACATCAGGATGGGGCTTATGAATTTGTAGAGTGTCCTATGAGAGCTGCTAATGGAGTCAAAACCACAATTTCTGACATCAATCCAACAAATATGGTATGCATCTGCTGATTTAACTTATTTTATATTAAAGGGATAGTTCACCCAAAAATAAAAATTGACTCATCATTTACTCATCCTCATATCATTCCAGATGTCTAAGACTTTCTTTCTTCTGCAGAACACAAACAAAGATTTTTAGAAGAATATCTCAGCTCTGTAGGTCCATATAATGCAAGTGAATGTTGACCAAAATGTTGATGCTTCAAAAAGTACAAAGGCTTCATAAAAGTAATGGAGCTTTTTGGAGCTTCAAAGTGTTGGTCCCCATTTACTTTCATTGTATGGACCTACAGAGCTAAAATATTCTTCAAAAAAAGAATTACCTTTTTTGGGTGAACTATACCTTTAAAGGTGTGACCAAAATCTTATATCAGAGTAATTTTATATTGTGGTCATTGAATATTTCACCATACAGTCATTGACAATAATTACAATTACAGTAATATTTGTTTGTTAAAAATCAATCTGTTCATGCCTATATTCGTATATTCAAGTGAATACTTACAAATGAAAGGTTATTCATCTCAATTGATTGTTCTCTTTTTATCTAGAACGTTAGATGGAAACCAAAAGATAACATTATTTATAACAAATTAATTATAAGTCTGACATTAAATAAAAACTTTAAATGTAAAAACAAATGAAACTTAAAACACAAAATAGATAGTTGTGACTTATAGATAGTATGACCCCTTAATAACAATTTAATCTAGCTTTGAATACATCACGCTTTGTATTGTTTTATTTCATGTCCATGAATAGCAAGTGGCTATATCGACCACGGTGTAAATCAGGGCTGCTCAGATTCGGAAAGGTCAGGGTCCGCAAGGCTGTGGATGCGTGTGTACATTGTATATAAAATTATAAAGTTTCCATTTCTATAGTAAGAATGTTGGATTGTTAGTTAATGGGATAATAAAAATGAAATGAAACTTTCTCATCATTTACTCGTGACATCCCAGATATGTATTTTTTTAGAAAAAAATATCTCAGCTCTGTAAATGAGAAACAGATCAATATTTAATTGTCTTTTTTTTTTTTTACTATAAATCTCCACTTTCACTTTCAGATGTGAAAGTGAAACTAAACAGGCACCACATGTGACATACAGATGTTAAAGTAGAGATTTATAGTAAAAAAAAAAGACAATTTAATATTGATCTGTTTCTCACTCACACCTATCATAGTGCTTTTGATTATATGGATTTAAACATGGGAGTTGTATGAATTACTTTTATGCTGCCTTTATGTGCTTTTTGGAGCTTCAAAGTTCTGACCAGCATTAACTTGCATTGTATGAACCTGCAGTGCTGAGATATTCTTTTAAAAATCTTAATTTGTGTTCAGCAGAAGGAAGAAACTCATACACATCTTGGATGGCATGAGGGTGAGTAAATGATGAGAGAATGTTAATTTTGGGTGAACAATCCCTTTAAGTAATTATTTTCAACACAAGGTGTTACAGTTCAATTTCTGATATAGATCTGTTCTGTTGTCACTGTGATTGTCAGCTAACAAACACCATGAGTGTTCTACATCACGTACATCAGAGATGTGTTCAAAAACAAGAGTGATATGTCCAATCTCAGGACCAGAAGTCCTTCATTTTCAAAAGGTCCTTCAGCCTTTTGCGCCGAAGTAACTCGGATCACTAAAAAGCAATTAAAAGAAAGATTCTCAACTCCATCATTGTGGGAATAACTGTTGAGTAAAGTAACTCAAGTGAGATTAGAGACCGACTGCCATTTTCACAACATCAGCCATGCTCCAATATTATCTGTTATTGTTGCTTTAAAATTCTCTTGCCGTTGAATTCTCTCTCTAATGTGATTCAGCAATGTAGTGAACTTGTGTAAATTCTCATGAAAATGAACACCTCATAATTCATACAGATTTGATAGGCTGCTGATAAATATATTTCTGATGAAGATATCATAACAGGGGCCGCAAAAGATTGCTCGTGGGCCGAGTATTGAATAACGCTGGTGTAAATGGTACAGCACAATATTTACCTGTTGACACATTTCTAATGTCGCATGGTACATGCCTCATACCACAGAGCCTGTTTGTGTGTGTGTCTGTGTGTGTGTGTATATACACGCACACACATACATACGTACACTGACGGCCAAAAGTTTGAAAAAAATATACAGATTTTGCTCTTGTGGAAAGTAATTGGTAATTTTATTCACCAAAGTTGCAAGCTACTTATCACATTGTATAGTCAGGACATTAATAATGTGAAAAATTACTTACAATTTGACCAAAATTTTCAGATCTTCTTAAACTACTTCAAAGCGTTCTCTTTAAAATGTCCTCCATGTGCAGCAATGACAGTTTGCAGATCCTTGGCATTCTAGCTGTCAGTTTGTCCAGATACTCCGGTGACATTTCACTCCACACTTCCTGTAGCACTTTCCATAGATGTGGCTGTCTTGTCGGGCACTTCTTACACACCTTACAGTCTAGCTGAGCCCACAAAAGCTCAATTGGGTTAAGATCCATAACGCTCTATTCCAATTATCTGTTGTCCAATGTCTGTGTTTGCCCATTCAAACCTTTTCTTTTTATATTTCTGTTTCAAAAGTGACTTTTTCTTTGCGATTCTTCCCATAATTCCTGCACCCCTGAGTCTTCTCTTTACTGTTGTACATGAAACTGGTGTTTAGCGGGTAGAATTCAATGAAGCCGTCAGCTGAGGAAATGTAAGGCGTCTATTTCTGAGTCTCTGATGTATTATCCTCATTTAGTTGTACATTTGGCCTGCCACATCTCTTACTTTCCTTATTAGTGCCAGTTGTTCTTTGTCTTTGAAGACTGCAGTGTACACCTTTGTATGAAATCTTCAATTTCAAGCATTGTATAGCCTTCATTCCTCAAAACAATGATTGACTGATGAGTTTCTAGAGAAAGCTGTTTCTTTTTTTTGCCATTTTTGGACCTAATATTGACCTGAAGACATGCCAGTCTATTGCATATTGTGGCAACTCAAAAATAAACACAGACAATGTTAAGCTTCATTTAACAAACCAAATAGCTTTCAATTGTGTTTGATATAATGGCAAGTGATTTTTTTTTTTTGGTAGCAATTTAGCTTGATTACTCAAGGATAAGGTGTTGGAGTGATGGCTGCTAGAAATCTAGATATTAGATATGATCAAAAATATATTTTTTCAAATAGTGATTAAGTTTTTTTACATCAGTAATGTCCTGACTATACTTTGTGATCAGTTGAATGGCACTTTGGTGGTATATCAAACTTTTGGCCAACAGTGTGTGTGTGTGTGTGTGTGTATATATATATATATATATATATATATCTTTATCTCTTTAGCATTCAGCTTTATTTTATTAATTATTTATAGATGCCACCACCTAATCAGCAGCCTTCACCTGGTCAACCGTTTCCCCTGTCTGTTGCAAGAGAGGCATCTACCATCCCCCGAGCTGGATCTGAGCAGAACTGGGTTTATCCCTCAGAACAGATGTTCTGGAATGCCATGCTGAGGAAAGGGTGAGTTTCTCTTATTTGCTGATGGAAAATATAGCAGATGGAGCAATATAGCACTGTGTGATAGACATTGATTGTCCAATAATGATCAAGAACAAAATGGCAACATGAACTGTAATGGTTACTCTATGACTCTATAATCCTCACCAGATGGCGCTGGAACAATGATGACGTCAACCAAAAAGATATGAAAAACATCATCAGGATTCACAACCAGAATAATGAGCAAGCTTGGCAGGAAATCCTCAGATGGGAGAAACTCCATGCTAAGTAAGTCACCTGTCAAATTCAATCTGTGTGATCTCAGATGCCACCAAATAAATAATTCCTGATTTACTGCTGCTGTCCTCCACAGAGAATGCCTACGTGGACCTTCTCTTTTAAGGTTTGGTGGCAAAGCAAAAGATTTTTCACCCAGAGCCAGGTTTCACCACTGGATGGGGTAAGTGATGGTATCACTTTAACTGATGCTGCTGTTGTTGTCTTTTGTTTAATCTGACTATTGTCTGCAGCTTTCTCTCAAAAATAAAAGCAGTCTGTGATCATCAATTCAGTGCAATCAAAAAGTTTGTTTTTGGTCTTTCTTGTCATAGGCATGAACTACCATTTGACCGGCATGACTGGATTATTGACCGGTGTGGAAAAGAGGTCAGATATGTGATAGATTACTACGACGGAGGTCTGGTGCCCAAGCACACCATCCTAGATGTACGTCCAGCCTTTGATTCATTAGAGGCTGTTTGGGACCGTATGAAAGTGGCCTGGTGGCGTTGGACCTCCACGTGAATCTCCCCTTGAGTCTTTCCTGATCAATAGGAGATACAGGAACTGAGATTTATTGGTGATATAGCTTAGCCAATGGAAGTTTTTTGTTTTGTTTTTGAGATGATGTAATTGGAACCAGAATGAAGTCCTTATGTCATTAATTGTTATGTGCATTGAACAAAACAACCTCAGCTGACAACTACTGTGGCACTGTGTGATCTTACAGATGTATGAAACCGTTTCAACATACAGTATACAGAATTGTTTTACCTAATATGTTGAAATTAGGGATTCCTGGCATGCAAAATTAAATGTATTCTAAGTTTTAGATCAATTCTTAAATAATATTGATACATATATGTACCTTTTTGTTTTAGTTTAAAATATTCAATATGTTAACCATTCAGTGATGTTGTGATAAATTGTAATGAGCCTCAACTAGTTTTCTCTCTTCTTTTTAAAAACAAATTATGTAGTGATGGTGTAAAGAATCTGCCGCAAACATTTTTTTTCTTCATTTACTGAATTTTCTTGCATAAATATTTATTTCTGCCATAAAGTCAGTTGTTGACAGAATATGTTGTAATATTCAACAAATACCTGCAAATGTATCTTAGTATAGCACTCAAATGAAAGACCTCCAACACAAAATATCAAGACAAAGTATTATCAAGACAAGTATAGACTTTCTCTTTAAATAATAGAAATGGTCAAATAGGCTGTACAAAAACAAATCATCTAAAAAAATAAAATAAAAAAAAAGTTATTTTTGCTTATCCATTATTTATATTTTTCTGCCATAATATAATTTTTTACAGAATAATGTAATATTAAATAATTGTAAGTTGATTTTGAATATACCACACAAATGAAGACTAACACAAAATATGAAGTAACTTTTATGTATTCACTAACTTTAAAGAAAATAAATCGTGAAATACTCTGAAACGGAACCTTATCCAGATAGTAGATTGAACATTTTGAGCAGTGCTGCTATATACAATAAAATTATGAAATAAAACAATAAATATCTTTGTTCCAATTTAATTTATGCTCAACATTTTATAGATTCAGGATGGAACTGATTTTGTAATAGTGTCTACCCGACAAATGATCTTATTGTACAACAACAAACCTGTCAAGTGTTGTGAAGCACACACGTTAGTCCATAATGTCACGTTTTTATCTTGGGGTGCAAAAAATTTCAAAGAGGTTGATGAAATGTCCGTTTCCTTACAACTCAGTACACTTGACATTGCTTATTAACGCATAGGGGAGTGCCTTCTTAAGGTCCTGACACACCAAGCCGACGGTCGGCCAAGGTCGGGCCGTCGGTGATCGTTAGTCGAGCTAGTTTTTGCGGTGTGTTCCGCACCGTCGGCTGAAGTCGGTCCCCGTCGGCTTTTTTCGGCCGATTGAACATGTTGAATAGGCAGCGGAGCTCGTCGGTGAATCTGGTCATTCTGATTGGGTGTTCAGCTTATGCCGATTTTCACTCGCCAACAGTTTTGTGGAGATCACCGACAAAAGCCCGAAATCATAGGCAAATCAGAGCTCGCTCCCATGAACGACAAACTGAATGTATCAGTAGTGTAAGAACTGAAATTAAAAGGTTTAAATAAAGTTAGATTGTACGCGAGATATCGCGAGGATAGGAGGAGAGAGGGAGGAAGAGGTGAGAAGGCACGAGGTAATCGGGTGGAACGTGATGGAGTGAAGGTTGCAGAAATGTCTAAATAAACCCTGAGTTTGAGCACATAAGTCTTGGTCTGACTCCTTCATTCAGTGGCCATAACCAAGGAAAATAGCCAAGAACCCACGCATAATACTCGGTAAGCACGGACTCATCCCGACCTACAAAATCGAGTATTACACTGGTGGCAGCGCTGGTTGGCTATTTGTTTTCTGCATGGACATTTTCTGCTTGGCTCCGAAAAAACAACAAAAAAAACCTGCAAGCACGGTTATATTGTGGTTATACAATATTTTTACGTGCTGATTTTTTTTGCAAGTCCAGATTACGTGCCGTATATATCACCTCTCGCCGTCGCTCGCACATGAAATGGCTGATGATGAGAATGATCGCGTGGATTTGCCGCAACCACATAACGCGATGGCCGGCACAAGTACGCAGGTGCCGTTCAGAATTGATCTTCCAACACCTTTTTCGGGTGATAACACTGAACCATTCAGCTCGTGGATCCAAAGATTTGAGGTTGCACTTAATGTCTCTGCCACACTACCCGATAAAGCTAAACTTCTTCCTGCTAAGCTTACAGGGCCTGCATTTGCATATTGGCAGTCTCTCTCTCCTGCTGTTAAAGCGGACTATGCTCTGACTAAGGCCAGTTTGGGTGCTGTTTTTGGACGTGCAACATTTTTGGCCACATTTCAGACATATTTGAATGCTCGTCCCCGCAAGCCTCAGGAGCCTCTTGAAGTTTATGCCGCTGAGCTAACCAGCTTAGTGACGGAAGCTTTCCCTCAGTATGATGTCACAGCTCGAAATTG
This sequence comes from Moxostoma hubbsi, assembly GCA_032164185.1. Lineage (NCBI taxonomy): Eukaryota > Metazoa > Chordata > Actinopteri > Cypriniformes > Catostomidae > Moxostoma > Moxostoma hubbsi. The sequence goes on from JAVLUX010000009.1 coordinate 20,311,340, forward strand.
TGAAATCTTTCGTAGATTTGTTACCGGCTTAGATTCAACACTCCAATTGAAAATACATGAGCATGGAGCAGTGACTTTGGACAATGCTTTAAAAATAGCCACTCAGTGTGAACGTGCTCAGTTAGCCATCAGCGTAGCCAATCCAACGGCTATCATGCCAGTGACTGTGCATCAGCAACCCTCATCTGCCACGGCAACACCAACGACCATCGCAGATCTGGTGTCAACCATTGCTGACCTCCACACAGACCTGCATGCTCTACACCAGTCCCACCAGCGTCGGACTGACGAACGCCTGGACTTACTTTCACAACAGATGTCCAACCTTCAACACAAGGTGATGGAAACCACACACTCATGCGCAGCTGTTGACTACAACATGAACCAGCCCAAGCGGGACAACCATCACCACCGTTGTCAGGACTGTTGCCGCCCGTCACAGCACCTGCAGAGAGAACGACGACGACAACCTTATGATGACTGCAGTGCCTCACGTAAAAGATATTCTGCTCACGATTATACTACATCTTACGAAGACCCCCATCATCAGAGCCGTCACAGCTATTCTCCACCCCCCCGGTGCTGTGAGTCACACACTCCTTATCACACACATCTCGATCAAAACAGCCCCCACAGACAAAATTACATGCACCCTAAACCAGACCGCTCCCCCTCGACAGAGCGCAGAACCCATTTTGTCTATGCAGACAGACCACGCGCCACTCGCTCGCCCTCACCAAACCCACATTACAGATATTCTAGTTATCGCACCCACAGCTCGCCATCACCACCCCCTCATCACAAACAGCTATCACGATCCCACACGTCCCCTACACGCCATGTACATTTCTCATCAACCAAAAGGGATACAGCTCCTCCTTCGCCACGTCAGGGAAACGAGTAGAAGCTGTCATTGGGGACCAAATGTCAGCTCTAACACACTCTATGGTCCACTCTGATAATATGCAGTGTACATCCACCCCACCTACACCATTCATTCAAGTTACTCTGGCTGGCACCGAAATCTACGCTCTTGTTGATACCGGTTCAGGTTTGTCCCTCATTACCGACGACTGTCGTAGATCGATCCCAGCCTTGGCATCTCAAACTATTAGCAAGTCCTTCGTGTTGGCCTCCTCAGTCACAGGACAACCGTTAGACATACTTGGCTCTGTAACAGCCCCTGTGCATATTGGGGATGTCACTTTTTCTCACATTTTTCATGTAACACGCACAGCAACACATCCTGTGCTCATTGGCTGGGATTTTATGGTTGAACACGCAGTTACGGTCGACATACCACATGCACAACTACGATTGTATGACACTGCTGTATTTCTCTCACCGCCACAGTCATTCATCCCAGTACAGAGCGCCGCGATCACTATCGCGCAGGTAACGGTGCCACCTATGTCAGAAATGGCAATCTCAGTTTTTGTTAGAGACAACGCTGTTGCAAACCCCTCTACAGATTCGTATGTGGGTATTTTAGAGCCTCAGTCTCCCCATGCGGTGTCCCTAGGCATCGCACGCACCCTGACATCGATACAAAACGGTAGAGGAATCATTAGAATCGTTAATCCGACAAGCCAACCAGTTTCTTTGGGGGCGGGACACCCCGTGGGCCAGTTTTTCTCTATAACAGGAAAACCACAGGATGAATATGAGCTGGTGTCAGCTGTAACCACCTCCACTGACAATACACACGCTGTTCCAGACATGCTTTTAGCAGACACCTGTTTAAACGCGGACCAGCAGTTGCTTCTTAGGGATTTGCTGACAGAATTTTCCGACATTTTTAGCTCACATCCGTATGACTACGGACAGACTGATTTAGTCACACACACTATTAACACAGGCGATGCTGCTCCTATTAAATTGCGCCCATATCGTACATCACCAGCAACGCAGAACATTCTACAACAAGAAGTGTCTAAGCTTTGGGATTGTGGCGTCATTGAGGAGTCACAGAGCCCATGGTCAGCCCCGGTTGTGCTCGTACGAAAGAAAGACGGTACACACCGTTTCTGTGTGGACTACAGACGACTCAATGCGGTCACGATCAAGGACTCACACCCTCTTCCTCGGATAGACGACACTTTGGATAGGCTGTCTGGAGCACAAATATTCAGCACGATTGATTTGACTGCAGGTTATTGGCAAATACCCCTTAACCCAGCAGACAAAGAAAAAAACGCATTTTCGACAGGTGCAGGGCTTTTTCAATTCCGTATGATGCCCATGGGTATTTCAAACGCGCCACCTAGCTTCCAGCGCTTAATGGAGTTGGTGCTCCGTGGTCTGCACTGGAGCATTTGCTTGATCTATTTAGACGATATAATCGTTTACAGTGCTGACTTCGCACAACACCTAAAACACTTGCACGAAGTCTTTGGATGCTGTCGTTCAGCCGGACTTAAACTCAAGCCATTTAAATGCCATCTGGCCCGCCCTTCAGTTACGTTCCTGGGCCATCGTGTCTCCAGCGCCGGAGTTGAGCCTGACCCGTCAAACATCGAGAAAGCTAAGATGTGGCCAATTCCTATGTCCGCCACGCAGGTCAGGGCTTTCTTAGGTTTATGTTCGTATTACCGAAGGTTTATCAAAAACTTCGCCCATACGGCAGAACCCTTACATCGGTTAACACATAAGGGTGTTATGTTTACTTGGTCTATTCAGGCGGATGAATCATTTGGCATCCTAAAAGAAGCATTGACGTCACCACCTATTATGGCATTTCCAAACCTTTCGGTCCCTTTTTTACTTTACACAGACGCTTCCCTGTATTCGGTGGGCTCTGTCCTTTCACAACAAGCGGACGGCAAGGAACATGTTATTGCATATGCCAGTCACGTACTATCAGCATCGGAAAGGAAATGGTCCACTTTCGATAGGGAATTATTCGCCAGTGTGTGGTCGGTGCGCCATTTCCACCACTATCTTGCGTGCCACCCATTTACAATCAATCATAACAGACCACAAGCCTTTGGTTGGACTCAAAAAGCTCCCTTTGGACCATGATCCAACCGGCAGACGTGCACGTTGGGCGGTTGAATTAGATCTTTACGATTGGTGCATGCGCCACCGCGAGGGTGCCAAACACTTGAACGCAGACGCTATGTCTCGACGGCCACAGGTTGAGGTCATTCAACAGGATAATTGTTCCAAGAGGGAGTCCGCCAGGTCCTCGGTCGCAACACAGACCCCATTGTTCAAGCCGCAGTCAAGCCCAGCATCGACACCTGCGCAAATATCGAAGAGGCATGCTAATTCTCTCATCGTCACGCCTGTCCCAAATTATGTCACAGCGAACCTCATCCAAATTGAAAGTGACTGGAAAGTAGCGGAACATCAACGCTCTGACTCCGAGTTAGCCATCGTCCTCTCATGGGTAGAAGCGGGACACAAGCCCCCTTTATGGAGGCTCCGGAACGCGTCACCATATGTTAGGAAACTGTGGTCGCAATTTGGTCGGTTAACCATACACAACGCTGTCTTGTGTAGACTGTCGCGCAACCCTCCCTCTGACGACGTCCTCCAAATCATCATTCCAACGTCCTTGGTTCCAGACATATTGACTTATGTTCACGGCGATCCTTCAGCTGGCCACTACGGCCATGCTAAAACCCTGAATAGGGCTAGACGATTCTTTTATTGGCCCTACATGTCTGCGGACATTTCCAAACATTGTGCTCGATGTGCGGCCTGTCAGTCACGGCGTTCGCCTGTGCCCCGACCACAGGCTCCGCTCATTTCCATATCTCCCGATCATCCATTTGAAATTGTCGCTGCAGACATAACCGAGCTACCACTCTCGACAATAGGCAACCGTTATGTCTTAGTGATGATGGACCTGTACACTAAATTCGTGAACCTGTATCCTTTGAAGGATCAGACGGCTATCTCTGTGGCAGGTTGCATCTTTGACCAATATATACCACAACATGGGGTTCCGGATGCTTTGCACTCTGACCAAGGCAGACAATTCGAATCTGACCTCATTAAACATCTTTGTAAGTTAATGAGCATTAAAAAGCTTCGCACGTCACCCTATCATGCCCAATGCGATGGTGCTGTGGAGCGCTTCAACCGCACCTTGAAAGATGAACTTGCTAAATACCTCTTCGAGTTTGGTAGAGAATGGGATGAACACCTCCCACATGTCGCATTAGCCTACAATACCATCAACCATTCCAGTACCGGGTTCACGCCATTCTTTTTATCACATGGCCATGAAGCTCGCGTTCCCTTGGACGCGCGGTTTCAAGACAGCACCGCCGTCACTTCAGCCACAACAGGTACGCCGGCAGCCTTTGCGAACTCGCTACAAAAAAGATTGTCCGCCGCTTACCGGTCGGCAAACGCCTTCCACGACAAAGCACAAAGACATCAGCGACGTTACTATGATCGCCATGTAAAGTACACCACGTACAAGGCGGGCGACTTAGTTCTCATTGATGACCCGGCCAACAAGCATAACAAACTACGTCCCCGATGGGTGGGTCCTTATGAGGTTTTGCATTCAATAACACCACTTGTGGGTTTAAACCCTGTGGATTTTGTAGTTCGTGATACTTCCAAAACACACGCCAAAACAAAAGTCGTTCATTATAATCGCATGAAGCAATACATCACTGATCATTCAAAAACACACACTCCCCCCTCACCTCTATTAACTGTCAAACCAAACACCCTGAACACGCTATCAGGTCTCCTCCCACCCCATATCACGCCAATGAACCTGGGACCCCCCACTCCATGTTTGCCGCCAGCACCCCAGCTTTTAACAGGGCACGGACCGTTACTGGAGGCTTCAGCAGACAATGCAACAGACATTTGCCCCGCACCATCCTTGGTACAGCCCCCCCAAATGCCACCCTCAATGGTAGTGGGAGCTCCTACTGGTGACCTGGTGTCCCCTGTCTCACAGACATCCACACCACATGCACGTACAAGGATACGTCGGACGCCAGTTTACTTGAAAGACTTTCAGTTGTACTAAGTGGTGTGTGCTTTGTACTGAGGTTACTTTTGTTTCTGCCATTATACTGTACGCAGATAGCTTAATGGTATTTTTTTTTATATATACCTTTGTAAATTGTATTGAAGTATATTGGGTTAATTGTTCTCATGGTTATACATTGGAAGAAAAAAAAAGAAACCTTTGTAAGTTATGTTAAATTCACTGTTATCACTGTGTTCTCTTATGGGAGTTAATGACAAGGTACAATAGAAATGAGGACATTTCTTATAGGAAGGGGAGTATTATGTAAGAACTGAAATTAAAAGGTTTAAATAAAGTTAGATTGTACGCGAGATATCACAGAATAGGAGGAGAGAGGGAGGAAGAGGTGAGAAGGCATGAGGTAATCGGGTGGAACGTGATGGAGTGAAGGTTGCAGAAATGTCTAAATAAACCCTGAGTTTGAGCACATAAGTCTTGGTCTGACTCCTTCATTCAGTGGCCATAACCAAGGAAAATAGCCAAGAACCCACGCATAATACTCGGTAAGCATGGACTCATCCCGACCTACAAAATCGAGTATTACAGTAGTATGACACTATCTGAGAGAAGCGCAGATGTGTCCCCGATATCAGCAAGATATCTAGCATATTAAATATCTGGACCTGTCTGCGATTCCAAATCGCACAATGTGAAATGTGTTTTTGACTGAATACAACTCTGCGTTGACCTACAGCCAATGAGAGCAAGAAACAGAGCACAGGAGGTTTCAGTGGGAGGAGTCCTGATGTACCTGCAAAAGAACATCAACTAGCATGGCTGCGGTATCAAGTAAGTCTCATTGGACTGAAGAAATGGAGGAAAAATTGTGGAACATTGGCAGGAGCACAAGTGCTCATTTGATGTTTCATCTGAACTCTACCACAAAAGAGAAGAGTTGAAGAGAAATTGCCAATTCTCTTGGACAGTCAGGTAAGCAAATGGGTAGATTTTTCAGAAGAAGGTTCTTTTTCATATTGTAACCAATAAAATATGATGCCTTAACACATGTAAAGGTGATTAAAAACATACACATCATAATCTGAAATGCATAACATATGATCATGCATTTGTTTTTGTATCTTGTATCACTTCTCGCATGTACTCTGTTGTGAAACAAAATTTGGAGTCCAGGCAGAGTCGTCTGGGATTCGTCAATGGTGAAATGTTTTGTAATTTGTTCACCTCTAACTCTGATTCTTCGTGTAATTTGAAAAACCTATGACTTCCATGACAGACAGTTGTGTAATATGAATGGTACCACAATCTGACGTCTTTGAAAGTCATGTAGTGTGTAGGAGGTATTAGCGAACCAGTGCACGAGAAGAGTGCAATTGACGAAGCATGCAAACGTTGAAGTCAAGAGGGAACACACAGAATGCTCTTCTAATATCTTAGCATTTCGCATTCCAATACACAAATATTTTCAAATGACTTGGCTGTCTGGAATGAGGCAAGTGAAGACAAATTAATCAGCATGATTCAGGAGAGGCTAGCTCTGTATAACATTCCGGAAAAAAGTTATGTCAACCGTGTGGTGAAAGCTGAACTCTGGCGTGAGATCGAAAACAACTTGTCATATCATGTAAGATTTAGTTTTGGCCACTGAGGTTTTTAGCAGAATTTTTTTTGTTATTTTTTTATAGTGCATGGTAAATAGCATTTGTTTGGGGGGGCGTTGTGTACCAAAATAAGCCAGGCTTATTTCGGTTTATGGAACAGGCAGTTATTATTATGTGCTAGCATCTAGAATCCATCCTGTTAAAAACAGTAGAGCAAAAATAACATTTGTTGGCATTGCAAATAGACATGAAAATGGCATACTAACTAGGCATAATGCTTACAAAATTTTACTTTGTCTCTCAGAGAAAGAGCTCAGGAAGTGGTGGGGTGCACTGCGAAAACCCTGGAAAAGTTTGCATCACAGTAAAACACCAATGATGGCATCTCTGCCTATTGCAAAAACCTTGAACAAAGAATGCGGAAGTTGCCCCTACATTTAATGCCACATTTCCAATCAGGGTCTTGTCTCCATCTTCCTGGGACTGTGTCATGTTCTTGTCCTTCCTGGTCGATTCCCGCCATATGTAGTTCAATCATTTGTGGTGTACCTGGTGAGGCCTCGAAGTGGGGTGGAGCAGGTAGTGTGGCGTCGGGAGGCAAAAGCGTGTCCCGAGGCTGGAGTGTGGCTCCGGGCTCCTTGAGAACAGCATTTGCGGGCCAGATGACCCAGGGAATGAGGAAATCGCTCTTTTATTAAGAATGTTGGTACGGCAAAGGAAATCCTTTCAAATAAGGACTCTCCTCCCAGCCCTCCACCAGGGGGCAAAACGGTCTGCTTAACGTTTTGTTCCCTGGGTCGTCTGTCAGAAGCAGGTGAAAACCTGGCCAGCAGGAGCCATCCCTGCTCTTCAGGACTGTTTTGATGTTACTGACTCGCACATGTTCAGGCAGGCTGCAACATATGGCGACTCTACCAACTTGGAGGAATACACAGCATACTCTTTAATTCGCCAGCCATTTGTGTGCCATTGCATCCGTTCCCTGCGGGGCTTGGGACTTCAAATAACAGAGGGGACAGTGGGCATTCTCCACTGAGGCAAATAGATAGATTTCTGCTTTGCTGAATATTTCTCGTCAAGTCAATCCTCAGTACAGTTTGAGGATGAATTCTCCATTCGCCAGGTTTCATCCCTTAGCGTGACAGTAGGCCCGCACTGTAATTCAGGCGGCCTGGGACATATGTTGCTATCAGGGAGAGATGATGCTCACTCCCTAGGAGGAGGCGACACGTCAGTCTCAACAGTGCCAGTGAATGAGTTCCACCTTGGAGTTTTATATATACCACAACTGTCATGTTGTCTGAGCGAACCAGGACATGACAGTATGCTATTTCTGACTGAAAAGCCTTTAAGGCTAGAAATACAGCCGATAACTTTAGTGGCTGCGTGACAACTTGTCCTAGTGCGACACCTCGCTGGTAAAACATAGGAGCTGTCCATGGTGCTAAAGCAGCTATACAGCAGCGGGATGGTAGTGATTTGTATGTGCCTTTGGTGCCAAGCACACCGTGGCACATGGCGCTTCAGCCAGCACTGAAGAGGTCTCATGTGTAAGAGACCAAATGGAATGACGGATGCTGCCGCCATAAATCCCAATGGTTTCAGAAACCGTTTCAGTAGAAGTGTTACAGAGGGGAACCGCATCAATGCACTTTGTGAATGTGCGAGCAGCCAGAGGCAGCCCGAAGGGCAGGACTTTGAATTGATACACTGTTCCCTTGAAAGCGAATCTCAAAAACATTCCAGTGATGTCATACAATTTGTATATGAAAGTATGCATACTTCAGATCTATTGGTGCAAACCAATTTTGTGGGTGTACATGCAATAAGATCCGTTTCTGAGTAATCATTCTGAATTGGCGCTTTATAAGTGTGTGGTTTAAATGTCTCAGTTCCAGGATCGGCCGAAGTCCGCCGTCTTTCTTTGGAAGAAGAAAATAACGTCTGTAAAACCTTTCTTGTGCTTGACAATTTGGCACAATCTCTGTCACATTTTTTCATGATGAGACTGTGTATTTTGGCTCATAACACAGGCGCATCTTCGGACGAAACCATGGAAAACTGAACACCGTTCTGGGGTGGCCGGTGTGCAAATTAAATCGTATAACTATGTTTGATCGTTTATGCACCCACTCTGAAATTCCGTTAGGGCTCGACATGCATCCGTGTAATGGGACAGAGGGCAATTTGGTTTGCTCACTGTATGCATGTGTTTGCATGAGTCGCTCACTATAGGGAAGCAATTGTGCATAATATGTGTGTTTTGAAGAGGAAAAGAGCTCTTTATTGTGAATGTGTTAGCATCTTGTGCATTTGCAATGAATGCTGTATTAGTTTTTGCACTTAATGCATTTTTTTATTGCATTTATTTGATTGCAAGACACAGAAACAATATTTTGAACAATATTGTGAACCGCAATATTCATTTCCCGACAAACAATAGTGGGCAGAACAGTATTTTGTGTCTCCAATCGACATTTTTTTTTTAGCAGACCTGGAGGGAACCACGGGCTCTGCTTTCCTTCAAAGGATTTTCCACTTCATCAGGAGCACTTTTGCTGCGCATGTTGATATGCAGGTGCTGGTGAGGCAGGAGGCATGGAGCTTTTAATCGGGCGCTGGCTCAAAACAGAGCAAGGACAAACCGGCTGTGATATACCCTGTTTGGGCATAAAGAGTCTCATAGCCTATGACTGCTGCTGAATCGCGAAGTAAACTTATTCACAGTGCTGCGAAAGAGGCTGGCTGGAGACACTGGAGCATCCAAAAGAGTGGCTTTTTCCTTATCACTCATTTCTGTGAGGTCAGCCATATACGTCGATCCAGAACTTCCAGGTTGACCATGGACTTGCCGATGGACTGCGCAGTGACTTTCGTGATATGCAGTGCTAAACATGTAGCTGACCGAAGCCGTGCACGTCCATTTGCCTAAGGAGCTTGGCTTGAAATTCCTGGAGCACCGCCATTGTGTGGAGTGCTGATCCAGCTGGTTCTGCTGCTGAGTAAGCTTTTCACGCCAGTGCGGACGTTTGTCGACACGGTTTGGAAGGATGTACCTGTTACTGGGCAGAGGTGTGCCGCCTCCACAGGTGGTAATTTGGCATAACCATTTTCTTCCCCGTGATCCACATAAAAGAGGATGGCTTCACTGCACGAGCGCGCCAGGACTTGGATAGTTTGTAATGAACTTCAGGGAAGAATTTGCGGGATGCTGCCGTTTGATGGCGCCCGGACTGCTGGAGTCATTCATCGAGGCGAGACTGTTCAGGTTCCACTGGGGGAGACCACTCAGAGTGAAGCACTTCGGCCATCCTTGTAAGGACGCGGAGCATCTCCCAGTCAGTGGCGCGTGCACATTCCTCACCCTCGCTGGGGGGAGGGGTGGCAACATCATCCACTGACCACTCGCCTGAGGCAGCGAGAGATATAATGACATCTTCATAATTATCCCCAGTGTCAGAACTGCTGCGTGAGACGAGGCCACCCGCTCATTCAGAAAGCCGGAGCTCATCTCACACATGGCATATCGGAAAACATGCGCTTCAGAGAGATTGAGGACTATCTCAAAGTCATCCTGCTCTACCTCACAGCCCTGCCTTGCCTCATCTTGTTTATCACAGAAGAGGCAGGTGGGAGGGCGCGTGAGGCTGAATCATCCCTCAGAACGAGACAAACACTTTTAGATATATAGATATATACAATACACAATATACAATTTCTTTGTAAGGATACGCAAACCATGTCGAAGTGCTGCAGGGAATCAGGATGCTGAAGCCTGTTCACCAGCGAAGCATCAATCGGGGAGGCGGTGTGATGTTCGTCGGAACACTGCAGGGGAGTGGAAAGTTTTCCTGTGAAGATTCCGCCCGCTGACTCATGCATATTGACGGCAAAGGTAGAGGGCTTCTAGACAAGAGATGATTGCTGTCTTAAAGGAACAATTCTGAGGAAATGGTGTTTGTGCACCTGTTTTTATAGCGGACAGTTTCATGCCAAACAGGCGGGGCTCAAACACCATAGCCAATATTAGAATATTGGCGTTATTGTAGAGGTTTCAATTAGGTTGTGTAAGAAGGCACTCCCCACGTGCGTAACTACGCAAAGTCAAGTGTACGAAGTTGAAAGGGAACCCAATTCTTAATGGTTAAAAAGCAACTATATCTTTAGCACCTGCTGAAAAAAAAACAATAAAAGAAGATTTTAGATGGGTTCTGGGCATTCCAGCAAAGATCAGCAAACCACCATAGACTGGTTTAACTTGTTGGAAACTATGGATATTATGGTAAATCTTTGTAGGAGACATAAATATGGCTGGACTTTTTTATGCCCAAAAGGAATGTCAGGATTTCTCTGCATTTTCAAATTTGTAATTTACATAAGACTTAATTAAATCACTTTTACTCCGATATGTATAAATCTCGTTTCATGTTATGTTCAACTGAAAACTTTTTTAGCTGACTTTTAGCACAGACCAGAATTTAAAGAAGAAACCTGGAAAGTGTTACTAAATTCTGATCATATGCGATCCAAAGCAAAATACATCAAATTGATTGAAAAATGGATTTCAGTTGCGCCTCACTAGAAGACTCTTTAAAGGGAAGCTGATATTGATTCTGCTGCAAGGAACAAAGAAAGTTATTAAAGTGCGAGTTCAAATTAATACAGAATATATTCGTAAAAGTGAAAATCGTTATATTCCCAGTCAATTTGTTTCTCAGATTTACTTTTTTTGTTTTTTTTTGTGTGCGTATCTCTAAAACCCTAAAATAAATTTGTAATGTAACAAATGTTGGTTTAATAAGGTTCCATTTGTTAGCATTAGTTAACATCATTAGTTGACATGAACTAACGATGAACAATACTTTTACAGCATTTATTTATCATATATATTAATACATGTTTAAAATCAAAAGTAGTATTAGTTAACATTAGTTAATGCACTATGCACTAACAAGAACTAACAATGAACAACTGTATTTTTATTAACAATCATTTAGGTTAATAAATGTGGTAAAAAAATAAAAATAAAAATATATATATATATATATATATATATACATACACTCACCTAAAGGATTATTAGGAACACCATACTAATACTGTGTTTGACCCCCTTTCGCCTTCAGAACTGCCTTAATTCTACGTGGCATTGATTCAACAAGGTGCTGAAAGCATTCTGATAGGATAGCATAGCATCTTGCAGTTGATGGTGGCCATAAAATGTGGGGGCCATTTTAGTACTCATTAGAGTAACTCATTGTCATGTTCAAGAAACCAATTTGAAATGATTCGAGCTTTGTGACATGGTGCATTATCCTGCTGGAAGTAGCCATCAGAGGATGGGTACATGGTGGCCATAAAGGGATGGACATGGTCAGAAACAATGCTCAGGTAGGCCGTGGCATTTAAACGATGCCCAATTGGCACTAAGGGGCCTAAAGTGTGCCAAGAAAACATCCCCCACACCATTACACCACCACCACCAGCCTGCACAGTGGTAACAAGGCATGATGGATCCATGTTCTCATTCTGTTTACGCCAAATTCTGACTCTACCATCTGAATGTCTCAACAGAAATCGAGACTCATCAGACCAGGCAACATTTTTCCAGTCTTCAACTGTCCAATTTTGGTGAGCTCTTGCAAATTGTAGCCTCTTTTTCCTATTTGTAGTGGAGATGAGTGGTACCCGGTGGGGTCTTCTGCTGTTGTAGCCCATCCGCCTCAAGGTTGTGTGTGTTGTGGCTTCACAAATGTTTTGCTGCATACCTTGGTTGTAACGAGTGGTTATTTCAGTCAAAGTTGCTCTTCTATCAGCTTGAATCAGTTGGCCCATTCTCCTCTGACCTCTAGCATCAACAAGGCATTTTCGCCCACAGGACTGCCGCATACTGGATGTTTTTCCCTTTTCACACCATTCTTTGTAAACCCTAGAAATGGTTGTGCGTGAAAATCCCAGTAACTGAGCAGATTGTGAAATACTCAGACCGGCCCGTCTGGCACCAACAACCATGCCACGCTCAAAATTGCTTAAATCACCTTTCTTTCCCATTCTGACATTCAGTTTGGAGTTCAGGAGATTGTCTTGACCAGGACCACACCCCTAAATGCATTGAAGCAACTGCCATGTGATTGGTTGATTAGATAATTGCATTAATGAGAAATTGAACAGGTGTTCCTAATAATCCTTTAGGTGAGTGTGTATATATATATACGTATATATATATATATATATATATATATATATATATATATATATATATATAATATATATATATATATATAATATATATTGTTCATTGTTTGTGCATGATACCTAATTCATTAACTAATGTTAACAAATGGAAACTTATTGTAGTTACCCAAATGCTTTTATGTCATGTCTCTTTTAGAACACTATAGCACATTTTAACTCAAATTGATTTCTATCTAACTGTAGAGTGTGTATTGTTTCATTTATCATTGTTTCATGTATTCATTCATTTTTATGACACAAACTAAATCTGCCTATATAGGAATACATCCATCTTCAGAAGACTATGAGTGTTGATGTTGATTCATCATGGAAACGCTGCAAAGAAAAGATGACGAGTGTCCTGTGTGAGATATCGCACAATGTGAGAAGATAACGTAAGGCCAAGAACACCTCTGCATTCTTCATGCACTTTAAACAATTCTTTTCACATTAGTAATTTTTATGTACTCTTCAGTCCATTGTTTAAATTTCAGTTCTCCACTCCATTTTTTTTCTGATATTGTTGGGTTAACTGAGCTTTACAGCCAGTTTGTGCCCTCACTCGTCCTAACAGGATGTACAGTGCTACTGTGTAACATAAACTCTCTCCACCAGATGGAGTCTGACTCATTGTCTATCTTCATCTCTTTGATGGATTACCATTAGAATACTCATGCACTTTTCTTCAAAACTTGTAAGATAATGCAAGATATACGTTTAAATTGTACTCTCAATTAAACTGAGTATGATATTTTATATAAAGCACATGTCTATTTTAAGAGTTGAAGAGTGAATAGGCTCAAACATTGCATGAAATTGTAAACAATGTATCCAAACTATATCAAGAGAAACTGTATGGTAAAAACAGTTTTTTGTTTTGTTTTCTTTAGCACATTTGAAATAAGAAATTCTCACCTTGCTTTTAGTGTTATATCTGGATAGTAATTTTCTTTCTTATTAGTGCCAGTAAGTTATAAATATGTGAAGGTGATGCTATAGTTCTCCTATAGGCTATAACATATTATATACTTAATATTTAATATACACTCATTGACCACTTTATTAGGAACACCTTGCACACCTACTTATTCATGCAGTTATCTAATCAGCCGACCTTGTGGCAGCAATGCATTGCATAAAATAATTCAGATACGGGTCAGGAGCTTCAGTTAATGTTCACATCAACCATCATAATTGATGAAAAATTTGATCTCTGTGATTTCGACCGTGGCATGATTGTTATTGCCAGACGGGCTGGTTTGAGCATTTCTGTAACTGCTGATCACCTGGGATTTTTACGTGCAACGGTCTCTAGAGTTTAATCAGAATGGTGCCAGAAAAAAAAAAAACATCCAGTGAGTGGCAATTCTGTGGACGGTAATGCCTAGTTGATGAGAGAGGTCAGTAGAGAATGGCCAGACTGGTTCAAGGTGAAAGAAAGGCTATGGTATCTCAGATAGCCACTCTGTACAATTGTTGTGAGCAGAATAGCATCTCAGAATGCACAACATGTCGAACCTTGAGGTGGATGGGTTACAACAGCAATAGACCAAGTCCGGCACTTTATTAGGACCATAGTGTTCATAATAAAGTGCTCAATGAGTGTATATGTACTGTACAAATAGATAAAATATGTTCAAGTGCTTTTGTCAAAATATGGAACTATCACATCTGTATTTATTGAGTGTTACCAGACCCCAAGTCATGTAGGGACATGGTTGAGATTTCATTACACAAAGGCATCACTAATTGCAGTGACAATAATAATGACTTAATGCTTTAGGGGCAAAACAAGCTATAGTTACAGCCTCAGTTCATTTAAGGCAGATCAATGATCTTATCTACTCTTTAATATACGAACAAGCACTAAGTACAAAGTTTTACTTGTTATTTAACGTTGAGACCGTTTTTTTAATGCAATTTAGAAAAAATTAAGCTTGTTTTCTTTTTCTTTTCAAGGAGTTTGGAAGGTGCGAACATGCTCTTCAAATAAAACCTGTAAATGGAGTTTGACGCACTCAATGACCTCAAATGCAGCATTTACACTTCAAACAAATTAAGACTAATCTTTTAATTGATTGTTACTTTTTATAAGTTAATAAGGCTCAGTTTTTAAAAAAAATATTTAATAAGAGAGTTTTTGAAAATCAACTTTAATTAGGCAATGTATCAAGCGATTCTGTTATTAGCTCCACACACCCACATCCACACATTGGCTGGCTGTCAACTTATGTTTTTCTTATACACATTGTGCAGACAGCTCCTTCCTGTGAGGGTCCAGGAGCGATTGACATGAAATTACTTTTTTAAACATAATTAACAAGGTTTAATGAAAATCACCTCCTCGCCCTTTACAACGATCCACTCTGAACTATAAATTCACCTTGCCTGACCTTTTCCCTGACATGTTCTTACAAAACAAAACTGCTTGTTAAATGTCATCCACTCAGTGGCATTTACTTGTATAAAACAGGGCTTTGATCTGCAGGAGAAGCATAATCTCCTACGTTTCCTTGGCCATATGGCCAAGCTCAGCGACCCTGTGTGCCTGTAATCTGCTGAATATTTTAATTATGGCCAATTAACAAATGGTAGGTTCAACTTAAAACTTATGACTTGTATTCCTTCATTTTCCTGATTTCCATAAAAAGCACAATTTGGAATTCTGTACAACTGCTAAAGATTCGCCGAATCAATACATAAGCATGACAGAGATGAAGCAGCGCCGCCCACTGTGCCAAACTCGATCTAGGTCGATGCAGTATGAACTCTGTCACATGGAGGCCCTTGACAGCATCATCTGTTGTCACCCACCAGTGTTGGGTAGTAATCAGGGGTGTAACTACAGGGAGGGTAGGGTGGGCAGCCGCCCTAGGGCCCGGGGTGAGATGAGACCCGTGAAGGTTGACCAAAAAGAACCATAAAAATTACAGCGGGCCCGACTGGCAATGAAAAATTACAGAGGCCCACCAAGATGGGGGCCCGACAGGTTCTTTGCACTGGAGACCATAAAATCCAAGTTACGCCACTGGCAATAATGAACTACATGTAATCTGGATTACATAATTAGATAATAAAACTCAAGTTCTTGTAATTCGATTTCATTGCGTTTTGTAATGTGATGGATTACATCCGTCAATTAAATCAAATTGCTGTTTGATTAAATGTTTACTAATGTTTAATGAAAGAGTGTAAATCAGTACACTTAGATTTCCATCAATTCCATCAATATGTGGACATCAATTTTTAGGATTTTTTTTTTCTTAGGGGCTACTTGTTACAAATAAAAAAAGGGGAATGGAAAATGCACACAGCAGTCATGCTCGGGTCACAGGAGGTTAATAATCATGTGACTTGAGTTGCAATACTGTAGAACTAATTCCACCACATCAACAGTTAAACTGAGAAGTACAATTTTTAAAGGCAAAAAATGAATGACATTAAAAATGTACTGTGCTGCATCAGGACAAAGGACGAGGATAATCATTTTGATTGGTGTTAGTGCTCTGATCCCTTCTGGTTGCAGAGGTACACATCTGCCTTTACCTGGCATTAGATTTTAAGTCTCTATTATTAAGCTTGTATTCCCAATTATCATAATAGCTGAGATTCACTGGCTTGTTTGCATTCAGGCACATTCTCCTCAGTAATGTGGCACGTGAATGCTAGCCCCTTTTTAATTAAACTGAAGTACAGAGAATGTTTTTAGGTGAAAGATAAACCTGCTGTTAATTAAGTTAACAAAAGAAAAAAAAAGAAAGAAAGAAATGAGAGTTTCAGCTCTGCAGCGAATACACAGGGAGGCTAAACGCACGATCATTTGGGGAATGTCAATTACAATTGTTTCGGCCTGGGTTAAGAGTTTTGAGTAAATATTTGGAAGTAGGATGTATTGGGAGAAATTACATTTTATTTTATAACATTTAATTTCCTTTTGTTCTTTTGCTCTAGACATTTCTGATAGATCATGATGCACCATTTGGGTTAATATAAGGCAGGTAAAAAGAGGACTCGATGTTAAATGGAATAGTTCACTCAAAAATGAAAATTCTCTCTTCATTTACTCACTCTCATTCATCCCAGATGTGACTTTTTTTTCCACAAATCAAAGATTTTTAGGAGAATATCTCAGCTCTGTAGGTCCATACAATGTAAATGAATGGTGACCAAAACTTATAATCTCCATAAATCACATAAAGTCAGCAAATAAGCAATTCTTATGACTCCAGTGTTTTAGTCCATATCTTCTGAAGTGATCCAATCATTTTTGTGTGAGAACAGACCAAAATATAACTCCTTTTCCACTATAAAACTTGACATCAACAGTCTACTTGGCGATGATTTCAAGATTTCAAGCTTGACCACACTTCTTAGTGCCATCTAGTGCTCTGCGCATCCGTCAAACCCTAGGAAGTGCAATTGAGCTTGTAGATCATGATCATTCCTGGAGACTGCCATGGTAATATGTAGAGTGAAAAAGAAGTTCTATTTTGGCTTGTTCTCACCCAAGATTTATTAGATTGTTTACAAAGACATGGATTCAATCACTGGATTCTTCTGGGTTACTTTTATGCTGCCTTTATGTGTTTTTGGAATAAAAAGTTTATTGGAGAATAATTGGAGATTTTTCAGTTTTGGGTGAACTATTCCTTTAAAATGAACTTGTGTGTGGTGTTATTAAACAGCAGAGGGCGCTCTTGTGCTTTTGAGGACTCAAATGCACACAGATCTCCAGCATGATATGTTTCAGGTATTCCTCAGAGTAACAAGCATATGACATAGTGACAGACAGCTGGGTTGTTTTTAATTCTTCTCAAGTTCAAGTGAAATTAAATGAAATTACTGTTACACTTTGAAATGGGTGCTATCAGTCAAGTCAGTTAAATAGCGCTTTTCACAGTACATATATTCTCAAAGTAGATTTATAGAAAACTGCGAGCAAGCCAAAAGCAACAATGGCCAGGAGAAAACTCTACCACATACAAAGGGGTCATGAAAAGGTCAGTTCAGTAAACACACTGAGTTCTGAAACCTCCGTTCAAGTCCATTTAAAATAAATATGTAGAATCCTAGAGGTACATATGTCAAGTTATCTGATTCTTGTGTTTCTGTCTGCCCCTCCTTCCCTCTCCATCTGCCTGTTGCCCTGCTCTTGTGATTTACTGCTAACCTTCTCAATTCCAGTGATGTGTGTGGAATACACAGTGGATTGACAAGCCATGTAGTGGAGAGCCCCAGATGGGTCCTAAGCAAATGTCTCCTTTGTGTTGCAGTGGAGCGACTATATCCACATGTAAGAAATTAAATTAACTCTTTAAATCTTCCTACAAGGCAGATTTGAGGACAAGTGACCTGACAGGGCTAATATCAAAATTGGTGGTATCGGAGCTGGTGAAATCTCATTGATTTAAAGATCTCTCCTCTGTTCTTGTCATTTATCAGATTTTTTCCCCCCTATTTAAAGCAACATTCAATGATCTAATTGCATGGCACCCTTCTGGAGCAACCTGGGTTTAAGTGCCTTGCTCAAGGTCACAATGGAGATCAGAAATGAGGGTTTTGTCAATAACGCTTTAGTTCACGAGTCACCAATACCTGTTGTTGAATCTGCAAACTCAAACTGTTCCGATCTCAGAACTTTAAGCACTAAACCACCACCAGTTTCTCAGATATACCTATATTTTATAAGTCTGGTTCACATGCAGGCTATTGGTCAAGAATTTTGACAGGAAGAGTCTGACTGATTGACTTTTATATTCATTTATCAAGCAGATAATCTTATCCAAATCAGCAAAAGGATTACAAATGAGAATATTTTACAACATATTAGTATAGTAGCGCTGCTACCAAACAAAACTTTTTTTTAAGTGCAAAAAGCCTAGTTACCCTTTAAGCTCCAGTTGGCCAGCTGTCAGAAGAAAACATTTCTTATCAACATTACTACATATTACAAATATTACTACGTAGATATACAAAAATATCTACTGTCTTGACCAACACAAAATAGGTATCATTTAAAAGCAGAGAATCTGTGCTTTATAATGCATTTAGGCATTATGACCAAAACTGAACAAGTGCTTTGACATTTGCAGACAAATCAGAAGTGTTCCTTTTTGATAATTTATTAATAAATTTGCACTGTACATATTTTTGTCATCGGCAAAACCATCAAACTGATCAAATAGCCATGTGTCATATGTCATTGGAAAGAGTACAATAAAACCAGCCTATTTGTTTTACTCAAAGAAAAGATATAGCGAGTAATATCTCTTTGAACTACATGTGACATGATAACAGGCGTTGCTTATAAGCCATATTTTCGCTTATATCTTCACAAAAAAAAGAATATAAAACAAAATATCACATACCATTACTTAGAGGAGGGTATACTTGTTAAAACGAGCCCACACACTACATATTCAAATTAAGAGATTATTAGATAATCCACACAAGCACAATGTGCACACAGCACATCTGGCTAAAAACACGTTAACTTTTCTGGATCAAATGACTTCATCAGAAATTATGTAGTATGTTGTCTAGAATCATGGAACGCTAAATCAATCGTATTAGGATTCAGATTGCTGCAACCAGAGGTGGAAGTCATTCAAATACACCAGTCAGCCACAACATTAAAATGACCTGCCTAATATTGTGTATATTCGTGCTGGCAAAACAGTACCAACCCTCTTCTCAGAATGGCATTATGAGATTCTATTCTTGATTGAGATTACAATCTCAATTGTACAGTGTGGTTATACCATAAACTTTGTCAGTTCTAACCAGTCTGGTCATTCTCTGTTGACCTCTCTCATCAACAAGGCATTTCCATCCGCAGAACTGCCCTCACTGGATATTTTTTGTTTTTGGCACCATTCTAGTTCGAGCTGAAAAAGTCTATGTTAACTCATATAACTGCTCTGTACAACTGTGGTGAGAAGAATATCATCTCAGAATGCTATTCTGAGATGCGGGTTGGCTAGGGGGGACCAAATATTAGGCAGGTTTTAATGTTGCGGCTGATTGGTGTGTAGGCAGAGAGGATCATTCACTATAAGTACATATGTCCACCAGTTGATGGCGCCCATTATATGACACAGATGAATGATGGCTCAAATGACACAGAATGGAACTGAATTAGATCTTGTTACTCATGCTTACATGCTTTGGAGAGAGAGAGCATACTTTTACTTATTGTTGTAGTTGCATGAATAATTTGTTTTTATATAGAATTATTTTGGTTTTATCATTTCCATCTTTTTCCCAACTTGTCGTGTTGGAATGCATCTAACTCGGATTTCTTGTTTTTTTTTTAATGGATTTGACGTCGATCCGAGTCCCGAGCTCTGACTTCTGGAATGCAGCATTAAACAAAGTTTTTTTTTTTTTTTTTAGCTACATTCTCTACACGCTGAGAAATATAATCCCAAATCAGAAAAATAAGGGAAAAAAGTTCCATTTTGTCAAAAAAAAAAATAAATACAAAATTCCTAAATTTTTCTGCAGTTTCTTAGACTGAGAGTCTCATATTTTATCATATGTTTTCTTTAAAATTATACCAAATAATAGACCGTCTTTGTTGTTTCTGAAGAGTTGTAAGCCTTTCATTTTGGGCATGCCACTGAAACAGGAAATCTTTAATAACACCTTCAGAGCTTAAGGTTAATTGTCAAGTTAAGGTGTGTTAAAAAGTTGCCATTTTATGAAGATTACATTTGATGTAAAGCAAACCATATTTGTTTGTTTATACAATCCATTTAGGGGCAGGTTATTCTGAAATAGTTACACTGATGAGGATTTGGATGCTCTGATGGACAGTGCAGATGGTCAGATCACATGCCTGTGGCTTGCTACACATCATGTCTGTTGGGTGATTATTGCTAGTACGGTAGAGGTCAAAGCCAGGATGAGCTGGTGAGGAGACCCAGGTCATAAAGTCAATTATAATGCAATTGGGACTGAGATTGTTTTACCTCCGGAATACTCAGTACTCACTTGCTCGAACAAAGACTTTTTAATGCCTAATATTTAGTGACACTATTTCTGTATGCCTATATCTTTAGAGAGTTTTTCATTTATTTCTGTGTGGGTCTAAATGTGCTGTGACAGCAGCTCTCCCCGCATTAGAGCTCATAGGGTTTTTGTTGGAACACTCAAGAGCATATAGCGGTGTGCATTTCCTGCTTTCGAGCATTGATGACTGTATGTGACCTTCTCTCCACATTCTGATGAGATAAATCATCATTGTGGATCCCAGACAACAATTCCATAGAAAGCAAAGGAGAGCTTTTTCCTCTGTATCTCAGAGGTCTCTCTCAGGTCGGCATATGCGTCTCACAATAACACATCATTAAATCAGACAGGAAAAATGAGCCTTATCCTACTAGTGCAGCATTTTCCTAAGCTGCTGTTTGCTAGATCTGCATGGTGTGCGGGGGATGGTGTGAATATTTTCCTTCTGCCAAGTGCAAATAGGCAGTTTTGTCCGATATTTGCTGTTGGCAGGGTGTAAACAAAAAGCCGCTCCACACTCCACAAGTTGTTAGGGCCGAGCGCCGGAAGTTTGTAGTTTTGTAAAATGTCATCCTCGGGCTTGGAAACAATTTGGGGAAAATTATGCTGGCTGCGGCTGACTCATCCTGCTGGAAAACAAGTGAGAAAACATATTTGCTGATGCCCTTGAAGATGACGATGTGTACTGCCTAATTGCTGGGAAGAGGATAATTGAGCCACCTGCCAGCTTAATGGCACATTTTCACATGTGTCACCTCGTCTTTTTTAGATGCTCAAATACACACAAATTTGTCCGAATGTTGAAAATAGCATAGGAGGCAGAACGTAAATAACTGCGTATTTCGATCAGACACAATTACCTTTGATTTCTGTGCCAGTGTCATTGTTGGAATGTAGTGACTTTGATTTCTATATATCTGGCAGGAGTTTGTGGGCTGGACTGCATGCACTGCTAAACCACAAATGATAAACAATAACAAAATCTTGATATTTTATTATTATAGTATAAATACATTTTACTCAACTTGAGGCTTGATAAGATTGAAATCAGGTTTCTTTAATCATGACATCAATGTAAAAATGACAGATGCAACATGATCACACAGGAAATTGGCATGTTGTTTCCGAAAGATCTGGTACCCTAGGATCGGCCACATTGTGCTTACTCACTTGCAAGCACCATCAACTATCAGACATTTTTGCATTGGCTACAGTTTGATTATCTTTCCTTGTGGCGTGACTGGAAGACGTTGTGTCATTAGCATGACCCGGGTTCGGTCCCGTGTTTAAACCAGGAAGTAAATGCATTTGCATAATTATTGGGAGCGCGATTCAGAGGTTGCATTTTTAGTCCACTGAGGTCTAGATTTGGGGTTTGGAGTGGGGGGTACAGTTTATAAAATATGCATTCCTCTTCACTGTATTACACCTGTACAGCTGGAAACAACTCACTTCACAACTCGCTTTTGGCGCCCCTCCATGGACATTACACACTGTAAATGGACCTCACTCTTGCCCATATGCCCAAACATTCTGGCCACTGGTGGCAGTGTTTCACATTTCTGTAAAAAGAGATGATTTTAGCTAAAGAAAAGTCAACCTACTATTTCACATTTCACTGTGAGATCAGTCTCATGACATAAGGAATTTATAGGTCTATTTGAATAGTTATAAAATATAGATATATGAAATATATAAATGTAGTTTTAAATGCAAATAAAAATTCAGCCATCATTTCTGCTTTCAGATATTTTTTTCTTAAATATTAAGTGCGCGCGCGCACACACACACACACACACACACACACACACACACACACACACACACACACACACACACACACACACACACACACACACACACATCTACTGGTATGGTTTTTAGAAATAAGTAAGATGAGATTGTCTTCAGAGTCTTCAACTGTAGTTCATTATGATTTGAGATTTGAGCCTTTAGGGATAAGAAACTGTTGACTTTATGAATAAGACCACTCTCTCCGTAGAGAAATATAATATCTGAAATGCAAATACCACATGAAGTTGACTCACTGTAAGTAAATTTCACAGGTGGCATATAAAAAAAAACACCCTTTTTAATTTTTTTTTTATTATTATTATTTTTACCAGTATGCCTCATGAAATATTCCTCTAAAAACTTTTATTTTAGAAGTTGCCTTAAGGTCTTTTTTTCTTGGCTGTGAACTAGCTTTCCATAATTTAATTATGGGATATCACTGCAATTATGGCAACAATGCAACTACAGACATACCTGGCAGCTGTTCATTATGCCCAGCACTTTATGGACAGACTCAAAATGCAACACATTCAATGACAGAAACACACTGTAAACAAGCCATGCAAATGTATTTTTCTCATTACTCATAATGAGCTGAACCCCATGACCTCTGCATCATTTGAATATTGAATATGCCATAACAGACTGCCATGTCCATTAATGCCTGAGTCTCTGGCTCGTACTGTAGGTGATGGAGCACATGTAGATTTGAATAACAGATGATCTAAGTGAGGAACAGATGATAATCTTTCACTTGGTGGTGTGCTCAGGAGTTTTTTTGGCCAACTGGGAGAGACGAGTTTGAATGTGAAAACAGGTAGCACAGACGTCTGGAGGCGTTAACCACATGTTTGACTAAAGCGCTGATGCATACCTAAATTTTAATCATCTACAAACAGGCCCCTAGATTTAATTTCTTTTAAAAAAAGAGAAAGCCAAAGTGATTGACTGGTTTATTCAAGGACCAATTAAACAAGATAAATGATGCCAGCAATTGTCTCACATAAGACAAGAAAAGAAAAAATCAGATTTGTTAGTTGCAAAATTGGCAAATATTGGGAGATGAAAGAGTGATTTGCATTTTAAGACCTATGACTTTATTAAGTAGCGTAAAAGCTCTTTATTATGCCTATAACACAATACCTTAAAACATTGGATGATTTGGGATACTGTTATTGGATGGTAAAATCTGAAACTAAAGTGGAGTGGCACGGTGGTTGTCTCATGGTTAAGGATCAGGGCCAACATCGGGATTACAGGTTTAGTCTGAATTAAAGGTGAATTAAGAAGCTAAGCATTACTGAGATTACACTCCTGCTGTACCATCATTGTGCCTCTGAGTAAAGCACTTTACCCCAGGTTCCTCCGAGGGGACTGTCCCTGCAATTAGTGTACTGTGAGTTACTTCAGATGAAAGCATTGTGTAAATGGCATGGTCTTGCCAGTCCATAACAGTAAAACAGCCCTGCTCCCTCACTTTCCTTGAAAAGCCACTATTTCAACAATACCAGCTTTCTTTGGACAGCACCAATTTGTGGTCAGTCGAGTCGACTTTGTTTGAAACATTTATTTTCCTTTTTTTTAAACTGCCAAGCACTAGATCTTTAGACATTTTCTTTGACTTATATCTCACTTATGACCTACCTCTTGCTTGGAAAAAGGTGTTAAATGTGCCAAAATATTTGTATATGCATGTTAAAACTGAAAATGAAATTAAATCATTATACAAGACTGCATGTTTGTATAAACAACTAATACAAAATAACAATTGTTTCTCAAATTGACATACCGTATGTCCGTTGATCATATTTATCCAAAGTTGGCTTAATTTGCTACAATGATTAGTGATGGCTTTTTTTATTTCATTTTTTATTATTTGTTTGTAATTAATGATTACATTTGACAATAAACACCTTTTCCTTATTACTAAGATTCCTACCTCAGTTTTCAATAGCTTAATTTTTTTAATTTATTCTTTTAAGTAACATCATCCTAAAGATTTAATGATTAGAAATTGTAAGGATTTGTGTATTTTAGTGGAATATTTTTCTAAGACACATAAAAGGATATAATGAGCAGTATTTACATGTAACTCATGCACTAATATAATTATTCTCTCTCACCTAAGAGAATATAAAACTTTAATGCTAAAAAAGTTTAATTAGGAAGACAGGAATGGTCAAGCATGAGTAAACGAATTCATGAAACGAACAGGTGTCCTTTCACTCCACTGCCTGCCAGATATACTTAAATCGTCTTTTCACTATCCACTGACCAGCACACATCCACAATGAAAACCCAGACTATATGTGTGAGTTTGAGACACTGATCAGACCTGATCAGCTCTGCAGGTAATGAAATCTGTAGCTTGAGAGTTAATTAGCTGAGCTGACCCTTAAATCATGTCACTGCTGGAACAGTCACATCTCAGAGAGAGCATTTTGTTACTAAAATGATCAATGTATGTGGTGAGTATTTGTTTAAGAAATTATACAAAATAAGCTTTATATTAGGTGTCATTAACTATTTTGTACCAACATTAAAAAATTAATTAGGCCTATTTGATGAAATGTGCTAATTGTTTATGTGTGTTGTTCTGTTAAACTTTTACGAGATTCACATTAGCTGCTACTGAAGTTG
Source organism: Moxostoma hubbsi (assembly GCA_032164185.1). NCBI lineage: Eukaryota > Metazoa > Chordata > Actinopteri > Cypriniformes > Catostomidae > Moxostoma > Moxostoma hubbsi. The sequence continues at coordinate 20,336,585 of JAVLUX010000009.1, forward strand.
GGATATGGGTAGGGTTAGGTTAAGAGGTTAGAGTTAGGTTTATGGGTTAGGTGTAGGGGTTAGGGTTGTCCTAGGATTAATTACATGCAGGTACTTCAAAATAAGTACAATATAACAACATGTATGTGCATAATAAGTACATTGTATCAAATGCTTATTTTTGTAAAGTAAATACATAGTAGTTTAAGACACCTATTAAATGTGCTAAATTCCCAAAAATATCTCACATTCTATTAAAAATCTAAATGAGCTCAGAATACCCATGCGTGTACATACATACATCATAGATTACGAAGTACAAAAGACGAACAAATGAATTTCAATATCCACTATGTTTAATGACATAATGGCTTGTATGATATAATAGCCATTGTTTATTGTTGCATGACTAGCCACATCTGTTTGCTGATGGGGGGTTGTAGCAATGAATCACACACACACACACCATCTCCTTAGGGTACACATAGAATTTTATTCGATCATTCATCCTCTCTGTCTCTTTGTCTTATGTGAGCTTTACAGTCAAAGCAAGACCCGCCGTAATTATTTCAGTCCATCACAGGCCTGTGATAGCTGATCTTTTTTTATAGGCTTAATATAATTTACAGCCTTTTAAGCACACTCACAGGTGGCATATGTTAGATCTTGACTGTTGCAATCAAGCAGCATGACATGTTGTGATTTAACAAGCTGTGGGAGGCTTGCGGGGCAAAGAGACAGAGAGGGAAGAAGAAATAAAAATTTATGTGAAAAATGGTGAGAAGCGGGTGCTGTCAGACACTGTCAAACTTATACAGAACTCTATTGCATATTTGTGAAAATGCATTGGGAGATTTGCACTATTGTTTTAAACAATAATTTCATCGCTATTTCATATATTTTTAACATTATAATAACAGTTAATTTCATGTTTTATTGGTCATTTCCTCTGAATTGGAAGGGGCTAGTTGTCACACTTCTTACTCCAGTGAATATTTCTCAGGTTGGGTTATTTTTTTAAGTCTTTTTCTGAATAGACACATAAATTAAACTTAAAATAGGCTAATGAATAATGAATAACGATTTCTAACGTTATTGTCCAGGAATAAAGATACAGTTAATTGAACATTTCCGAGATGGCTGACCTCTGAGCATAAAGCAGAGCTGGGTTTTGTGAAGCATAAAAACAAAAACTTTTTAAAAACAATTTCTCTCCTTTTCTCCCCAATATGGACTGCCCAATTCCCAATGTGCTCGAAGTCCTCTTAGTTGCGTAGTGACTTAAATCTGGGCGGCAGTGGACGGATCTCAGTTGCCTCCGTGTCTGAGACCGTCAATCCGCACAACTTATCACTTTGCTTGTTGAGCACATTACCACGGAGACTTAATGCGTGTGGAGGCTTCATACCATTCTCCTCGGCATCCACCCACAACTCACCACAAGCCCCAGTTGCCACAGTCTGTCTTCCTCGTGTTGCCTAGGACTCTTATTTTGAAGTGTTTCCCCAGACTACGTTTCCCAGTATGCTCTGCCTTCATCACTGCCATCTGTTCCCGATCATTCTTACCTGTTTTCCATTCCCTCATTAGCTCTTGTTTGTATATATACCCTCTAGTTTTTGCATTCCTATGTCAGTTCTTGTTTGTAGTTATTAGAGTTCACGTTTGTTTGTTTAACTTTTATCATCTTTATTAAAGCTTGCAATTAGATCTTACGTCTCCCTTCTCATCTCAGCAACGACTCCTTACAGAGGTTACCCCATGTGACTCTACCCTCCGGGCCAATTTGGTTGCTTAGGGGACCTGGCTGGATTTACTCAGTATGTCCTGGATTCGAACTCACAATTCCATGGGTGGTAGTCAGGGTCTTTACTCACTGAGCTACCCAGTCCCCATAAAAACTAACTTTTAAGTATTTTCACTGCAGGTAATGTCTGTATATGCAATATACAATAAATCTACAAAGAATGTTAAGAGGAATGGTTTGTGTATCAATCAATGCCTATGTTTTCAAATCAATCAATGCAAATGTTGAAGAACAGGTGAAATTTGTTCAATAGAGGGGGTTCTAGAAATGATTCATGCAGCTGAGTTCTGGACCAGCTGAAGATTATGAAGAAGTTTGGAAGGAAGACCAGAGAGGAGAGCATTGCAGTAATCAATATGGGATGTAACCAGTGCATTAATATGAATGGCAGTACTGTTCAATGTGAGAGAGGGACGAAGACGATTAATATTACGTAAATGAAAGTATGCAAAGTGAGTTATGCTATTAACATGGGCTTCAAAGGATAAGGTGCTATCAAGGACGACACCCAGACTCTTAACCTGTGGTGAAGGAGAAGCAATGGACTGATCGATAATCACAGAAAAAATATCAGTTTTGCCAAAATAGATTTGGTGCTTACAAGAAGAATTTTAGTTTTACCAAAATTTTATTTGAGAAAATTAGATGAGAACCAGTTTTTAATTTCAGATAAACAGCTGGACAGAGAGGGCGGAGGAAGGGAAGAAGTGTGCTTAGAAGACAGGTTGAGCTGGGTGTCGTCGACTTAGCAATTAAAATTGACACAACGTTTCCTAAATATATGATCAAGGGGTAATAAATAAATAACAAATAGAAGAGGGTCCAAAACTGAACCTTGTGGAACACCAGTGATGAGTGCGAGCAGAAAGATACGATCGAAACTAAGACGGGGGTGCCGTAATTCCAACTCAGACCAGCTTGTCTAGGAGGATGTTATGTGAGATCGCATCAAAGGCTGAACTCAGATCAAGAAAAATGAGTATAGACAGCTGGCCAGAATCCGAAACCAACAGCAGATCATTAGTAATTTTGACTTGAATTCCATACTATGATGTGGACTGTAACCCGATTGAAATTGTTCAAACAAATTATTAGCTGTAAGATAATCATAAATCTGAACAGCAACACTCCTTTCCAAAAAAATTTAAATAAACGTTAAATTAGAAATAGGATGAAAAATACCAAAATTAGAAGGATCTGCCCCTGCTTTCTTGAGTATTAGTGCTATTGAAGCAGTTTTGAATGATATAGGAACCAAGCCAGAGGACAGTAAAAAATGAACAATCTCAGTTATTAAATTAGACAGAGAAGGTAAACCTGCTTTAAGTACGTAGGAACAGGATCAACTTGACAGGTGGTGGATTTGGATTTCCAAATAATAGAGGATATCTCATCAACAGTCGGAATTTTAAATATAGAAAATGCTTAAAGAGGTAGTTCAAAGGAAACCGATTCTGATGGGCCACAACCATCATTATTTAAAAGCATTTGCTTGTGAATATTTTCAATTTTGGTAGTAAAATAATCCTTAAAAGTGTGACATACAGTAGTAGAATACATATGTGATGGTAGAGACTCAGGTGACTTTAGTATATTGTTTACAATGGGGAAAAAAGAGATCTAGTGTTCCCTTTACTTGTCCTAATTAGATTAGTATAAAATTCCGATTTTACTTTAGAGATAGCATCCTTATAAAGTTGCATATTATGAGCATACAATTCTTTATGAAATGTAAGACCAGTTTTGGAATACAAACACTCCAGCCGTTTTAAGATGGCATAATTCAGGAGTATACCAAGGAGCAGAGTGAGTAAAAGAAACAGTCTGGGTTTTCAAAAGGGCAAAAACATCTAAGATCTCATGAAGTCCATCATTATAACAGGATACCAGGTCATCCACAGTTGATAAATCAACTTTGCTAGAGAAGGTGGGAAGTTCATCAGCGAAGACAGATATATTAATAGTCTTCATATTGCAAAATGTGACGGATCTACATAAGTTTATTTTAAATACTGCAAGGTGGGCATTAAAAGACAGCAACAGATGATCAGATGTGGAAAAATCTGAGAGAGTTCAGTTATAAGGAGTTATACCAGAACAAAAGATAAGGTCAAGAATGTGCCCTTTGGATTGAGTAGGAATGTTGGCATATTGCTGTTTACCAAAACTATAGACAAGTTCAAAATTCCCTTGTACGTATAGTAATAGTATTATCAATGTGAATGTTAAAATCACCCAACAAAATTTATTTTTACAACATGCACTAAATAAAGAGGGCTCTTGATATTGTTTTATCAATGTAATTTTGTCCATATAGTTTGGAAAGAGAAGGTCAGTGTCAACCTAATCTACTGCATTGAGCTCTTTGACATTGTGTACTGCTGGACAGAACATCCTTTGGTCTGATGATGAGACATCGAGCAATACAACTAACAGACTTCTGAGAATGTATGCCTGTGTGTGCTCAGGTGTTGGCCATGGTAAAGAGACCTTAAGCTCTTTGAGCCATTCGACTCTAAACTGTCGCACTTGGTGTGTGCCCACTTTTGTAAGTCGAGACAAACATATTGATTGAGAGTGGTGTGTATGGAAGAGAAAGGTCATTAGATAAGGCTTTCAGAAAAGTGGAGAGTTGGAGTGTTCTTTTCTTCCTCAACAGTTTAGCCTTCCTGTAAACTTTCTGCTAGCAATAGTATCAATAAGAGGCAAAACAGTTGATAGTGACAGGAGTGTGTAAATCTAGTATCATTGAGAGTTATGTAAATAAAATCTGATTGATAAGGTGCGGACAAGGGTCTTGCGGAAAACTTTGTTCTTATTCCCAATTTTTCAGCCAGATTTTAAAGATATTAAAACAGCAGGGGTCTTGTGCTCATTGTTTTTTGTTTACTCATCTCACTCACAGAGAGTGTTCGCTTGATTAGCATTCACATTTAGTCTAGAGAGCTGTTAGAAATACACAGAGATCTGGTCTGAATGAAAGAGACAACTCGAAATTTGTCTACTTGTAGAAAGAGAGAGAGAGAAAAAAGGAAATGTGTAAAAATGTTGTCTTCTGCCTGTGAGACTCCTAACTAGAGCTGGCATTCTCTGAGATAAGAGTGAGAGAGAGAGCCAGCACTGGCATTTGATGGGCCATGGCACTGAAAACACGTGCCACCTCCTTTAGAGTTCAGTCGACGGCCAGTTGGCCTTGAACTCTGTTTGTTCCATTTTGTTTATTGTCTGGCTTGCTCATTTATACAAACAAGGCGATAAAAGAGTGAATTCCAGTACAATATTGCATTTTTTTTTCTAGATTAAATGCAAAAAAGGGAAAAAGAAAAAAAAAATATTAATCTTATGATTTGCACTCTCTTCATCATACCAGACTGGACAAGCTAATAATTCAGGATTTGACTCAGCCTGTAAATTACATTTTCATGGATTGTCAATGTGGATTTAAGGAAGAGCCACATTCGCAGTCTCTGTGAATTCTAAAGGCCAACATTAAAATCCTACAAAGTAAATGGAGGATATGTTTATCTTCTTACATCATTTTGTAGACAAGTGAAGCATGATCCCACATATAATGCTTTTTGAAAGCTCTAAGATTCACCTGAGGTGTGAATACCCTCTCTGAATGAAAACCATTCATATTTGTCCAAGTTATGCTTGTAGCCTTAAAAAGGCTGTTAAAATGAAATAAATAATAAACCAAAAACAAATTTGTCATACATTCCAAAAATTTGTGCAAACACTGTCTACATCTATGTTTGATCAAGTTGACTTGAACGTCCTTGTGCAGAATAGAGGAGATCGGCTACATCTTCTCATTTGATCCCCCCTCCAGCACCCCTCTGCGAAAAGCTCTTTCCCCATGATGGAGAGTGTGTATCACACCAATGCACTCCATGGACTTCCTCTCCTGCAAGTAACACATTCACAGCTCCTGAGGAGTCCATCAACCTCTTGCTGAGACTTAAGGCCCCTTAGCTAGTGTGGCTTCACTTTGATCTGAGCAAAGCCATGATTTACAGGAGCTTTCCTGTTTCTAATGTCCCCTCTCCCCACACATTTTTTTTATTTGTCCTGAGGATAATATGATTTGACTCTGGGCTCTTAAATTGCTCCACCTCAGCTTTTTGGTTTATCTTTATGAGGCAGTGAATTCACATTGATGTGGGCCTGTCCTACTAACTTCCGACGTTAAGGTACTTAGTGGGCAGACTGATCGCACTAAGGGTGTGTTCAGTTCTCTTTGTCTTCTTGGTCCGAACCAAAAATGACCAAGAGGACATTAGCGTTCACACTGGTATTTTTAAAACCGAACTTAATGATACGAACCCAAAGGCATCAGGGAAAAGTCACCACCTGATTGGACAGATTTTATGACGTATATTTTTTGAAGGAACTTACAAAACCTCAAAAACAATGCTGGCCTAATGCGCTTGTTGGGTGTATATATGCATACAGTATATGGTGGTATTTTTACCCGCTGAGAACAAACGAAGAGTTAATAAAATGTGTAAAGGAGTCAAAACAACGCTAGGAATTCCTCCGTTGTACACACAAACGAAGATATGCTGCAAGGACAGCTGACAGGCTGTTCCGACGCCAGTACCGAACTGTAATGGGAAACATAGCTCCTGATGAGAAGAACCAGGTATGCTTGAGGTCAGTATTAGGCATATTACTTCCTGTTTTTGGTCCGTTTAGACGTCTTTGGTCCATGATGCGTTCATATATCAATCGAACTGTACCAGAGTTTGTTTGGAAGCAATCGAGACCCACTTTTCAGGCGGTCTCGGTTCGCTTGTTTAGTGCGCACCAAGGTTCGGGTGACAGCGTTCACACTTGTTGAAATGAACCGCACTAACAGCAATCGCACCAAAGATCATTTTAATCGAATCAAACCTGCCAAGTGTGAACACACCCTAAGAATTCGGCAACAGTATGTCAAAGGTTTTGCTGCTAAAATCTATCTGTGTTTACCAAAATTGGAATCAATCAGGAGATACATGCCTTTATACAGCTTGAGTCTGAAGCAATATAAAGATATCTTTATGTGTCTAAATTCCTGAGGAGAAATAGTTCAGAATCTCAAAGCAGTCATAGTGCATGAGCCAACCGCCTGTGAATGCACGCACAGTAAAATGGAGTAGACAGGCTCGCATTTCACTGTTCAAAACTGAAGTATACTTTGGGCTTAAAGGCAATTGTGATCACATTTAAATTGTCTGATGGAGGATGGCGCTTGTCAGTAATTCGACTGCATGGGGTTTATTTCAGAGTACATTTACTTTTGAAAGCAACATGTCGATTTCCCATGTGATCACGTTGTAGTGGGTGATGCGTTGTGACTAAACTAGATCCGTCCTATAATCAATTATTGCCACTGATCAATGAAAAGAAGTCACATAAAGGGAAAATATGACAAATTATTTGCCTTTTGGCAAAGTCTGTTGTGAAAAACATTTACTGTATACACATTGTGTACACTTATTTTTCATGCTTCCTTTAAAAAAGGAAGCATTTCTATGTTTTCCTTTTATATTATTAAAATATTTACATCACTGGGGGCCATTTTTTTATAATCTTGTCCAGGGCTCCACAAACCCACAGGGCGGCCCTGTGCATGTTTTTGAGGGCCTTGAAGAATTTGGCCCCTTTTTCAAGGCGAACAACAATCTGCAGAATATCCATGCCACATCTGAGCTAGACAGTTAATGGGAGTAAAGGTTATGTCCATTAAGGTGAGAGAAACACAGAGAGTGAAGGCCAGAGTCTAATATAGCCCAAATCCACTCACAACAGAGCCATCTGCCTCCCTGGACTCGCCTGTCAAAGCCATCATGCTGCTGCGTGCATGTACTACCTGCTCTGTAACGCGCTTTGGCGTTTCTGAGCCAGCTGATGCATTTTGCACAGTGCATTTGAGAGGTAATAATGACATTAAAGCCATCGGGGAGCTGATCTATTTCAGCAGTCAGGGCAGGCTCCACTGTCATCTCCTATTTACTGCCCAATTGACAGCTGAATCTCTAGAACTAGTTTCTATTTCGGGCCACTGCCACTCCTGTCCACAGTAGACAGTTATAACCTAAACCAAAGCAATTGTAGACTCTGACTGACTCCAGACCAGCACGAGGGAGGATCAACAGGACAATGAGCTCTCTCAGAGACAGAATGAAGATGATTCCTATTCACCCACAGACGCTGAATACTGAGAGATCCCATTTATCTGCCTAAGGCGTTTTTTTCCTCTGTTTTTTTTTTTTTTGTTGTTGGATGCTGGAAGAAAATTAAGCATAAGAATATGAGCCACAGATGAATGACATGAGTGAAGGGTTTATTCGATTAGTGATCATGAATATATTTCACCTTGCTTTTAAATATTTAATGAAACTGCCAGTTTCCGAATTAATTGGCAGCATACCTTCACAATTTTTCAGATTCTTCCCCTATTTAAACTAAATAGCTTCTGCATCACACTAATAGTGTTTTTTGCAACCATAGAATGAACGTTACAACAACAAAATATTTAAAAACAAGTTTTATGTGCCGTTTCCTGGTGAAATGGACACTAGAGGTGCTACAACAACTGTGCGTTTTGTTTACTTTCACACAATCACGGGAATTATGGCTGTTCATGACTTTATAAACACATAACTTTTACTCTATTACTCACACACTGCTGTTATTATTATAGCAAAACACTTTTATTTTAAAAAGCATCATTAGAAAAACATGACATTTTAATGCTTGCATTACAGACCCCCATACATTTACACATTTATTCCAATGTAATTAACTTCTGCAGTACCTAATCTAATGTATTGCTAGACTTTGGACTCTGAGGCCGACTCTGAACACCCCTCCGTTGATCAATAACAGATAGACAAACAGATAATCCTGCCCCAAACTCATGTCATTGGTCGAGCCAATGTTGATATGTCGGGCTGGTCAGGATGCTCTAACAAACTAAATATTTTAATACCACCACAGAGCCACTGTATTTACACTTCTCTGGAAAATTAATCAATGAATGGCTTACTTATACAGAAATCATCTCTGAGTGTCAAGCTGGGATTGCAGAAAGTATTTTAACGTTAAAAAAATACACACATTATCTTTAAATTCTCTTTTTTATTATTATTACAGCCTGCAGTTAACAGCATCAGGTTGTTTTACTTAGTTATTTTTACTGTCATTTGATACACTGCATTCATTGCTTTCAATGTAAAACATTCGACTGGAGGAATGTAGTCCAATGTCTATGGTTATGGAAAAAAAAAAAATGCCTCAAAAGAATTGATTTTGCCAAGAGGGTACAGAAGACACTTTTTACTGTCATCTCACATTTTGACAGGTAATGTGAGAAAATTAGAGCTCAATACTGACAGGTACTCCCTGGAAATTTAAAACCATTGTCTCAGTGTCTTTTTTGAAAATTTACATTGAAATAATACTACAGTGCTCAATCCCAAATGACAAATTCATCTCAAATAATTGAGGCTTTAAAAACAATTATATTATATAATAATATGTCAAAAGTTCTAGTACTTAATACATGTGCAAGTCATAAATAAATAAAAACAACATAAAATATATCAATAAATTAATTTGTTTCTCTAACCAGCAGTGTTGGTTTTTTTTTTACAGTCTATGGTGGTAACACGATAAATGTTAGAGATGAGAAATTGGAACATCCACGCAAGAAGCTTTAGCACCAAACAGTTAACGGATGAAGAAAGGAAATCCCGCCTTGCAGGCGAAAGAGCCAATCACCTTTATACAGACATTGCCTGTCAAATAACTCGCTAACGCGCATGCGCATTTCGTGTTTTAGAGTAATAAGGGTTGAGTGAAACGGGGTTGATTCATTAGTTAATACACTGCATTATAAAAAATAATAAAAAAAAATCAGTTAACGGGTCTAGGCAGAGCGATTATAAGACTAGTCTTCCACTGGCCACAGGATGATATATCGAAATATTCGCTCAATTCACTGACTTATGCAGCCGAACTGCTCCGTGTTACAAGAGCTGTAACTGGAGAATGGGGTGAGAAAAGCTGACTCTGGATCAGTGGCTCCGAGCGACATTCTACATCATTTGTTTACGCTAAGGAAATGTCTTATTTTCTAAAAAGATTCTACATATTTTTTTATTATATATATATATATATATAGGCTATATAAAATGGATTCATGAAATAAACCATTTTGTGACATTTAGGTAGCATTCAAAATTATTCCCTTCAAGTATCAACATGCACCTCTGAAGTTGTGGCGTCTGTACACACCATGCATCGACTCAAAACAAGCTTGCACTGAGATGGCTTAAGTGAAAAATATGAATTTATTCATCAGACTTATTCCTTGAACATGTTCGGCTGGCATTCCCCACTGAATTTTATACTGACTTTTGAAGAACATCTTAAGTTGACTAACATTTTCAATGGGCACAGCACATGATGACATATGATGCCGGTTCAAGTGTTGGACTTGGCTGCTTTAGGTAAGACAGTGGTTATTCTTCATTATTCATATTGGCTGCCATGTTGAAGGAAAAACAGATCTTGCATATTCATGTTATTGATTCTTTATTATAAAAATTATGTGAAGACCTACGTTCTAAATATCTGTTTGTTTAGTATGTTGTTCTGACATGAGTGTTATACAGTAGCTAGCATGACCTGTAATGTTTGTTGTATGCAATGCATGGCTTATTTGTATGGAATGCATAGCATAGCAGAAGAGAAAGTGGCTGTGAGAAAAAAAGTAATGCAAAATTAAAGTATTGCTTTACTTTCCATAAAAAAAAAATACTTTTGAATTAATAACTTTTTTTTAAAAGAGTAACGCAATATTCTAATAAGTTACTTTTAAAAGTAATGTTACCTAACACTGCTTACAGGGTAACATCGACCTCAAGCTTTGAGCTAAACCGACTTTCTGTGACAGTTAAAATGTTTAATCTGATGCTCGCGCGTTTTGATCACTCACGCATCTGTGAGCATGTGGTTTGAATGTGTCTTATGCTGTGTAGATAAGTGGGGGAAAACAACGCTACACGCTTAAATTGTTTGCTGTTTTTGAAAAAAATTTTTTTTTTAATCTTTTGTTGAATTATGAGTCAAGAATAGATAATACCATAGACTGTATATTAATGCTAAGATAAACCTGCCATCTAAAAGAGAAAGGACACTGGATCTGTATACCCACTGCGCAACGTGACGTCGGCGTGACGTCTTTTTCATGTCATTTTTGGACGTCCAATTTCAGTCCACTGAAGGGGTTGTTTTGTAACGCAGGTGACGTCTTTTTTTCGACGTCCATCACACGTCTAATTTTGATGTCTGTGGGACCGCCGTATAAGGGCTATTTATAGTCCAAATGTGGTCATTTGTGGACGTCTTTTTAACGTAAATTTAGACTTATTTTAGACGTCGTTTTTATAACTTCTATAACTGTAGTCCCATGTTTCTCCGGAAACATGGGACTACATACATACATACACACAACACTACAGTTATACACATACAAATAAATCCCAATTCAATGTCACCATTTTCATCTTTATTCAAAAATACAAAAATACATTGCCCTGAATGGCATCAGAAGGGCACCAGACATATCAAGCACAATTATGAACAAATAATTAGATAATTTAATTTAATTGAACTTTTAATTCAAGTCCTGTAGTGTTGGCTCATCAGGGCGTAGTGAATCCTCCACGTCTTTGCGGCGCGTGCTTGAGGTGCTCAGAAACGCTTATCTTTATGTACTCCTCAGTGGCGGCGGAATCGTATTTCATGATCCCTTCTACACAAGCAGAAACAGAAATGATTTAGATATATGCAAAGGCAATCATTCACCAAAGTCCCCACATTTGTAAGCAAAAATATTTTTCCTGTTCATCCACTACCAATACTGGATTAATACAAAGCCATCTCAGCAACTGTTAACTGTAACACTTAGGCTGTCTACAAGAAGGGACTAAGCAGACTGTACTTTTTTAGGAAGCTTAGATCCTTAATGTGTGCATTAGAATGTTAACCGTGATGGTAACACTTTCTAATAAAGTTCAGTTGTAAGTCATTTATAAGTGGTTAGTTGATGAACATTTACAAAACATTCATAAATGATTAGCAAGTGATATACTAATATTTTATGTGTGTTTTTTAAATTCTGTTACAAGTCACTTACAAGTGATTAGTAAATGATTAACTAATTATTTACAAAACATGACTATGCGTTTCATAAATGTTTAATAAATTATGTTTTTTATTTATGTATGCATGTAGCAATTAGAGGATGCAGAAAGTGTAAATGCCTTGTATACATGTACAGATAATTTGTAACAGGTAAGTAACAGTGTTCAACAATGATGTGTAAACGCATGAATAAATAATTTACAACAATTTCTGCATCCCCTAAAGTGTAAAATATTCATCACTTGTAAATGTGTTACACATCATTTGTGGATCTTATTTTTTATCTTATTGATTCTTGAAGTGGTTATCTACAAATGAAGTGTAAGACATTTACAAGTGATGAATAGTTTACACTTTAGATTAGGGGATGCAGAAAGTGTTGTAAATGATTAATTCACACGTTTACACATCTATAACAGGTGTTGAACACTGTAGTGTGTACTGCAGTCTAAGTGACACTGGTGAGGGTATAGACAGCTGTCTTCTCTGAAACACATGGAGTCTTTAACCACTGTGCACCTGATGTGAGCAAAACATACAAAAAGTAACATATTTATTAAACATTTATGAAACGCATAGTCATGTATTGTAAATGATTATTTAATCATTAACTAACCACTTTTATACCATGGTCTGAGTGAATACTCGATTCTGATTGGCTGTAGGGTGTCCATTAAAAAGTGATAGAGGACACCTAGTAAAGGAGTTCTGGTGAAACTGACTGTTTACCATTCGAAATTAATAAATAAATGCCAGAAGCCAGCCACTACTGACACTGTGCCCTGTCCTGCTTCTTTACCTGGAGCGATAGCCATCCCTCGCATGACCTCTTGCTGCATGACGAGATCCTGAAAAACACAGAATATTCTTACATTTCACAAGACCTGACAAAATACAAAAGTGACTGTTTAAAGTGTGATGAGATGAATACTCACTGGGTGTCGACAGGTCTCTGCTCCGAGGTGCTGTACTAGCATCTTGAGGGCGAAGAAAACAAAGAATATTCAAAGATGTACAATTATTGAAATGAAACAAAAAGGTAAGAACTGGCACACTCCGCTCCTCTAAGCCAGACAAGTCTGAAACATGTCATTAAGCCAATAAAAGAAATCATGGTTTCACTTTATTTTGATGGTCCCTTTCTGTTGACTACAAGTAATGTTGCTCCTACATGTCTACTAACTCTCATTAGTGTGTTAGTTGAGTATTAATAGACTGGTAGGGTTAGGGTTAGATTAAGTTGACATGTAGTTGCAAAATTACTTATAGTCAGTAGTGTCTGTTGGAGGACCATCACAATAAAGTATTTTAAATAAAATAAAGTTTAAACACACATTTATAATGCAACGGTCAAACTCGCGTGAGGCAAAAATTGTCTTTGCGTTGTATGTGAGCGCGCCATTACTCGTACGAACGCAAATTTAAACACATTTATAATCCAACGGTCAAACTCGCGTGATCAATGCAAGGTGAAAATTTTCTTTGCGTTGTATTTCATGAACGATGAAAGTGACGAAGGGACGGTAACATCATCTGTAAACCCCGTATACGGACGCAAGCTAGTTAGCAAAGAGCTAGTCAGTCAGAAATCCATGCCATGCTGCTATCGATATACGTGCAGTTTAGTGTCCCAAATTGTTCAAATTGACATGTTCTCTCGTGTACAGCTAAAATAATATCGAAACTGAACATGAACCATGAGCAGCAAGCTAACGTAAAACAAAAAAAATGTGTGCCGTGAATGCTAACGCCCTTGACCATTCGCGGCTGTATTGTGAAGTTTAAGACAATATCGCCAAATACACTATATAAATACACTATGTAAATACACTATATACATACACTATACACTAAACTATACGAACACACGGACATTGAATTCATTAGGCTGACCGAACTTACCTTCAATTTAGACGAAGAAACGATGGGTTCACCAGCGATGTAACGTCTGAAAAGCTGTGTCGTCAGGTAGCAATGTTTGAACACGGCTCTGATTCGCGCCAAATGCCTGTCGTGCTGCCTCGGCCAATCAGAGTGATGTTGACTGGTTTTTGACTCTTTGGTTGAAATCCAAAGACCTTGATGAAAGAACTTATATTGTACTATACTCTTTGCCTTGATAGAGAGCTGTCTTTGTCTGTCCTTGACTTTTTTGCTGCTGTTGGTTCTTTTTAAGATAGGAATAAGGTGGATAGGCCTAATATAGGCTACCATGAAATTATTTTCTGAAGTATAATTTCCCACAAATTGCATTTATAAATAGATACATAGATAAATGCAAAAATACATGTATGCATAAATAAATAACTTGATTAGGCTACTTAAAAGAAAAGAAAAACTGTTAAAGAAAAACAGGAAAGTGTAAAAAAAAAAGAAGAAAAAAACATGAATAAATAAATAGTCATACAGATAATAAATTGTATTTTTTTTTATAAATAATCTGTTTTCATATATATTAATCATATTGATAGGCCCTATTTGTAAATAAAACAAATATTACATATTAATCATGTAAATTTCCTGCAACTGTCATAGACGTCCAAATGACGTCCAAAAAAATTACCCAGTTAAAGGTCAAATGTTGAACGTCAAAATGACGTCCAAGTTGGGTCATGGTTGGACATCCAAATAGTGGACCTAGTTTGGACATCGAATAGATGTCCAGAATTGGTCATGGACAGACGGACCCAATATAGACATGATCTGCACGTCTATCCGACGTCCAATGTTTAGTGGGCACTATATTACTTTTGTATTTGCATTTCATACTACAGAAAAATACAACTTTTAAAATGTACTCCTACAGCTTTAGGTTTGATTAGAAAAGGACAAATGATAGATATCTATCATTTGTCCTTTTCTAATCAAACCTAAAGCTGTAGGAGTACATTTTAAAAGTTGTATTTTTCTGTAGTATGAAATGCAAATGCAAAAGTAATATAGTGTAGTGTGCAAAACTATTTATAAACAAAACTTTCAATAATGTAATTTCTGCATACAATGTAGGCCTATACATGCATACTCACATTAAGCAATTGTCAGCTCAAAGAACCATTTTAAGCAAAAAGGGTTATTTTTTCTGTTAATCTTTGTAAAGGGACCTTATGGCTTAAAGGGTTCTTTTGAGCTGATTAAAGAACCCATAGGGTTCTATGTAGAAACCCAAAGAACTTTCTGCTAGTACAGAAGAAAGAGACTGGTTAGGGGCTAGCGGAAGAGATGTGTTTGCATCTATTTCTTGAATGTTGAGATGGTTTTAGAAGATCAGGTGGAGGTTGGAAGCTCATTCCACCAAAGAGGAACAGAGAAAGTGAATGATCGTGAAATGGACTTTGTGCCTCGCTGCAATGGGAATTGTTGAGTGGAAAATAGGAAATGACGTGCACCTGTGGTATACCTTGTGGGTCTTCAGCTTAGATCAGTGTCTCAGTGGCATGAGCTCTTTGAACTTATGTGATTTAGGGGAAAGCACAGGACATTGTCAGTGTCACTCACCAGTCACCACTCACTTGTGATGTCATACATTTGCCCCATGTTCTTTGTAACTGTATAAATGAACCGGTTTTGTTTATCTATTTCTAGAGGTCAATACAAGGGTTGTATGTTAAGTGGGACACATTTGGATGATTTGACATAGGTGTTGTTTTTAAAATGTAATCCAAATGTCTACATCCATGTCATACCTAGTTTAGGATGAACATAAAGCTGATTTTCTCAGTCTGTTACACACAGGAAACATCATTACGACTTTCATTTGGATTTCTACAGCATTACAGGACTGCAAATAAATGATCTTATTAAGTTTTCTAAAAAACAAATAATAATCATTTTATAAATTCGTTCTATGTAATTTTGATGTTTGTTAAATCTTTATTGCTAGAAAAAATTTTCAATCACTCATTGCAATCATTGCCAAATGAATGTAGACATGTCCCAAATTTTATCCCTCATACAAAATTAATAGAAACTAAAATAGCACAATTAATATTTAATTTATCCTTCTGAGGTTGATGATCAACATCTTGTATAGTTTAAGCAATGCATTTCACTTTATATATATATATATATATAGAGAGAGAGAGAGAGAGAGAGGCCCTACATTATTATGTACATAATATCCTACATAATATGGCCCTATATTTTGTGCCATATTCAAACAATTCTCTCCTGTATGATGCACCAATGCTAGATAATGTCAGAGAGTGATAATTATTTCTTTATTTGAGGCAGAATAAAGCAAGAAAGTAACAAGAAACCCTTTCATGTTGAAATCAATTCCGTTATTGAACTGTTCATTGTTTTAATCGTATTAAAACTCATTCTGCAAATCACTTAGCATCCTCCCTCTCATTTTCTTTACCCTCTTTTCTCAAACCTATTGACTTCAATTAAATATGATTGAAGAAGAGAAAAGGAAACTAGAGAAGGGAGATAAAATTTTTAATTGCTATCTATCTTGTGTAATTACTCATATCAAACAAAGCATTGTGATTTTGAAATGCTCGCCTGTGACTGTGTATCCACTTCAGGCCACCCTGATTGACACAAACAAATTTGCAGGAGTTTTGGGGGTATTTTTCCATCCAGACATGAGGTATTAATGGAATACCAGGACATAGTTTAATTGCTTCAGTCATGACAACATTCAGATTTGGTCATTAAAATATTTTCCTTGTCAGTGTTGGTAGATTTTAATCAGGTGGTAATTTGTTGAGCTAAAAAATTATTTTCCTTCATCAGACATGAATAAGGCTAAAACAAATTCCTCATTCAAACTGGTCAACTGGTCATGAAATGTATTACTGGTAGTTTAATAGCATTAGGCTAAGATGTAGAGTTGCAATCAAGTTACAGTTTCATTTCAAACAACTGGTTGACATTTTCCCCACATTTATATTTTCAAATTTAATTCAGCAATCTGATTTGACTTGCAATATTTTCCATAGATGATAAAATTCTTGTTTGATCCATTTCATATTTGTGATTTCCACTATCATTTAACTTCAAGATTAATATATTTGATATCTAAAAATAGCAGTCAGCAAGTGTGTATTATGGATTCCTGCTTCATATTTTAAATAGTTTAATTTTACAGTATGCATTTATCTCACTGCATATGGAAGGGAGTAGGCTATATATTAAGAGTGAGAGAGACAGGTACAACACTAATGAGTAAACACAATTAGTGCAACTGTGATTCTTATTCCTATCTTCTGGTGCCCAAAGTTCAAAACATGAAAATCTATTTATTTACTCCATTTATCACTTCCATAGCACTTGAATTAAAGGCCTTATAATTGGATCTCGACATTTCTGATCAATTCACAGGTTTTATGAAACATATAACTGAAAAAGTAATTAACTTAATTGAATTGTAGAAAGTTAGTAATTTATTGTCTCTCCTTCAGATTTAGTCAGTTTAATTTAGCCAACATAATTCAGTTGGATTAGGTCAATTTAATATACTTAAGTAGTTTTAACTCAACTTCATTAGGTTAGTCAAACTCAGTTTACTAAGGTTTACTTATTAATTTTTCTTACTTTTGTCCAACTTAATTTATTTTATTAATCATTATTATATGCCAGGTGAACAAGTGTAAGGACAGTGAAATTGATGCTTAAACAGATGAGCAGCAGTTGAATCAAGCATCACTTGAAAGAATAAGTCCATTCTCAACTCAAGCACAAACGACATTCTTCACCACAATGGTAACCCCCAAAACTTCAGCATAACAGACTCTTTTTAAATATCAATTTAATAGAACATTAAACATTAATAAATCTCCTATTCACGTCTTGCTCAAAAATGCATAAAATACACTTAATTTAAACATTTGTTCTCCCTATCCTGTCCTATGCCAAGCATGCTGGGAAATTGAAGTCTCCTGCAGTTTCATCAAAGCTACATGAACACCACAACAAGTATTAATGTAGTCCCAACTCAGATAAATTTAAATAAATAGTACGCAATGAAATCAAGTTGTGACAAAATGTTCAAGTCAATTGAACACGCTGCAAAAATCCACTTATTATTTTTTATTTTATTTTATTTTTGAGTGTATACAGTTTCAGACATAAAAGAACCAAAATATATCTTTCACATTTAGTATGTGTAAACTAGGGCTGCACGATATATCGTTTCAGCATCGACATCGCGATGTGCGCATCCGCAATAGTCACATCGCAGAACGTGTATTAAGATAAACATATAGTCTACAAGTGTTGTCAAAATACCAGTACAGAGTCTACCCGGTTCCCATGCAGAGTCGGGAACTTTCGAACGCTCACAACAGCAAAAGATGGCGACAAGCAAAGTAGCTGCTGCTACGGAGTCTCAACTGTATCTTGTCGAAAAGAAAAGTGGAAAAAGTCAGTTTTGGAAATTCTTTGGATTTGAGGCTGATGAAAAGGGAAACATCATAGATCAGCAAATACCTATTTGTAAAAGCTGCTTTCACAATTTTCTGACGAAAGGAGGAAACACATCAAACTTAATAAAGCACCTGAAAGACAGAAACACGGATTTATTCAAGCAACTAAAGCAGGTGAGTTTAAAAGCATATTATAATTTGCATTAGGGCTGGAACGATAAATCGACATTATATGTCTTTTGATCTCATTTAACGTAACATGAAATCACATTAAACTGTAATGATGATGCGCGAGAGCAGCCGTTCACGCCTGATGGAGGAGAGGAAGAATTACACAGATCAGTCCAGATGCACTCTAAACTTTCACAGTTTCATCTTATGTAGATCCCAAAGTATTAGGGAATTATTAAAATAATAAATTCAGAAGCACTCTCGTGGAATAAGCGGAGCTCTTTAAAGGACACATGCAGTTAAATTGCATCTAAATTGCAGTTATATTAAATGCGTTATAGCTTTATTAAAGTTCAAATAATACAGAAGCAGCGCATGTTAATAACTATAAACTCAGAAACTGGCATTTCTCTGTGTGGTCGGTTCCTCTTCTATGAGTTGCGCGAATGTCCCGATCTAAGGGGGAGAGATTGAAACTGCACCCGACTGAGAGAGACTCTGCCTCGAGGACGTTCATCCCTCTAGATTAGCTAGATTAGAACGCGATTGCTCATGACTTATTTAATCATAATATATGTCACTGTGCATTTCTTATCGTGAAGAAAATTGGCAATATGCAGCTTTATTAATACGAGAGCATGTTGTTCAGTAACCTGTTTTTGTGTTTTGCTTTGGTACCGAAAATGGTATCAAGTTCTGTGAACAGAACTTTGTACTGTGTACAGAGTTTATTATACGTTCATTGCTGCACGTATGGCTAACCATGGTGAATTAAACAGTGTATAATAAAATAAACTACCCAAAATAAGTCAAAAAGTAAAGTCATTGTCTGTATTTTTTTTTAATTAAAATTTTCCATGAAGATCACCCCAATAATTTTCATATCGCAATATATATCGCAGAAAAACAAAATATCGCAATGTCACTTTTTTCCAATACCGTGCAGCCCTAGTGTAAACTGAATTAGTCATTTTACTGACAGTCCGACTCTTACAGGCCTGAAATTAAATAAAGCTAAGCTCACCGACCCAATCCCCTGTTTAATATGCAACATTGTTTGCTTTCTGGAGTGTTTCAGGAGTCAAATTCTGAAAGTTGTGAAGGACTGAGCTTGCTTATAATTAAACTTCACAAATATAGTCCAACATTTAGGTATTTTTACATGACTATAGTAAGTGTTGAGTATTTTAATTGTAGTTTTGTGAATTCTGCTTGATTTTGTCTGGTTGAGTGCTATTCTCCTGCCAATTCTTATTCCTTGTACACAGTCAATAATACATTCAAAACATTGCTTCTCACAAGTTTATTTTCTTTATTCCAAATAAAATTGTTCTTCATTTTGAGTGATGTGGGTTTGTGGCACCACAACATTGAGTACTCTCCATTGTTTTGTGACAATAACAGGTTTTTGGATAGCAAAGAAAGGCTTATTGAAAATACTGGTATCTGAGAAACTTAAAATAGTGCTTCAGCTCTTGTGTGTGAATCAGCTCTTATGAAATGCTTTAGAACTTTGTATTGCTCCAATCAGAAAAGTGCAGTCCAGAGGGATAATATGGTTATTAGTCCAAGGTCCCAGAAACAGATTCTGGATAGATATTTCCTGGACTTACTGCCCTCCTATTAAAAATGCAAAATTTTGGTCATCTGGTGCCGTATAAAGGCCAAACCTTGACTTTAGAAAAATGTCACTGAGCATAGAATTCACATTTTCATAATGCAGGCTCAATATCTTGGCTCGCAAATACATGCAAAGCACATAAACAAATGCCATTTATGACAATCAATATTCTTCTAATACTTTAACACACACACACAATATATATATAATCCAGATCCCTTTTGCAGTTCTCAGGGAAAAAAACAACAAACATTTATGTGTGTGTGTGTGAGAGTAAGAGTGTGAAAGGCAGCACACAAAGCCATTGAATGTGCTCATTATTGTGCTGGCCAGAGTGGCTCCCCTCCTTCTTCTCTGCTCAACCTAAGAACACAGTGACCTCATTCCTCAGCCTGCCCAACCTCCCTGCTAATGACTGCAACTCACCATTCTGGGAGAGAGTGGACCATTGCCTTGCACTCATCACTATCATGTCATCAGCTTTTATTAGTAATTTCTGCTTTCTTTGGAGAAATGACACCATTCTTTTCTGACACCTTTCTGGGGGTCCATGTGAGACCATAACTAAGAGGGGATAAACAGCTGTCATCTGAATGTTCTTTCATTTGAGCAACTCTTGAGGACCCTTCAATTTTGAATTGAGTTTTGTAATTATTAGTGTTCCACAATTTGGCTGGTTAGTACCATAATTTTAAAACTTGACTGGATGCAACAGCCAAAATCTACAATAAAATTCTTGTTTGCATATATTTTCAATGAAAATAGAATATAATGGTAACACTTTACAATAAGGTTGCATTTGTTCACATAAATAAACAAGATTGTTAACACAAACTAACAATGAGTAATACTTCCACTGCATTTATACATTTTGCTAAATGTAATTTTTTACATATACAGACACATTTTTAATTCAGAAATTAACATTATTAAACTAATGTAACATAATGCAATATGATCTAACAATGAAAAATCTATATTTGTAAATTAAAATTAAACATGATTAATAAATGCTGTAAAAATTATTGTTCATTGTTAGCCCATAATACCTATTTACTAATGTTAATAAATAGAACCTTATTGTAAAGTGTTTATATAATATAAATGGTGATATCTAATATAATATAATATAATAAGAAATTATACATGTATAGTCTTGGTAAATGGATGTTTTGGACTTTGGATACCATTCAAAGAGTCTTTATAAATTATCTTCCATCAACCAGCCAGCTGGATTGTTGTAAAAGTTTGGCTGAGCCCTTGACCATGGAGTCACTTTGTGCTGTTTGTGAAACTATGAGGCCTGTCTCAAGCCTGGAAGGTTGGCTGCCAATGGCAATTATCCCATCCCTCAGTGTGTATGATTGCCTCTGTGGAAACCTGAGACTGCCTAGGATTCTGGGGTGAAAAAGATTAAACCAGTTGCCATCTGCCCATGTCAGTGTGTTTGTAATGAATGGATTTCATTGTAAGTGCTCACAGTATATGTAACAAGCTGTTATAAGCTTGATATAAGTTGAATTGGATGTGAGATGTATTCTATCTTTATTTCTTGCCCATTTCTCATTTAGATAAACTAAATGGACAGTCACACATACAGCATGGCACATTGTATGAGACGGCACATTGGACAAATAGCCCTACAATATAAAACCCTTGAACACAACATTTTTATCAGCAGCATTATTAACAAAAGTGTTTTGCCTTTTATGGTATGAAGGATTTAACTGCTCAAAAGCATGAAAATAAATAATTTTATACAGCTGTATAATATTACACCTTTGGAGAATTGCTGCCTAGTCAGCACCAGCTAGTAAAATAAATCTCTTTTTGAACCGTCAGCAATTTTTTCCACCATTTAAATACTGTTTTCTTGCAATTTATGTTTACATCAGAATGTTAGCACAGATGAACAAACTGGACAACGCTCCACTGCAAAAAATGCATAGGTCTCTGTTCACGACACTGGAGTGTCATGTGAGACTTTTGAAACGAGGAGGCAGAGTGCAATTTCTGGGTTTGTTTATTTAAATTTTTTTAGTCCAATGTAAATTCATATTTCAGTTCCATTTGACATTTACATATATTGAAATGTAATATATCACAGTATATAAAAAAGTAGTATCTAATACATACATTATATATATATATATAATAACATACATGCACATACTATATTGATTCAAATTCAGTTTTAAAAAAATAAAAGGTGGTGAGGGAGCCTTTTACCCCACACTTGGGATAAAAGTCCCCTAGGGGGAGTTATGGTGATATCATGTATATACAGGGGCAATAGTTATTGTGAACAATTTCACAACTAATGCAAATAATTTTGAAAAAGCAAGATGCTTTTTTGAGTAACAAATTAAGATGATGCGACCTCAAAATAACTACTTCAGAAAAGTGTGCACAATGTTAATTTCAAAAACATTTGGCATTTTATAACATCTCAAGTATTCTATAAACAAAATAATCTCCAGTAGGATTTGTAAAGGTGGCAGCACCCAGGAAAAACAATTTAAATAAATAATTAAATACATTTATCTAAATTAAATTGTTCGGGTGCAAGACTGGAGTAAGCCTGCATGTCAAAATTACAAAAAGATAACACCGATAAGCTCTAAAAGCCACCAGTTACATACATACAAAATAATAACTTTTCTTTTTCCTTTATCTTTTTAGTACTCTACACCAACATAACATAAAATGAAAAGGCACTAGAAAAATCGGTTTCTAGTTCAGTTTCCAGTTATATTGTCAAAACAAAAAACATCCAAAACAACACATTAAATGTACCTTGTTACACCTTGACTCAAACCATTTAGGAAAGGGGAAAACAAACAAACAAATAAAATAAAAAAATAAATAATGATATGGCCGTGGATCCGCTCTAATCCCGCATTTAAATTGGCAGATTCAAGAGTCCAGTTCTCATCGAATAAACATTTTTTAAAAAAAACAATAAAAGAGAAAATACAAACAATATTAAAGTCAAATATTGTTCACTAGTATTGTTTCACCCTACTAGAAATGAAAAAGAGAAAAATTAATATACTCACACAACTATGGAAGAGTGCATGAATGAATGCGTGGGCGAAAGTGGCGTCTGTGTTTTGGGTATGTTTTATATGTGAAGCAAGCCGTACAGAGAACCACTACTCTTGGCAGCTTGGGGAAGCAGCTTTGAACGGGGAACCCTATGCAAAGATTTCCAGGGGAAATGAAGATACCCAGACTGAAACACACTTCAGCTTTTGAGTCCACACCCACTCCGTGCTGGAAGTCAAATCTCTTGAGCACAATTCATCAGAACACTCCCAAAATCGCTCCAGTACTAAACACAGCGTGCGCCCAGCTGATGAGACTGTGTCTTTCTCTACTCAGGCACACTCTTTGCTCTCGATCTCCTTCTTATTTCCCACACATTTTTCCTTTGATGACTCCACCTTATACTGTATATACACTATATTACCTCAAATCCATTAATTATGTTCCCATTTTATCCGAGGGGCGGCAACACACAAGGCTTGTTTGTTTATGTTTCCCAGCTCCGCCACACTCTTTCCCCTCTGGAGAAAACAACCCCATGTTGTTAAAGAGGACAATGTTACACAAAACCCCGAAAATCTTTGTCTTCGGAGGATTCGTGGAAGATTTCAAGGAGTTTCTTCTTTTCATGTGATTCTAACTATCCGAATACAATCACATACTAATGAACTATATAAACAACTGCAATGCCATTAGTAACTTGAACATTCACTAGTTACACATTTAGCACCACACAATGTGCAGGCCTTACCACGTGCGTCACGCAAAGAGCGAAGCATTCAAATGGATTCTTAAAACACTAACGTTATGTACAATAACTTATGTTTATTAACAGTCAACCAGATATATTTTATTTCATAAAACATAACTATAACGTTACCTGTAAACAGACCAACATCAGCGTTGGATCAACGGGGCAATGGCTTCTCTCTCACTCTCTCGTGTAACTGTAGACACTGAGCGTAATATGATAATTAGTAAGCACATTAGGAATTTCAATCTTATTACAATTAAACACACTTCATCACAACGAACACGATCAAATGCTGCGATCACTTTAAAACGTAACTTAGAAGGATAAAACGAGTAAATTCAAGAAAATACAATAATGGGAAAAAAAAAACATTCAAATAATTCAGTGTTACAAATGCATACTTTTTGTATTGAATTGAAAACACTCTTACCTTCGTTCGAAACGCGGAAGAAAACAGTACATTCCATATTCCAAAATGCCAATGCAGCTCCTCCATGATTTCCGAGGATGGCTCCCCTAAAACCAATAAATTTGAAATACCCGCGCTAATCCGTTGAGAAGACGACTCTGACAACCGTTTGTCATTTTTCAAACTTCAAAACCATGTGACCAATCATTGCTCTTTAGGCTGTTAGGACACATTCGACGTTGTGGGCGGGAATTGGCGGCAAATTTGAATCTGTGTCGCACACACACATACATACACATAAACAAGATTAATCTGAATAAGTATGCTGTTGAATAAACGTGTGAATATTACATAGTTTTATGGAGTTAATTAGAAAGTTATTTTCATTATTCTCTGGAAATATTTTGATCTTTGTCAAAATACACAAATCATTCTCTGAATAGGC
This sequence comes from Moxostoma hubbsi, assembly GCA_032164185.1. NCBI lineage: Eukaryota > Metazoa > Chordata > Actinopteri > Cypriniformes > Catostomidae > Moxostoma > Moxostoma hubbsi. The sequence continues at coordinate 20,361,390 of JAVLUX010000009.1, forward strand.
AACAAAAGTTACAATCACACACATTTATATATATGCACACGTATTAGCAATATGTTATAGCCCCCCCCCCCACACACACACATACATACATACATACATACATACATACATACACATATATATATATTAAGCATTCTTATATACATGCATTTGTAAAACATGTAAACGTATCTGCAAAATTCCACAAGGAAAGATTCTGTTGGTGCTTCTCCAGTATGACTGTTGACCCCATACTTCACTACTGTATTCCCCCTATTTTTCAACACGGACAAAGCAATTTCATACAAGACAATTTCATGTATGAGACTTCAGTTTCATTAGTCACTATAAAAAAAAAATAACAAAAGTGTAGTACACAGTAAAATGACTTGTGCTTTATGATTATCATGTATTTATGATTATGATTACAAACTGTTTTATCACTTGCTGCACAGGTTAAATTAAAATCTCTGAAAAATCACTAAAACATTTACAGTAATTTTATGTAAAAATACATTTTTTAATCTGTAAAAATAGTTTGAATTGCCTTTAAAAAACATAATTTTGATGTAATTTCTAATTACAATGAAATACTGTAATTTTAATGGTAAAACTTTAAATTACAGCAAGTATCTGTAAAACAACAGCATTTTACTGTTAAATGAAAAAACGGGAAAATTCTGTAAAAAAATACAGAATATTACCTGTAAAATAACGTTTTTTTTTTTACAGTGCATTGCTGCACAGAAAATCAACGTGATGTAGTGTTTATTTGTATGAATAAGGTACTAATTTCTCTTGTAATGAACAAATAAATAGATATCCTGTGATAGTTAACATAAATAGATGAGATAATCATAAAAAATATAATCTCTGACATACCTAAAGACCCTATACACTTTTAGTACTTAAACCATTATAAATTAAATTTGTTACACCCTCCTGGCACACCCTCCTGGCACCTCTCAGGAACCTGATAATCAGGTCGTGCTTACCGAGGGACTTACCTTGGATGCCATCGTGATTTGCTGCTATGGCAGCTACATAAACCTTGAGAATGGTAGGGGACAGCTGCCCGTCCAGTCTCTCTTGCAGTAAGGAAAGCATTGACCTGACCTGTTAGGTCTGCCGCGTTCCATCCAGGGACCAGACACGGAGATTCCAGAGGTCTGGGCGTGGGTGCCAGAAGGTCTGTACTGAGGAGCTCCCGTCAGGGCATACCAGAGCAGGTAGTATGAGGATTCCAGGGAGGCAAACAGGTCTGCCTGTGCCTGGCCGAATCGATTCCAAATCAGCTGGAATGCCTGATCCATCCGGACCAACACGTGCTTGCTCTGAATCAATGGCCGTAGCCTCTGCAGGGTGAGCAGTACTGCCAGCAACTTGAGGCAGTTGATGTGCCAACGCAGGTGAGGTTGTGCCTGGAAACTTGCTGTATGGGGACTCCTGCCCGCAAGAATGCAAGGTCGGTCCAAGGGCTGAAAAGGTGGCGAGCAGTGGGCATTAGAGCCACACGATGTGTGCCGCGGCACCACGCATGCCTCGGGACTCTGGTCTGGAGCCAGTGTGCTGTAGCTGTCTCATATGCATCAACCAAGCAGCGTGACCACCGCTGAGGATGCCATATGCCCCAGGAACCTCTGAAAATATTTCAGTGGGACCAACATTTGCCACCTGGATAAGTTCAGGCAGTTCAGCACCGACTGCACGTGCTCGTTCGTGAGGCATGCTATCATTTACACCTAGTCTAATTCATTGTTGAGAAAAGAGATGCTCTGAACCGGGGAGAGCTTGCTATTTTCCCAGCCGAAGCCCTAAACAGCTGAGGTGTGTGAGCACCATATCCCTGTGTACACACAGTAGCTCTCGAGAGTGTGCTAGAATCAGCTGCTAAATAAGTCTGTGTTCATAACTCACAGGTCCAAGACTGGAACAATGAAATAAGGGCTGTAAAATAAGGGCTGTGAGCGGCGCACCAAACTCAGGAACCCTGTTGTCAAGCTGCGACTGTTGAGAGGCGGCAGCTTGGGCAAGCATGGTGGACAGCTCCGCGTCGGCCTCGGACTGGGCTGCCATACCCGAAGGCGGCCCGGTCGTGTCATCGGCGTCTGACATCACCAAGGTGCTCTCCGATGCAGCGCTCGACATCTCGTCTGGCACACGAGCTCTGGAAGAGCAAGGCTGATGGTGAGGCAAGCCTGCGTCATCCCAGTGCTGGACGGAAGTGCATGAGCATACCTTGGAGTGCGCAGTCCGTGGGGGTTTACCCGGCGGAACCGTACACACTGAAGCCCCCGAATCGCCTTCGGTGTCAGAGAAAGTGGTCTCGTACCCGTAGGAGGAGCCGTGAGGGGGACAGACAAAGTGAAGAAGGAAAGCTGCGACCGCAACATTACCATGGTCATGTTCTCGCAGTAACATAAAAAACTCAAATTAAAAAAACGTATTACTACATAATGAAATTAATATCAACCAAGATTAAAAAAATGCTGTAAAAGTGTTGTTCATTCATGTTAACCAATAATTTTAACTAATGATAACAAATGGAACCTTATTGTAAAGTGTTACCTTTTATTGTGGGTGAACTATACCTTTAAGTTTTCCATTTTAGAGGGTTGAAACTTTTCCCAGTGTAGATTCAGTTATTTGGGCCCTGGTCATTAAATTCAATCCGATTAACATCAAATTTATTTGTGTTCACAATATGTCTCCATAATGAAAACCTGCTTTCATATTCACTCGTTCACTGTGAGCCTTTTTGAAAAAAACACTTCTAAGCTCAGGAAGTTAGTTAAAATTATGTAATTAATTAAAAATTCTAACATAATTTCACCCAAATGCTCAGAGCAAATTTTATTCTTGCTGTTCCAAGCAATAATAAATGCTATCATCTTGAAGTACATTGATGTTTTATGAAAAATATGAACATAAAAAAGTTTTATGAGGATATATAAAACCCCAACCACAGCATAAAGCACTAAAGCATCAGATCAGACTTTCCCCTATGGCTCCCGTTCTTTTGCAAAGAGAAAAGTAACATCCTTGTACTGGCATAAGGAAATACACCAAATGTATCTTAAGTGTGCTAATCAGTAGGCCACCATATGGATTTTTATTACAGAAACTTTAATTAACAATTAGCTCATCTGTGGCTTCATTAGTTCCCAGATGTCTCGCTGCATCTCTGCAGACCCTGTGGTGCTCGTACTGCTGGTTGCAGGTGTTGTGAGTCTGGGTTCTCTCCCATGCCTAAAGCTGTGTGGATGCTGTGTTAGATGTGGAGGAAACAAACCCTCACTGTATGTTTTTCCTCTTTCCAGTCAGACTTTATTTCTTTTTTAGTTCAGAAGTCAGATGCAGATTTCTTCACCATGTAAGAATTTCTTCACCACTGTTTCCCATGACTGTTTCCTCATGCTAGTTGACCTACACTGCCCGAACTAGGAAGCAATATTGATCAGATGATAGAACTTTAGTTGACTTTCTCTCTTCAACATTAAACCACAAAATGAGCACACACATTTAAGGTAATGGTTCACTCTGGGGTATATACTTAAATCTAAACTAATCCTTCACAATACAACATTTTTCAACCAACTTCAACTTGAAAACTGTCATTTAATTGCTGCCTTAATAAGTTCATTATTTCTTATTTGACTCAAACATAAATCTGAAATATGGAAATATTAACACATATATTAATTTATTTATATACACTCACTGAACACATCGTTAGGAAGACCTGCACACCTACTTATTCATGTGATGATCTAATCAGCCAACCGTGTGTCAGCAGTGCAATACAGAAAATTATGTAGATATGGGCCAGCAGCTATGGTTCATGTTCACATCAACCATCAGAATGGAGAAAAAAATGTGATCTCCGTGATTTCGACTGTGGCACGATTGTTGGTGCTAGACGGGTTGGTTTGAATATTTCTGTAACTGCTGATCTCCTGGGATTTTCACACACAACAGTCTCTAGAGTTTACTCAGAATGGTTCCATTACATAGTACAAATTTATCATGTAATACAGAATTATTATTATTAATGGAAATTCTGTCATCATTCACCATCATGTTGTTCCAAAACCGTTTGACATTCTTTCTTCCATGCAACACAATTTCCAGATATTAAACAGAATGTTTGCCACTATTTACTTTTAGTGAATGTGTTTTTTTTTTCTATATTTTGAAAGTAAATGGTGACCGAGATTGTGATTCCCTAACATTCTGTCTAACATCTTTTGTGTTCCACATACTACAAAGCATCACACTGGTTTGGAACAACATGAGGGTAGAGAAATAATGACAGAATATTAAATTATGGCTGAGCTATCACTTTAAAGAGATAGTTTACCCAAAAATTAAAATTCTGTCATAATTTACTCACCCTCATGCCATTCAAGATGTGTATGAATTCCTTTCTTCTGCAGAACACAAATTAAGATTTTTAAAAGAATCTTTTAGCTCTGTAGGCCATATTTTGATGCTCCAAAAAGCAAATAAAGGCAGCATAAAAGTAATCCATAAGATTCCAGGGGTTAAATCCATGTCTTCAGAAGTGATATGATAGGTGTGGGTGAGAAACAGATCAATATTTGTAATTTTTTGCTAGAAAGCAGGAGGCGATATGCAGAGAAGAATGTGAATCACCAACTCTTCAAAGTGAAACACTTTCTTCACTCTTCAGAGTGAAAAAAAAAGAAAAGTTTCGTCATGCAATACCTTCATTCACCACCAAGACAAATGGATATTTCAAGATTAAAAATCACAGCTAAATTTTGGCTCTAATCCTCTAATCTAATTCTGTGTAATGAGATGGTCATTTTCAGGGTGATTCTGTAACTGGGCTCTTATGACATCAGTTTTTAAGTGTACATTTTTAAATAAGTACAGCAATATATCAGTGTGCGTTGTTCTGTGTCCCTTATGTCATGAGCAGTATTTACGCATTTAGCCCTCTTCCTCACAGGGGTACTGGAAACTATCGCAGCTACTTCAGGTGGATTAACAGTATAAATCCATGTAAACATCCAAATTAAGTGTAAATCACTGGCATTCACGTGATCGACAACTGGAGTGTGAACAGACAGCATTTCTGTGTGTGCACAGCAAGGTGCGCTGGGCGTGTGCACTTGTGATATGTGCGGGCGCGAGGCGATCGCATTTACTATTTCCTATATAGGGAATGGCAGTGAGTGCACTATATCTCAGCAGTAAGTGAACAATATGAGTGAGTGAATTTGGACGCTGACGTGTACACCGAGTGTCGGAGCTCTGGGGCTGTCGAAGAAACAACGTCACATATAAAATGTTTAAATACTTTGGTTTTACTTGTTATTCTTATTAAATTATATATTAATACAATAAATCTTCATTCTGTTTGTCATTTTTAATATATACTGTGCGCTAATATAAAGAATAAACACATTTTATCAAATAAAGAGTACATTTTAAAATGTATCTGTATGTTTTGTCTCTCTATATGTTATTATGTAATTTTAATCAAGTAATGATTTGTCAAAAAGTTATTTACTACATTCAGCATTAAATAAAACATTGCAGGAGTGAAGGAGTTGGGAGCTCCCAGCTCGTAAGTCTTCCCCGTGGTGGATTGTGGGAAATTACCCATTGTAGAGTGTACATCAAATGTACACTAAATTAGAGTGCATCATGTGTAAGAATGAGTGAACAAAAGTAGGCTCACTCAGAATTCAGACACTCCTACAAAATGGTAGACACCGTAAATAGTGCACTATATTGTTGATAGGGGGCGGTTTCAGACACAGCGAGTGTTCCGTGACCGGGGTTGGTGCCCTATGGAGGCTGCGTATATGCATTTAGAGAGAAGCAGTACTGCTGTACAGAACTAATGATCTAAATATTTATGACACTGAAAACTGTAACTACACTGAAATAAGAATCCACACAGGATTTTAAAAGCTATGAAATTGCTAAAGTAGGCATTAATAAAACATGATCTTGCTTTGGCACTATAATTTCAGCATTATATATAATATCCTTGTGGGACATTTTCATGTTTTCACTTTAATAATTACTAGAAATGTGTAGGAAATTTGGTTGATGTAGATGTACTTGGCACGGATTAAAGAGCCGCAATTATCCACTATTATATGTAGGAAGAGTATATGTGAGCTAGGAATTAAATTATACTGTCCTTATTCTACATTATTATGTACGGAAATTTATATTGGAATTAGTTGAGTTCAACAATCATTATAAATTAGATAAATAACAAATAACTAGACTATTTGTCTGAATAAAATTCTCCACCATTAAAATCATAATACAAAGTCTTGTTGTATCTGCTCACAAATTCTATTGTAAGGAATTAGCTTTAATAAGGGTGTGGCAGCGGGGGGCATGGTCAAGATTATGTCCAGAGAGAGAGAGAGAGAAAGAGAGAGAGAATGCTCGGTTCTTTGGCATTTGTAGAAAGTTCATTCCGTCAATGTCTTGGACTATGTTATGATCGCAGATAGTTATTGTCTGGATGAAGCAAGGCCTTATGTAAGGAGGATGAAAATCCCTGGTTAAATCATACTGGTTAATTCATTGGTTTTACAACATGGTTAATACATTACACTTTATGTGTAACCTGATTGTAGGGGTATAATATCCAGTTGAATAGTTCATTCTTAGTAGAATGAGATTAATTATACCAGATCAAAGATTCTAATCATCGATTTGTCAGTTATAAGTGATTAGCAATCACTACACATATTTTAAAAGGTACATCAGCTATAATCATTAATTTGTCATTTATACAAGTGATCACAGTTCATAGAGTTATTTTCAAAATTCTCTAGCAAAGCTAGATATGGTGTATATTTTATAGGGTTAAATCACAAGTACTGGGACTGGGATGAGGATCTCATGAGGATCTCACAAGGAAACATTTAAAAGAAAATCTGCTTTAGCTCTGTGTGGAAGTTCAGAAGGTTTTAGGAGGGTTTAAGTTCTTCTTTATTGGTCAGCTCTGTCATTACAAACCCTAGTTTGAAATTAAGCAGGCATGGGAAAGACGGTCTCCTTCAGCAATTTAGGCACCATAGATTTGTTTTTATGACTCTCTATTTGCTTGGTGGGGGATCTCTCTGATCTGTGGAATGTGATGTTGTATTCATATAACGGCTTTGTTCGTGGATAATCCTACACGATTCCAAACCTCTCTTCTAATTGACAAATTCATCCAGATCTGGCAAGAGCCCTTAAAGGGATCGTTCACCCAAAAATTACAATTCTCATTATTTACTCACCCTCATGCCACCCCAGATGTGTATGACTTTCTTTCATCTGTTGAACTCAAATTAAGAGTTTTAGAAGAATTTCTCAGCTCTGTAGGTCCATACAATGCAAGTGAATGGGTGGCAACATTTTAAAGCTAAACAAAATCACATACATCAGCTTAAAAGTAATCCATAAGACTCCAGTGGTTAAATCAGTATCTTCAGAAGCGATGTGATAGGTGTGGATGAGAAACAGAGAAGCAGATCACTTTCATATTCTTCTTCTTGTGTTTTTTGAAGAGTTTGATGCTGCAGCAGTGATTGAGTGACAGTCTGTGACAGCATCTCAGCATGCGCAGCTGTGTGAATTTATGCTCTCATAAAAGTCCCATACAATAATCTCTCACTAAATTACACATTAATTAAAATTAAACCCAGTAATGTAACGACAGGAACGCCACCCATTGTAAAGGGTAAAATAATAATTAGAAACTTACTTGAGTGAGAGTAAAAAGTTCCCACTTTTAAACCTACTCTAAAAGTAGGACTTTTTTTCTTTTTTAATTTCATGTGTGTTGACAACAAATGACCTATAATACCATACGCTCTATTTACTTATCTTACACTGGTGTTTCAACTTATTCCAGTTAAATGGACATACACATTGCAGTATGGGCAATCTATTTTATCAGGAATGGCAATCGCCCAGGGTGAGGGCCCCGACATGGGTCCATTGAAATTATTTTAGTGGTCGGAGGAGCCAAATAAATTAAAATATTCAACTAGACATACATGGATATCAACACTGCAGGTATAGTTCACCCAAAAAGGAAAATTCTTTCATCATTTACTCACCCTCATGCCGTTCCAAACCTGTATAACTGTCTGTCTTCTGTGGAACACAAAATTAGATAATTTAATAAATGTTTATTGGCTGAATTCAATACAATGGCTGTTTACAGTGATCCAGTGTAAGATTATATATGCAGAAGAATTCCACCAACATGATTTGAAACGAGCAACCCAGCCTTTCAGTTTGGAATGTTTCCACGTCATAAATTACCGGCCTTCATAAGAACCCACACCCAGTTACACCAGGCTGTTCTGTGTAAGATTACAAGGACTATCAGATTTGCACAACTCTAAGACATTTCATCTTAATCTAGCCTTGCTAGATAATGCTGAAAATCACTTTGAACTGTGGTAAGTTTGTACCTGACAAATTAATGATTATAGACTAATGGAACTCTTTAAAATGTGTGTAGCGATGTGAAATCACTTATAATTGATAAATATAATCTTTAATTTTGTATGATTCATCTAATTCTACTAAGAATGATAACTATAAGGCTTAACTTGATAAAATACGATGTGTAAAACCAATATGATTTTGTAACCAGGGATTTTCATGTTTATTACCTACACGTATAACATCCATAAAAAAATTTCATGTTTAGTATGTAAGCATTTGTTTGGGTATGATGAGAAATCTGGTGAAAATGAATATCATGTCTCTTGTACCATTCTTGAGATATAAAACCTCATGATTAAATATGCAGTATTTTTGAGCAGGAAATTTTTAAGAGTCTCAAACAAAGGACCATAACTCAACTGTCGGGAAAGACAGCCCAGTTGACCATGTGACTCTGAAAAGTAACTTCTGATTGGCACAGGACACTTTTGGGTGATGCGGCCAATTTCAGTTCAAATAGTTCCAAACAGGAAGAACACATTTTCTTGCTCTTGCTCTCTTCTTCTCTCTTCTCTCTTCTTCGGCCTGCATGTGCTTCGTCTGGATGCTCCGCTGACAGCCAGGTCCTCCCATGTGAGATCCAAGAGAGTAAATCTCCAATATTGTGCTCAAAGTGCTGGTGTATTAATCAAATAATTTGGGTAATCCGATTGCAAATCGATGTAGACTCAAAGAAGTATAAAGGGTTCTTAAGGTATTGTCAGCAGACTCCGTAAAGTTCATTTTCACTGTACTGATCAATTATTTCACATTCTGTCACTTTTCACCTACCTGTCTCATGTATATATGTGTTAGATTAGATTTATGTTCATAATAGTAATAAAGTTTGTCTGTGTTCGAAGATGACTTGACTGTGGTATATTTTGATAAATAATCTCATCCCTGTTTCTACAAGATTTCGGTTCAAAGCTGTACCTAAATACATGTGATATTATTTTCAATAAGCCATTAGAATAATATCACTCCAATGAGTGAATTAATCATAATTTTGTGTGTCAATAGGAAATATAAATTTAAGAATCACAAACATTACTTTTGCAAATAGAAAAGACTATAATAGAAGAACAGGGAGCCCTACAACAGATGTCATGACCCCCACGAAGCCTCTCACTGAACATCAAATCAGTCTGAGATTTGTTGTGGATAATCTTTGGAGAATCTCTCTAAGATGCAAGAAAACTCTCAGAGTCCAGTGTTCCAGATGCCAAAGTTAAAGTTTATTGAATCACCAACAAATGTGAGAAAGGCCAGCTGTCCATTCTGAATACACATTCTCAAATTCACATTCATATACCTTTTAGTTATGTCCTCTATCTCTGACCAATAGCCTCCTGCCAGCGTCCTCTCCACTTGCCACCATTATCTTTCCAACCTTCTCCTTTTTATTTATTGGTGGAAAGTCCCTGTCTAATTGCTTTTTTTAAAAAAAGGATATATTTCTTCCTTTGCATAGGCCCATAGTCAAAAGGATATATTTTCTTCCTTATAAGGACACATAGTTTACAGATGACACTCAGAGGTCACACTGAATATTGATTTAGCTTTTTTATGTTTACTGGACTTTGTATGAAATTAAGTGATAAATGAAAAATATTTATGTCATTATTTTTGAAGACATCTTCATGATGCAACATTAAGTGCTTAAAACTTTTGCACAGTACTGTATATGGTCACTTTTGTACAAACCATCATGCAAGTCTCAAATCAAATAAAAACAGCAAACATTACACTAAACAGCCCTGAAATCCAATATGATGGCACGTCAATAACATCAAGCCTCATTGGTTCTTCTTTTGTAGAACATGACATGAGGGTGAGTAAATGATAACAGAATTTTCATTTTTGGGTGAACTATCACAAAGTAATAAGATGTGTCATGAAATACTGCTAAAAATTATTTTCTTAATTAGTATTTTAGTCTTGTTTTCCAGTAAAAATATCAAAATATTCCTAAAACAAGACATATTTGCTTGACAAGCAAGATATTAAGTCTTGTTATTTAGAGAAATCTGATCAAATTTATCAAACTTTATGCTTAAAACAGGAAGAAAAAAAATATCTGCTAATGGGATTAGACATATAAACTGTTCTCCCTTTGAAATAAGTTTTTTTTTTCTTCATCTCAACCACTCAGAATTTACTTGTGATTAAACTAATAAAAGAAATCAAACTGAAACTCTGAAAACACAGTGAGTTGAAATGCCAGAAATTATTGTGGTGGATAAAAGGATCTGAGAAAAAAAAAAAATAGCATAATAATTAAATCATTTTTACTGTGCTCCTTCCCAGACACCCCCTCTTTAAGCAGCCCTCTAGCATCAGTGTGTTGTGTTCCACTCCACAGACTCACATTATAGGTGCTCTGACATGGAATCACACAAAGGAAACATCAGCTCCATGGTGCTGGCTCTCTTGGAAGGGGAATTCAGTTCAGCGCTTTGCTTTCTCAAGTGGAAGATGGAACGTCATATGCTATCAATGGATGAATTATGACAAAAGAGCCTCTGGTCACGTTGGAGATGGCAGAGCTTGCCATCAGTGCAGTCTCAGTGATATTTGCTCTATAAGTGTCAGGCAGGTTGCAGATTTGGCACAGGCTAGGTGCTTCTGAGAGCTTCCTCAAGCAAACACAATTTAGCATGGTGTCAGGGGCAGTGGCACAAAGCTGGCTGGATTAAGGGTCTGTCACACTTTGTCTCCCACAACAGGATAACAAGCAGTGCTCAAGCAGTGACCTGCCTTTTGGTGTGGGGGCCCCAGATGCAAGTACACATCAAATCTTTTTTATATTTGTCATTTCACATGCACTCCAATGGAGCATAGCACACATCTTTTTTTTTTTTTTTACCACCGGTGTCCTGTTGTGAACAAAATGCAACCTCTCTCTTTTGGTTCTAATAAATGTATTTATTTAAGACATGAGCTGATACAGTTTCCTTGACTTTAACTTAATACTGCTACCGTCTCAGCCTAAAATGTGAATATAAACTCAGCAAAACAATAAACATCCCTTTTTCAGTACACTGTATTTTAAAGATAATTTTGTAAAAATGTAATACATAAGTTTACAGATCTTGATTGTAAAGGTTTTAAACCATGTTTTCCGTGCTTGTTCAATGAGTCATAAACGGTCATTATGACACAAACAGCTTACAGAGAGTAGGCAATTAATGTCACAGTTATAAAAACTTAGGACACTAAAGAGACCTTTCTACTGACTCTGAAAAACACCAAAAGAAAGATGGCCAGGGTCCCTGCTCATCTGCTTGAACTTGCCTTAGGCATGCTGTATGGAGGCATGAGGACTGCAGATGTGGCCAGGGCAATTAACTGTAATGTCTGTACTGTAAAACATCTAAGACAGTGCAAGGAGACAGGAAGGATAGTTGATCGTCCTCACAGTGGCAGACCACGTGTAACAACACCTGGACAGGATCAGTACATCAGAATATCACACCTGCGGGACAGGTACAAGATGGAAACAACAACTGCCATAGTTACACCAGGAACGCACAATCCCTCCATCAGTGCTCAGATATGCTGAGAGAGGCTGGACTGAGGGCCTGTAGGCCTGTTGTAAGGCTGGTTCTTACCAGACATCACCAGCAACAATGTCACCTATGGGCACAAACCCACCTTCTCTGGACCAGACAGGACTGGCAAAAAGTGCTCTTCACTGGCAAGTCACGGTTTTGTCTCACCAGGGGTGATGGTCTGACTCGCACTTATCGTCGAAGGAATGGGCAATACACTGAAGCCTGCACTCTGGAGCAGGATCGATTTGGAGGTTGATTATCTGTTGTGGTCTGGGGCAGTGTGTCACTGCATCATCGGACTGAGCTTGTTGTTATTGCAGGCAATCTCAACGCTGTGCAATACAGGGAACTGTGCAATACTCATCCCTCATGAGGTACATTTCCTACAGGCTCATCCTGACATGACCCTCCAGCATGACCATGCCACCAGCCATACTGCTTGTTGTGTGCATGATTTCCTGCAAGACAGGAATGTCAGAGTTCTGCCAAGGCCAGCGAAGAGCCCGGATCTCAATTATATTGAGGACATCTGGGACCTGTTGGATCAGAGGGTGAGGGATAGGGCACTTCCCCCAGAAATATCAGAGAACTTGCAAGTGCCTTGGTGGAAGTTTGGGGTAACATCTCACAGCAAGAACTGGCAAATCTGATGAGGAAGAGATGCACTGCAGTACTTAATGCAGCTGGTGGCCACACCAGATACTGGCTGTTACTTTTGATTTTTTGACTTTGTTCAGGGACACATTATTTCATTTCTGTTTGTCACATGTCTCTGAAACTTGTAAAGTTTATATCTTAGTTGTTGAATCTTTTAATTTTCATACAAATATTACTCATGTTAAGATTGCTGAAAATAAAAGCAGTAGAATGTGAGAGGACGTTTCTTTTTTTGTTGAGTATATATACAGCATATTAAAAGGAATATTTAACCCAAAAATGGGTGATCATTTACTCATGTTGTCACCATTTACTTTCATTTTATAGAAAAAGATGAAATAAAAGTAAATGGTAACTGAGGCATGATAACTAAACGGTAACATACTGCCTAACATCTCCTATTGTGTTCCACAGAAGAAAGTAAGTCATACAGGTTTGGAAGATTACAAGGGTGAGAGACTGAGGACAAAGTTTTTATTTTTGGGTGTTGTAGGTAAAGCTTGGGCAAAAGCATTTCAACTGCTTCAAACATTTCTTCCAGCATTAATTAAGTCTTGAAATAATCCCCGTCAGTGGATGGCAGCTTGTTTATTAAAAATGCCTCCTTCATTAAAGTGAGCCCATGTCCATTAGTCATCATATGTCAGTGTGCACAGTATCGTGTGTGGTTGAAGCTGCCTTCCCCTCCCCACTTGCCCTCAGTGACACCTTGTCAGGTTACAATGTGCTTAAAATGAATTTGTGTGGCAGAACGATGAAACCAGGCTCCTGTTTGTGAAGAACCATTCTCCAGAGACGTAGGTAGGGGTGAAGAGGTTAATGAGATTTATTTGTACAACAGTTTTTTTTAGCTGAATGTCTCCATGGAAACTGCCTTAGTGTCACACATCCATGGAGATAAAGATGTGTTTATATGTTGTAAATTATGAGACAAGACAAGCCTCACCTAACTTTAAAAAATGTGAAAGAAAGTGTTTGTGAAACACGTTGTTAGATTCATCATTTTGTCAATTGTACAGAGGCCACAAAGAGCTAAAACAATATGTACACCATAAAACAAGCAAGCCTTAGAGATTTCAAAATTCTGAACATATTGTATCAGTCATATAAATTGTTGTCTATTGTGATGATGAACATGCTGTTCTTTAGAATTTTAATGACAGTAAAATTCTTGGATAAAATGAAGGCTGATGATAGGCTACATCAAATTTTAGGTTAGAATTTAAAGGGATAGTTCACCCAAAAATGAAAATTTTCTCATAATTTACTCACGATCATGCCATCACAGATGTGTATGATTTTCTTCTGCAGAAAAAAATTATTAAAAGAATATGTCAGCACTGTTGGTCCATTCAGTGCAAGTGATTGGGTGCCAAAATGTTGACGCTCCAAAAATCACATAAAGGCATAATAAAAGTAACCCAGACACCAGCAGTTGAATCCATATCTTCAGAAGTTATATGAAAGGTGTGGGTGAGAAAAAGAACAATATTAAAGTAATTTCTAACTCAAAATTCTTCACCCTTCCAAGTAGGGGGCAGTATACATGAAGAATGTGAATCACAAAAAGCACAAGAAGAGGAATGTGAAAGTGATCTTTTTCTCAACCACACCTATCAGTTTGTTTCTGAATACATTGATTTAACCACTGGAGTCGTATGGATTACTTTTATGCTGACTTATGTAGTTTTTTTGAGCTAGAAAATTTTGGCACCCATTCGCTTGCATTGTATGGGCCAATAGATCCGAGAAATTCTTCTAAAAATCTTCATTTGAGTTAAGAGTTGAGTCACAGCTGGCTCCAAAGGAGGAGACAACGGGCGAGTCGTGACATGTGGCGGGAGCGTATGCTCCCTTGGCAGTTTATGTACGCTACTACGGTGGTGTTCGTTGCACATGGCGCCCCAACCCAATCTGGAGGCGTTTGTCGTGACCGAGACGCGTCGGCACACATGCTGCAAGGGTACACCTGCCTGCAGAAACCAGAGGTCTGTCCAGGGTTTGAATGTTTGGCGGCAGACGGGGGTGACCATCACATGGTGCGTGCCACGGTGCCATGCTCGTCTCGGGACTCGAGTCTGAAGCCAGTGCTAAAGCGGTCTCATATGCATCAACCCCAGCGGCACGACAGCCACGGAGGATGCCATATGCCCCAGGAGCCTCTGAAAAAGTTTTAAGGGGACCGCCGTGCCCATCCTGAAGGTGGTGAGGCATTCCAGCACTGACTGTGCATGCTCGTTGGTGAGACGTTATGACATTGAGACTGAGTCTAACTCCATGCCGAGAAAAGAGATGCTCTGAACCGGGGCGAGCTTGCTCTTTTCCCAGTTGACCTGAAGCCCCAAACGGCTGGTCTCTGTGAGCGCATAGTAACACTCGGGAGTGGGCCAGAATGAGCCAGTCGTCGAGGTAATTGAGTATGCGAATGCCAGCTTCTCGGAGCAGGGCATGGGCTGCTTCTGCGACTTTCGTGAAGACGCGAGGGGACAGAGACATGCCGAAGGGGAAGACTTTGTACTGATACGCCTGGCCGTCGAACGCGAACCGTAGGAAGGGTCGGTGTCGAGGCAGAATTGAGTCGTGGAAGTACGCGTCCTTCAGGTCTACCGCTGCAAACCAATCTAGATGCCGGATGCAAGTTAAGATGTGTTTTTGCGTGAAGATTTTGAACGGGAGTTTGTGCAAAGCCGGTTGAAAACTCGGGGGACGGAGTGGTCTGCTTACCAGCTCCGGAGCTAACGTCTTGGTCTCTGGGTTGACTGTCTCAGGACCACCTGGGAGCCTTCTGGGTCCTCGAGGGCGCGGGGCGTCTGCTTCCTGCGGGGTGCTCCATGCGGGGGCTGAGAACTGGGCCCGGGTTGAGGCAGAGCAGGGTGTTTCTTCGACGCAGGAGGACGCCCTCGGCGAGCAGACGGGGCATGGCCCATGGCGGCAGGCTTGCGGCGGGGAAGGATGTGCGAAATGGCCTCCATCTGTTTCTTCACTGTGGAGAACTGCTGGGCAAAGTCCTCGACGGCCGAACTGGGAGACAGGGGCATTGAGGAAGCGAACCTCAGCCTGGGCATGCTGGCCCGAAGGTGCAGCCCAGGGGAGTCATCCGCGTCAGACACCGCACTCTCCGATGCAGCGGTGAGCTCATCCACCTCGAGCTCTAGAAGGCTGGCTGTGAGGCAAGCTGCTGTTGCCTCGAGCACGGACGTGAGTCAACGAGCGTGCTGGGGGGCGGTTGGTCCGAGGGGGTGTACCCGACGGAGCTGCACCCGCTGCCATCCCCAGATCGCCTCCATCACCAGCCGCATAATTCTCAATCCCCTGGGAAGGAGGAGCAATGCGTTGGTGCAGAAGTGGTGTGCTTCCTCTTGAAAGCGAGCCGCGACCGCAACATTGTCATGGTCATGCTCTCGCAGTGAGAACATGAACCATCCACAAACGCTGCCTCGGTGTGATCGCTGCCCAGACACACGAGACAATGCCTGTGGCCATCAGAAGCGGAGAGCACTCTACCGCATCCAGAAACTACACAGGGGTGGAATGGCATCTTTATAAAGACGCGTCGTGCAGAGAAGGGTCAGGAGAAGTGTACAAAAGAATTTCCAAAGCATTAGATATACCATGGAACACAGTGAAGACAGTCATCATCAAGTGGAGAAAATATGGCACAACAGAGACATTACCAAGAACATGACGTCCCTCCAAAATTGATGAAAAGACAAGAGGAAAACTGGTTAGGGAGGCTTCCAAGAGGCCTACAGCAACATTAAAGGAACTGCTGGAATTTCTGGCAAGTACTGGCAGTGTGCTACATGGGACAACAATCTCCTGTATTCTTCATGAATGGGCTATGGGGTAGGGTGACAAGACGGAAACCTTTTCTTACAAAGAAAAACATCCAAGCCCGGCTGAAGTTTGCAAAAACAAACATCAAGTCTCCCAAAAGCACATGGGAAAATGTGTTATGGTCTGATGAAACCAAGGTTGAACCTTTTGGCCATAATTCCAGAAGGTACACTACCGTTCAAAAGTTTGGGGTCACATTGAAATGTCCTTATTTTTGAAGGAAAAGCACTGTACTTTTCAATGAAGACAACTTTAAACTAGTCTTAACTTTGAAGAAATACACTCTATACATTGCTAATGTGGTAAATGACTATTCTAGCTGCAAATGTCTGGTTTTTGGTGCAATATGTACATAGGTGTATAGAGGCCCATTTCCAGCAACTATCACTCCAGTGTTCTAATGGTACAATGTGTTTGCTCATTGGCTCAGAAGGCTAATTGATGATTAGAAAACCCTTGTGCAATCATGTTCACACATCTGAAAACAGTTTAGGTCGTTACAGAAGCTACAAAACTGACCTTCCTTTGAGCAGATTGAGTTTCTGGAGCATCACATTTGTGGGGTCAATTAAACGCTCAAAATGGCCAGAAAAAGAGAACTTTCATCTGAAACTCGACAGTCTATTCTTGTCCTTAGAAATGAAGGCTATTCCATGCGAGACATTGCTAAGAAATTGAAGATTTCCTACAACGGTGTGTACTACTCCCTTCAGAGGACAGCACAAACAGGCTCTAACCAGAGTAGAAAAAGAAGTGGGAGGCCGCGTTGCACAACTGAGCAAGAAGATAAGTACATTAGAGTCTCTAGTTTGAGAAACAGACGCCTCACAGGTCCCCAACTGGCATCTTCATTAAATAGTACCCGCAAAACACCAGTGTCAACATGTACAGTGAAGAGGCGGCTGCGGGATTCTGGGCTTCAGGGCAGAGTGGCAAAGAAAAAGCCATATCTGAGACTGGCCAATAAAAGAAAAAGATTAAGATGGGCAAAAGAACACAGACATTGGACAGAGGAAGACTGGAAAAAAGTGTTGTGGACAGATGAATCCAAGTTTGAGGTGTTTGGATCACAAAGAAGAACGTTTGTGAGACGCAGAACAAATGAAAAGATGCTGGAAGAATGCCTGACGCCATCTGTTAAGCATGGTGGAGGTAATATAATGGTCTGGGGTTGCTTTGGTGCTGGTAAGGTGGGAGATTTGTACAGGGTAAAAGGGATTCTGAATAAGGAAGGCTATCACTCCATTTTGCAACGCCATGCCATACCCAGTGGACAGCGCTTGATTGGAGCCAATTTCATCCTACAACAGGACAATGACCCTAAACACACCTCCAAATTGTGCAAGAACTATTTAGAGCAGAAGCAGGCAGCTGGTATACTATCGGTAATGGAGTGGCCAGCGCAGTCACCAGATCTGAACCCCATTGAGCTGTTGTGGGAGCAGCTTGACCGTATGGTACGCAAGAAGTGCCCATCCAACCAATCCAACTTGTGGGAGCTGCTTCTGGAAGCGTGGGGTGCAATTTCTCCAGATTACCTCAACAAATTAACAGCTAGAATGCCAAAGGTCTGCAATGCTGTAATTGCTGCAAATGGAGGATTCTTTGACGAAAGCAAAGTTTGATGTAAAAAAAATCTTATTTCAAATACAAATCATTATTTCTAACCTTGTCAATGTCTTGACTCTATTTTCTATTCATTTCACAACGTATGGTGTTGAATAAGTGTGACTTTTCAGGAAAACACAAAATTGTTTGGGTGAACACCATACCCACAGTGAAGCGTGGTGGTGGCAGCATCATGCTTTGGGGCTGTTTTTCTTCAGCTGGAACTGGGGCCTTAGTCAGGGTGGAGGGAATTATGAACAGTTCCAAATACCAGGCTATTTTGGCACAAAAACTTCAGGCGTCTGTTAGAAAGATGAAGATGAAGAGGAAGTTCACCTTTCAGCATGACAATGACATGAAAAGCACACATCCAAATCCACAAAAGAATGGCTTCACCAGAAGAAGATTAATGTTTTGGAATGGCCCAGCCAGAGCCCAGACCAGACCCTTGCACAGGAGCTGTCCTCGCAATCTGACAGATTTGGAGTGCTTTTGCAAAGAAGAGTGGGCAAATATTGCCACGTCAAGATGTGCCATGTTAATAGACCTACCCAAAAAGACTGAGTGCTGTAATAAAATCAAAAGGTGCTTCAACAAAGTATTAGTTTAAGGGTGTGCACACTTATGCAACCAGGTTATTGTGAGGTTTTTTTTTTCCCCTCAAAGATTTCAGTTCTTTTTTCAATTGAATTGTTCACGTTATAGGTCACATTAAAGGTGGAAAAAGTTCTGACATTATTTATCTTTGTCTCATTCCTTTACATCACAAGAACCTGGCATTTTAACAGGGGTGTGTAGACTTTTATATCCACTGTATTCCCGTTACTAGTATTTCATTACTCCCCAACCCTGTATATATATATATGTATGTATGTATGTATGTGTGTGTGTGTATATATATATATATATATATATATATATATATATATATAAATATAAAGGCCAACACTGAGTGGCAGTGGGAGAGAGAGAGAGAGAGAGAGAATGCTGGTCCTCGGCCATTCCTCCAACCTCCAACGGATGACAGCCGCTCCAGTCTTCCGGCCTCTGGCGGATGGAACGCCCCGCCGTGTTTTCGGGAAACAGAAGGGGTCTCCCCCGCTCCTGGCAGTGGTTCTCCCACACAAAGCGGTCAGCCAGGAGCCACTCCCCGCTCGCGGTCGGCGGTCTCATACCCCGCCGCGTTTCAGCGGCTGGTAGGGCTCTCCTCCGCCCCTGGCAGTGGCCTTGACCGCTCCAGGCGGTCGGTTAGTAGCCTCTTCTCCCTTTGCGGTCAGCAGCTGTTTGTCCACTCTCAGGCGTCGGGGCTCCTCCGTCCCCCGGCAAATGGCCACGGCTGTTCCATTGGGGTGGATGGTAGTGGCGAGGACTCTATAGTTTCATATAAAACTCAACCTAAAATACAAACACACACACACACAGGTGTCAGACAGCTGTCTGTAAATCTCTCTCTCTGTCCCACTGCAGACAGTCAACCTTTATCCCTATCTGAGGCTTGATTAGCCTGATTAGGGGCAGAGTGTGTGGAATCATGACCACGCCCCACCCTCTGCCCTGCCACACATACACACACATTTAAAACTATACTTCTCTCTCCACTGCCCCTCCCAAGAGCCCTCCAAGAATGCCAAATAGCTGCTCCATTTCCCATCAAACGAATCCAAGTTCCCCAGCCTTCTACATAACAGTTCTTTGAAAGCTGCCACCCTCCCCATCTCTGTGCACCACTCTTGAAATGAGGGTGCTCCATCCGACTTCCATCCCCTTAAAACAATCTGTCTGCTGATCACAACTCTGGTTAGGACCCAATTTTTTATGTTTTTATCCCCTATATTGATGACCGCCCCATCGCCTAAAATACTTGGGCAAAGTATGAAATTTGAGCGCCCAATATGTTACATATAAAACTCTGAACATTCAACCAAAAATCTTGGATCTCAACACACCACCAAAAAACATGGGTTGCGTCTCCATCATCTGACTGGCATCGCCAGCAGGTGGGTTTGTCTTTAACACCAAGACTATACAAATTAGAGGGGATCCAATAGAATTGTGAGGCACACCCTTGTATCTCCAGATGCAAACTTGCTGTTTTTTAGAATCCTAGCCCACACTCCCTTCTCCAATACCAAGTTAAAATATTTCTCTCATAATCTCTTAATTGAAGTCAAAGCTCCATCCCCCAGACTCTAAATTAGCAGGGAGTAATACACTGAAGCCTCATGACCTTTCTCAAAAGCAGTAATCACCACTCCCAGTGTGTCTGCCCTGGGGGGGGGGGGGGGGGGGATATGCTACTCCCAAAAATAGTACAGAGCAGATGGCGCAGTTGTAAATACCTAAATAACTGAGATCTGGCAATACCAAAATGCTGAACCGAATTTTCTAAGGATCTCAGCACTCTCTCATATAGGTCACCGAGTGTATTAACCTCCCTCACAATCCACTCTGACCAGCAGAAAGGGGACCTATTAATACATAAGTCTGGGTTCAGCCATATGCTCGAGGCAACATTTAAATAAATGTCTGAATTAAACAATAACAATTAAACAATTATCCATAACAAGTGCAAATGCAAGATAATGGGGTGTAACTTAACTTCTCCGAATAGTTTGATAGAAAGTCTTTGCAATGGTGAAATAGGGGCAAGAAATTCCTGTTCAATACAAAACCATGGTGGGGCTCTCTCAGATGGAAGCGACCAATGATCTGAATATCTGAGACCGAATGCATAATAATAAAACAAAATCTTGAGTAGGCCTAGCTCACCTTCGTCAATCAGTCTATGCATCTTACTGAAATGTAATCTGGAACGTTTACCATTCCAAATGAAGGACTTTGCTGTGCTATCAAATTTCTTGAAAAAAGAGAGGAGGATATCTACAGGGAGAGACTGTAACAGGTAGTTGAGTTTTGGAATACAATTAATTTTTAATTGCACTAACCTTCCCAATAATAGATAAATGTAATGACACCCACCTGCCCACATCGCTCAAAAACCTTTTTATTAAAGGGTAAAAATTTAACTCTTAACTAAATCACACCAATTTGCCGGGAATAAAATACCCAAATACTTAATGCCCTGTTTGGCCACTAGAAGGCACCCGACTGAAAAGCCGTTACTGGGCAGTACGCTCTCAGAACCAAAGTTCAGATTTAGACCAATTAACTCTGTATTCCGAGAATTTACAAAAGGATTTAATAATTCTGTGGAGGCAAGGCATAGATCTAGTAGGTTAGGAGACATAAAATATAATCTGCGTAAAACAAAACCTTATGAGCCACATCTCCCACCACCATCCCTGTAAAATCATTCTCCTTTCTTATCATGGCTGGTAATGTTTCCAGGGCAAGGCAGAACAATAATGGGGAAAGAGGGCACCCTACTGGGTGCCCATATCCAGAGTAAAATAATCTGAAATGAATCCATTAATATGTACCGCCGCTTCCAGGTGTCTATAAAGTAACTTAATCCAACCAATTAAAAGTATTCCCGAACCTGTACATTTCCAAAATCTTAAAAAGAAAAACCCATTCTACCATATCAAATGCCTTTTCAGTATCAAGTGAGATGGCAGTGGTGTCTGAACATTCACCACTGACCACATGATATTGATGAAACATCTAATGTTATCAGAAGAGCTGCTGCCTTGAATAAACCCCACATGATCTATATGTATAAGAGATGTCATAACTTTACTTGATCGGTTAGACATAAAAATTTAACGTCTAGCTGGATCAGGGAAATTGGATGTGAACTCTTACACTCGCTTGGATCTTTGTCCTTTTTAAGAACCAGATTGATCCGGGCTTGCATCATGGTTGGCAGAAGCTTTCTGTTTTTAATGATTCCATATAAACTTCTAGCAAAAGTGGATCCAGTTGTGTAGCATAAGATCTAAAAATATTAAATTACCTCACAAAGCTCCTCAAAGTTGATCTCAGAATAAAGAGAATTGTTTTGCTCAGCCATCAGTTTAGGGAGTTCTAATGGTTCTACAAAGTTTCTAATATTCTCATCAGTAGACGAAGACGTGGAACTATAGATGTCAAGATATAATTCTTTAAAAGCATAATTAATATCAATGGCTGAAACAAATATTTCACCACCAGCAGATTTCACTGAGGGAAGGATTTAGTTTTTAGTTTTATATATCTAGCCATAAATTTTCCTGCCTTGTCCCCCAACTCAAAGTATGACTGTCTTGTCCTGAATAACCAAAACTTCACCTTCTGTGACAAAATTGTATTATATCTGTATTATCTGTATCAATTCTCTGAGGCCATCAGATGACATTCGGTGCTTCAGCTCTGCCTCAGCACTTATAATATTCCTTTTCAACTCCACGAGTTCTCATGCTTTCGATTCTTTTGGTAAATGAGGCATACTGTATGATCCGGCCCCTAAGAACCACCTTAATTGCCTCCCAAGCCATGCCCACAAAGGATACTGAAGACCCGTTGGTCTCCATATAAACATTGGTTTCAGCATTTAACATTAGTTGGAATTCAGGATTTTGCAAAAGGGATACATTAAAGCACCAACTATATGATTTCCTTTTCTCCATATGTGGCAACACCTCTAAACAGGGCGTGATCTGAGACTAAAATATTTCCAATTGAGCAATCAACAACAAATTAAATTAAGGACTTACAAGATGGGTTCAAATGTCTCCAAATATCAAATGGATATTGTAATTGTCTTATGTATGACCAAGAGATTTACACATCCTGTGTAGCGTCAATGTAGATATTTGGGTGATTGCACACCTTTGCTTCACTATGATCAAGGAGTCCATCAAAAGATTAAAGTCTCCTCCCAATATTATACCATGAGGGGTGCCAGCAGCTTGCAACATCCCTTCAAGATCTATAAAAAAACCCTGATCATCAAAGTAAGCCAAGTAAAGTGTATTTTAATGTCTCCAGAGCCTGAGGATTTTGAATTCTTTGCAATATTGTCCTCCTAGAACAGTTATGGAACAGAGTGTATCGATCTCACTGGTTTATTTAATTAATAGTGTTAAAACTAACAAAGTGCGCAGAGCTCGCTGTTCACATGTCCGAAACTCGCATGGCGTCATGTGACCTCTATTTGGGTTTTAATGGGGTGGTTTATAAAGGGTTCCAAATCTATGTTTTGAAGTGTATTCATAATAAATTTGATATTGCAGGTGCAGTGAGGCCCTGTATAATGCTAGCTGGTGTTTCTTCATACTTGTTTCTTCACATCTGTCACAGCGTACTGTTTCATCAGAGTCGCTCGTTTGTTTTACCAAACTTGTTGTATTACATTTGTCTTGTTTTTGCATTGTAAAGTGCAAAACAATAAATTAAAAACCATGAAAATACCTAATAATAAATAAGAGTTTAGTTGTTTGAGAAAAAAACTAGCCTTATCCAAAAAATATTTAATAATGAAGGGTGCTAAATATGAGCAATCAATAAGGAAGAAAATCAGATCCAGATCGGGTCTTGTGAAGAAACTTAACTTACATTTACACCAGCATGCATAATCCACATTAAGTAGAACTGAAACTGGAGCTGGCAAGTGAAAAGATGCAAGACTGAAGGCTGAAACATACTTCACGCAAGTACGAGAACGCAGATGCAAGCGCTTGGCCTACGCGTGGTCCTGTAACATGCGCTCTTGTGTTGCCAAAATTTGACTCTGTGGTCCAGTGTTTTATGAAGTCAAAAAGCCATTCCAACATGTCCAAAATGACTGGATATCCATAGCTAGTTGCAGAATCTCAGCTGCAAACACCTTTCCATTTCTTCCTGGCTCAGACAAATTGTTTCCATAGTTGTTTCCATTTTCTCTTTACAGTATCGATATCAGAATTTAGAGAAGCTGCCATTTCTAGCTAATCTCTGTTTTATTCGAATTGAGAGGGGATGAGGGGTCGTAAATATGTTTGTATAATCAAACTTGTTTGGCAAGACTCTCCTCAAATTGCTGCTCTGCCATGACTGTTGTTGACTGAAAACAAAAAGTCCACTCTATCACCCCTTGCAGCAACACAGAGAATGCAGCACATACTTGTGTTGGGTTATGAATGGTGTGCTGACACATTTCACTACGCAATGACGCATGGAATTTAGCTTGTGTAGCAAGATACTTCTATCGGGAAGACACGCAGGCTTGAGTGAGGTTTAAGATGCCATTTATTTGATGAATGTAAAACAGAAAAGTAATGTCTCTCTTTGGCATAGGCCCCTTCTGGCAGTCCGAGGGAGTTTTACTCGGAATCCTGCCGGAGATAGGAGGCAGGGGCGAGGAGCCTACCCCCAAAAGAGAGAAAGTAAAATACTACCCCCAAAAGAGATGATCTATTTTGGTACGGACAAGGTTGTGTTAGGCGTTCAATCTAGAGAAGGAGAAAATGAAAGATGTGAGCATCTGAATTTGACGTGAAATTTGCGGCATCTCTGGCATGGTTGTGTGAAGCCTTTGCAATAGGAAAGCCTTTTTGAGTGTGATTTTGGGCCTCCGTGAGGCCCCTGGTTATGCAGAATCTTTATAAGGCGAGCGGCGTTATATGCGCCCTATGTTAGGCCGGCGTTGCTGTGCAGTATCTTTGTTGAAAGAAGCGCCATTTGATTATGAAAACCCTCCGATGAGGGAAGAGTTGTTTGAGGTATCTTTGCCGAAGGTGAACAACGTGTGTAGAGCCATGCTATAATGGCGACGTTGCATGCAGTCCTTTCATTGAAAGACAACATTGATATGAAAACCCTCCGACGAGGGAAGAGATGTTTGGGCATCTTTGCTGAAAGGTGGGCGACGTGCATAAAGCCATATGATAATGGCGACGTTGCGTGCAATCCCTTTGCTGAAAGACAACATTTGACTATGAAACCCCCCCAATGAGGGAAAGTTGTTTGAGGTATCTTTGCCGAAATGTGAGCAACATGCATAAAGCCATACGATTATGGAGGCGTTGCGTGCAATCCCTTTGTTGAAAGAAAACAATGTTTGATATGAAAACCCTCCAACGAGGGAAAAGTTGTTTGGTATCTTCGCTGAAAGGTGGGCAACGTGCGTAAAGGCATACGATAATGGCGACGTTGCTT
This sequence comes from Moxostoma hubbsi, assembly GCA_032164185.1. Classification (NCBI taxonomy): domain Eukaryota; kingdom Metazoa; phylum Chordata; class Actinopteri; order Cypriniformes; family Catostomidae; genus Moxostoma; species Moxostoma hubbsi. Next base: position 20,386,589 of record JAVLUX010000009.1, read on the forward strand.
GCAATACACTTCGTAGAAAGATATTCCATGGGGCTCAAGCCCTTGAGCGATGGTGGCTGTTGTTTAATGGTCATCTTAGCCAAGGTGAACAACATGCATAATGCCATACGATAATGGTGATGTTGTCGTGCAATACCTAGTTGAAAGTTATCCCGTTATGGTGCAAGCTTTCCATCGAGGGCGGCTGGCTTGTGCGATACCTATGTAAAGGGACCGTGCTTGAGATTATGGAAGCCCTGGCAAGGGAAGGTAGACAGTTATGCGCTATCCTAGCGAACAGTGGGTGTGCTTGAATTGAATCATTGTGTAGGGAAGGATGTGCTGGGAGAGAACCACCAACCACCACCAGATATGCATGAGAACTAATGGCTGATGGGTAGTTGAGCTTGTTTGATGATTTGGGTTAGGTTGACTATTTCAGGTACGACTGGGGAGACCAGCGGCTGAGCATCTTCATTGTGGATTCCATTATATCTCGAGAGTTGTCTGTAGAAGCTGGTCTGTGGAACGAAGGAGGGAGTCAGAGATTACTTGGAAAAACCCAGGAATGTGTCTGGCTGGGATAATGAAGTTAGAGGAAATGCTCTGCCATGTCAGACGTCTCGTAAGGGACATGATGGCTCAAGGAGGACCAGCCTTTATGATTAGTGACGACTGCAGAATTGTCGCATAGCTACGATGCGTTTGCGTCTGAATGGAACCCATATGGCGCTGGCCGTGATGATGGGTGTGGAATCAATAAAGCCTCTTTTAAACTTCTCTTGATGTAGCTTACTGTGTAATCACAAGACGCAGCTGCAGTGGTTCTGGGAATGTATTTCCTTATTTCTGTACTCAAACGTATATTTTAAGCCATGTAGAGTAAGGAGCCATTTCATGGAGGGTGTAGGGGAATTCGGTTTTGCTGGACCACATAATGAAGTGCTGCACGACTAAGTGTGGAAGGATTTGATGGCTTGGGTCTTGGTGTCATTTCCTTCTTCCCTCACTGGGCCGCATCGAGACGGGGATTGCAGAGCGAGAAACATTTATTAAATACATTAAATGACAAAATATCTAACAATGAGATTAATTTTGAAGAGAGCGGACGGAGCATGGGGAGCTATATTGAAAAAAAAAATAATTCTTGCCATTTCCCTGTGAACCATGATCCTAGACAGTAACCCCTAAATCCTCTGGACTGAGCCGCGTCCAGGAATGGGGACCTGTCGTCCGTAGATTCGCGGCAGCCATCGACGATTGATAGGTAGGAGAGGTTGTCTACGGAATGGGCTAGTGTGAGGAGGTGGAAAACGAAGGAGTGGCCTTGAGGGATGATAAGCATGTCGAAATTGAGGTGGTCTGATTGAGAACGACGTGCAAATAGACCTGATCCTATCGTGTTTCTTTAGGGGGGGAAGCTTGCGTGTTTAGAGCGTAGAGTGTGATGCCTAGAAATTCGAGAGGTGTGTGTGTTTGTTGTTGCCCCCCCCCCCCCTCTTCTTTCCTCCTCTCTCCCTCCTTCCTCGAGATGGAGCAAATACGGTGAGAAGAATAATGTCCCAGCTTCATACGGGTTTTGTTGTTGGCTGTAAAAGTGAACATGAGAGTCTTCATGTACTCCTGGCATCGGGGCCGCTGAAGATGCAGTGGACAGTTTTTTTTTAGAAGGGAATGTGCCCCAAAACATACAAAATGTGTGTATGTTTGTGCAAATCATATTACACCAGACTGCTTTGTGAATGTGTGTCCATATAAATCGTGATCTTCAAAAATGTGACTCTCGGGCATGGATCAGTATCAACTGTTCATGTCCCAGCTTTACGTCCTGGAGATGAAAGTATGGCACTTTATATTTTGTGAATATTTGCAAATCTCCATTCCGAATGTGCTTGATAGCTGATATGACGGCTAATGTGCTGAAGTAACCGTAGTCTCTCACTGTATTCAAGGAGACCAGATATCCACACGTATATACGTATATGGCTGAACTCCGGTATTTATGCTGTCAATCATATTGGTTCTGATTTGTTGGTGCTGTAGTGTTTGAATCAGGAGCTGTAAAGGCCCAGCCCTCTTCCAGAAGGGGGCGGCGGGGAGTGGCAGCTCATTTGCATTTAAAGAGACATGCACGAAGTCAACGTGTTTCTGATTCCGCCCTAAGGAGACATTATAACATGGTATAGTAAATGATCCATGGAGTGACTCGGCACAGGTTTTATCCGGTAATAGACAGACCTACTTACCTGCTACTAAAATGTAACGTCCCTGACCATGCACATAAAAGGGAACAGCTCATATCGAAATGCTTTGACACTTAAAAGAAATGTAGTTGGGCAGACAGGACTGTTAGACTCTGAGTTTTGAAATTTGGAACATTGATAAAGCCCCAAGTGCTTGAGATCCCCGTGGATTGAAACGTGGTCTGAACAACATTGGGTGAAGACATGCCATACGAATTTCTGCACTTTAATGATGCCTGAAATAAAATGTAAATAAGCCATGAGATAGGAATTACTCACAGTATGACGTGATCATTATGCGATATGCCTTACGCTGGTAATTAAATAATCTGATGAAATGAGGGGATGCGGTGCGGAACCAACCGCTAGGTGTCAGAGGCGCACCCCAACAGTGGGCGCTCGGGGAACATCGCTCGAAATGTTGACCGAACATTATTTATTTTACCAAGGACTGTTCCGCAAGGCTTTGGTGAAGGCTATATTAACCTGTTGATACGCATTTGTTCGCACTCAGGGGTGACATCCTCTGCTTACGTTGATAATTTACCGTCTATATATGTAATTAACGTTAAGGAATTATACGTCTTTTCAAAGGTCTAAGGGTCCAACATTGATATCCGATCTCTGTAGCATGATAGCAATCCTCCAGGAACAGCGATTTGTTTATTTATGCCAGGAGTATGTATGAGAGTGAATGCTTTGTTGACATGAAATACTGGCTTATGATATTGATGCGTTAAGATGGACAGACAGCGTTGCAACTTTACAATGAACGGGCAGCATGGCAATGGAAGGCCTAGACCCATGACTAAATCTGAATGATTTTGATGGATATGAAAATGACTTAGCTTATTCCTGATGGAAACCAGCAGCTGCCTGAGCCGATGATTTTGACGGACTTGGCGTGGAGCGCGCTCTTTCCGTGCGGGGTCGTGCAATTCGACTGTGGGAGATGTCCTAAATGAATGAGATATGGGAGAAGATCCGGGTTTCCTGGTTGTTGACTCCCCATGGGATTGATGTTGGCAGAAGTTGCGATGAAGTAATGACGTCGTTGGAAAGGGAAGGCGGGCTTCCAGAGATGTCCTGTGCGCTGATTCTCCTGCGGCCTGGAGAGGTTGAAACGTGTCTATTGACGCGTTAGCGCACTGAAACAGCAACGTGACAGATTGTGAGCAGACTTATAAAGCAATGGCTTGTCTGCGATTGGCTATGAATTACCCAGCTAATGGTGTGATGATGTACAGCTGCTAGTCTTCCCGCTAGAACTACGCTGCGCTCACATGTCTGCATTTGTGTACTTGGTTGAAGCATGTTTGGGCCTTAACACTGAACTTCTACCTGTGTGAAGCACTTTGAGTGTAGTGTCAGAAAAGAGCTATATTAAATTAATTATTGACAGGGGGGCACTGGTAAAAACACTTTTTTTTTTTTCCTTACAATAGAAAAAGGTTTTCTTACAATAGAAAGGAACTGCCCAGAACTGTCAGAAAAAAGTGTCCAAGCTGACCATAAACAACAGTGTAAGAAGATTTCTTAACAAAAACAGCATGGTGCTGGTTGTCGAAAACTGTTTTGTGAGTATTCTTGGAGGCCGCTTTTCACAGAACAATGAAGTGGGATAATGCTACACCACAGGCCCAAAAACAACAAAGAGTAAGAGAACAAAGGAGCTGGAGTCTCTAATTGAAATAAAGGATTGATTAATTTAACCAGCACTGAAAGTATTGATTCAGTATAGGGTGTAGAAGAATGAGAGCACAAAATGTACCTTAATCTGTAAAATTAACTATTAAGACTTTATTGAACATTCTAATGAGATCTTTAATTAACATCTATAAGTAATTTCCAGACTTGATATGGTTTGATGCGCAAGTGAAAACTAATTGTGCATCACTTAAATGCAGAGTACTAGGTCTAAGTCTCTAAAATGTAAAAAGTACATTTTAATTGTTCCAACAATTATGTGTTAACCAAGCAATTATAATCATATAGAACAAGATAATACAGTATGTACAATATCATATGAAGCCAAAATGCTTGCACAGAGACGAGGGTTGTATTGACCACAACATTCAGCTATAACATTACAAATTAATAGGGCATAAATGTTATATTACAAAAGTAAGTATGATTCAAGGTCACAGTCAAAGATTTCAGCATATATGAACAAAAAATATGAACTACTTTAAAGGACGGGCTAAAAAGCGTTTATGACTTATGTGTATGACATTCTTTGTTCTGAAGAACACACACTCAAAAGATTTTTAGAAGAATATTTCAGCTCTGTAGGACCATATAATGACACTGAATGGTGACCAGATATTTCAAGCTCCAAAAAGCACATAAAGCCAGCATAAAAGTAATCCATAGTTAAATACATGTCTTCAGAAGCTATATAATAGGTGTGGGTGAAAAACAGGTCAATGTTTAATTCCTTTTTTCTTAAACTATAAATCTCCTATTAAAAAAGGATTGAAATATTTATCTGTATCTTACCTAACACAAAAATAAAATGGCTATGCATTTTTTTTTTTTTTTTACATTAAAATAGTATGTAATTACATTAAAAGAGGTCTTTAATTAACCTTTGAAGCTGTAAATCCCTTCTTAAGATCTGGCTGAAGAACATACATGATCTCACATGATCAAATATCAAATGGGTTTTGATTATCTTTAAAATAAAAACATACAATGTAGGGTTATTGATTATGAAATCTGAGGAAGACTATTTAGATCTGCTTAAGTCTGTATATTTGACAAGATCAATAAGAGAACAGTGTCAATCTAATGTAGAACTGTCTTTTTACACAAAATAATGTAGCCTAAAACTGAAAAAAGAGCACTATGTCTGTTTTTTTTAAAAAAAAAAATATTATATCCTCCCATTCAATGAGGGGGGAATTAGCCTTTCTTGTCCTGCACATATGAATTTGCACATAGGAGCCAGATACGTGTGCAGATAATAAATAAACATTGAACAAACTGATTTGATGATGTTCAGGATTGTGAACGCTGCGCACACCTGGCTACAACTAAACACTATCAGGATATACATAGGCAAGTTCAGAGACACTTCACGTAATCTTTTTACAAGCACTACCGAAAGAATTGAGAATAAAAAGCAACTTTTTCTGGGTATTTTATTTGAAGCTTTGGTTTACATCGAGTTATCTTTTGTGAAGATAGGTTGCGCATATGAGCTGACATCAAGTCTGTTTTGACCACCTAGCAGATAAACAATTTGCATAAATATATTTGATTGAAAAAGATGCGATAAAATGTGCTCATCTAAAAGTTGCTCATGTTTTGGAGAAGAGTGCAACTGAACTATGCCCAGACAAGCTTAAATATGCGCGCTCTGGTCCAAAACTGGACCACGGACCGCTTGACTAGAGCCGATGCTGTTGCACATGTTGAGTGTTCTTAAACTCACCTCTGAGTTTTGCACAGAGAGGGCTAAGATGTTTACCGCCGCAATTTGATCAAAATCATTTGGAAGGTCAGATAAAAGTGAATCGCTGTGCTCACTGACTTACATTAAATAAAGACATTGCATCGTACTGGGAGACTGAGAAGTGGTGGTACGCTGTAGAGTAAATTACAGAAGTGCAGGTAATGCGTACTGCCCCACTTCAAGCACTGATTGTGGGGTAAACTATATCGAACAGTTTACCTGAGTTCAAGCTAAATGAGATGGTTGAATAATTAAGGAAATGCTATATCAGGTAACCATGGCAGAGCGAGCCCTGCAGCAATCCTTATGGTAACCATAGCGTCATGTATATTCACACTGTGACCTCTTAACAATAGCATTAGTTCTGCTTATTTTCTCTAAGGTTCACAGAAATAGTGGACACCTGCAAGGACCAAACTGATGTTGGACAAGTGGAGGAGGGTTAGGTAAAGGTTATATGAAACACTATAGCCAGAAGGCCCACTTCTCTCATCAATAATCTGATTCAGTGACAAAGGACTGCAAGCTCCCAATTCACTTGGTGACCAAGGCCCCAAAGGCAACAGTCACATGTGCTGGGTATTGGAAATCAATACAGGCTATATAATGATGCTCAGGCCAAGCTGTTACATTTGGTGAAGAAATGTGTTGTAAACATCTTTTCATCTGTGGTCAGTTGAAGCTGACTGGCCCCTCCGTGCACTGTATGATTATATTTTCCTGTGGCCTATCAGAACAGTGAAGTGTGATGACCTTTCTGCAATCTGTAACATAATTTAAAGGGACACTGAGCTGCTGCTGTTAAGAAAAACAGAAAGGTCAACTCAAGACGATGTTTGAGCACTGAGATGCTCTGATTATTTAAATTCAAAGGGTTAATTAGTAAAAATTACAATCTGAACATGAATTAATTAAACAGTATATTTCATTACAGTAAAGTGCAAAAGAATGAAAGTAATTTTGGTATAAGGCCAGGAAAATTATTAGCCATAAATAGATAAGACTCCAGTTGTAAAATCTATATTTTCAGAAGCAATATGATAGGTGTGGGTGAGAAACAGATCAATATTTAAGTCCATTATTACTATAAATTCTCCTCCCTGCCCAGAAGGTGGCGATATGCACAAAGAATGTGAATCGTCAAAAACAAAATAAGAAGAAAGTGAAAGTGGGAATTGATCATAAAAAAGGACTTATGCTGTCTTCACGTGCTATCGGAATTATCGTAAATACGAGTTTCCCACTCAGAAGTTGCACTTGAAAGACCCCTCAAGTATTACAACTGGGAAACTCTGAGATAATTTTGATACCCAAGTTTCCAAGATGGGAGGAAGCACAAACTTTCAACACGGTGGAGGAGAGTACGGTTTCTGTAGTGAATGACAGGTTTTATTCATTTTCTTGACACTTGCACTTTTGGTCATATTCATTTATGTATATCAGCAACCATTTGATGCATGTTGTACATTTTTAGACCAAGAAAACAGCTTGTATTTGACCAGAATTCCACTATCATCAGCAGGCTGAGTGATATGTATTATAGTGTCAAAATAAAAGTTCCTCAAGAAATATGTATGATTGAACCAGGCATTGTCCATGTTTCCTGTTCTTTCCAACAACAATTTGTGAACATGACATACTCATAATTACCACTTCAGAAGTGGGAAGTAGAATCATTTTGATAGCACATGTAGACAGCATTAAATATGTATCTGTTTCTCACCCACACCTATAATATTGCTTCTTAATATTAGGATTTAACCACTGGAGTCACATGGATTACTTTTATACTGCATTTATGTGCTTTTTAGAGCTTAAAAGTTCTGGCCAAAATTCACTTGCATTGCGAGGACCTACAGAGCTGAAATGTTTTTAAAAAATCTTCCTTTGTGTTCAGCAGAAGAAAGAAAGTCATTCACGTCTGGGATGGCATGAGGGCGAGTAAATGATGAGAGAATTCTCATTTTTGTGTGAACTATTCCTTTAAAGGCATGTTTGAAGTAGCCAACTTGCATAATGCCACTGATCTTATTTCAGCGAAGTTTTAATATTGCTGCAGCTAACTCTGCAACTGATATTGTTTTGTTATTGTTGTCGTTTGTTGCATTCTGATATATTTTGAACTTTTAAAATCATGCATGTCACGTTATGCTCTGAGCGTATGCACATCGGTTCGGCCGTGTTCGGGTGACTCCGTGAAAAACACCCTCGCCTCCATTTTGCATAGTTACGAGTGTGTGTCGAAGGCTCCTCTGCTCCAGACATCAGTATCACACCGTGGAGAACGCTTTTCCTGCAATGGACGGGTAAGCATACGTTATTTACAGAATAAGAGAAAGCATATGCTGTGTTTGAGAATAAACTAAGCACATTTAAAACGAATTTAGTCACAATCTTTAGCCTATCGTGCAAGGCCGCGCGTGCAATCTGGTGATGCATCAATTTACAGCGGCTAATAATAACAACTGCACGATCATGTATTACTTCTGAATAGATGCTATATGTATACACAGAAACAAACATTATGCTGGGCAATTAAATATCAATCTACGATGGATTTCTACTAGTAGAGTAATATTTAATGTTCAGTAATGTGCTTAAGCTGTGCGGCTAACGGTGCTCCTGCGCGTGAGGATTCCTTTGTTTGAAATGTAACGGTCACTCGCTCTGAATATTAATTACACATATATAACTGAATATGAAAATATTACTCAATATTTATATTCACTCAATTTTTAACCCTTGTGTGCCAATAATAAAAAAAAAGGTTCTCAGATGTCCTTCGAGGACAAAAATGTAACAATATTATATATGAATATTATTTTCTACTTTCTATAAAAAATATATTTTTTTAACCAACATCAGTCCTGATCTACCAAATATTCATTCATTTTCAGGATTTTAACCCTTTAAATGCCCTGTTGTTTACATAATGCCACTGTTGTTTTTTATGAATAAAAAACAAACAAACAAAAAATATTTTCTATATTCTAAATGCTAAGGGGAATTTTTTTCTGTGTGGATGATCACAGTCAGTGATTAGCAACAACATTGATTTTGATGTATTATTATTTTTTGTGCAGTGTCAGATTAAAAAGCAAAAACAACAACTCACACTCAGGACCTTAGAGGGCAAAAATGTCCTCGTCAAAAACTGCCATAAATATATTATTTATTAGTAGTATTTTCTACTTTCAATGAGTAAATTTTTAACCAACCTCCTCATCATAACTACCAAATATTCATTCAGTTTCAGGATTTTAACCCTTTAAATGCCAGTTTATATAATGACATTGTTGTTTTTCACGCACGTAAACACACAATCAAAACACACTTTGACTTCCATACAAACACACCCACACAATTTTAGTGCATCATTTATTAAATTGGCCTGCAGTGCTCTATAATACAGCAAACAAAAAAATAGGAAAAAAGCATGTACTTGCTCCTTAGGCTAAACATGAGGAAAATGGCACCATCTGGTGGAAAATATTATTTTTTTCAAATTTTTTGATTTTATGAAAGCTTAATATCATAGAATTCATGATTTTATGCTTTAATGGCACTGGGATCAAATATAGTTTTAATGGGTTTCAGTGGTGACATTTTTGTCCTGAAAGACATGACTGTGACTATTTTGTGTACACAGAGTATTATAGATAAGTAAATGAGGTTAAAATATCACAATTCCCCCAAAAATTCACACCTTTGGCAAAATGAATGCAGTTGGCATTAACACAGCCAAAATGATCGAAAATCAAATCAAATCAAATCAAATCACTTTATTGTCACACTACTGTGTACACGAGTGCAACAGCAGGTGAAATTCTTGTGTGCAGTTCCGAGCAACAATGCAGTAATGACAGTGACAATAACAACATATTTACACAAAACAATTTACATAACAAATGTACACATACCTACACAACAATTTACATAACAAATGTACACAATACACACAATGTAGAATACACATACACTAGATACGGGTATAAATATATATAAACACTAATTGAATGGGAGAATATATTGACAGAATGAGGATTAATAAAGTGCAGTGCTGATTGTAGATCGTGAGAGATCATGTGTTCAAAAGTCTTATTGCTTGTGGGAAGAAGCTGTCATGTAGTCGGGTGGTGCGGGTCCTGATGCTGCGATACCGCCTGCCTGATGGAAGCAGTGAGAGCAGCCCATGACTCGGGTGGCTGGAGTCTTTGATAATCCTCCGAGCTTTCTTCACACACCGTCTGTTATATATATCCTGGAGGGAGGGAAGCTCACCTCCGATGATATTTCTGGCCGTTCGCACCACCCTTTGCAGGTCTTTGCGGTTGTGGGCGGTGCTATTGCCGTACCAGGCGGTGATGCAGCCAGTCAGGATGCTCTCTACGGTGCTGGTGTAGAACCGTGTGAGGATGTGTTGGTTCATTCCAAACTTCCTCAGCCGTCTCAGGAAGAAGAGGCGCTGGTGAGCCTTCTTCACAACGGCCTCAGTGTGGACGGACCATGTGAGTTCCTCAGTAATGTGGACACCAAGGAACTTGAAGCTGCTGACTCTCTCCACCGGTGCTCCATTAATGGTGATGGGGCTGTGTTCTCTGTCTTTCTTCCTGAAGTCCACCACAAGCTCCTTGGTTTTACTGACGTTGAGGGAGAGGTTGTGCTCCTGACACCAGCGTGTCAGAGTGTGCATCTCCTCTCTGTAGGCTGTTTCATCATTGTCAGTGATCAGACCTACAACCGTCGTATCGTCAGCAAACTTAATGATGGCATTGGAGCTATGTGTCGCCACACAGTCATGTGTGTAAAGGGAATACAGGAGTGGGCTGAGAACACAGCCCTGCGGGGCTCCAGTGTTGAGGGTCAGTGATGAGGAGATGTTGCTGCCCATTCTAACCACCTGATGTCTGCCTGACAGGAAATCCAGGATCCAGCTGCACAGCGAGCTGTTTAAGCCCAGAGCCCGGAGTTTCTCATCAAGCTTGGAGGGCACTATGGTGTTAAATGCTGAGCTGTAGTTTACAAACAGCATTCTCACATATGTGTTCCTTTTTTCCAGGTGGGAAAGAGCAGTGTGTATTGTAGATGCAATGGCATCATCAGTGGAGCGGTTGTTGCGGTAGGCAAACTGCAATGGGTCCAAAGAGGTGGGCAGAACAGAGCAGATGTGATCTCTGATCAACCTCTCAAAGCATTTGCTGATGATGGGGGTGAGGGCAACAGGACGCCAGTCATTTAAGCAGGTGATTTTGGCTTGCTTCGGTACAGGCACAATGGTTGATGTTTTGAAGCATGTGGGGACTACAGACAGGGAGAGGGACAGGTTGAAAATGTCCGTAAAAACACCAGCCAGTTGGTTCGCGCATGCTCTGATGACGCGGCCCGGAATGCCGTCTGGACCCGCGGCTTTACGGATGTTCACCCGTCGAAAGGATCGGGTTACATCCGCAACAGAGACGGAGAGTGAACCATCATCTGTAGTATCGGCCGCGAGTGCTCTCTCCGTGAGGGCGGTGTTGTTGTTGTCCTCGAAACGAGCATAAAATGTATTAAGCTCGTCCGGGAGAGAGGCAGCGGTGATCATGGCGGAGTTTTTATTCTGTTTATAGTCCGTAATGATGTTAATTCCCTTCCACATACTTCTGGAGTCAGTGGTGTTGAACTGACCTTCAATTTTGTGCCTGTACTGGCGTTTGGCTGTGCTGATGGATTTACGGAGGGCATAACTGGCTTGTTTACGCTCCTCCGCGTTCCCGGAATTAAAAGCGGTGGTCCGCGCAGTAAGTGCCGCGCGAACATCGCCGTTAACCCAGGGTTTCTGGTTGGGGAAGATCCGTATTGTTTTGGTTGGAACAACATCCTCTGCACACTTCCTGATGAAACACGTTACGCTATCAGCGTAAACCTCGATGTCGTCATCGGAGGCAGACCGGAACATCTCCCAGTCCGCGTGATCAAAACAGTCCTGTAGCGCAGAGTCTGATTGGTCCGACCAGCACTGGATCATTCTGAGGGCGGGTGATTCCCGTTTCAGTTTCTGCCTGTAAGCGGAAGAAAAGAGGGTTAAAAGATAATTCATTTATTATTACAAACTGCTGGCTGCCACATTTGATAGGTCATAATTACACAAAATTGTTCTCTTTTTTGTTGTGTTTTATATTGTAACTATCGTAAATTCAGTATACCGAGGACATTCTGTATTCAGTTGTGGTATTGCATTTTGCTGTTGTGGTTTTGTGAGTCTGTAACAATTCAAACGGTGCTCAATTTATCTGCATTTTAATATTTTTTTCTGTTCAGCATGGCCAGTGATGTTGCAGTTGGTGTGAAGGTAAGTGTTAGTTTTTTTATTATTAATATTTCTTCATGTGATTTTGCCTAATTTAAAAGATAACCCCCACACGTTCCATATAATCTTGTAGTGATGTTCTGTGAATATTTGATAGGGTCAACATATAAATCATATATTACTACATTTGAATCATTTTAATGGTTTACTGAATCTGCCATGTGCATCTGTGTCTTTCTAGAGAACCTCAGATGAATTGCTCTCTGGCGGTCTCTACAGCAGTCTAAATTCTTCAGTCACTGGTATGAGAAATTAATGTGGACATCAACAGTCAGTCTGGTTGGTCACTTGCCAATAGGCTTTTTTCACATTTCTGCATTTCTCGCTGGGCATAGGGTGGTTCCCCTCGCAGGGTAAACTTATTTCCAGTATCAACAACAGCCATTAAAACGTGAGCAAGATCTGCTGAAATCAAAGTCTTCACACACATTAAATAGCTTGTAAATGTTTGATCTGGCATTTTAATACAGAGTCTACAGAGCTCTAATTAGGATCTAGATTATGGTAAAGAACGTTCTGACAACATTGAGGAAGGCATAACGTGACTAAATCCAGCATATTCAGTGAGACATTCAGGCTGCTACTAGCCCTAGAGTACACCGATTATAAATATCTTGTGAATTTACTGTCATTTCATTCTCTGTGTCTGTTTGGGTCGCTCTGCATTATCGCAAGTGAAAACAACACGTTGTGTGTGGAGAAAATCATCAGGCAGCCTGCTCCCCTCCCTTTACAGCTCCAGAGTGAGAAGCAGCACGTCTGATCGCTCGCACCATGGACACTTTCATAAACAGGGATACTTCTGTCATCTCTCTTTCCGTTATTACATCTCATTCACATGCTTCTGACACCATCATAAAACTGAGTGCGATAAAGTTAATGTTTGAGCCGACATTTGGGATTAAACTCTGTGCTTTTCACATTATGAAGCCAAACCAACTCGGATATAGTTGTAGCACGTGGCTTAAATGTCAAAACAACGTTATGTACATGTTGTTGTTATAATTAGTATTAAATACATTGTTTATTACAGTTCTTACTGCTATCTATTGATCTTTTACTGGGATGGCTGGGTTAATGTACATTAACATATGTATGTACATATGATTTATGAAAATAGATTTACATATTAAATGGAAAAAGATGACTCACAAAATTTTAATATTTATACTTTTAAAAACGGCTTTTAATATTTTGGGGAGTTTCATATGAGGTTCAGTTAGACATATTGAGTTTAATTTGTATTTTTGCATTTTGCTTGGTGTGTATATATAGCTTTTAAAATGGTATTTTGCGTGATATGGTGACAAGAGGAAGGAAAATGTTTAATGCATATTCCTGCCGAGATAGGAGCTGGCGAAGAAACCATCGCAGCACTGCATTTGAGCATATAAACTCAAAAGAGACTGGCCTGAATAGCCTGAATCAGTTGGGAAAACATGTAAATAAGTTCTGTGTATATTAAGTGTAAAACAAACCATAGAGAACAGGTAAGAAGCATTATTAGAGGCAAATGTAAACACCAGCAATTGCACACCATAGTGGAAGTAGCTTTACCCTGTTGTGACGTAGTTTCCGATTCCTGTGAAAAGGCTAATCTGTTGATTTGGTAATGCCATCAATGAAGTGTGAGATAATTGGGCATTCAAAGCATAATCCTGTCAACTTTCATATACTTTATACTGTTAATGTGAAGTGTCTTTATTGAAATTGCTTAAGTTTTTAGCTTTTAGACTAGTATGTGAGTGTTTTTGGATAAAATGTGACATAAACCTGATAATATGTGGTAATAAAATGGACTTCAAATGTAATCTTTTGGAATGCAGCTGTAATTCTGATTTATTTGACAGCTAATGGAAGTGACAGTAAAAAACTAAGAGTGGAGGACAGCATGGAGAGCCCACCATCCAGAGTCATTCATATTCGGAAGCTCCCAAATGAGGTTTCTGAGACTGAAGTCATCGCTTTGGGTTTGCCCTTTGGAAAGGTCACTAATATCCTGATGCTTAAAGGCAAAAATCAGGTAATTTAAGGAATTTAAAACCCATCCTTATTGTGACAGAAGGGAGGTAGAACTTAAATTAAATTCAGCGCTTAAAGGAATAGTCCACTAAAAAATGGAAGTTCCATCATGTACACGCCCTTGTAAAACAAAATTAGCATGCAATTACAAAGAATTGGGACTAATGCTTTGAAGTTTCAATAAGGACAAAAGAGCACCATAAAAGTGGCCTTGAGGTCTTTTGAAGCATTTTCAATTGCTTTGTGTTAGAAACGGGCTGATCATTCAGACTGATTTTGTGAATCATGAGTTAGATACAGTATGGCTTCAAAAGACTTATAGTGTATAGCAAATATAGTGTATGAGTCAGATGGACTACTTTAATGATACTATTATGGTGCTTTTGCATCCTTTTTGGAAAAATCCACATTCATTGTGAGAGAGACCAGTACATTTTTACAGGTTTAGAATGCTGTTACGGTGAGCAAATTATGAATATGTACATTTTGGGAACCTGTCATTCACTTTACTAAAAAGTATCACAAATAGGGCTGTAACAATTAGTCTATGTTATCAACAATGTCTAGAAAAAAAAATTTGTTGAGGAAAAAGATTTAGTTGTCGAATGGTTGTTTGATCTAAAAGCAAGTCGAAATATCTTAAATGTTGCTTCTTAGGTAAATGTATCTTGTTTGAAGGATTTTTAGATATTTGTTTAATGGGAAACAAAATGATAACACTTGATAACCATATGTTTTTGGTTTTTTTTGCAGTGAATTTTATACTGTATTAAACTCAATACAAATATTTATTGAAGGTCATTTTGATGTATTTTTTAAAAGATGCTTCTCATGTTCTCATTTTAAATTTTTTTGTAAGCACATATTTAATACAATCTCTTAATTCAAGGCACAAGCTGAATTGTCAGTTAAGAGCTAATTATTAATCATTGCAATAATCGCCTGAATAGTCAGAAAATCGTTCTAACAATCATTGGATTAGTGGATTATCAAAATAATCATTAGTTGCAGCCCTAATAAGAAAGAAGTCCTCGTGCGCAAGCGTCAAACATGTACGTTTTCCCTCCGGGTCAAAAGAGTATACTTTGAAAGGATGAGCACTCGACCACGTGCGAGGTGATCTGGAATGCAGATAAACAAAGTAGGCCTATGCCTGAGCCTTTAGAAGCTGTTTTTGAAATTTGGGTGAACAATATGTTTGCTTAACCATCTGGGCAAAAAGTGTGTTTTCATTTTGAACTCTTTCCCTAAATTAGGCATTTTTGGAGCTTGGAACAGAGGAAGCAGCTGTTACCATGGTGAATTACTACACAGCTGTTACACCTCAAGTGCGTAATGTCCCAGTGTTTATTCAGTACTCCAACCACAAAGAGCTTAAGACTGACAGTGCCCTCAACCAGGTTAGAATTCACAGGTTTTTGTGTTTCATAGCTAAAGTCTAACAACAATAGAAGTCATATAAGAAGTTTTTTTCCTTTCCTTCTTAAGCGAGCTCAGGCTGTGCTGCAGGCGGTATCAGCGGTCCAGGAGGGTGGCTCTCCAAGCTCGGACACGGCAGGCGAGAATTTGTTAGCGCCTGCACCCAGCCCAGTGCTGCGAATAATCATCGACAATATGTTCTACCCAGTCACCCTGGATGTCCTCCAGCAGGTCTCATCCCGCAGCAAGCATCCATCTGGAATAAACTGTAGTTTAAATAACAAGCCGAATGTATTTTTACACTCTCATGCCTCTCAATTAACAGGACTTTGTACTGACCTCTTTCAGATCTTCTCCAAGTTTGGGACCGTCATGAAGATAATCACATTTACCAAAAATAATCAGTTCCAGGCTCTTCTGCAGTTCAGTGATCCAGTCAATGCCCAGCAGGCCAAACTGGTGAGTGAACAAAAAGCAGGATTGAGACCACTACCAACTTCATGAATGTAAAAAGATGTTATGAAATATTTAATGTGATCGTTATGACCACAGGCAAATTATGATCCAATCATATGTTGGTTTAGTACCTTTCCTTCATTTATGTAATGAAATGACTGCAATTGTCATTACTTGCAGAGGAGCATTTTTATTGCTTTTAGCCAGGGTTTTACATTACAGTGCTGGCTGTAATTATTCTTATTCACCCATGTCATAAAATAAAACATATTTCCTTGCTCTTTCTGTCTCTCTTTCTTCACTTTATTTAAAGTCCTTGGATGGCCAGAACATATACAACTCCTGCTGCACTTTGCGCATCGACTTCTCCAAGCTGGTCAACCTGAATGTAAAATACAACAATGACAAAAGCCGGGATTATACTCGGCCTGAGCTGCCTGCAGGAGACGGCCAGCCACCAGTAGACCCATCTGTGGCTGCCGCTCTGAACAAAGACTCCACCTCCCTACTTGGTAAGGTTCATCTGTTGAAAACACACTCACATATCCCAATTTCACCTTTAAGACTCATCTTCCCTGTCATTCTCTGACATGCATCACCATCTCTTGTCTGCCTAGCTTCAGTTTCAGAGCAGGGTACAGGTGTGAATGCTCTCCCTCTCTTATGATTCATGAAAGTTTCATAGTTCTTTGTGGAAAATAGGTCAATGGATCCTGAATCTCAATTCCGTCTAATTGATGTGTCATTCAAACCGTTGCTTTAAGATTTTGCCGCCTCCATGGCCCTAGTCTGTGTTTGAACCCGTAAGACTTTGACTGTTCTCCGTAGGTACTCCCTCTGGAATGGTAACTTCCTACTCTAGTGGTGGAGGGTTTCCATCTTCTCTAGGTACTTATGCTTTTATTTACTTTTCCTTTTTATTTCCTAACCTTACTTGTATGCGCTCTTCCCTCTGAAAGACCGGGACTTCAGAATTGGCAGGGCTTTCATGTTGAAACCACCCCAATCATTTGTCCTGACTTGACATGCAAGATTCATAAACAGTGTCGCTGTTTGCTAAAGCATAAATCTGAAGCTGCAACAATAAGCCCTTCCATTCTGCATTATGGACCTGACGTAATAGATTGACACGCACACTAATTAGGAGCCCGCATTTCAAACAGACTGGCAATCCAAACTGCCAAACACAAGTTCCTTCTAGCTAAAGCAGAACTGCCTATTGAGCGGCTAACTACAGCGAGTAGAGAGGGCCGCAAAAAGTCATTTTGTTTTCGGATATTGCTCCAAAGCGCCAGTCTGTGTGAAATCCGCACAGATAGTAATCTGCCTGATGGCATATATTGACTCTGGGATGTGGGTTTGCCAGAGCTGTGTGGTGTTGGCTGGGTAGCTGGATGTGCTTGCTGCAGTGGGTGCAGAAGGTAGACATGCATGGCCAGAGGGCATATCCAACTGTGATTGCTGTCTGCTCTTTTAAACTGTGTGGCTCACTAGCCTGACATGGTTTTTTGTCTTTCCCCCTCTTTCTGTGTAGGGGCCATCAGCCCTCTGAGTGCAGCAGCCGCAGCGGCAGCAGCAGCAGGGAGGGTGGCATTGTCAGGACATTCAGGACCGGGTGGAGTGCTCCTGGTCAGCAATCTCAACGACGAGGTCAGTACACCTCACCAAAACACTCACACATTCCTGCTGTCTCTGTTCATGGTCCTCTCATTGTGTCAAATCAGATCACAAGTATGTCTCAGATTTTACATGTTCAGTCCTCATCTGTTAAAGGAATAGTTCACCCAAAAATCAACTCTAAAATCAAGTCATCATTTACTCACCCTCATGTTGTTCCAAACATTTTGACTTTCCCCTGTCTGTAGAACACGAAAGAATAATTTTCAAAGAATATCCTGGCTGCTAGGGCTGGGCAGTATGAATATATATATATATATATATCTTAGGGAGGGAATAAATTGTCAACCAGTAGAGATTTATACCGCTTTAGGTAAATATCTGAACTATATATATCTGAGTCCAGTGAAAGGCTGAGTTCAAAAAAAGGGGGGGGGGGGGGGGGGGGGGGGGGGGGTGTTGCTCCAGAATAAATAAATAATACAAAAAAAAATGCTAATGTTCAATTACAGAGAAATTACATTTTTTTTTCTTTTTTTTGTTGTTGTTTGGATTGAAATATGATGCATAGAAATAAAACAGATCAATTATTATTTTAATAATTATTTATAGATTGAGAATTTTATTTTATTATTGCAATGGACATGTAGGTGTACCATTAGGCTACTGGACATAACAAGAAAATAATTTAAAAATAAACGTTCAAAGGCGTTTTTGAATCACTTTTCATACAAATAGACGTAAATGTAGGCTAAATGCCTATAGCTTCATCTATATGTTTAACTACCAAAACTTTTAAGAATATTGATATATAATTTTTGCTTATCGCCCACCCCATCACATGGATATTTAATAAAAAACGATTGTCGCTTTAAAAAAAAAACAGCTATATTGTGATATATACCGTTACCATGATATGAAATTACTTGCAGCATGATATAGAATATTGGTAATATTGTCCAGCCCTACCGGCCGCTCTTATACATATAATGAAAGCAAATGGGGACTAGGGCTGTCTTGCTCGAAAATGATAAAAAGCACCACATTGGCTACAGATGATTTGGAATATATCCCACAACAGTGCTTTTATGGTGCTGTTTTGTCATTTTGGAGCAAGCCCCAGTTTCCTTTCACATTCACTATATCTATGAGTGGCCAGGATACTCTTCAAAAATTATTCTTGTGTGTTCCACAAATTAGTCATTGGTTGATAACAACATAACAATTTGTAAGTAATGCTTTGGGGTGCACTATTCCTTTAAGAATCATTTTTGAGTTCAAAGGGCACTCTCCAGTTTTTCAACATCATCTTCATGACGTTTAGCAGCAGAACAGGAATAACATACTTGAAAAATAAGAGGAATTTGTGTTGCAAGAAGTCAAGTAAAGTCTGTAGTCTGTAAATTTGTATAGTGCCTTTCACAACACACCGTTTCAAAGCAGCTTCACTGAAGATCAGGCATTAACAGAAGATAAAAATAAAACGGCATACAAAAAGGGATTCTTGAAGATTGGAAATGGTTTCATTAAATAAAGATTTTCCAGGTGTTAAACATCTAAATACACATCTTCTGGTGTTCATTTATCCCTAAAAATGTATTCCTATATAAATATCATATTCTTCATATTGCTGGATGTTTTGAAGCTAATGCTGAATTTTGGTTGAGCGTCTTTAAAATTCACAGAGGAGGAACATCCTATAATCCTCAGTCATTACTCGAATTTAACTGCTCAAAGTGGCAATAGAAAACTTTCACCAGTCTAATTGATCAAGTAACAAACCTATTTTAGTAAAGTTCTGTAACGTGCATAAGAAGACTGCTCTCAATCAGAATGATGTATTCAGGCGCACACAATG
The DNA here is from genome assembly GCA_032164185.1 of Moxostoma hubbsi. NCBI lineage: Eukaryota > Metazoa > Chordata > Actinopteri > Cypriniformes > Catostomidae > Moxostoma > Moxostoma hubbsi. The sequence goes on from JAVLUX010000009.1 coordinate 20,405,989, forward strand.
AGCAATGAGCAGGAGACTTGTCTTTACATTACCTCAAATTGACCTGTCTCATTTCCATCCTCGTGTATTCATATATTATGCTTAATGTTATTTCAGTATATTTGCAGTTAGCTGATAACTGTAGTAGTTAATTTCAACATGTAGCTCTTTGTTCTCTATTCTGACATTTATGCTTGCAGAAATATACTGAAAGCATTCTCAGTAAGGTTCTCGTCAAAATGGAGGGTCTCTCTGCAGTCTCTCCTCTGTGCATTCTGTGCAAATTTTGATCACTGTCTCTCCTCTCTCTTTATCTCTTCCCCCTCTCCCCTCTCTCTTGCTCTCTCACACATTTTCCTGAGCGCTCTGTCTGGAAGTAATATCTAACTGTCTTTTCTCTCTAAGCTGTATCTCTCTCTTCCTCTCCTGATGCTCCACTGCCTCTCTCTAAGCTATTCAAAGTTGGTATGAAACGTGGTAGTCCCACCCGCCTCTCTCATCTCTCTCACACTCTCTCTCTCACTATGATTTCTGTCTTTTTGAAGTGTCCCAGTAATTTCCCCATCATGGTTTTTGTTTTCCCAAACACTTGTGGGTTTGTGGAGTTTTCAACATGATGTACTCTCTATTGATGCCATAACTCTGCAAGGTGGTTTTCATGCCTATCCGCTGCACGGCCCCGCTCCTTTACAGCTATATGCTGTTTTTTTCTTAATGCTTTCTCATGCTAAAGCCTCCCACATGCTCTGCATGCTTTGTCCGTCTCTCACCATTTGTGTGCTGCAGTTAGTCTGAGTGTCAGGTGACTAGGTCTGGCGCAGTTAAAGTCAGGGGAAGAAAAATAATTTGAGAACCCTGCCATTTTCTGACCAAACTCCTGCATTTCCTATGTACTGACCTGTATATTATTTTTGTCCCCCCTTCAAATTTTTTTTCTTGTTTTTGTTTTGTCCCATGCTGCTTCCAACCCCCTTCCTTTTTCCTCTTCTCTCTTCTCTCCATTGCCTTCCTGACTCCTCTGTGATTGGTTGGCCCACTCTGATCCCCTCCCCTGTCTCCCCGGCCTCCACCCATTCATGCTTTGTGCCTGAACCAAAACAAATGTTCCTCCTCGGACCAACTTGCCCCAATTAACTGCCTTGACCCATGCTCCATGACCACCTCACCATTCTACGGGAAACCACCCTTCGTTATGGATGATCTGTTCATCTCCGCTCTACCTCGACTCTTCTCTCTTCCTGTCTTATGCTGCTTGCTCTTCTCTCCTTCTAAAGATGGTTACGCCCCAAAGTCTGTTTACCCTCTTCGGTATGTTATCGTTAGCAATCTACCTCTTTTCGTTTATCTATTGTTTATTTCATTTCAGTTAATTTCTCTTTCAATTATCATTTAAGGGTTAGTTAAAATCTGGCTCTAGTGTAAAAGTTTCCTAGTTTTCCAAATTTAATTTATTTTAGTTATATATGCCAACATTCAAATTGATTAGTTTTTTTTTGTTTTGTTTTTTCTTGGCTTTTGAAGCCTCTGTCTCTATCTTGCTCTATCTGTCTCTTTTCATGTACAGCTTATATTAATGCATGGTTAATTATTTTGCATGTAGGCTTTTGTTTTTAACTTTACCATATCACTTGAGCTTGTTTTTGGAGGGCGTATCAAAATAAATTGTCTGTTAGAAACACTGTGTTGGACTCTGGTGTAGATAATTTGGAAGATTTGTACCATCAACTTCACCTTTCATGTCAGAACCAGAGCTTCAGAAGCACTAACTTGTCCTTCCTGGTTCACTCCTCTCCTCCTCCCTCCTTTCCTCCCTCTTCCATCTGCCTCTCGCTTAACTGAAGGTGTCTATGGTGATGTGCAGCGTGTGAAGATCCTTTACAATAAGAAGGACAGTGCTCTTATTCAGATGTCTGATGGAAACCAAGCACAGTTGGGTAAGTCTGACATACTCTTCAGAACTACCACAGTGTACTACTGAAACCTCTTTGTGATAATGTTAACATTTCTTATATGATTTGAAATATGCACATTATTGGAAATTGTACGTAGAATTTTACTTTCATGACTCGTCATAGTTCCACCTATGAGCAAGATCTTTTTCCTGTATTCTTGATCTAGCTATGAGCCATCTGAATGGGCAGAAGATGTATGGAAAGATCATTCGTGTGACCGTCTCTAAGCACCAGACAGTACAGCTGCCCAGAGAGGGGTTAGATGATCAGGGCCTGACCAAAGACTTCACGAGTTCCCCTCTACATCGCTTCAAGAAGCCTGGATCTAAGAACTTCCAGAACATCTTCCCCCCTTCGGCTACACTTCATCTCTCTAACATCCCGTAAGTATCAAGGTTCCCACGGTCATGTAAAAACTTGTTTGGGAACTTTTTTATGTCAAAGCAGGGAACTTTCAAATTGTGTTGTCCAGGCCTGGAAAAGTCATGGAAATGTCTATATGAATTCATTTTTCTAGTTTCACACTGCTCTAAAATGTTGAATCAATTCCATCACCTAAAAATCACAACCCACTGAAATATTTAAGGAAATTCATTGATCAAAAAAGGTTGGAACCCTAATGTATGCAGAATACACTGAGAACATCATCTTCCTGAACAATAGTTTTGCAAACTTCAGTGAAAAAAAACACTAACTCATAATATGACTTGCTGGTAATGGCCGTGCGGACTTGTACAATCAGTATGAATGCAAAAGCATGAATTAGTGGTGTGCTTTCAGCAGATTTTAAGATTTTATTAATACAATTTGAGTATTATTCAGGTATGAATCTTAGGCCAACTGCTGGCCATCTTTTTAACATTAATTCTCAATCTTTTACTCACATTTCAAATATCTTTGGCTAAAAGTCTGAAATTAAAATGTGGCAACAAAAGAAAAATGTACCTTTTTTATTGGTACATGTATTATGAGAACCTTTTACCATTTACTCTGGGAGAAAATGCTAAAGTGATTGTTTCCCCTCCAGTGAAAATGTGACAGAGGAGGATATTCGACTGCTCTTTTCAAACTCCGGTGGAACTGTGAAAGCATTCAAGTTTTTCCAGTAAGAACCCTCAGTGTTCCTGGCTGCATCAGATGTTGTTGTTGTTGTTTTTTCTTTTTCATTAGTACAGTTTTAAGTCATCGTTTTAACAGTTTTTTTTTTAAATTTTTCCATCCAGAGATCGCAAAATGTCTCTGCTGCAGATGTCCACAGTGGAGGAGGCAATTCAGGCACTCATCGACCTTCACAACTATGACATGGGGCGTGGCCATCGCCTGAGAGTGTCCTTCTCAAAGTCCACCATCTGAGGATCTCCTGGAGCTCTGTCATGTTCCTCTCTCCCCCAGGAGCCTCAAGTCTAATTTTTATCAGTCATTCCTTAACACCATATCAAAAACTTCAGTGAGAATGGCCCTTGAGCGGAGCACTCACTCTGTATCTGCACCTACTATTGTTTGTGCTTGGCCAGCTGTTACACTTAAAAAGGAAGTATATTTTCATTATAGGATGGATTGACAAAAATGTGCCTTACTTAGCAAAATAGCGTCATCTTTTTGCTCCCATTGCTGCAGATAATAGAAGTTTAGGCACATTATGTGTGATGAAATAGAAAATGTAACAATCCTGCTCTGTTTTTAATACGTATTTAGCTCTTGCCCAATATCCTCACATCAGGTCATTCTTGAAATCCGTTCAACCTTTGAGAGCTAATTAGCTTGCTTTGCTTCAATCAATACAAAAGCTCAATTATTTATAATGTATTCAATTAAGTATAAGTGACAGAATTTGATGTAATATACTCAAAAGCTGTACATTTTGTTTTCTTTTATTTGGAGCTGTAGTACATTTTTGATCTGGCACCGAAGGTACTTTTGTGATCGAAACCTGTGGTAAAAAAAACTAAACAAATGACAGAGGAGAGCATAGTTTGTAATGTGTAGTACCTGCTTTGATATTATTCACTCACCTTTGCTTCAGTGAATCGTTTAACCCCCTTTTTAAATCATGGAGCATGTGCTGATGGATCTTGGCAGTTGCATGTGTCAGACTGACCGTGTTTGACGTATTGATGTCACATTATTGTAGGGACTGTTGGGACCAAAGTAAATGTGCCTTTAGTCTTACTTTATTCTGCATTGTACAAAACTCTTTTATTCAACCTCTGAAATATTTTCAATGAGGGGGAGAAAACCATACTTTACAACTGACATCACTCAGATAAATGACCCTTAATTATCCTATTGTTGTTGTTTAAGGGGAATCAATCTCTGATGACCTCAAATGGTGAATAATTTATTTGAAAAAACTACATATTTGTGGTGTAGGCCTGGGAAACCGAGGGGGGATGGTATTCTGTACATTTTCTACATTAATTGAGTTTTTACATATTTGGAAATGTAAAGTTCAGTATAGAAGTGGCACAATTAAAAGTTAATTTTTCTACCAAGCTTGTGCTTAACAGTCCCTGTGTGGTGTAGTGGTTTTACCTTGTAGCATGCTGAATAAACTCTTCTCGCTCTGTATTCACCTCTGCCTCTCTGCTGTCTCTTTCTCTTCCTCTTCTCTGTATCTCACTTAGCTCTATTTCTCTGATGCGTTCTGTCGGTGAAGGAAAAGGCTCACTTGCCTGTGTATAAAGTTATATTTGTACTTGTGATTTAAATTTAAGTTGAACTAGGTACTAGTGATAATGTATCAGTTCCAAATAATCAAGCATCTTGGAGAGGGTCAGGTTGGTACCTGTGGTTAGTTGTATGCAGACTGCTACAGTAAGTTACAGAAAACAGCAATGAGTTCCCTGAATTGTAAGGATAAGACCTTAATCAACTGACACACTGACTTGAACTAACCATAAGGAACCATTTCAGCTCCTTTTTTGTGAATGAGTGGTATTAACAGAATAATCTGGGTGAATGTTCTGTGGACAGAGGACACCAGTTTAGATCTTGTTTAGTGTTTTTTCCATTTTATAGATAAAAACATGAAGCTTTCAAAGAATATATATATATATATTTTTTTTTTTTTAAATCAAATGGATTCAGCCAAATTTGGAGGGGTATGTTGTGGTCAATAGGATTAGGTGCTTGGCATCATGAAATAGGAATGCAAAGGTGTTTTAGATTTTATATTATAGAACAGTGTAATAAGGCTGCCTACACTTGAAGGTCTTTCAAAAATATGTTTCCTAACGTCATTGTTTTCCAAAGTGAGCAGTAATGGATAGTGTTTATGAAATGCCATTCCAGTGTGGATGAGAGGTGTAAACGTAGCGAAATGAATGCGATTTCAAACATTTTAGGCAACGTCTAAAATGTAGGAAACTCATTCATTTAGCCTCTTATCTACAATTAAATGAAATTTTCCTCCACCGACTTTTACTGCACATTCAGAAAACAATGACGTTAGGACACTGAAAATTAAATTTTTCAAACTTAAGCAGGTTAGTGTTGAATGTGGCCTAAGCCAAACATTATTCAAAAAGCAACAGTGAAAGTGTGTAAAGACAATGTTAAACAGGTTTGAAGTAGCCAGCAATATGCAGCCCACAGGAAACATGTGGAGGGATCTGAAACCAGAGGCTCGGAAAGAGCGGTTTTCATTTTGGGAGAAATGAAGCAGACTGGAACACACTGCCTGTGCATTACACGTCAGGTACCTTAAGGACCTCATCCATGGATATTCCTGGACTACAAGCTGTGCTACCACAAAGGCCTACCACATCTACAGTGTAAGTAATTGTAATGCCATTTTGTTTCATGTACTAGTTTAAAAGAATATACTGTGTTCTAAGTACAAATCTATTCGGTTTGACTGTCCTACTGTTTTTATTTATTTTTTCTTTCATTTTTAATAACAGTTGTAGAAAAATGTGTGTTTTTTTTTAAACTGATAGATTATTTGTTTAGATTTTTTTGTTGTGATTTTAATGCCAATATGGCCACAACTGTAGCTATTAATAGGCACTTTTCCACCATTTGGCCGAACGGTTATTGTTGAGGGCCCATGCTGTTCTGTACTTTTTCAGGCCTGTGGCATGGTAACAGTAACAGTTTTATGCCACTGTGGTGCTGCGAAATAAGGATTAAAATGGATGCATAACTCCATAGACCTCAATGTATTCAGTAATGTTGAAGCCCCTGTAGCTAATGCTGCTGAGAATTCCATGCCGGGAACCCAGCTCAAGTGTAAATGCCACTGAAACTCTGCCTTTGCTCAGAACCGCTCACCCTAATGGTAGAAAAGAACGTAATTTGTGCTCCAAACCATACTCGAACATTTGGTAATTTATGATAAACCTTTTTTCAAATGTGCAAACGTTTGGAGCAAATGTGAAAAAACTGCCATGAACAACATTTGTGAAAGACGTGTATAACCCAGTGTAAGTCGGTTCAATGACCAACAAGGAAAATAAATCAATAAAATTCTATTGACATACCAATTGATCTGATTTCCTTCAACAACTGATAGAAATGCTGCAGAATTGTGGATGTCTATAGAGGGACTTAATTTACATTTATTCATTTGGAAGATGCTTTTATCCAAAGCGACTTACAAAAGAGAAAAACACAAGTTAATCATCTTAAGGAGACAGTAGAACGAAAAGTGCCATATTACGAAGTTTCACAGCATCAGAATAGTAGTATTCAACACAGTTTAAAGTGCAACAAGATTTTATTTTTGTATTATTTTTTTTTTTTGTGACTGGCTAAGTGCTCATGGAAAGATGTGTTTTTAGACGGGTTTTTTTTAAGACAGAAAGTGAGTCAGCCTCACAGAGGGAGTTGGAAGTTCATTCCACCAATGCGGTATGAAGCCAAAAGTCCGGGAAAGTGTTTTGGTGCCTCTTTGTGTTGGTACAACAAGGCGACATTCCTTAGCCGACTGCAGGCTTCTAGTGGGCGTGTAGCTGTGCAGAAATTATTTTAGGTATGCTGGAGCAGACCCAGTGACTGTTCTGTATGCCAGCATCAGAGCTTAGAATTTGATATGTGCATCAACCGGCAGCCAGTGGAGAGAGACAAGGAGTGGTGTAACATGCACTCTCTTTGGTTCATTAAATACCAGACGTGCTGCTGCATTCTGGATCATGCAGTTCTATATAGGAGTCTTCTATTGTACTGTAACAACACATTTCTCATGCTGGTTCAGAGCAGTTTTACCACTGTAAGCACAGCAATAGTGTCATTGTCTTACCCATCTTAGTCTTTATAGGTCAGTGTCAAAATTATCTCCCAAAGAAAATTTAATATTTAGGAGAGACAAGTATGATCATCCCACTGTCTTTACTTTGGGAAATTGCCATTGGTATTTAAGGGTGCACTGGGTTTGAATTATTAAACACCTCTCTGATGCTCAGCAGATTTAATTAGCATAGTGTAATTATGACCCAAATGTCAACAGACTCCAAGGTTCTCTGTATATAAAATATATCTCATATGCCATTCTCCATATATCAATTTATTTTGCCTTTAATAACTTCCTGTTAGGTGAGATGCATGTCGGTTTGAAAATTAAAATTTCTCCAATGTTTGTACCCCCTGAAGTGTGAATTGGCGAACAGCATTGAGTTATATATCAACTGTGAAGTTCAGGATCTGGAATAACTTTGAGTGAGCAAAATAAAAACTACAGTTCATCAATGTAGCTGCTTGCATTCTGTGTATGTACAGCAGAGCTAGTTTAAGTCTGTGTAGCATTTAGACATTGAGGTGAATGCTTATGTCCTGTATGCCAACAGTTCATGACAGCAGTACAGTTTGTTTATGACAGAACAGCTCTGTCAGCGAGGACTGAGAACAGTATCACCTACATGAGATTCACAGTTGTCTCAGGGGCTCAACAGAAATGTGAATGCCAGGCATCCAAAATGACATCTTTTTTACCCGCACTGACATATCTAGAGCTCCAAAAATAAGGGGGGAAAGACAGTGGATGAAATGTGTACAGGACGGTTTACAGATTAAAGACAAATCTCCCAGGTCACAATATGAAGTAGTGATTCCCCAAATCATTTGGGCTTTTATCTATATGCAAATTATATGATGACCTTCTTGCATTTATTTTTAATGCCTCAAGAGGTCTGTTGTAAGCTGCAGAGCATTCGCAGTGGACAAGAGCTCACTGCTGTGAACGTTTTAATTTCCATATTCAAATCATTGAATAATACCATAGAGACTATGAAGTTATTTGGTGCTAAGTTAAACAAGATCAGCTTGATTGGTCAGCTCATCAAGTATTGAAGAATACCTTCAATTGCGGGACACTTTGAAATTTAGATGGCTCGACTAGCAGGACAACTTTAAAACTAATTTAAAAACAAGTCCGGCAGATTTGGCCTGTCAGATGTATTATAAATAATATATAAGCGTCTCACTATAAATCCATCTACCCTGTTTAATGTAAAAAGGAGAGATGCTTTAGAGGAATGTTTTCATTCAAAGTGACAACTTCAGGATTTATTCAAGTGATGGTTAGTATTTTTAGGGCGGGTAGTACACAGAATCTAGTTATGTCCTAAAAGACGCACTGTACACTGTGCAGCCGTTTAATAGCTGAAGGAAGTGAAATTTCAACTAGTCATGATGTGTTTTCCGCTAGCTTTAGCGAGTTAGCCAACGTAACTTCAACATTATCTCTCAAATAATCCACATATTCACATATGCTTTAAGCATTCTACTCACATTTGTAAGGTGCTGCCTTCACAGAAGTTTTGCTAATTTCCATATTCACCATTAATTAATTTTTACACCATTAATTGTTTTGTCAGGACAGGATCGCAGGTAAATTTCCGCTACATAGGGCAAGCTGCGAATGCTGAGTGCATGAAGTGTCCAACATTTCACAATCATTTATTTCAGATAAAGAAAAGCATGCTCCGGGTACTCATAGTATACGTCTTGGTTACTGTTGTAACCTCCGTTACCTGATGGAGGGAACGAGACGTTGTGTCAATGTAGTGACACTAGGGGTCTCTCTTGAGAGCCTCGGTTACCTCTTATCTTTGAGAAAAGGCCAATGAGAATTGGCGAACAGAATTTGCATGCCCCTCCCCTGGACATACGGGTATAAAAGGAGGGAAGCGTGCGTCTGTTCAGACAGGCTTTGAGCTGTGGAGCCCAGAGTAAGGTCCCGGCCATTTCAGCGGCTAGTACAGTGTTGTGGCAAGAGGAACACAATGTCTTGTTCCCTCCATCATGGAACGGAGGTTACTACAGTAACCAAGACATTCCCCATCTGTCACTCGCTCGAAGTTGTGTCGATGTAGTGACACTAGTGTTCCCTATCTACTGTACAAATGCCACAACACTGAACCGTATTACGTGGACTGCTGATGCAGGTGCAAGCAAGCTGCTGCGTGCAAAAATAGTAGGTGCATCAGACTGCAAATTTCGCAATGTCAAGGCAATGTCAGTCTGATAGAGAACGCTTGCAGGTCACCTACCCTCTTGATGGAAGTGAGCACCGTCAGGAGTGCAGTCTTTAAATCAAATCAAATCACTTTATTGTCACACTACTGTGTACACGAGTGCAACAGCAGGTGAAATTCTTGTGTGCAGTTCCGAGCAACATTGCAGTAATGACAGTGACAAGACATAAACCACTTTACAATAACAACATATTTACACAAAACAATTTACATAACAAATGTACACATACTTACACAACAATTTACATAACAAATGTACACAATACACACAATGTAGAATACACATACACTAGATAAGGGTATAAATATATATATATATATATATATATATATATATATATATATATATATATATATACACTAACTGAATTGGGAGAATATATTGACAGAGTGATGATTAATAAAGTGCAGTGCTGATTGTTGATCGTGAGAGATCATGTGTTCAAAAGTCTTATTGCTTGGAGAGTGCCTTAAGCTCAGCTGACTCAAAATGCTCAAAGGGGGCTCCCCGTCGACCCTGAAGGACTACAGAGAGGTCCCATGAGGGAACGAGGTACTGTCTGGAGGGATTCAACCTTGTAGGCCACTTCGGTCTTCCGCATCCTGTCCAGGGGCCAGACATGGAGATTCCAGAGGTCTGACGTGAGGAGCGTAAGATCCGAGAACCAAGTCTGGGCCTTTAGGGTGCTACTAGGATGACATGCTCCTCGTCCTCCCTGACCTTGCAGGGTTTTTGCAAGTAGACTCACTGGGGAAAACACATATTTGCATAGTGCGGGGGGCCAGCTGTGTGGCAGCGCATCTATACCGAGTGGTGCCTTCGGTCAGGATGTACCAAAGTGGGCAGTGGGAGGATTCTGAGGAGGCGAAGAGGTCTGCCTGCCTGAATCGACTCCAAATCAGTTGGACCACCTGAGGGTGGAGTCTCCACTCTCCCTTTTGGGTAACCTTTCATAACAGTGCATCCGCTGTAGTGTTTAGGTCAAATTCAGGTGCTGCTGACTCCAGAGGAGGAGACGGCGGGCGAGTTGTGACATATAACAGGAGCATAAGCCGTCTTGGCGGACGATATATGTCACAGTTGCTGTGTTGTCTGTCTGAACCAGCATGTGCTTACCCTGGATCAATGGCTGGAACCTCCACAGGTCGAGCAGTATTGTCAACAACTCGAGGCAGTTGATGTGCCAACATGGCTGCGTGCCCGTCCAGGAGCTGGCGGCTGCGTGCCTTTTGCATACAGTGCCCCAGCCCGTTTTGGAGGCGTCCGTCGTAACCACGATGCGCCTGGAGACCTACTATAGGGGAACACCTGCCTGTAGAAATGTGATGTCGGTCCAAGGGCTGAAGAGGCAGCGACAGACCAGCATGATGGCCACACAATGTGTCCCGTGGCGTCATGCCCATCTCGGGACTCAAGGCTGGAGCCAGTACTGAAGTGGTCTCATATGCATCAACCAGAGCGGTGTGGCCACTACTGAGGACGCCACATCCCCCAGGAGCCTCTGAATCAGTTTCAGTGGCCGCGGGGTGTGCCGCAGTGGAGCCGGTACATTCGCCGCAAGAGGACGCCCTTGGCAATGAGCAGACGAGGTGCGGGATCTTTAGCCATGCCGAGGGAGGATGTGTTGGATGGCATCTGTCTGCTGCTTCACTGTCAAGAACTGCTGGGCAAAGTCCTCGATGGTGTCGCTGAACAGGCCAGCCTCGGAAATGGGGGTGTCAAGGAACCGTGCCTTGTTGGCCACTCTCATCTTGACCAGGTTGTCAACAGCCAAAAGTGGTGCTACTGGGCCAACAAGGTGGATATCGCCCACCCGAGAGACCACGCCGTGACCTTCGTTGCCCGGAGGGCAAGGCTGGTCGCCGAGCGCAGTTCCTGCATCAATCCCGGGGTGGAACTACCCTCGTGCAGTTCTTTTAGCATCTTGGCTTGGTGGAATTGCAGGAAAGCTATGGCGTGCAGGGAGGAGGTGGCTTGTCCATCAGCACAGCAGGCTTTGGCTGTCAGGGACGACGTAAACCTGCAGGCACTAGACGGGAGCTTCGGGCACCCGTGCCAGGTGGTGGAACTCTATGGGCATAGTTGCACCGCGAGAGCATTATCCACTGGGGGCATCACTGAGTATAGCTTAGCCGCCCCACCATCGAGGGTAGTGAGAGCGGGGAAGCCAAAAAATCGGGACTGGGCAGTAAAAGGTGCCATCTGCGATCTTGTCTGCTCCTCATGCACTTCCGGGAAGAAAGGAACTGGGGCGGGGTGTGACTGTGGGTGGTGCCGCGGACCCAGGGACCAATAATCGAGTCACGAGGGTTCAGAGGAGAGCGGAGTGTTCCACTCTAGCCCGATCCTGCCTGGGAAACAAGCCCCAGAACAAGAGGTCAAACTTGCCCTGAGATGAGCCAGCGCACTCATCTGGAAGCCTGATTAAGGCAAACGAGCGTGCTGAAGAATTGGAGGCCCGTGGGGATTTACCCAGTGGAGGTGGTCACATTGAGGTCCCCAAATTGCCCCCAGTGCAAGGTGCGGCCTCAAAACCATAGGTAGAAGGACTGAGGCGGGGAGCAGCTGGGGTGGCTTGTTTTCTTATGAAGGCAAGCCACAACCACAATGTTGCCATGGCCATGTTCTCACAGTGAGAACATGACGCATCCACTAACGATGTCTCCGCTTGGGCACCGCCCAGGCACGAAAGACCATCAGAAGGCGAGAGATAACGACCGCAACCAGGAATAACACAGACAGAAAAGCATCTTTAAATAGACGTTTCTGTGTGTGCCGCTCTTTTAGAATGTACTCTTTTAGGATTTATACACTTTTAGAATTTATACTCTTTTATCATTTATACTCTTTTATAATATACTCTTTTAGTTTGTTCTGCCATTCTACAGTGCACCAGTGCAGAGGGAGGAGAAGCCACTGTAATGCGCCATCAGAATCCAGCTGAGGTAAATGGAAGCCGTGGGAATTCAGCTCAATGAAAAGCGACCGCTCAGTTCTGCATTTTGCACACCATCTCCTTCATACCCGTGTGTTCGGGGGAGTGGCATGCAAATACCACTCGCCAATTCCCATTGACCTTTTATCAAAGATCAGAAGTGTCTCGGGCTCCCAAGAGTGACCCCTAGTGTCATTTCATCGACACAACGTTGTGTGAGTGACAGATAAGGAACAACACTTCCAGCTTCGACCACTGGGGGCAGTGGTTAAAATTTCTGTAAACACAGACCTCTTTGAGCAGCAGATCTTTAGACCTACAATTGCTGAATTTACTGTGCAAGTGTCAGTTATAAAATCTACCAACAGCTTTGTAAATGGGATTTTTTTTTTAATCAAATAATTGTAATAATTTTAGAGTAAATATTTATTCAACAATTAGTGCAAAATTATTGTTCAATTAACAATTAACTATACAAGTTGTGTCCTCCCGGCCACGTTGCTGAGCCGTGCCACTGTTGTGGCCGGACCATTTCCGGCTCCTCAGAAAAATCCTGATTGAACGATGTATTTCCCCGCTTTTATACCCGTATGTCCGGGAGCAGGGTATGCAAATACTGTCTGACAACTTCTCATTGGCCTTTTTTCATAGATCAGAGGCATATTCTGCACTCAAGAGAGACCCCTAGTGTCACTTCTTTGACACAACGTCGAAGTGAGCGACAGACGGGGAAACAAAGTTCTGCTTAACCTCCAAGTAGGTTTAACTGAGGTTCATGATATAAAATTATAAGACTCCACAATTTGATGCAGATTCAATTAAAGGCCTACATATTTTTTACAATAAACTTTTAGCGCTATATCTCAGTGGTGATGCTGACTGACTGCTAAAGAATAAAATCAAGTTGTAATAAGTTCAAAGGAATGGGGAAGCGGAAGACAGCGATTAAAGTCATTCTTTATTAAATAAAACAAAAACTTGTTCGCTTAAAAGTGCAATGGTGCAGGTTCAATTCAAACTCAAATAACTCAGGTCAACACACTGCATCAGCAAACACACAAGTGTAGCTAGCTGGTCAGATTGTCTCTCTCTCTCTCTCTCTCTCTCTCTCTCTCTCTCTCTCTCTCTCCTTAAAAGCCCCAATCACTCCTCACTGAAACACAAGACAGGTGTTAGTCACAGCTGGCAATCATTTTACACTCCTCTCCCCCACTTCACTCTCCTCAGCACAGAGCTCGGCCACGCCCCCGCCTTCACAGAAGTTTAACCTGATCAAGAGATGATTCTCCCTCTCATTTCAGAATAATTTAAACAATGCTGTAAAATCTATTTCATAACCATTGTAAAAATAAAGATCGATAGTGAGTGAGGGGTATTGCCATCGGACCATATTTCCTTTGGTAAACAAGACAAAACAAAAAAAGAATCCAATCGATCTGCTGAAATCCGAACTCAAAGAGAGGCAACACAAGCTTGCTTCTTTGCTTCGGCTGCCACTGCCAATAGGTTGTAGCTTAGAGACTATTTTATCCCTTTTTTAAAGTAATCACCCCATTACAATCTATCATTGCATTTGTCTGGGGAACATCACTTAACCTGCTTTCAGCTATGCTATGTGCAGGGAGGAGACAGCTCCGTTGAAGAAGACCGAACGTGCCCAGCTCAGCTAGTAATTTGTCATGAAAGTGACTGTACAGTCGGTTAACACCTCTCCCCCTTTGAAAACCTGTAGTGCAGCTCTTACCACAGGGGAAGGAAGAGGGTGCTCAGAGGGTATCGGGCCAGCACCATGGTGGTTTTACAGGTACTGTGATGCTTTAGGGGTGTTCCAAGGCTTGGCAGGGAGGTACATTATGGAGTCAGCCTGGACCCAACTCTGGCATGCATGGGGAGAGCAAGCCAGGACCAAGCTCTGGCATAATGACTGACAAAATGAGATTAGCATTGGCCAGTGTTCCACAGACATCCTACCTCCAACAGCCTAATTTAATCAAAGCAGACAACAAGAGTTTATATCTTTATGACTGGGACAGAGCCACAGTATTGAAAACACTGACATGGGCCATTGTTGCATCCTGAAGAGGATTTTGTTTTGAGCACTGCATGCAATTGTTACCTTAAAAATCAATTTATACCAGATCTAACTTTTACATTTACTGTGGTTGGTGTAGTCTAGTCTCCCAATATGAGAATTGATGTTTAAGAATTTAAATTTGAGATTGAATTCTTCATATTTGATATGAAATGTAAATTTGTTAAACTAATTTAAAAGAGACTTAATTCTGTACAAGTTCCAATTTTAGGGATAAACAACTGATTAATAATAAGCAAACAAACACAAACTAAATAGTAATTAAATTAAAACACAGTAAATCACCAATGTCTGCCTTTGTTTTGTGACACTCCTGCAGTGAAGCACCTAATCATGTGCTGCCATGGTTCAGTGCTGTTGTCTCTCTCACCTCTTCAGGCTTTTATAGTGGAGAGGAATGAAAGGCTCTCTGCCAGCTTCCTGCCAATGCCAATTAGCCCAGGTCAGAGGTCATAAGTCTATACAGCACTCACGGGTGTCTCCAATTTGCTCCAGCTACGCCATGCTAATAACTTTAATGATTATTGTTGCATTCACGTTTACAACTGTGGGGGTAACAGCAGCTGAGGATACAGTCAAATTAGATTTGTCAAGGGACAGGTCAAACAAGTAGAGAATATGATTGTCATGGGAATAATTTTTATTGCAACAGAAGCTGGTAAAAAAAAGTATATTTGTAGCACTTCTGGAAGGTTTCCCTTAGACAAGATAGACAATGTAAATACACTTTAGAAGATTTCTTAGTGAACTTGGTCCATTGTATCCAACATAATAAGATGTTCTGGGGTTACTTATGTGAAATTGAACCACAGTGCAGTCTTTGAGCAGTTCTAGTTTTCCCATGTAAATTTCATATCATGGTACCCTCTATTGGTTAACACATGGCATTTCCACTCAAATCCCAAGGCCTAAAATAAGGCAGGAAAAGCTCTAAAAAGTTGTGAGAGCTCTAAACTGCCAGCAAAGATATAGACAGCCCTTAACCTAACCCATACCTAACACTAACCATGTGTGGAAGGGACACCTCCTTTTGGAGTTGACACATTTAGAGATCTCCAGCCTAGAGCTATACCTACTTGAGGCCTAATGCAAAGGTGGCAAAGCTAGGTGCTTAAAAAAAATCAAGTTGGATGGTGGAATATTCTCTATTCTGGTATGTATAAGGAATTATCTGATTATTATCTGATTATCTGAAATATTCTATATAAAGTATATTTCTTTAAAGCATATTAAAGACTTGTGTGGGTTTGCTGACAGTTGATGTTCAAATAGTTTTTGCACATTTTTGTAAGTTTATGGGATTTTTCTGAGTTTTAACTGTCCGTTGTGCAAAAAACGCTAGTTTGAATAGTTCGAAAAGTCATAACAAACAGTCAGAACAGTCTAAATGTCTGTATCAAGTCTGGCGGATGTAGCTCGAAAGCTTTAGGAAGAGTTATAATTGATAATTTTGGTCTTTCTTTAGGGACTTTTAGGGACTAAAAAACCCAAACCATGGCCCGCTACACCGTTTCTGGAGTGACAACCACATTTAAATCTGGGATTGAATCCCCAAAATTTTAATAGCATGTTAACATGACTGACTCCCGCATATATGAAGTTACTGTTTACAAACAAACGATCCGCCCTGCTCCTGCCAGGTTCTTATGGTAGCCCAGAAGAGAACTGCTGTCTATGGGAGCTTCGCTCAAATTGCACTGAAACTGCCCAAAAAGTGCTGTTTGTGGGGTTGGAACACCCAGTTTCCCACAGATTATTGGAGAGTTGGGCTCTCCACCAATTTCCACCAGATTGTTGCTTCAGGAAAAACAGGATTTTACATAAATGATGATAATATACATTTTAACCTAAAATCTTGATGTCAATTAAAAAAACAAACATGGACACGTTTTGCATCAGTTACCCATCTATTTTATACCAAATTCATATTTAACTGATATCTATCTTATACTTTTGAAAGCTGAAGTGTGTAACTTTTCCGATGTTAAAATACAGTATTTTCTACTATCCCAGCTCAATATGCAGAGACAACTATAAGTATTTCCTCAACAACTGTATCTCCGTAGCGCTCTAACTATTGCTCTGTTAGTTTTGGCGTGAGTTTTGGGCAGGAAGATCTGATTGTTTAAAACAATGTTTATTTTCTGATCATTGCTTCCTAACAGACATCAATATCTAGCCACTCTAATGTTGCAGAAGTGCATTTTTGTTGCTTGTTCTCAAGCTTGTTCTTTCTTTCAAAGAGGTAAAAACAGTCTATGTGTGCCTTCAGAAAAGACATTATGATATCCTGGGGTCACGTGTGGGCGTTCCGATGGAAAGGTCAATATTATTTCTCTAATATGGCACTTAGGAGGGGAAGCAGGAGGAAAAGAGTGCTCTCGCTTGTCTTATTAACATTTATGAATAATTTAACCTGGCATGCATGGCCATGGTCCAGGCACATCATTTCTTAATTGCAATCAGAGAGAGGAAGTGGATTGATGTGTGAATGACGGGGGAGAGCTGGTGCAAGGGAGGATGCAGCTCTAGCCAGTGACTTAATAGTAATAGCCACCAAGCTTTGCTTTATTGTTGACCTGATGCTATGCACTGCAAATATGGGGTTTGTCCCTTTAATAGGGAGCAACACTAGTGAGAAATAAAAAAAAGTCTGACTAAAAAGGATAGTTCACCCAAAAATAAAAATTCTGTCATCTTTTACTCACCCTCATTAAAATGCAAATATGCATTACTTTTTATTCTCAGCAGAACTCAAAAGGAGGTCTTTTTCCCATACAAAGAAAGTGAATGGAGACTGAGGCTAACATTCTGCCTAACATCTCCTTTGTGGTCAATAGAAGAAACAACATAAGGGTGAGTAAATAATGACAGAATTTTCATCTTTGTGTGAAACACACCTACATAACAATTTATGAAAGGCTCGGGTTGTGCATTTTGTTAAAGTAACTTCACACTCTTGAAAAAGTATGCAAGATTTCAGTAGTACTGTTGAAATAGGGGTTTAGCAGGCAATAATGAGCATGCATAGGGGATTTTAGTAAATTTGCTGAACCTACTCATCTTGCTTGGCTTTGGTTGCTAATTTTTCATATGCAAACATTTTTACAAAGCAAGTTAAGTCATGGCCAAATTAATGGAGCTCCAGTGCAAACTTTAGATTAATAGAGGCCCAGTTTTCCTTCTAATCCCTTGTTATTGTGCAGTTATAATAAATTATGAAATAACTCAGACATGTCTGGCTGCTGTTATTCAAAGGCAATGTTTTCCTGCATTTTAAACACAAACCCTCTTAGAGAATGAACGGTCTGAATCTTGGAGATGAAAATGATAGCATTTTAATTAACTCTGTCTTTAGACCTGTCCAGTATACCCAATCTAATGTTTGTTTGCAGATGTAACAATTATGGGAAGATCATATTAACACAATAGAGAGCAGGCATAAAACCCTTTCAGACGTGTGTGCTCATATAAGCTACAGTGAATGCATTGTTTCGTAATACAAAACATTTGGGGCATTAAAGGAACTATTTGAAACATAATTTGAATGCCTTTTCTGTTTCTGTGTCTAAATCTGATGCTAGTCCTCAAGAAAACAATCTGACATTCTTTAACAGCAAACACAATTATAATGCAGGAATATTTTATTAATATGAATGATCACTCTTATTTGAAGACAATTCAAATTAAAACGGCATGCTTTTTGGTGATCATTTGCTTATCATTAGAAATCAATTACTGGGGTGTAAAGAAGTAATCTGATTAATCACTAACAAACATTAAAGCATAAATGCTTTATACATATTTATTATAAGATAATTGTTATTTTTAGTCACAATTAACATTCACCAAATTCATTTATATTTTCCAGAGTTTAAAAATAATGTTGGTCCTTCAATCATTTTCTCTGTGGTCAGGTGGAGTAACAGTGTGCTTTAGCAAATGGGATTAACAGGCAGGCCCCTCTTGGGCACGTACAGCGTTGTCCTGGTAACCATTTTGATGCAGTCGATGATGGGGCACACGCTAAGGCAGAGAGCGCAGCCAATGCAGCTGTCCATGATTACAGGAAGATGGGTCTCAGGGTCAAACTTAATAGCCTGCAAAAGAAGAGAAAGGGGAGGGAAAAAAGCTATTACATTAGAGCAATTATCGACTCTCCATAGGAGGATTTCCCCACTTCTGGGAGATCTTTTCACAAAGTGAAAAAAGCAACAACAATGACAGCTAGTACAAGTTAGTGCCGTTCTTTAAGGTAAATAGATGGGATGTTTTCAATACGTTGGGCCAACGGAAGTATATGAACTCTATAATAGTGACCTCAAAAGCTAACATATAATCTGACTTCTTGTAAGTGCTACTATACTTGTGTTTTGCCCAATATGTTATGTAAATAGAAAATGTATTACTGCTGGGAATGAACTTTTTCATATATATATAAATGACACATGCAAGATGGATGTTTTTGACAGTTTGTTGATGTTTTCATCTCATTGTTATTTCAGTGTCTTGCTCAAGAGCGCCGTGTTTTTTAGATGCAGTGTAAAGTTAAAAAGTACTTCAACTGTTAAAAACACGTCTCGAGACACCGCCATTCTGCTTTTTATCCCTGTATGTCAAATGTTAAAATTGAATAAATTCTTTAACACAAATTGTGTTAGTTTTTGCAAACTGTGTTCTCTGTCAGAAATGGCCCACAAAGATTGTTAAAAAATCTCTCATTTGGGAAATGCTCTCATTGCATGTACTGTCCCAAGATAATGCATTCGATCTTTTTGTCAACTTCTTTTATAGTAATTATGAAATTTTTTTTAACTTTTTTTTTAACACATTTTAAAAAACAAATATTGATAGTAGAATTTATTGAACTGAGCTTAAAACAGGCTAGTGGGGGCATTCCCTGCAGAAACAATAGAAATAATAATAATTATGTTATAACCACTTGCTTAATCTAATGAAAGTAGGTGTCATTTTATAGATTAGAATCTGGACTTTGCAATGCATACAGCTGACCCTACCACTTTTTAAAGGTGCACTCAGTAATTTTGTCCTCATTAAAAAAGACATAAATTGTAATTTTGCAATATATGTAGGAAATCATGAGAACTCATTACATTAAACATTACATTAAATGAAGACTCCAGTCTTATCAGTAACCTTATAAAAGCTGTTTTATTCTACATGGAGAGGGTCCGCACATGGGGAATCACATGACCAGACAAATACAACTCAGTTAATTTCAGTAACCGTCCTGTTATTTGACACTTTCACTCATTGATTAAAGTAATCATGGCTGACTGTGAATACTACATTTCTACTTCCTATTAAATATTCCTCAAAGAGTGTACATGAAAAGATAATGCACAAAAGGGCACTCAGCACACATTGTGTGTGTGTGTGTGTGTGAGTGTGAGTGAGTGAGAGTGTTTGCTGTGTGTGAACATGTCCGAGGACTTTGTGTATGCAAACACACATCAACATATGTGATCATCTCGATGGCCAAGTCTGGAATCTCCGCAGACATCCAAGTTTCCGTAAGGTAGATAATGCACTTTATTAATCTTATTATCTCACACTGGACTGTCATAATTATATTATCAACAATACAACTACTGTATAAATATTTTTTATATACTCTTTATTTTTTATTGTATGTGCATTCTATATTGTGTGTATTGTTTACTGTACATTGTATATTATTATTGTGTTGTGTAATTATGTGTACATTTGTTATGTAAATTGTGGTGTGTAAATATGTTGTTTATTGTAATTGGTATATGTCTTGTCACTGTCATGACGGCTATGTTGCTCGGAACTGCACACAAGACTTTCACCTACTGTTGCACTTGTGTATATGGTCGTGTGACAATAAAGTGATTTGATTTGATTTGATCTAAAGGATTGGGCTGCTCCTGAACATTTAAAATGTCTGTATATTGTAGTCTAATCCATTTATTTCCAATGGCCGGTCATTTTTGACCGGGAACACAACAGGTGTAACAAAGTGCAATAAAATTAAGAAAATGGTCAAATTTTTTGGGGGTGTTTTCAGATACCATTTGTGAACAAAGTGAAGGAATTTTATTCCAATTGGATAAAGTGAAAATCCTCCCATAATTTCGAACCCTGATACAGAAGTAATTGCTTCCCCTTAAATCACATGTGGCACATCAAGATGACGTATCACATAATTATCAGATTAGTGTTACCCGGTAGCCCGAATCATTGCAGGTCATGTAGCACTTGCCACAGTTGATACACATCTCTGGATCAATGAGGGCCTGCACTTGTTCATTGTTGTCCAGATCCTGGTAGGCAACAATATGCTTCAGTGCTCTGGCAATCACATCCTTTACAGACAGGAGAGAAAGGGATTAAACGGCAAGAAAAACAGCCGTGGCGTCTCAAAGAAACTGTTTGAAAGGTAGCTTTCTGTTCTTAAGTTAGCTTAATTAATTCAGCGTTGGAAGGAGCAGATCAGTTTGGATGTCTGACTGCAACTTTGTGATCTCCATTTCCACCTCAAGATCTCTCACAGCATAATCACCTAGAGGAATAAAGCCATTTAATGGTATGAGCAGGAATACTACATGCAATATGAGAGCTTCAAACATAAAAGGACAATATGTACATTGATGTACAAGTTCACAATATATTCAGTGCAATTCAGTTTTACGTGTATAGAGCTTTTTAAAATACATATTATTCCAAAGTAGCTTTACAGACAATAAATAAAAAATAAAAAATAAAATGGTGCCAAAACCTCCAGAGAGCAAGCCAAAGGCTATCAAAAACTTCCTTAGATGTTACTTAGATGAGGAAGAAATCTTGGAATTAAGCATGACTCCATCTCGAAAGGACATATAGTATCCTAAAAAGTATTTAGTATCCTAAATACTATATGTAAGGAAAAAATGTAATGCCTCAGATATTAAATAGTGAAGTTATATTTGAAGATATTGGCTTACTTTCACATTGGGGATAGTTTTTTGGGGATGTTAACTCGGGCAGCATTTGAGTCCACGACCACATTCTCTTTGGAATCTTTTAGGCTTTTCTTGTACTTGAGTCTTTGTCTCCAAGTATGGTCCAAAGCTGGGTAGACTCTGTTGGAAAGAAGGATGAAACAGGTGAATTACAATATATTAACACTTATTAAGCATTTGGGCACAAGTTTGTTAAGTTTAGAAAGTGGAACTTTCCCCCATTCATCCATTATGTAGGTCTTTAGCTGCACACATGTACAGGGTCTCTATTGCCGTATTGTGTGCTTCATAATGCAACACACATTCTCAATTGGAGGGGGTCAGGACTGCGGACAGGCCAATCTAGCTCCCGCACTATCTGCTTATGCAGCCATGCACTGGTTTGAAGTTGTCCTGATGGAAAATACAGGGTCGTCCCTGGAAAAGACGGTGCTGATGTCAGTATATGTTGCTCCAAAATATTTAGATTTCTGCCTGCATTCATAGTGTTCTCACAGATGTGCGAGTAACCCATACCATGGGCATTGACGCACCCCTGGCCCATACAGAAACTGGCTTTTGGACCTGATGCTAATAACAGCTTGGATGGTCCTTTTGTGCTGCTTTTTTGAAATGTGGACTTTTCGGACCAAAAACACAGTTCCGCTGTTCTTTCCATCTAATATGAGACCAAGCCCAGAGACTCTGCAGCGCTTCTGGACAGTGTTGATGTTGGGCTTCTACTTTGCATAGCAAAGTCTTATCTTGCATCTGTGGATGCAGCGGAGAATGATGTTGACTAACAAAAGTTTACTGAAGTAATCCCAAGCCCATGTTCTTGATATCCATTACAGATGAATTATGTTTTTTAAAGACAGTGATGTCTAAGGGATCAGAGAAGCATTAAGAAGTGGTTTTCGTCTTGCCCTTTTGCACCGAGATTTGACCAGTTTTCTCAAATCTTTTAACCCTATTGTGCACTGTAGCGATGAAATGCCCCAAATCCTTCCACTCTGTCTTTGGGGAACATTGTTCTCAAAGTGCTTGATGATTTGCTGTAGCATCTGTTGTCAAATTGACAAGTCTTGAATGATCCTTGCCTCTTGAAGGACTAGGCTGTTTTGGAGGCTAACATGATCGCCTCACCTGTTTAACATCTCCTGTTTCACATAGTCTTGTTATTTCAACTCATCAACTTGTTATTATTCTTAAACTTTCTCAAAATTCTTAAAATTTCTGATTTGAAATTACTGTACATTAAACAACAACAACAATGAAATTCACAAGGAAAAACATCATTATGTGTAGTTGTGGTGCTTTCAATATAGAAAAGGGTGAATATAATTTACAAATCACTCCTTTTTGTTTTTATTAGCATTTTTCATACTTTTCCAACTTTTTTGAAATTGGGGTTGTAGTTTGAAAGATGTTTTTGTTCAGTTGAGTTGTTTTTATGTAGACTGCCAGAGGATTACCTCAAATTAATTTTTTAAAAGTCTCAAAATGCTCAGATTTCTTAATAATTTTGAGATCATGTGAAATACAAATCCTATAAAATTACAAAAGATAACAATTATAATAACTTTTATTTAGAAAGGTTTAAAAAATCAGATCAGTAGTTCATGTATACTCAGACAGTTTGAAACGTTGAACTTTGAATCATATATTTTCATTTACTGTAAATATTTAACTGTACATAACAATTGTATTTCTAAGCATTACATAATGAATGTAAAAGGAATATTCCACTTTCAATAAAAGTTAAGCTCAATCGACAGCATTGTTGATTACCACAAAAACTTATTTTGACCTGTTCTTCCTTTTCTTAAAAAAAAAAAAAAAGAAAGCAAAAAAAGAAGCAACAATTGAGGTTACAGTGAGGCACTTACAATAGAGGTAAATGGGCAGATTTTGGAGGGTTTAATGGCAGAAATGTGAATCTTATAATTTTATAAAATCACTTACATGAATTGTTCTGTTAAAAAGCATGCATTATTTGAGCTGTGAAGTTGCTGTGAACATTCCTTTAATAACTTTTTAGATTGACAAAGGAATTCTTAAAAATGTCTTAATAAATTAATTTTTAAACAATTAATTTAGAGAGAAAATAGATCCGGTGAAAAATAAACACTGTAGTACTCTTAAAACTTTCATTGAGATTGAGATCAGTATTTCATGAACATTCAAATAGTTTGAAATATCATTAATCATTGAATCATATATTTTCATATATATACATATTTAACTGATCTGTTAAGCATTGTCCAAAGAATGTTAATTACTTTTTAATTAGTTATTAAAAAAATATATCAAGACATGATCAAGGTAAAGCATAAAGCATGTCAAGCAAGACATCATGTGAATTCATATACATATTTAAATAAACCTCACAAATCTAATCAAAAGTGCGATCCATCTAAGCTATCACTTCCCACATACATTTAGAACAAAAGTGGTTATAGTGCTATCTTTGCCTCAGATTCTCGCACACATGCCTGACCCTCCAGTGTGACAGGGCTAAAGAGGTGATTCGTATTCACAGTCACACACCCATACCGACGCACTGAGTCTGAGAGATGGCCATAAAAGAGTCTTAAGACTTCGCTCTCCAAATGCCATTCAACAGGAAATGCCGACAACACTGAAGAGAAATCAAGTTTGCCACAAAATTAGCCATTCTTTTAATGGAGCCATAAAGAGTATCTGCAATGAATTGTTAGGAAATTGTATAACACTACTGGTAATTGCAAGGATTAGCTGGTCAAACTAATGGTTTGACACTAAAATGGTAATACATTGTAATTTGAGGAAAATGGACTTATGGGTTGCTGATGGGCACCGCTTTCAATAACTGATATTTTCAGTTTTATGAATGTCCTATCATCTTCAGAAGTATTTTTGGGCAATCATCATTTGAAACTTTGGAACAAACACATGGACCATTTATATGCACAGTTATAATCGAGCTAAAGCAGGTTTTTGTGTAGTCAATCTTCAGTCTTCTATGATACATGACACAATGCATAATTTAATATTTAAAGAGAGTGAATCAGCTGAAGAAGTGTTACATAGCCTACATGCTCTTAAACTAATCTATTTGTACATATCAGAATATTTTGCAATAAATGTAAAATAATATGTTTCTATGCTTATAATCAACAACAAATTCAAAATAATTCAAGTTTTATAAATTCCTAGAGTTTTAATTCAATAACATAATTTGCAATGCTTCATGAGACTGTAGTCCATACCTAATGAAAGACGTTAAGTACACAGTATTGCACCTTTGTCTTTTTGTCGGATTTTAACATACTTTTTGTGATGTTGTGATTTACCTTGGAGATGATTGGTTCATGGCTTACAACTCTTTTATGTAGTTGGATTTTATAAAAAGGATTTTATAAAAAGCCTATGGGAAAAATTAATAGGAAAAATATTCCAGAACCCAGATGACTGAATAATTGGGCGTGCACTGTTGCACTCTGTTAACGTCTATACATGCTGGACAAGGCCAAGCTAAAATCGAATTATCTAGGTCTGTTAGACTAAAGTGTTTACATGATATTTAAAAAATATAATTATTGTTTTAATCTGACTGAAATAAAACATATAAAGTGCATAAAAACATACTGACTGACTTTCCAATTAACAGTTTTCAACATCTTTCGATATCTTGCAGCAAAAGAACAGTTTGCTTATTCACGCATTTAAACAAACATTCCACCCTTCCTGCAACAAGAATTCCTAACAACACCTGCCACAAATCCATTCCTCCCAACGCTAGGACATTTAAATTAGTTTTGCAATTTTCCAGTAACACAATCTCCTCAAAGTTGTCAACCACAACAGCCTGTAACCCTTTATTTCCACCATGGCCAGATAGAAGTGCCTCCACCGCAAAGCAAAAGAATCAAAATACACAGAAAATAACTCAGTTATGAGCTATACAAATCAAACTTTATACTTGGAAAAAAAAGATAGAGCAGTGGCCTGTGCTAAGCCAGGACCTATCAGAGAGGAAACACAGAAACAAATCTATGGCAGCGGTGATGACTGCAGGACTAATGGCTAGCTTAGGGGGTTGGGCGCATCCTTCATGTACTTATTTCCCCGTAGAGCTTACACTGGTGGCCCTGTTCTAATCCTGCATAAAAGCATTACTCTCTTAGGCACAGGCTGACAGTCTAATGAATCAACCGTTCCAGCCCTGCAGCAGACAGTGTGAGGAACCCATCGGGGCCTGGGGAGATAAACGTGCATGCACATACACACCAAGTACACACACTGTGATATGTCATTAACAGTGCATCAGTCAAAATATATCGAGAAACGAGCGGCTTGCTTGTGACAGCATTGATGAAACTTTGATTACACTGCAACTTTAAATACTTTACAACTGGGTGACAGGTTACTATTCAAATAAACAGTCTAAGGGCATCCCAACAAATATGATTCATATACATTGGGTTTCTGAGTCCACTTTTTGTTGTCCATATAAATCATGTTGTCAGCATAACAATTTAAGTGAAAAAGTTTATTATTTGATTAGTCCTCCTTTTGCTTTAATGGCAGCATGCAATCAAGCTGACATGGGATTCCACATGTTTGAATCCATTATCCATGTTATCCAGCATGATCTGAAAATGTTTCCAAGAGCATCTTGTGTGCATCGAGGAAATCTGACCTGTACAAATAAGTCAATGTCACAAATTAACTAAATTGAGACCAAAAAATAATGCAGAATCTTCAATATTTCTTCTTTATTTTATATCCTAAAACTTTATTTCTAGGTTTAAATTAGATTTAGGTTCTAAAGTAGATCCAAATTTGTTAATGTGAACTTTTTATTGACAGTGACTGTCAAATGAAGAATGATTGGGGGCCAAATCTAAACGTGCATCACATGCATGATTCCACCTGTACCATTAATCGCTAGGCCATGGCTACAACATATGAAATATGCTTGCGTCAACAGTTTTACCTTAAAGGAATGTTCCAGGTTAAATACAACTTTATCTCTGGAATGCTCAAAACAAACTGTTAAAAAACACAGTTCACAGTTATGCACTTTTAATGGTCTACAGGTTCAACAACAATTTCTGTCAACATTTTTTTATTTATTTGTTTGTACAGATTGTGGGATGAGTCAAAATTATTTTCAACAGCATGTCACAGATTCTGTCTACAGAACTTAAAGGGATAGCTCACCCAAAAATAATAATTCTTTCTTCATTTAATCACCCTCATGCAGTCTCAAACTCACATGAATTATTTTTCTTCTGCATAACACAAACAAATATATTTTGAAGGATGTATGATGTGCTTTATGGGGTCCAAAACTTTAAGTAATACATTCAACTCGAGTGGTTTAATCCATGCCTTCTGAAGCAATATAGTTGCTTTTGGTGAGAAATAGACTAAAATGTAAATCCTTATTCACTATAAATCTTCACATCCGCAGTCTCCTTGGAGAGTTCATGAGAGAAGCTCACACTTTCTTGTGCTTGACACATGTACTGAGAGCTGCACACAAACCAGACACAGTGTTGTCAGGTTTGCAGTTAAAATTATTTGTATGTTTGTACGTCGCAGGTTATGTTTTTATGAGATTATTTTCAAATGTACTGTGTCTGTGTGTGTTTGGTTTATGATAAACACTAGAAAATGAAAATGCAACATCTTGATGAATAATCTAATGATTAATGATACTGGGATTGAGTATCTGGCAACTGTGTGCCTCATCAAATAATCAGTATTCTGTGTTCCAGTTGGGCTGGATGTAAACATTTATAGTTAAAAAAGACTTACATTTTGGTCTGTTTTGCCCTTTTTGGATTTTAAAAGTTGCATTTTATGGACAAAAACACATCATATATCCTTCAAAAACAGAGGTAGGACCAAAAACACTCGAACACACTTTACTGGCTCACATGACCCTCTTTAATCTGACCAAAACCACATTCAAAGCAACTCACCATCATTTTACCTCTGGCAGAATTGTGAGTAAGAGCTACGTACTTAAATGGCAACCAGCGGAAATCCCTGACGCCCATATGAACTTCATATCTTCCAGAGACACAAAACTCAATCTGCCTGACTCACAGCAACCATATTCAGCCCTATTAGATGAGTGCTCTGTCCCTCTTTCTGTCTTCTGTTTAGTGATTAACCACAGCGTATCTACTTTATGCTAATTTGCTCTAAGATCTTTCAAAGGATTCAAAGAAGAGTCTACAAAGCAATACTCTTAACAATGGAAAAGAAAAATATAATGATGGGAGATTTCAAAAAGAATGTGTTAGAGATACTGAGAGAAAGAAAATACCATTTGATTTGGGTTTCTGCTAAACAGATGGCTTGAAATCTTGTGTATAAAAGCAAGTGTACCAAATAACAGTTATACAAACATGTTGGTGGAATAAGAATGTCTTCTCTTTCTGTTGGGAGGGAAGCGTTTTTTTTTTTGCAGGTCCACTCCACGAGGAGTGCTTTTTTAATGAGAGGAGCTACACGCACTGCCAAATCTCATGTCCCGGGCAACTAGAAAGCCTTTGCTAATTAGATGCAGAGCTTTCCAAAACACAGGGCTTGTCAATTCTCCCATTTCCCCTCTGGATTGTAAATCAAGAGTGCAGTGGAGGAAGCAGCACACATTATGTCAGTGTGGGCTGAGTGATTTAAATTATACGAGAATTAGAATGGAAGCCCGCTCTTGTATGTTCTGTAGCATCACGACATTGCCAAAGGATTCGATGAGAAAAGATTTAATCTTTCTTCTTGCCTTGTAATGGCTGGTTGTAATGGCACTTTAAGAGCTAAATAGACCTCATGACAAAATCTAAGCATACTAAGTAAAGGCCGGAGACATTGGGGAAAGCAATTTTAATAGGACACCAATTGTAACGAAAAGTGAGATAACTGTCCGGTGTGATGGGGTTGTGTATGGTGAGATCTGAAGATTTCATTACCAGTGAATGGTCTGACCTGCAGTGCTAACGGAATACACCAGTGGCAAATTCTCAGGGCCAGCAAAGCCTTCTCTGCTGGCCTAACATGCCAAATAAATAAATATTTTTCATCCTTTCATTCTCAATCACCTTTTTGCCTATGTATTTTTAATCGCTTTCCACTCTTAATTAATATACAAACAAATAGAGAAAAACTACAAATATATCCAGTCAGAATTTATTCCTTGATGCTTACAAGCAAAGTGTGACAACTGTTACACAAATCGCATGCCCGAAGCAGTACGTGAGTTTGAGCTCCACCCCCTCAGGCCTTCAGAATTTCTTCAGAATCCCTCAACAGCGCAAATGAATGGGCAACTAAAGTCATGTTATCAGATTCATCAGTAAATTACATTGATTTATTTGTTATTGGTGGGTGTGATCTTTAGGCTATGTCCAAGTCGATGCCTTCTGGCTGGCCTTGAGTGATGCAATCGCGCTTTAAGTGATGTAATTTGAAAGTGAAGAGCATGAGATTGTTATAACAGATGCTATTGCCACTGAGAAAGAGATCCTTATGGATTTAAAAACCTGAGATGTTCAGCATGACCGTGAGATTGTTTCATTTATTAAACAGAATGGAGGACTGATTTTCACTACAAGCAAACTGATAAATGCTTTTTGCATTGTTATAGCAACATCAGAAGTCTTCTAAGTATAAATTAAGCTACTTGAGCATTCAGTGTTGGATCAAGTTTTGAAAAGTAGTGCTGCGTTCCATTCAACTCGGAAAGTCAGATTTAACAACTTCCTACTAGGAAAATGCAATGGAATGCATCTTGAAGCCAGAATTACATCTTGTAGGCACATGCAAAGGCCCTGAGTATCGGCGTCCTTTAAATAGGACAGGGGTGCTAAGAATCTCCGAGCTTGCGTCAAAGAACCCTTTCAAAGTAGCAACTTGGAACGTTAGAAGCTTACTTCAAGCAGGAAAACTAGCCAATGTCATACAAGAAATGGATCGACTTAAAATCAACATAATCGGTCTAAGCGAAACTAAATGGCCTGGAACAAAAAAGATAATATCGAGCGAACACCACATCATCTGCTCCGGAGGAGAAGAAAACACCAAACAAATATACGGTGTCGCCTTTATAGTACACAAGAAATTAGCAAATAAAGTCATCAACTTTACCCCAGTATCAGAACGAATGGCACTATTACAATTAGCAGGCAACAAAGTCAATGTGAACATTCTACAGGTTTATGCTCCCACAGCAGACAAACAAGATCATGAAATCGAATCGTTCTATGAGCAACTAACCAACATACTGAAACCGCTGAAGAAACAAGACATCACTATAATCCTCGGCGACTTCAACGCCAAGGTTGGTCACGGTCGAATGCAGAACATTGTCGGAGAGCACGGACTAGGAATAAGGAATGGACGAGGCGACAGACTGGTTCAATTCTGCCAAGAAGAACGCTTCAGTATTGCTAATACGTGGTTCCAATTACCACCTCGGCGACTGTATACGTGGACCTCGCCGCAAGACTCTGACAATAACATCGTCAGGAACCAAATCGATTATATCCTAATTAACACCAGGTTTAAGTCCAGTGTGCTTACAGCAAAAACCTACCCTGGAGCCGATATATCGTCAGACCACAACCCAGTAATAGCTACAATAAGACTCAAATTGCGATCAATACAATGTACAAAGACGAGACGAATAGACCTGGAGAAACTGAAGAACAGCGCCGACAAAAGACAAGTACAGAAACATCTCAATGATAGTATTCACTCAATAACAACAGAAACAGCAGATGTTCAGGAGTACTGGCGCTCGTTCAAACAATGCATCACAGAAACAACAGAAGTCATGCTGGGACACCACTCACCGAAAAAGAAACAACGATGGATGACACAATATATTCTCGATCTAATGAGCAAACGAAGAATATAAAAAAATAACAACTTGGAGAAGTACAAACAAATGCAACAGAAGATCAGAGAAGCAATTCGACAGGCAAAAGAAAAGTGGATGGAGGAACAATGCGCCGAAATTGAAGAATTAATTAAAAACCATGACAATTTTAACCTACACAAGAAGCTCAAAGGAGCTGGTAATATCTACAGACCAGCCCCAACAGCAATCTTGTATGCGGACAACAACCAACTAGTCCTAAATAAACAAGAAAAAATGGACACCTGGACAAACTATATACACAAGCTCTTTGGTGCCGCAAGAACTTCTGCAGGAAAAGACCAACAGACGTCAAAAGAAGTAGAAGTAATCAAAGTAGAACATGCAATCAAAACAGCTAAGCCAGGCAAAGCGTGCGGGCCCGATACAATCCATGTCGAATTGCTCAAGTTATTAGACAGCAATAACATGCGACAACTGACTAATTGGTACAATGAAATATACAATGGCAACAAAATTCCATCCGACTGGCTACAATCCATCTTTGTGGCCATACCAAAGAAAGCAACAAGCCGGAAATGTGAAGACTATAGACTGATAAGCTTGATGAGCCACGTGCTGAAAGTCTTCCTAAAAGTGATCCAACAGCGCATACGCTCCACATGCGAGGGTGCACTGAGGAACACACAGTTTGGCTTCTGCAAAGGACTAGGCACAAGAGAAGCAATCTTCTGTTTACAGATACTACTACAGCGATGCTACGAACATCAGAAAGAAGTGTACATCTGCTTCATAGATTACGAGAAAGCCTTTGACTCAGTAGACCACGACCGACTAGCAGCTCTATTAAAACAACTGGGACTAGATAAAAACGACTCCAATTTCATCATTGCTCTTTATTGGAAGCAAACAGCCCAACTCCGATATAACAACGAACTGACAGACCCAATACCAATACAAAAAGGTGTACGACAAGGCTGTCCACGGTCACCAATTCTTTTCAACATCTACTCGGAGCAGATTTTTGATCGAACACTAGCAGACAAAAACATTGGTATCAAAGTCAATGGACAATACATCAATAACATCAGATATGCTGACGACACTGCACTGCTGGCCGATTCGGAACAAGATCTACAACAAATCTTGGATGAAGTTGCCGCAGAAAGTAAAATATGGGGTCTACGAATTAACAAAAAGAAAACAAAGGTTATGAAGGTCAGCCGAACTTTAAGTGAAACAACAATCAAGCTGGGCACTGAAAAATTGGAACAAGTACACCGATTCAAATACCTTGGCGTAATTATTGACGATCAGCTGAACCATGAAGTCGAAATCAAGAGCAGAATTGAACAAGCAAGGCAAGCATTTATTAAATGGAAAACACTCCTTGCAGACCGCAATTTGAGTACACCACTGAAACTGCGCACACTGAAATGTTACATCTGGTCAATTTTGCTGTACGGAGTAGAGACGTGGACATTAACAACAGCAACAAAAAGGCTCGAAGCTTTCGAAATGTGGCTGTATCGAAGAATGCTGAAAATCCCATGGGCAGCCAAAATCACCAATACACAAGTTCTGCGAGACATGGGCACTGACAGGCAACTGCTGAAGACCATCATTAGCAGGAAGTGTAACTACTTAGGCCACATTGCCCGAAACGACCACAGATACCAGCTATTAAAGCAAATCCTGCAAGGAAAAATTGAAGGGAAAAAACGACCAGGACGGCCAAAAACGACATGGCTCAGTAACATCAAAACATGGCTACAATTAACAACAGCACAAACTCTACACGCCGTGCTAGACCGAGACCAATATCATCATGAAGTCGCAAACGCCGTTAGGCAGCACTAAAGAAGAAGAAGGCACATGCAGAAAGTCTCAACTCCGATTTCACCAAGATGCAGGGGCATGATGTCACACAAACATGTGGACACTTAGGGAGATAAACAAAGTGATAAACATTCACTTTATTAAGAAATATCGATAAATGAGTTTATTTCCACATTACATGATATTAAAGCTTGTTTAACAAATGCCTGCAGAAACAGGTGTATAAAACTTTATAATCTCTTTTGACAATTGTACACCTGAAGCACAAATGCTAGCACTGCAGCATTGTTTATCAGTTGGGTTGCTGCTCATCTCTAATGAGTGTAAAACCCCTGCTAAGCTAACGGGAGCATTGCTGTTCAGAATATCAGGGAATGGAATGCATTTATATTCGGAGATATCAAGTAGGAATATCCCACATCCAACTTGAATGGAACGCAGCATAACCGTGTACCCTGACGAAACAAAATGTATTGCAAGCAGCATTTAAATCGCAAATGTTATTAGATAGATTTTTCCAGGTATTATAGACCTCCTTGGTAGATTCTAATGATGGGTTGTTCATGTTTAATGAATCTTTTATATGACTCATAAAACGAGTAGTCTAAGAGAGTGATTCATTCATTTGACACGTGACAGCCGCATAGACTCTGCACAGGAAACAGAAATATTAGTTCATACTCCAAACCTTCCTTAAATACCAGCGGTTAATGTAAGCACAGCGTAGTTCTAGCAAGAAGACGAGCAGCTGTACATCATCACACCATTATCTAGGTAATTCCCAGCCAATCACATGTAAGCCATTGCTTTATAAGTCTGCTCACAATCTATCACATTCCTGTTTCAGTGGGCTAACCTAGCAAATAGACATGTTTCAACCTCTCCAGGCCACAGAACATCTCTGGAAGCCCGCCTTCCCATTCCAATGACGTCATCCCTTCATCTCAACTTCTGCCCACATCAAACCCATGGGGAGTAAACAACCAGCAAACCCGGATCTTCATCCATATCTCATTCATTTATGAGATCTCTCTTAATCGAGCCACCACATCCTCAATCGGATTGCACGACCCGGCGCGGAAGGAGCATGCTCCACGCCAAGTCCGTCAAAATCATCGGCTCAGGCAGCAGCTGGTTTCCATCAGAAATAAGCTAAGTTATTATCATATCCATCAAATGCATTCAGATTTAGTCATGAGTCTAGGCCTTCCGTTTCCATGCCACCTGTTCATCATAAAGTTGCAATGCTGTCTGTTCATCATAATGCATCCGCATCAATATCAAAAGCCAGAATTTCCTGTCAACAGTGCATTGGCATAATGGCAGGTAATCGCGCGATCTCATGAGGGCAACTTGGTCAAGGTTCATTCACATGTCATTCACCGTGCTGCATGCCTGAGCGTTCCCCATCGGGGAATTAAGATAATTATTTCGACATATCGTCACGTACAGTCAGTGCTTATTGTACGGGGTCCATTCAGTAAGATATCCCGTTTTGCTGGTCACCTTCGACCAAATCACATAATGGGTGCTTTCCAATACAATTTATTATCCCTATACCCTACTCACTAGGAAAGGCTGAGCCCATGATGCGGGCATTCCGAGGTTAACCCGTTGGTGTGCACCCCTTTTTGAGCACAAACCATGAAAATGACACACCTGAACTTACATGGTTGTATTTACTGGACCCTTTTAAGTATGGACACAGTTGTAGTATCTATTGAAAGAACACTTTGGGCTTTATTTCCTAAGTTTCATAATTAATATATCTTGTTATTTTTTAAAGTTAGAGAACTATGAAGTTTATAGTAATGGAAATATTTTGTGCTGAACATGTTTTTATATATATATAAAAAATAAAATAATAAAAGTGCCAAGGCAACCCAGAAATGCAATGTTCTCAAAGCCATAAGTCTAAAGAAGTTATGTTTAAAATTTGAAGATGATCTAACAAAAAATGAGGGTCCCATGAGCTTTTTTCTGTGTAAAATCGCTGGAAGCGTACAGAGTAAAATTAAGGCTCCGCCTTTCAAGACGACATAAAATCTGACCGCACTACTTGGCTATTATGAATAAAACTATGCCCCATTTTTAAAAATAGACTTTGGAGATGGGCTTGTTTTGTTTATAATACACTAATATACACTCACCTAAAGGATTATTAGGAACACCTGTTCAATTTCTCATTAATGCATTTATCTAATCAACCAATTACATGGCAGTTGCTTCAATGCATTTAGGGGTGTGGTCCTGGTCAAGACAATCTCATGAACTCCAAACTGAATGTCAGAATGGTAAAGAAAGGTGATTTAAGAAATTCTGAGCGTGGCATGGTTGTTGGTGCCAGACGGGCCGGTCTGAGTATTTCACAATCTGCTCAGTTACTGGGATTTTCACGCACAACCATTTCTAGGGTTTACAAAGAATGGTGTGAAAAGGGAAAAACATCCAGTATGCGGCAGTCCTGTGGGCGAAAATGCCTTGTTGATGCTAGAGGTCAGAGGAGAATGGGCCGACTGACTCAAGCTGATAGAAGAGCAACTTTGACTGAAATAACCACTCGTTACAACCGAGGTATGCAACAAAGCATTTGTGAAGCCACAACACGCACAACCTTGAGGCGGATGGGCTACAACAGCAGAAGACCCCACCGGGTACCACTCATCTCCACTACAAATAGGAAAAAGAGGCTACAATTTGCAAGAGCTCACCAAAATTTGACAGTTGAAGACTGGAAAAATGTTGCCTGGTCTGATGAGTCTCGATTTCTGTTGAGACATTCAGATGGTAGAGTCAGAATTTGGCGTAAACAGAATGAGAACATGGATCCATCATGCCTTGTTACCACTGTGCAGGCTGGTGGTGGTGGTGTAATGGTGTGGGGGATGTTTTCTTGGCACACTTTAGGCCCCTTAGTGCCAACTGGGCATCGTTTAAATGCCACGGCCTACCTGAGCATTGTTTCTGACCATGTCCATCCCTTTATGGCCACCATGTACCCATCCTCTGATGGCTACTTCCAGCAGGATAATGCACCATGTCACAAAGCTCGAATCATTTCAAATTGGTTTCTTGAACATGACAATGAGTTCACTGTACTAAAATGGCCCCCACAGTCACCAGATCTCAACCCAATACAGCATCTTTGGGATGTGGTGGAACGGGAGCTTCGTGCCCTGGATGTGCATCCCACAAATCTCCATCAACTGCAAGATGCTATCCTATCAATATGGGCCAACATTTCTAAAGAATGCTTTCAGCACCTTGTTGAATCAGTGCCACGTAGAATTAAGGCAGTTCTGAAGGCGAAAGGGGGTCAAACACAGTATTAGTATGGTGTTCCTAATAATCCTTTAGGTGAGTGTATAAGATAATATACAGTTTTACAACATGAATGCTGCTCCGATTGCATAGTTTGTTGAAGAAAGACGACGAAGGGTAATTCTTTCAGACGAGATGTCACAATCTCCTGTCGTCTGCCCTGTGTTTCTCCTCGGTCCGTCCAGACGAGGAGTGAGGGTCTACTTGCAGTTTATTGAAGACAAACAAAAGGTGAACAGAGAAACTAAAACAAAGAGAACAAAAGAAACATCCACGAGGGGATAATATAAACACAAGATGAACATCAACGAAGGGCACGGGCAGGAACAAGGTCAATGATAGACATGAGATAAACATTTACCAAACAACAACTGACAAAAGACTGATAAAACAACAGGGCTTAAATACACAAGGAATGATGATTAAATTAGACACAGGTGAAGACAATGACAGACAGATGGCAGTGATGAGGGCAGGGAATTATGGGAACTGAAGTCCGGGAGAGATGACAGAGGAGAAACACAGGGCAGACGACATGGGATTGTGACACGAGATCTCATGTAAACAATGGAGAATATATCAATATTTTTCCGATTTATAATTTTTATGGACAAAAGTGTAATTGGATGTTATAGAATGAACCCTTGTCATGGACAATTGACCCAAGAGTGGCGAATTGGATTCATCTGGCTATCGCAATTTCATAATAAAGTTATGAAGTCCCGTTTTGATATTGCATGTTTTCATTCGTACTCCTGGCACAAATAAACAAACTGCTGTTTCTGGAGGCTATCATGCAACAGAGATCGGATATCAATGTTGAACCCTTAGACCTTTGAAAAAATGTATAATATGTTAACATTAATTACATATATATACACAGTAAATTATATATTAAATGTAAGCAGTGACATCACTCCCGAGTGCGAACAAATGTGTATCAACAGGTTAATATAGCCTTCACCAAAGCCTTGTGAAAGGGCCCTTGGTGAAATAAATAACTTATTTTGTTCAGTACAACATTTCGAGTGATGTTCCCTAAGCACCTCCAAGGGCGCATTAATGCAGATCCATAAAACGCAGCGTTTCTTACTCCATGCATACTTCCACGTTCTCATCGCAAGCACGACTGTTGTGGCGTGCCTCTGACACCTAGTGGTAGGCTCCACAACACATCCCCTTATTCATCAGATTATTTAATTGCCAGCGTAAGGCATATTGCATAATGATCAGATCATACAGCTAGTAATTCCTATCCTATGGCATATTTCAATTTTATTATCATTCAGGGATGATGCAGAAGTGCAGAAATTCATATGGGATGTCTTCATAAATCATTCACTCATCGTTGTTCAGACCACGTTTCAATCTTTGGGGATCTTCAAGGACTTGGGGCTTTATCCATGTTCCAAATTTCAAAGCACAGAGTCTAACAGTCATATCAGCCCAACTACATTACTTTTAAGTGTCAAAGCATTTCGATATGAGCCGTTCCCTTTTAATGCGCATGGTCAGGGACGTTACATTTTTGTAGCAGGTAAGTAGGTCTGTCAATCACTGGATAAAACCTGCGAAAGTCAAGCTCATTAATATAATCTTGTTACCGTTAAAGGAAGCCATTATGCCCATTTTTACAAGATGTAATAAGTCCCAGGCATCTCCAGAATGCATCTGTGAAGATTCAGCTCAAAATACCCCACGGATCATTTAATATTACATGTTATTAATGTCTCTTTAGGGTGGAATCAAAAACATGCTGATTTTGTGCATGTCTCTTTGTGGCAGCGGGGGCGTGGTCAAGCGTCCGTCCAGGGGGAGAAAGCAGTAAGGGCGTTTGCACCTAACACCTGTCTCTGATTTCAGTGAGCATGGGGAGAGCGGCATAAAAACGGCCACAGAACAACCAGACAGCAGAGAGAGCTACGCACATACTTCAGTCCCGTGTTGACGTACACTGCATTACAGAGAATCCATTTATGTTGTTCATTAATTTGTTAAATTATAAGAGGAAGTTGTGTGCGTTACTGTGGCCATTAAAATCTACTCCCCTTCCAAAAAAGCCTACGTCTTCGTGAATCATTCCACACTCTTTAAATGCAAATGAGCTGCCGCTCCACACCCCCTTTCCGGAAGAGGGCTGTGCCTTTTCAGCTCCTGCTTCAGACACAACAGCAACAACAATTCAGAACCAATATGATTGACAGCATAAATACCGGAATTCAGCCATATATGTATGAATATATATGCATATCCAGTCTCTGTGAAGACAGTCAGAGACAATGGTAACTTTAGCGCATTAGCCGTGGAATCAGTTATCAAGCACATTCAGAAAGTAGATTTGCAAATATTCACAAAATATAAAGTGCGATACTTGCATCTTCAGGACATAAAGCTGTGACACGAACAGTTGGTACTGATCCATGCTTGAGAATAACATTTTTGAAGATCCCGATTTATATTGACACACATTCACAAAGCAGTCCGGTGTAAAATGATTTGCACATACATACACACACTTTTGTATGTTTTGGGGCACATTTCCACAAAACTGTCCACTGCGTCTTCAGCGGGCGGCTCTGATGCCGGGAGTACATGAAGACTCTTATGCTCACTTTTACAGCCAACAACATAACTCTTATGAAGCTGAGACATTATTCTTCTCACAGTATTTGCTCCAGCTCGAGGAAGAAGAGAGAGAGAGAGAGAAAAAAAAAAACACAAATGGCCACGCCTCTCGAATCTCTAGGTATCACGCTCTATTCTCTAAACACGCAAGCTTCCCTGCCTAAAGAAACACGAC
This sequence comes from Moxostoma hubbsi, assembly GCA_032164185.1. Lineage (NCBI taxonomy): Eukaryota > Metazoa > Chordata > Actinopteri > Cypriniformes > Catostomidae > Moxostoma > Moxostoma hubbsi. The sequence goes on from JAVLUX010000009.1 coordinate 20,444,220, forward strand.
AGGATCAGGTCCATTTGCACGTTGTTCTCTGGTCAGTTTGGGTCTCATAACGCAATCTCCAGTCCCTATCAGGCCACCTCAATTTTGCCATGCTTATCATTCCTCAAGGCCACTCTGTCGTTTCCCGCCTCCTCACACTAGCTCATTCCGTAGACAACCTCTCCTACCTATCAATCGCCGATGGCTGCCGCGAATCTCCGGACGACAGGTCCCTATTCACGGATGCGGCTTCCTCCATAGGATTCAGGGGTTACTTTCTAGGATCATGGTTCACGGGGAAATGGCCAGAATTATACTTTTTTCAATATAGCTTCCTACACTCCATCCACTCTCTTCGAAATTAATCCCATTGTTTAATAATTTCGTAATTTAATGTATTTAATACATTTTTCTCAATCTGCAATCCCTGTCTCTATGAGGCTCAGCTAGGGGAAGAAAGAAATGACACGGAGACCCAAACTATCAAATCCTTCCACGTTTATTTGTACAGCACTTCATTATATGGTCCAGCAAAACAACATTCCACTATACCCTCCAATGAAATAGTTCTTTACCCTATATGGGGTAACATATATGCTTGAGTACAGAAATAGGAAATACATTCCCAGAACAGCTGCAGCTGCTTTTTGTGATGACACAGCAAGCTGTGAGGCCTTTTTTATTCCACACCCATCAACATGGCCAGCGTCATATGGGTTCCCTTCAGACACGCAAATGCATCATAGTTATGCGACAATTCCGCAGTCGTCACTATAATCAATAAAGGCCTCCTCGAACCATCATGTCGCTTATGAGACGTCTGACATGGCAGAGCATTTCCTGCAACTTCATTATCCCATCCAGACACATTCCTGGGGTTTTCAATGTAATCTCTAACTCCCTCCCTCGTTTCACAGGAGTTCTACAGACCAGCTTCAACTGCCACCCTTCGAGGTATACTGGAATCCACAATGAAGATGCTCAGCCGCTGGTCTCCCCAATCGTACCTGAAATGGTCAACCTAACCCAAATCATCAAACAAGCTCAACACTGCATCAGCCATAAGTTCTCATGCATATCTGGTGGTGGTTGGTGGTTCTCTCCCAGCACATCCGATTCAATTCAAGCACGCCCACTGTTTGCAAGGATAGCGCATAACTATGTCTACCCCCCCCTTGCCGGGGCTTCCATAATCTCAAGCATGGTTCCTTTGCATAGGTATTGCACAAGCCAGCCACCCTTGCTGGAAAGCACACACTATAACGGGATATCTTTCAACAAGGTATTGCACGACAACATCGTCATTATCATATGACTTTATGTATGCTGTTCACCTTGGCAAAGATGACCATTAAACAACGGCCGCCCTCACTCGAGGGCTTGAGCCTCATGGAATATCTTTCTACGAAGGGTATTGCATGCAACGTCACCATTATCGTATTGTTCTACGTACGCTGTTCACCTTTTGGCAAAGATACCTCAAACAACTTTTCCCTTATCGGAGGGTTTTCATAATTAAATGTTGTTTATCTTTCAACAAAGACACTGCACAGCAATGCCGGCCTAATGTAGGCCGTATACCACGTTGTTTGTCTTTGGCAAAGATTATACACAACCAGGGGCCCTCGACGCACAAGGACAAAATCAAACTCAAGGAGAAAAAGAGAAAACGCACAAGGACAAAATCAAACACAAAGAGAAGGAAGAAAAAAAAAACAAGAAAAAAAAAATATTTTTTTTTTTTAAAAATTTCCTATAGCACGGCTTTTTCTATTCAAAGAATGAACACAAGACCTGGCTCGTACCCGATCGGACCATCTCTTTTGGGGGTAGTATTCTACATTCTCTCTCTTTTGGGGGTAGGCTCCTCGCCTCCTATCTCCGGCAGGATATGACGGTTCCGAGTACTACAATTTCGGACCGCCAGACGGGGCCTATGCCTAAGAGAGACATTACTTTTCTGTTTTATATTCATCAAATAAATGTCATCTTCAATTTCACTCAAGTGGCTATTTTCCATAACATTGAATCTAGTAATAAAGTCTTAATTGAACTTTCTGAATAATGGGGAAAAATAACATTTAGAAAGCAAGATGCCTTAAATACAAGCCCAGTCCCAAACTTTATAAACAACTTTTATCTTTTCTTCATAATGCATTATAGACTATAAAAGCTATTAGAAACCCCCACATTAATAGAGTACTGAATTGATTTTGAATGAACTGTATTAACTGCACTCTTAACTTTATTTCCCACTCATGATTTGTCCTTTGAATTTACTCATAGTCATCTAAGACCATTTTACTTTCATTTTACACTTGTCAGAAAACTCTTCAGAAAAGTGCAAATTATGCACTTCCTGTATAAAATACATGAAAATAGCCCATCATGACAATTCTTATGATTTTAAAATGTATTTTATTGTCACACTACATGTATTTATCATGACACAAACAACTACAACACAATGAACTTTAAGCTGTTAAGAGAAAAATTTATATATTTTTTGTCTTCTATGTGGAGTCTAGTAGCGGTCACGTGACAAATGAACAAAAAGACCCATTCAGGAGGTGAACTAATCAATTCTGTTTCCTGTTCAAAGCCTATGAAGTTATCACATGACTAATAACAAAATGACTTGAAAAAAGATTCTTTCATTTTGCTGAACAAGATTCAAAGAAAAATTAAAATTTTTTAATGTCTTTCGGGAGAGAGTTAAAATTAGGTCTGCTTGAGCATTAAGTGTCGTTTCAAGTTCTGGCTTCCATGCGTGGACGTGTTTTTAAAATGTCAATTGGTATTACTAGTTAGCTGCAACATAATGTATGATGCCCAAAGGCATAGGGTGTCTTATTCATTGTGAAACTGTGTTTTTTAATGGCATGAATCATACTGAAGGCCAAGACTTAAAATGCACGGCCTGCCACTGGAACACACTCATAAGGGTCGTTCCATTAAATGGGTGGCTTTTGTGTCTTTCAGTAAAAAATTTGTAAACAAGACTTTAACAATGAAAATCAGACACCAGCTGTTATTAAATGTTAGGCAAAGGCTATTTGCACTAAGCATTAGATGCTACTTTTTTTAGATGCTTCCTTTTGTTTTTTCCCTCACCTTCACTGTTAACTACATTTCCCACAATTCCCGGCCCTAATCACTCCCTCATCATCCCCACCTGCCTGTCATTCCCTCGTTTAGTTCTATGTGTATATAAGCCCTGTTGTTTTGTCAGTCCTTTGTCGATTGTTTAATGTGTTATGTCCTTGTTTCCCCAGCCTTCCACCGTGTTCCTGCCTGTGCCCGTCTTGGATGTTTCCCGTGTTTATATCTTTTGTTTTCCCACTGTGGATGTTTTATCCACGGTGGGATAGATTGTTTTGTTTGTTATCGTGTTCACCGTTTGTTTTTCAAAATAAAGCTTGCATATAGATCCTCACTCCTCGTCCGCTCCTTCGTAACAATGACCTTCTTTATTCTTCTGAACACAAACAATGGTTTTTAGAAGAATATTTATGTTCTGTAGGTCCATTCAAAGAGAATGGGCATCAAAATTGTAATGCTCCAAATGTAAATAAAGGCAGCATAAAAGTAATCCACAATACTCCAGTGGTCAAATGCATATCTTCAAAAGCGATATAAGTGTGGGTGAGAAAACAATTAATATTTAAGACTTAACTTTTTTACCAAGGTGATTTCATACCATGGTACCATACTTATGGTGATTCACATTCTTTGTGCATATTACCACCTACTGGGTAGGGAGGAGAATTTTAAGTATAAAGGAAGTAAATATTGATTTGTTTCACACACATTTATCATATAGCTTCTGAAGATATAGATTAAACCACTGGAATCTTATGGATTACTTTTATGCTGCCCTTAGCATTTTGGATCTTCACGATTGCCATTCACTTGCACTGAGTGGACCTACAGCCATGGCCAAATTGGCAGTGACACAAATTTTGTGCTTCAGTTGTTGTGGTGTTGATTCACATGGTTTCTAGATTATTGTGCAGAGTGATGCAGATGCATTTTAAATAATTGCAAAAAGCTTCATTGGCCCAAAAAATTTACTTTATCACAAAAACCCAAATTTCACAGTTTTTTGGTCCTGGCACAAAATGACCAGCCAATATAATTTCACTAATCATATCAGCAGCACCTGGGAAAGTGTAAGCGAGTACTAGTCAGGTAAAATCACTCTTATAAGAGCAGACTGTTTGCTTTAAAAAGAGAGAAGAATTGCTTTCAATAATTGTATTCTTGTTAGCAATGGTTACCTTTAAAGAAGTATGTGCAGCCATCATCGCTTTGCATCAAAATGTCCTCACATGCAAGGAAATTGCTGCAAAGAATATTGCACCTGAAAAAAACATTTACTGGATCATCAAGAACTTCAAGGAGAGAGGTTCAACTGCAGTAAAGAAGGCTTAAGGACGTCCCAGAGTGTCCAGCAAGCGCCAGGACCATCTCCTCCTGAGGAGTCAGCTATGGAATCGTGTCACCACCAGTGCAGAGCTTGTTCAATATTGGCAGCAGGTTGGTGTGAGTGCATCTGCAGCAAAGAAGCCACTTCTCTTCAAGAAAAACATAAAGGACAGAATGAAATTCCGCAGGAAGTACAAGGATTGGACAGCAGAAGACTGGCGCAAATATATTTTCTCTGAAGCCCTCTTCCAACTGTTAGCCAACTGTTCGATAGCCCGGAGAACTAAAGGTGAATGCTATACGAGTCCTGTGTCATGCCAACAGTGATGCATCCTGAGACCATCCATGTGTGGGGTTGCTTTTCATCCAAGGGAGTGGGCTCTCTCACAATTCTGCCCAAAAACACTGCCATGAATAAAGAATGGTATCAAAACGTCCTGCAAGAACAACTTCTCCCAATGATCCAGGAGCAATTTGTTGATGATCCCTGCATTTTCCAGCATGATGGAGCACCATGTCACAAGGTAAGAGTGATAATGAGGTGGCTCAGAGATCACTACATTGAAATTTTGGATCATTGGCCAGGCAACTCCCCGGATCTTAATCCCATAGAGAACCTGTGGTTAATCCTCAAAAGGCAAGTGGACAAGCAGAAGCCCACAAATTGTGATCAACTCCAAGCACTAATAAGTCAAGAATGGATCACCATCAGTCAGGATTTGGCCCAGAAGCTGATATCCAGCATGCCAGAGCGAATTGCAGAGGTTATGAAGAACAAGGGTCAACACTGTAAATATTGACTCTTTGCATAAATTGAGTGTCTTTGCCAATAAAACCCTTTAAAATTTAGGAAACGCTTGTCATTGTTTTACAGTATACCATAGAAACATGTTAAAAAATAATCTACAAATACTGCAGCGATCACATCGAGGCAGCATTTATGGATGGTTTGTGATCTCACTGCAAGAACCTCACCATGGCAACGTTGCGGTCGCGACTTTCTTTCTTAAAGAGGAACGCCACTCCAGCTGCCCAAGAGACCTCCCATTGCCTGCTCTGGTACTCCCTAGCAAAGGCTCCCCTCAGGAAAGACGTGCTGGCGTACAGCTGGCGCCAGTGGCTAGAGGACGAGGAACAAGTCACTCTGGTGGCCCCCTACTGGCCCACAGAGACTTGGTTCTCAGATCTCATGCTCCTCGCAACAGCCCCTCCCTGGCGAATTCCCCTGAGGAAGGACCTCCTTTCTCAGGGACAGGGCACCCTCTGGCACCCGCGCTCACACCTCTGGAAACTCCACGTCTGGCCCCTGGATGGAATGTGGAAGATCTAAGTGACCTACCACCTGCTGTCGTAGACACGTTAAACCAAGCCAGAGCTCCCTCTACCAGGCAACTTTAAGCCCTGAAATGGAGCTTGATCACAAATTGGTGTTCTTCCCGATCCGAAGACCTGTAGAGTTGCGCAGTCGGGTCAGTGCTCTTATTTCTGCAGGAGAGGCAGGAGGGGAGGCTGTCCCCCTCCACCTTGAAGTTTATGTAGCCGCCATATTGGCTCACCACGAGCAGTGTACGGTAAGTCCCTAGGGAAGCACGATCTGATTATCAGTTTCCTTAGAGGTGCCCGGAGGTTGAACCCTCCCAGGCCATGCCCGTTCCCCTCATGGGATCTCTCCGTGGTCCTTGCAGGCCTTCAGAGACCCCCCTTCGAGCCACTAGAATCAGTCAAGCTCAAAGCCCTCTCCTTGAGGACGGCCCTCCTGATCGCGCTCGCTTCCATCAAGAGGGTTGGGGACCTGCAAGTATTCTCTGTCAGCGACACCAGTCTGGATTTCTGTCTGGCAGACACCCATGTCGTCCTAAGACCGTGACCAGGCTACGTGCCCAAGGTTCCTACGACCCCCTTCAGGGACCAATTAGTGAACCTGCAAGTGCTGCCCCGGGAGGAAGCAGACACAGCCTTTTCATTGCTGTGTCCGGTACGTGCTTTGCGTACCTACGTGGACCGCACGCAGAGCTGTAGATGTTCTGAGCAGCTCTTTGTCTGCTTTGGTGGACAGCGGAAAGGGAACGCTGTCTCCAAACAAAGGCTTTCCCACTGGGTTGTTGATGCCATCGCATTGGCCTATCACACCCAGGCCGTGCCTGCCCCCTTGTGGGTTCGAGGACACTCGACAAGAATTGTAGCATCCTCGTGGGCACTGGCCAATGGCACCTCCCTAGCAGACATATGCAGAGCAGAGCAGAGGGCTGGGCAACACCCAATACCTTTATGAGATTTTATAAACTTTTTTTGTAGGTGTTTTGTCAGGTCCGAGCCGGTAGAACTCAGTAACGCGGAACAACTGACCAGGTGTACCGCTTGCACCTAGTGCCTTTCCCTTCCACTGAGGTGAACACCTCAAATCAAAATCAAATCACTTTATTGTCACACTACTGTGTACACGAGTGCAACAGCAGGTGAAATTCTTGTGTGCAGTTCCGAGTAACATAGCAGTCATGACAGTGACGAGACATAAACCACTTTACAATAAACAACATATTACACAAAACAATTTACATAAACTTACACAACAATTTACATAACAAATGTACACATACCTACACAACAATTTACATAACAAATGTACACAATACACACAATGTAGAATACACACACTAGAGAAGGGTATATATATATATATATATATATATATATACACACACTGACTGAATTGGGAGCGAGAATATATTGACAGAATGAGGATTAATAAAGTGCAGTGCTGATTGTTGATCGTGAGGGATCAAGTGTTCAAAAGTCTTATTGCTTGGGGGAAGAAGCTGTTATGTAGTCGACTGGTGCGGGTCCTGATGCTGCGATACCGCCTGCCTGATGGAAGCAGTGAGAGCAGCCCATGACTCGGGTGGCTGGAGTCTTTGATAATCCTCCGAGCTTTCTTCACACACCGTCTGTTATATATATCCTGGAGGGAGGGAAGCTCACCTCCGATGATGTTTCTGGCCGTTCGCACCACCCTTTGCAGGTCTTTGCGGTTGTGGGCGGTGCTATTGCCGTACCAGGCGGTGATGCAGCCAGTCAAGATGCTCTCAACAGTACTAGTGTAGAACTGTGTGAGGATGTGTTGGTTCATTCCAAACTTCCTCAGCCGTCTCAGGAAGAAGAGGCGCTGGTGAGCCTTCTTCACAACGGCCTCAGTGTGGACGGACCATGTGAGTTCCTCAGTAATGTGGACACCGAGGAACTTGAAGCTGCTGACTCTCTCCACCGGTGCTCCATTAATGGTGATGGGGCTGTGTTCTCTGTCTTTCTTCCTGAAGTCCACCACAAGCTCCTTGGTTTTACTGACGTTGAGGGAGAGTTTGTGCTCCTGACACCAGCGCGTCAGAGTGTGCACCTCCTCTCTGTAGGCCGTTTCATCATTGTCAGTGATCAGACCTACAACCGTCGTATCGTCAGCAAACTTAATGATGGCATTGGAGCTATGTGTCGCCACACAGTCATGTGTGTAAAGGGAATACAGGAGTGGGCTGAGAACACAGCCCTCGGTGCTCCAGTGTTGAGGGTCAGTGATGAGGAGATGTTGCTGCCCATTCTAACCACCTGACGTCTGCCTGACAGGAAATCCAGGATCCAGCTGCACAGCGAGCTGTTTAAGCCCAGAGCCCGGAGTTTCACATCAAGCTTGGAGGGCACTATGGTGTTAAATGCTGAGCTGTAGTCTACAAACAGCATTCTCACATACGTGTTCCTTTTTTCCAGGTGGGATAGAGCAGTGTGTATTGTAGATGCAATAGCATCATCAGTGGAGCAGTTGTTACGGTAGGCAAACTGCAATGGGTCCAAAGAGGTGGGCAGAACAGAGCAGATGTGATCTCTGATTAACCTCTCAAAGCATTTGCTGATGATGGGGGTCAGAGCAACAGGACGCCAGTCATTTAAACAAGTGATTTTTGATTGCTTCGGTACAGGCACAATGGTTGATGTTTTGAAGCATGTGTTTTGAGCACCTGTGCTCTTATCCCAGGAGATCCCACTATCTCGGCTCCCTGGATGACTCCTCCCTAGCCCTCTGGTCTGTGAATTCGGTGGAGGAATTCCCCAACCAGACCCACTACGGGTACTAAAATTACTCTGTTCTGGAATAGGCGCTCCACTGGATGGGCCCTTGTGTGAATTAATCCCCCGTGTGTATTTTCCGCGGTACGGTCCCCCTACTGGTGGAGTTGTGTCCCCACTGCCCCCCGGTCACCGTGTTTGTAACAACTCCTCTCTCGCAGCAGATAGGATCTACCACCGCGGCATTCCCACATGTGGCCTGAAAACCCATGTGATGTATTTTGCCACTCTTTACCTCCCTCAGCCTGGGCAGGTGGTGGTCACCATGGGGTCTCTTCCCCCATAAAGAATAGGAGTTGGAAAAGAACACCTTCCCTGATGCGTGTTATATCCTTAAAATGGCCCCTCCCATGCTTGACACGTTGCTTTGTTCCCCCCTTTGGGGTGCCGGGAACCTAAAAAGTTTATGACGATTTTTATGGGGCGTTGGGGAAGGGTACGTGAGACGTTGTGTCACCCCGGCCACGACACTGAACCAAGCCACTGTTATGGCTGGAACCTTATTCTCGGCTCCTCAGTGCAAAACCTGAATTGACAGATACATGATTCCCTCCTTTTATACCCGTATGTCCGGGGGAGGGACATGCAAATTCTGTCTGCCAGTTTCTCATTGCCCTCGTTCCCGTCTCGTTCCCTCCATCAGGGAACGGAGGTTACAACAGTAACCTAGACGTTTTCAACAATAGTGATCACTGAATATATATATATATATATATATATATATATATTTTATTTATTTTTTCTCACCAAAATTGTTATTGTGATACAGTTCAGTGTGTCATCTACTGTTGTTTTATGGTTTTGTTTCTTCACTTTTAATAATAATAATAAAAAAAAAGGTATAAGATTGCTATAATTCTGCTACGCCGTGTCTCCCAAGGGTTAAAGAAAAAGTCCACCCAAAAATACAAATTCTGTCATTATTTACTCACCCTAATGTCACTCCAAACACATATGCTACTTTTACGTTGGTTTTATTGTGTTTATTGTTCTTTATGGAGCTTGGTAGTCTAGAGTCACTATTTACTTTCGTTAAATGTCAAAAAGATGTGTGAAGATAAAAAAAAAAATATATATTTTGTGTTCCATAGGAGAAATAAAGTAATACAGGTTTGGAAAAACATGATGGTGAGTAAATAATGACAACATTTGTGGGTGAACTAAATCCTGAGAATGCCTTTTGGTGTCTGTCTCCACCTCTGTGTTTCCACATTTTTTAATTTAGCTTCAGATACCACAATTTAGTTATTAACATTCAAGGCAATCTACAGTATGTCTGACTGAATGTTTAAAATCATACAGAAATATTCAAAATATTTTTTCTAAATGAAAAGACACCCATTTCATGCAATGACCCACAAAGACATACCTAACTCCTTGTCATGCTTTAGCTCTACAGACAATGTGGGTGAAATACACTGAGCACTTTCAAAAACCCACCTGGTATAAGGCCAAATTACATCTGCAATGTGGCTTATAATGAACATGACTTTAACTAAAATTTAGCTAAAAGTATTTTGTCCAGTACCAAGTTTTCAATTTACAGGATCCTTAGGTACTAAATAAAACCGAATAAAATAACAAAACATTAATCCCTCGAGCTCATGTTAATGTAAAAAGCTCAGTGCTGATATCATGGTGGGCGCTGATCTCTTCAGCAAACAGTCAGATAACAGTGTGGAAGGGTATGTGTGTGTGCTGGGACCCGCTTTGCATGTATTTTTTGTGGGTTGCTTAAGCACTACAAAGTTCTTTAAAATTCAACATGGAGTAACTCTCCTGAAACCTAGAATTGTGAAACCAGCATGATTTGGATGATCAAAAGTACCTCAATAATCACCCAAAGCTACACAAAACACTCACACCACCTAAATTCATTACAAAATATCCTCATTGCTTGGCTAAGTTCTTAAAAGTCAACATGAAAAATAAAAATTGACCATACGTATTTACTTTCTTATTGCATGTTCTTATTGTGAATGATGCATCAGTGCAATATTTAAAAACTTGCTCCTGAGGTAGACCAATCGTTTTTACAAATTAAAATAGCTTTTTGAAACAATCGGTTATCTGCAAAAATCTATGTTGATAGTCGTTGATTGTTTTTTCGATCATTTTATCATTTCAAAATAAGAGTCATATTGGGTAATGTTAACCAATACCCAAAAAGCTATTTAGGCATTTTATTAGAAAATTCACATTCAGCATATTCAGATATAAGATATATCATTCTAGATACAGAATTAAAATAGGTTACCTATTTTAACAGGGGTTTCCCCCCAAAACTTACAATTCTGTCCTCATATTCTCACCCTGAGATTGTATCTTTCTCCTCTGAAACAAAAAAGGAGATGATAGGCAGAATGTTAGCCTCAGTCACAATTGACTGCATTCTCTGTTCCAGAAGAAAGTAAGTGATACAGGGTTTGTACAGCATGAGGGTGAATAAATGATGACAGAATTTTCATGTTTGTTGAACCATTCCTTTTAACTACATGTTTGAAACATCGGTGCTACTCGTGAATTTGACCAGGAAAATGCTATGCTTTGAAATAAAAGCAAATAAAAGTGTCTAAACACCCCACTCCTTATCTCCCATTATGCTATATTCTGTTTGTTTCTATTCTCTGTATCTCCTCAGAGCTAAAGTCAAGGTTAGGACCTAATTTGGACCCGAAATGCCCTCTTTAATCCCAAAACCTGTTTTGAAACTCTTCTCTACCTCTCCAACTTTTTCCCAATTTCTCTCTCTCAATAGTTCATGCTTCCTTTGTTACGAGCTCGAGTTGTGTGCTTGTTTTTGGACAGAGCTCTACAGACTCTGTTGGCATGACAGAGAGAAATTTCACCCCTCATGTTTTTCAAAATCATGTCATAGACGAGGAATAGCACTTATCAGTTCACACTGCTATTTTCCCCCCTCCTTCACTTATTACTGAAGCACAAAGCTGTTTATGGAGAGAGAAACATTTGCATATGTTTGTGTTATCATTTTTATGGTGCGTGAATGCTGTGTAGTGGCAGGGAAAATATTTCTTTGTGTAAATGTGAAATTTCAATAGGGGGCTGCTGAGTTTGGCTTTGAGAGGAACAAACATAACAACAAGTCAAATAATTTTGTGATATTAAAAATAAATATATGGTAATTCCTGTCATAAAACGTCTCGGGTTACTTGACTGTAACCCTTGTTCCCTGATAAAAGCAGAATGAGATGCTGCGCTGAGATAGCACTTTGGGAACAACTTTAGGTGTGACCAGCTGTGAATATGTGTGCAACACGTCAATGAACATTGACCGGAATTTATAGCCTCTGCCGGTGTCATCATTGGATGCACCTGTGGCAGGGCTATAAATAGAAATAGGTGCATCATCAGGTATTTGGTCTGAAGAGCAGTCCAGGGGCATCCCAGTGCGGCAATGAAGCGCAGCATCTCGTTCCGCTTTTATCTGGGAACAAGGGTTACAGTCAAGTAACCCGAGACATTCCCTTTCAAAAAGCTACTGTAAAGTAATTAGGCGAGAACTGGCTTGACAATATAAATAATATTTTAATAATAAACTTAAAACAAAAGACAAACACACACATGACGGACATGTCCGTAAATGATCTATCGTCGCACCACCGTCTGCCTTCGGCCTTTATCCCTCTCGGAGGCTTGATAGGCCTGATACGGGACCGGGTGTGTATTGTCACGACCCGGCCCGCCCTCTGCCCTGCCACATTCCTCCCTCATTCTTTCAGGCTGGGGAGTCCCCGGCCTGACCTACATTCCCCCCTGTCCCTGGGGAGGGTGCACCTTACGCGCCGTCTGCCGGCAGGTCACAACTGTGCTCACAACTGCTCGAGAGGTCTCAGACATGAGCTTGTGATGTCAATTCAAGGACATAGAGCCTGGAGTGGCATGAACATTCAAACTATAAAATCTAATGAATTTGTGCGGAGAGGACCAGCCTGCCGCATCACAAACATGCTGCAGAGGGACACCTCTAGCCAAGGCTTTAGAGGAGGTGACCCCTCTAGTAGAGTGAGCCCTGATTCCTACTGGCGAAGCTTGACTGCGCGCCTCGTAGGCCAGGGCAATATCGTCCCTCACACAATGCGATATATTCTGCTTGGTGGCGGCCGCCCCCCTGTTGCGGCCCCCATAGCAAACAAATAGTTGCCTTGACTTACGCCACTGGCTAATGCAGTGGACATAAGTCTGAAGGGCACAGACTGGATAAAGTCTGTGAAGTCTTTCCTGCTCCGGCGTAGTAAATGGCAGGGAGCAGAAGGCTTCAAGAGTGACCGGATGTAAGGTTGAGAAAGGCACCTTAGGCAGGTAGTCAGGATGAGGGTGCAAAATTGCTTTAGCCATTCCTGGGGCAAACTCTAAGCAGGCTGGCAAGACAGACAGAGCCTGTAGATCCCCAATTCTCTTTAGAGAGGTAATCGCCATAAGAAAAACCATCTTGAGAGTCAGAAGTCTATCAGACGCTGACTCTAGAGGTTCAAAGGGGGTCTCAACCAGACCCTGGTCCTATGAAGGGGTCCTGGTCCTAGCAAGGCAAGGCAAGTTTATTTATATAGCACATTTCATACACAATGGTAATTCAAAGTGCTTTACATAGTAGAAATTAAAAAGAAAAAAAACAAGAATAATAAAATAAGAATAATTAAAACAGTTTAGAATAAAAAAAATAAACAAAAATCTAATAAAACACAGTACAAACAGTCGGACACACAGTGGCACAGTGCTCATTCAGTAAATGCACAGCTAAACTGATGTGTTTTGAGTCTGGATTTGAATGTGACTACTGTAGGAGCACATTTGATATCTTCTGGAACCTGGTTCCAGCTGCGGCTGGCATAATAGCTAAAAGCAGACTCTCCTTGCTTAGAGTGAACCCTTGGTATTTCTAGCTGATGTGATTCTAAAGACATCAGTGATCTGTTGGGTTTATATTCAGTGAGCATGTCTGCAATATATTGAGGTCCTAGCCCATTGAGTGATTTATATACCAGTAATAATACTTTAAAATCAATCCTAAATGTAACTGGGAGCCAGTGTAAAGACCTGAGGACTGGTGTGATATGTTCATATTTTCTGGTTTTGCTCAGAATTCGGGCAGCAGCGTTCTGTATGAGCTGCAACTGTCTTATGGTCTTCTTGGGAAGGCCCGTGAGGAGTCCATTACAATAATCCACCCTGCTGGTGATGAAAGCATGCATAAGTTTCTCTAGGTCTTGACTGGAAACAAAGCATCTAATTCTTGCAATATTTTTCAGATGATAATATGCTGATTTAGTTATTGCTTTGACATGACTACTGAAATTAAGGTCTGACTCTAGAGACACACCAAGATTCCTGACTTGATTTTTAGTTGTTTGACCCCTAGCGTCAAGGTATGCATTTACCTTGAGAACTTCATCTTTGTTTCCAAACGCAATGACTTCAGTTTTGTCTTTGTTTAACTGAAGAAAGTTTTGGCACATCCAACTGTTTAGTTCATCAATACATTGGCACAGGGAGTCAATGGGGCTGTAATCGTTAGGTGATAGGGCTAAGTAGATCTGTGTGTCATCTGCATAGCTGTGGTAAGCCATTTGGTTCTTTCTCATTATTTGGCTAATTGGGAGCATATACAGGTTGAACAGGAGTGGAGCAAGAATTGAGCCTTGAGGGACTCCGCATGTCATGGGCGTCCACTCAGACTTATGGTCTCTTATACTCACATAATAACCTCTCCCTTCTAAGTATGACCTGAACCATTTTAGGACCATCCCAGAAAGCCCCACCCAGTTTTCCAGCCTTTCCAGAAGTATTTTGTGATCGACAGTGTCAAATGCAGCACTGAGGTCGAGTCGTACCAGTACTGATAATTTGCCTGTATCAGTATTTAAGCGAATATCGTTTATTATCTTTATGAGCGCTGTCTCTGTGCTGTGATCGGAAACCAGATTGAAAATTGTCAAAGTATCCATTCGAGTTCAAGAATTTGTTCAGTTGATTGAAGACAACTTTTTCAATGATCTTGCCTATGAAAGGAAGATTTGAGATCGGTCTAAAGTTGCTTAATATGGTCTTATCCAGATTGCTCTTTTTCAAGAGGGGCTTGACAACTGCAGTTTTCAGGGAGTTTGGAGTTTATCACTTCTAGGAGATCTGCTTCTAAACAGTTGAACACACTTTTGAAAAAAGATGTTGGAAGTGCATCAAGGGCGCAGGTTGATGTTTTAAGGTGCCGTACGGTTTCTTCCAAAATTTTGCCATCAATTTCTTTGAAGTCAGACAAAGTAACCACTTTCTCAGGTTGTGGTTTGATTTGTCTGACCCCAGCACAACTCAAGGATGTGCTGATCACCTTTCTGATATTATTTATTTTCTCAGAGAAGAAAGAAGCAAACTCACTGCACTTGCTGTCTGAGTGCAGTTCACAGGGAATCTGGCTTGGGGGGTTTGTCAGTCTCTCTACAGTCGCAAATAGAGTGCGTGTGTTGTTTAAGTTGCTGTTTATAATATTCGAGAAGAAAGACTGTCTAGCTTTGCCTAGTTCCATATTAAAAGCATGGATGCTGTCTTTGTAGATATTTTTATGGACTACAAGTTTTGTCTTCCGCCAAATGCGCTCTGCTTTTCTGCATTGTCTTTTCATATTTTGCACTACTGTTGAGTTTCTCCAAGGTGCTTTTTGACTGCCACTCTTCCTCACTTTCACAGGAGCAATTTCATCAATTACACTTAACTTTTGAGTTAAAAGAATCAAGGAGAAAATCAACAGTGTCAGCAGATATACTTGGTGTTAAAGATATAGCCTTCATAAATAGTACACTAGTGTTCTCATTTAAGCATCTCTTCTTGACAAACACAGATCTAGCTTCAATGGCAGGAGAGATCAATATATCAAAGAAAATACAGAAATGATCAGACAGTGCTACATCCTTAATAACAATTGATGAAATGTTTAGACCCTTACTGATAAGTAAATCTAGAGTGTGTCCATGATTGTGTGTGGGTCCATGTACATGCTGAGTCAGATCAAACGTTTTTAAAACAGTTTTGATTTCTTTTGTCATAATGGTTTCTGCATTATCTATGTGAATGTTAAAATCTCCAGCAATGGCAAAACAGTCAAACTCTGAGGTAATTGTTGATAACAGTTCTGAAAAGTCCTCAGAAAAGGCTGGAGAGTATTTTGGAGGCCTGTAAATAATGATAAGTAAAATGCGTGGAGCACCTTTTAACACACTACCCAGATATTCGAAAGACGGGTAATTCCCAAATGATATTTGCTTACATTGATAGACATCTTTAAAAAGAGCAGCTAAGCCCCCACCTCTCCTGCCTTCTCTGCAGACACTCAGAAAAGTAAAGTTAGGAGGGGATGTTTCATTAAGGACTGTTGCACTACAGCTGTCTTCTAGCCAAGTTTCATTTAAAAACATAAAATCCAGGTTGTATGTGCTTATTAAGTCATTGACTAGAAGTGATTTATTTTTAAGTGAGCGGATGTTTAAAAGTACTAACTTAACAGTCTTACTTTTTGACCCCACAGCAATCTTAGTTTGGCGTGTAATAGGCACTAGATTAGATGGGTTTGCTGTATGGCTTTTGAAGGCCTTAGACTTTCTATCATGAAATCGAACAGCAATAGAGAAAGATACAGGCACACTGGGTTCCCACTTGTTTTGTAAACATTTGAGAAAGTTACTGTTATCATAGCGGGGACCCGACACATATCACTGAGAGCTGGTATCAGTTGTTTTTGGTTCACCTCGAGCAGATGGAGGAGGGTGTGAGCCCTTGCGTTGTGGCAGAGGCCGAAGAGCTCTCACAGGACGAGGGGGAGGGCGAGCTTTGCCCGCAGGCTTTGGTGGTTTAGGGGCCTGCCGTTTTTTGCTTGATATCTGGGGGCTTGCAGCAAATGAGTGGGATAGTTTGGTTCCAGCATACACCAGTTCTTCCATTTTCTCTGAGAAGCACAGATGTGGAGATGCTGGAGAGAGGGATAACGTGTCTGGTGAGAGGGGCTGTTGCTGTGGTGTTATCGGCTGTAATATGCTGTCCTGGTCTCCCTGGGTGTTTTCCAGAAAGTCGTCCTTGGGTGCTGAATCTTGGAGCAGTTCTAATATGTCACAGTCTGTCTGTGGTGAGCTTTGTGGGCAGGGCTCAGCTGAGATTGTGTCCGTGAGCAGAAATTGTTGTGGCTGAGTGGTGTTATCATTGTCCTTGTGTGAATTGTCAACCAAATGTCCATTCAGGTGCTGAAGCGAAGTCCTGTGGTCATTCATACTGTGTCCAGGTGTGTGTGTGCCATTCAGATTGATTGGATTGGCACACACTGCAGAAGGATGATTGAGGGAGAAGTAGATATTGTCCTTTAGCACTCTTGAACCAAGTTTGTTTGGGTGGTGGCCATCCTGTCGAAACAGTTGCCTCTGACTCCAGAAAAGATTGAAGTTGTCAATGAAGTTCACTCCTTTTATATTACAGTTTTTTTGCAGCCATGTATTAAGCCCAAGCAACCGTGAGAACCTGTTTGTTCCTCTTGCTGGAAGTAGTCCACTGATGAATGTTTGAACTTTCAGTCTTTTAAGTGTTTCAAAAAGTTCATTGAAATCCTTCTTAAGGAGTTCTGACTGCTCTTTATGAATATCATTCTTCCCCACATGAATGATGAGTCGATTTGCAGTCTGATATTTCATCAGAATATTCTGAAGTTCCCTGTTTACATCAGAAGTTGTTGCTTGTGGTAGGCAGCACGTAGTTGTCTCCCTGCTGCTAATGTTTCTGATTGTGGAGTCACCCACTATCAGAGTCCTGGGCCCAGCTGTGCTCTGAGCTGAGTGCCGCTGTCTGCTCGACCTTGAGCGCCAGTTAGCATCAGTGTTAGCTACTGGCTGATTCAGTCTGTGTTTGATCACATTTATTATATTTGGGGATTCCTCATTCATTAATGCTTCAAATCTGTTCTCAAGATGTATAGGCGGTGGTAGGAAACGAGTGTTTGCAATCCTTGTCAGAGCCATATCTGGGGTAGAGGATGCAACTGCGGCAATATGTGATGCTCGTGACAATCTGATGTCTCGAGTGCTTTTTGGTCTCGCTCCCTGTTTGTGCCATCGATTTGTAAGTCGATCGGCTTGTTTCTCTACACTCATTATGGCCTGTCGAGGAGCAATAGATTCATGGGACTCACCAGCTGTATGCTGAGGGCGTCCATGACGAAGCTCTGTTGTGTGTTCCGTCTGGTTTGGTGGTCCCGCAAGTAACTTTGTTTCAAGAACTGCAATCCTTTGTAAAAGTCTGTGGCAGTTAGTGCAGCAAGTAGATTCCAGAAGAGGCATTTTCTCTTATCCTTTTGAATGTAGGCAGTTGTGTTTTCCCTTCCCTGGAATGAAAACTTTCAGTGGGAGGCTGGTCGGATAAAAGAATTCTGCTTTTTTTTTTTTTTTTTTGTAGTAGTCCAAGCTTTTGAGCACTGTGCTGATTTGCTTAAATTAAAATTAGTTGATAAAAGGAGATAAAAAATAAAAATATAAAAGCGATAGAGCAAATTGCGGATCAGCAAGCAAGAGCGTCCGAACAGCGCGGAAGCAGGGTGGGCAAGGAGGACTCAGTTACAGAGCTCCATGAATGAAGCGAGCGAGTAGAGAGTAGTGGGACATATGCCTGCGGACAGTTTTTCCTCTAGAAAGTCCAGAACTGAAGCAATCTGGCAGTTAACTGGATCTGCATTATGTGCACCACCATCTTTCAAAGACACCCCATTTATTTGCGTAGATTCTTCTGGTAGAGGGAGCCCTAGCACTTAAAATGGTCTCAATAACCTCAGGTGAAAACCCTGTGCCCCTCAGTTGGTACCCTTCAGGGGCCAAACATGAAGGTTCCACAGATCGAGCCAGGGATGAAATAATTGTCCCCTGCGCCTGAGACAGAAGGTCCCTCCTGTCTGGAATCGCCCAAGGCGAGCCGTCGAGGAGAAACATTATCTCCGAGAACCATACCTTGTTTGGCCAGCATGGCGCAATCAGTGAGAGGCAGGACCCTTGCTGGTGAACTCTGGCCAAGACTCCCGGGAGCAGAGAAACCGGAGGGAAAGCATACAGGCGCATTCTGGGCCATGTATGTGCAATCGCATCCAGACCCAGGGGGGCTGGGTGACTCAGAGAGAAGTAGAGAGGTCTGTTGGGAGGTGAAGAGGTCCACTTCCACTCTGTAACATCTCAACCAGATTTGTTCCACTACCTCGGGGTGGAGTTTCCACTTCCCCGTCAGTATTTTCTGTCTGGACAGTAAATCAGCTCCCACATCCAGGGATGTAAACTGCTCTGATTGACAGGAGCTTGCCCTGGGCCCAAAGGAGAATCTGCCATGCCAGTTTGTTGAGTTGGCGTTAACGTAGACCTCCTTGATGGTTTATGTAAGAGACTACCGCTGTGTTGTCCACCCACACCAAGACATGGCAGCCTCTGGAGGAAGAATTTCAGGGCCAGAAATACGGCCATCAACTCGAGACTGTGACAATGTGACAATGGAGCTGATGACCCTCCCATTCCCCTTGAGCTGGACGACCACTTAAGACCGCTACCCAGCCCGTCAGGGAGGCGTCTGTCGTTAGCAACCTGTGATGGCAAGATGCACCTAAAGTGGGACCCAAAGTGAGGAACCGGGGTCTGAAACACATAGAAAGGGTACGTAGCACGTGGCGCGTAACCCTTATCAGCCTAGGGGATTGGCCCTTGGATGAAATCCCCTGGCTTTGAGCCACAACTGAAATGGTCTCATGTGCAAAAAAGGCCCAAAGGGATCACCGAGGATGCAGTTGCCATGAGACCTAGTAGTCGTTGATACTAACAAACAGTGCAACCTTGGCCTAGCCTGACCTTGCTCAGGGTGTTCTGAATGGACTCGATTAGAGCGGGAGACAATTGTGCCCGCATAGTGATCGAATTCCATATGATCCCCAGATAGGTCGTTTTCTGAGTGGGAGAGAGAACGCTCTTTTGACGTTGAGTCTCAGACCCAGAGAAATCAGATGAGCCAAGACGATATCCCTGTGCTGAACTGACAGTTCTTGAGACTGTGCTAGTATCAGCCAGTCGTCCATGTAATTCAGAATGCGGATGCCCCGGAGTTGCAAAAGAGCCATAGCTGCATCCATGCATTTCATGAATGTGCGGGGTGATAGGGCTAGGCCGAACGGAAGAACCCGATATTGGAAAGCTTCGCCCCCAAAAGCAAACCTCAGGAACTTCCTGTGTTGTGGCAAACTTTCCATATGAAAGTACGCGTCCATGAGATCGAGCGTTACCAACCAAATCGCGATGTTGGATTTGAGACAAGACTATCTCGACGGTTAGCATCTTGAACTTGAACGCCCTTGTAGCAATTCAAGCCTTGAAGGTCAAAGATCAGACGCAACCCCCCATCCTTATTGGGAGCTAGGAAGTATCTGCTGTAGTAACCTGACTCCCTCTCTGGAAGGGGAACATGTTCTATGACCCTTTTAAAACAAAGAGGTCTTG
The DNA here is from genome assembly GCA_032164185.1 of Moxostoma hubbsi. Taxonomy (NCBI): domain Eukaryota; kingdom Metazoa; phylum Chordata; class Actinopteri; order Cypriniformes; family Catostomidae; genus Moxostoma; species Moxostoma hubbsi. Next base: position 20,464,250 of record JAVLUX010000009.1, read on the forward strand.
CAGTTTTTTCCACAGTAAACATGCTTGCTCCGGTTTCACGGTAGTGGGAACCACACTGTTGAAACGCGGAGGATAGCGACTGAATTAAATTCTGTAGCCTCTTTCTACTGTTCTCAGGACCCACATAGAACCACCTGGCAGTAGTTTCCATGCTGCCAGGTTCTCTGAGATGGGTATCGATTCAGACACTTCCTGTTGAGGGGATGTCAAGTGTCCCGTGTCCTGGACTAAGGCAGGAAGCAACGGAATACCCAACATTTTGCTGGAAACCGCTAACTCCCAAAACACCAGAGGTGGTGGGAATGGAGCGGTTTCGTGGGGGTATCGGGAGGGTACAGGTGTATGTTTTGCATGACCTGTCCCAAGGGGGGGCTATCCCCACAAGGCTGGGTGAAAAACCATCAGGATTTTTTTTTTCTTTTTAGAAATAACTACCCTGAGGTCTTGCTTTGGTGGGTGCTGAGGGCAACGAACCGGCCCCCTGTCTTTACGAGGGGGAGCATGATTCGCCACGCTTTGTTATTGAGCCTCCCGTCTAGAAGGACCGGGGTGGGGCTGGATGGCCGACAGCCCCTCCCCTGAGTGTGGCGAGGAAGGAATTGCCCGAAGGCTTCCTAGTGACTTTTTGCCTCCTGGAACCTGGTGATAACTATATTCATAGCGTCACCAAATAAGCCAGAAGGCAAAACCGGGGCATCGAGAAGGAAAGTTTTGTCCCTGTCTCTGATGCCCGATAGGTTAATCCATAAGTGTCTCTTTGCCTTCCCCACAAGCGTGGAGGTGGTCCTGCACAGCTTTGTGGGGAGAGTGAGTCTCTTTAGCGATGATGCCTAGCCAGGCGAGAGATAACCCGCAAGTGTCTCTTCTACCGGCGGCATCACTGAATACTTTAACAGATTATCCTAGTACGCCTGTAATACTGCCATAGTGTGCAGGGCAGAACCAGCCTGACCTGCTGCCTGATAAGCCTTTCCCACAAGCGTGGAGGTGGTCCTGCACAGCTTTGTGGGGAGAGTGGGTCTCTTTAGCGATGATGCCTAGCCATGCAAGAGATAACCCGCAAGTGTCTCTTCTACCAGCGGCATCACCGAATACCCCCGAGCCTCAGCACCCACGATAGTCGAATATTTCAACGTCGAGGGCACGAAGACATGGGAAGTATAAGGATTCCTCCATGAATGAGAATACTCGTTATGGAGGTCATAGAAGAATGAAGGGAGTGATATAGTATTCCCATCCCCTTTTTTATTTAATTTTATTTCTTTCTTTATTTTTGGCCACCAGACAGAGTGTCTTGTTCGCGTGGCCAGTCTAGCTGTAGTCTGGCCACAGCCTGAATAACCACCTCAAGTAATTCCTCAGCTGTTTTATTATTGTGCGTGGAATGTACAGAGGTTCAGCGTCCCCCTAGTGAACCGAAGAGGCGCGCTTCAGGCTTACGAGAAGGATCAGCTGGATCTGGGGAGAGAGCGAGCTTTCGCTCCTCAGCCAGATCTGTGCGAGAGCCCCATGATGAAAGTGTGGGCACTGGCTCTTGGAAGTGTGAAGCATTTTGACAGTAAACAGATCGCAATGCCTGCACCCGCCCTGCCGCAACGCAAGAACTGCATGCTCTTCTCCCAAACACACATAACAAAAACTGGTGAGTGTCCATTTCAGCCATAGAGCGTAAACATGGGAACACACACCGCTTGCTTTGTTTATCAGTCACTCTTTTTCTTCTTTTTTCCTTTTAAAGAAAAGAGAAAGAAAAAGGTTTCTGCGCACTGCCTAACAATTCAAACTACTAACAGAGGAAAGTAGAAAGTTTCTGATAGGCTCATGAAGTGCACACACACACACAAAAGATCTGACAATGCACCTGTGACTCATCTATTTATAGCCCTGCCACAGGTGCATCCAATGATGGCTGGTCAATGTTCATTGATGTGTTGCACACATATTCACAGCTGGTCACACCTAAAGTTGTTCCCAAAGCGCTATCTCAGAGCAGCATCTTAAGTGTAGCTTTTTGAAAGGGAACAGGGCAGCTTTGATTAGCTGTGTGTAATGCAATTCCCAACTAAAGCAAAAATAAACAAAATCCCTTTGATATTGATCACACAAGTATTCGTTAGATTTAAATGTATTTACATAAGTAGAGAAGATTTTGCTGCCTAAACAGACTAAACTCACTGCTAATTTGGTGACAGTAGAAATTGGTCTGTGCTTACCAAATTTGAAGCAATGCCCCCCAGTGGCCGAAGCTGGAATTGTTGTTGAACATATGGACTCGTGTGAGCTCCAGTTTCCAGGTGAAATGTCTAGAGTGGCTCCAAAAGTAAGTTGTAAAGCAAGTTGTTTTCAGTTGTAAATTATGCAATATAGTCAACAGGAATGCATATTTTATTAACCATATGCCCTGACCCTAACTGTCAATGCAGCAAAAATATAACCTTAGAGGGAAAATGCATCCTCCAAATCACTCATCAACATTTGTTGGTTAAAAGTAACATCAGCGTTAAACCAGCCAGTGTTTGATAGCAAATTCTAGCTGAGGGCCAACATTGTACAAACAGTCAAGAGGTCAGTGACCGGTCTTAAGAAGCCTGGGGTGAATTACTCTCACAACTAAACTTGTGGCTATGTTACTAACACCCACAACTTTATACATCTTTCATGACTGAATAAAGAAGCTTTATTTCCACACCAGGCCTCAAGGTTAACCAGAAAAGCACCACAGAGAGTTTCATTTTCTGAGACAAGCCTTAGGCGACCAGCTAAGGTACCAGATAAGCTCACCTTTCCGACAAGCTCCTCCACACGGGGGACAGGTTTGCCCTTCTGGTGGCATATTGTGGGAGGAGACTGGCCATCCCAATTGTGCAGCTCCTCAATGCTTTTCAGATACAGTAAGGCCTTTAGGCCTAAACAGTAGTCTTCAATCACTGTGAAGTCCTGGTTCCGCACAGCGCTGCACACCTGTTAAATATGCACAGATATATAAACAGTCTTAGGGCAAGTACTTAGTGAAAAAGCAGTGATTACACTATTCAGCTTAGCTTTGAGTGTGTGTTTTCTCAAAAGCAGAGTGTATAATGGCTGAATCAGACACAAAAGAATGAAAGGTAACCACGTGGTTCCAGTTCAATAGATCAGTTTTTTTCATCTGGGATGGTGTGAGGGTAAGTAAATGATGAGAGAATTCTCATTTTTGGGTGAATTATCCCTTTAAGTACCCACAAAAAGTAAATGTTGCCTTTTCTGACCACTATTGTGTCACTTAGCGATATCTCACAGCTAATACTGTTGTGGCCTTCATGGAGCTCATATCATCTCTCACAGCCCTCTCCTTAGACACTCTAGTAAAGAACTTCCACCTCAGGCTGTCTAAATGTATTAATTCTACTGTCCCCTTAAAAAAAAATGTCTACGGAACCATTCATTTTCAAGATTAATTGACATCCACAAAGACAATCCTAGCTTCCTTTTCTGCACCAAAGGTAGGCTGCTTAACCCCTCACCTCAAATATCAATTTTACAACAGAAAAGTGCAATGATTTTGCAGCATTCTACAGTGATAAAATTACTAACATAATACAAAACATAAATGGTCAGTCCTTATGACTAAGTTCAGGCATGAAACTCTGAATAGTGTAAGCTGATAGGTTCTTTGAACTGGTTATCTGTTGGCCAACCAGCTCATTCACATGTGATATGTCAAGCCAATCGGCTCACATGGCCAATTGGCTCACTGCAGCACAACACAAGTTTTCTCTAAACCCTCCACCTCCCCAGCAACACATGTCTAGATCTACTACAGAGGGGATTGTATTTATGCCTAATTGTGCAGCAGTATGTCATACATGCTTAGTACAGCATGTCTTGTGTTTTTCTAATTGTGCAGCAGAATCAGGATGTCCAGATGCTTAACTCAGTATGTCTGTGTATGTCCAACAGTAGCAAGTCTCCATACATGCTCTGCAGCTGCATAGCAAATCTAGTCTGCCGTATCTAAGGTCCTATAAATATGTCATACCCACATTAATATGCTAAATCTTTCAGAGAGATTTCATGACTGAAATACATTAAGTCAAGTCATATCACTTATTAATTCTTCTAGCTTCCCTTTCTACCAATCGCTTACTAACTTCTTCCTGTTAATCAGTCCCTCCAGCCACAATTTTTTCCACATACTTTAAGTCGGCAATTGTTAGGCCTCAGCTAAAGAAAAGCTATCTTGATTCCTCTATGCTCAGTAACTACAGTCCCATCTTCCATTTCATGGCAAAATAATTGAAACGGTAGTGTCCCTAAAGCTCAATATCTTTCTCTACATTAATAATCTTAATGAGACATTCCAGTCTGGCTTTCAGGCCAACCATAGCACTGGAACTGTTTTTTTATTTTTTTTATTTTTATACAGATCTGCAAGTCAATAAGGACCAATAAGGTAAACTGTCAATCCTAGTTCATTTAGATCTCAGTGCTACATTTGACACAGTGATCAGGTGATTCTGCTCGATCGTTTCAGATCCTACTAAACCCTGAAAAACCTGACATATGAAATAATAGTCAGGATGTTTTATTTTTTTTAATGTAAATTCTAAATTATTAATATTTTATTTCTGTTTACAAATGTGACTTTTTTGTATCATATTTGATACATCTGGTTTTAAGTATCATTATCATAAGATCATGATAGCTTGTGGTGCAAATCAATGACATTTCTTTATTGATAGAGCAGTCCATATACTATATATACACATATACTATACTAACTGGAATTGCCTTCTAGTTGAGTATGGGTAATTCACCAGGAGGCAACCGACATGTAGTATATCGCATGCAACCGTTTTTTCAGCCTGGTATTTTGATGATGTTTAGGCTTTAGAAAATCATGTATCAAATATGATTCTTTTTTTTTAGGGTTTAGTGGCAATATTATGTATGTGGGTACACATACCTCCTGATGTTATGTGATATCTTTTGGTGTCCCCCAAGGCTCACTTCTAGGCCCTTTATTATTTAACTTATATATGCTTCTGTTAGCTGGTGCAATTTATCAATACAACATCTCCTTTCATCATTATGCAGATGACACACAATTCTATTATGCACCAGATGCCCAAAAATCAATTAGTACACTGCTGGACTGCATATATGTGCTTAAATGTGTGGATGCCATAGAACTTAAGACGGAAATAGTGTCACTGAAAAGGATAATAATCACGTAAAGAATTTAGGAATCATGCTTGACAGTGATGTCAGTTTTAAAAACAATATAAGCAATGTATATGAAATGCTATATTTTAAACACATTCTCTTCCCTGCTCACAATGAATAAAATAATTCACAAATTTGTTACATCTAGGCTTGATGATTGAAATAGTGTTCAAACATTAAAAAGAGATCAGAATGCAGCTGCAAGGATCCTGACTCGCACTAGAATACGTTCTTCGTCTACCTGTGTTTTACAGAATTGTTTAAAGATCTCTTATTAATTTGTAAATATTTTCATTGTGTTGCTATACACACCTTAGCAATATGATTACGAAATATACTATAACTAGACCACTCAGATCCCCCAACAACTTTGTTTATTTGTAAAACAGCTTAAAAGAGATGAAGAGGTTAGGGTTAGAGAATAACCCTAACCTAACCCTACTTCAAAGTGCACTTGTTTATAGGGGGTTTTCCTCTTTCTCTTACTTGGATTTGCATTTTCTTACTTTTTTAATTCCAGACTTTTCCATTCTATTTTCTTATCTTCTTCCAGATGTATATAAGTACATGTGTTCACACTCTGATATGGTGTTGCCATATGGCAGCATACCCTTTCCTTTACATTCTTGCGATTCAGAAAACATACACCATATTGCATTATTGGAAGTAAAAGGACAGTCTCTAAAGAAACCAGTAATATTTTTCTTCTTCTGGACTTACAGCATCTTTGATAAGTTAAAAATGTACTTGTGCACAGATCAGTGTAGTCTAATATGAATATTGCCATATGGCAATGAAAAAAAAAAAAGCATTGTTGCAATATGCCAATTCATCACCACAATGAAGTAACAATAATGAATTTTCCTCACTGGGAATATTTATGAATAGTGGCTTCAATTATATTACTGCAGTTATTTATTAATTTGCAAGTGTTTATAGTAGACCTAAAATATTTATATTAAGACATACATAACACAATTATGATTTATATTTCATGAAAAATTAACAGTTATATTGTACAGAAAGGCCAAGAAGAAAAGTGCACAACTGACTAGCAATAAGTATGAGCTAGGGTTTTAAGAGACAAATTAAAGGAAAAATAATAATGATTCACTTAATACAAATTTTTAGAAATGCCAACATATATCAATTTAAGGAAGAAACATTAATTTAATTAGAAGAAATATTGATAAGAAAAATGTGGCATTTTCCATTATGGTACAGATTTGCCATTTGGCAGCGTTTCCACAAATGTTAACATTTTTGGGTAAATAACCCTTAAGTCTTTTGATTTAACATGTTAATTCATTGCGATTCACTGTATAAAAAATAAAGCATTAAATACATTTATGCAATTAATGATGTCCCTGGAACGTAGTAAGAAATATTCCTAAGCTTGAAGTACCACCTGTTTTCTTCAGGGGTCAGTAAGCGTAAAGTTTATACAGAAAACAAACCACACATACTGACAGCAGACAGCACAAGATGGGGATGGATGTGTTCTTTCTTTCTAAACACAGCTTGATGGAGCGCAAATCTGAATGCTGTGTGTATAATATATATATATATATATATATATATATATATATATATATATATATATATATATATATATATATATATGCTCCTCGTGACAGCCCCCCCGCGAATTCCCATGAGGAAGGACCTTCTTTCTCAGGGACGGGGCACCATCTGGCACCTGCGACCGGACCTCTGGAATCTCCATGTCTGGCCCTTGGACGGGACATGGAAAACTTAGGTGGTCTACCACCCACGGTGGTAGACACGATCACTCAGGCGAGAGCCCCCTCAATGAGGCGCCTTTACAGCCTGAAGTGGCGTCTGTTTACTCGTGGTGTTCCCCCCCCAGAGATGCGCAGTTGGATCAGTGCTTTCCTTTCTGCAGGAAAAGTTGGAAGGATGGCTGTCCCTCTCCACCTTGAAAGTGTATGTAGCCACCATATCGGCACATCACGATGCAGTGGACGGTAAGTATTTAGGGAAGTACGATTTGATCATCAGATTCCTGAGAGGTGCAAGGAGGTTAAACAATCACAGGTCGCACCTCGTTCCCTCATGGGACCTCTCCAGGGGCCTTCAGGGAGCTCCCTTCGAGCCCCTTGGGTCAGCAGAGCTAAAGGCGCTCTCTCTGAAGACTGCCCTTCTGATGGCGCTCACCTCCATCAAGGGGTAGGGGACCTGCAGGCGTTGTCTGTCAGCGAACTGTGCCTTCGGTCCGGCTTACTCTCACGTCATTCTGAGACCCGTATATCACAACTCGCCCGCTGTCTCCTCCTTTTGAGTCAGCACCGGCTCAAGTCACTGCGAGCCACTCATATCCCGGGCCACCTCGACAGCACAGCGGATGCACTGACGCGGAAGGTTACGCCCAGGAGAGAGTGGAGGCGCTCACCTCCATCAAGGGGTAGGGGACCTGCAGGCATTGTCTGTCAGCGAACTGTGCCTTCGGTCCGGCTTACTCTCACGTCATTCTGAGACCCCGACCGGGCTATATGCCCAAGGTTCCCACGACCCCTTTTAGGGATCAGTTGGTGAACCTGCAAGCGCTGTCCCAAGAGGAGGCAGACCCAGCCTTGGCGTTGCTGTGTCTGGTGCACGCTCTTCGCATCTACTTGGATCACATGCAGAGCTTTAGAAGCTCCGAGCAGCTCTTTGTCTGCTTCGGTGGACAGCGGAAGGGAAGTGCTGTCTCCAAACAGAGGATCGCCCACTGGGTCATTGATGCCATCACTATGGCATACCACGCCCAGCACATGCCATCCCCTGCTGGCCTACAAGCCCATTCTACCAGGGGTGTTGTGGCTTCTTGGGCGTTGTCCCACGGCACCTCTCTGGCAGACATATGTAGAGCCGCAGGCTGGGCAACACCTTACACCTTTGCAAGGTTCTATAACCTCAGGATTGAGCCAGTTTCGTCCCGTGTGCTATCAGTTGACACAAACAGGTAAGTTCAGGTCAGCTGACCGGGTGTATCGCTTGTGCATAGCGCCTTCCCCTCCCTTGAGGCAAAGACGTGTGCTCTTTCCCCAGTTGTGTGCGCAAGAAGTGTGAACCCTGGACATTCTTCCTCCCTAACCTAGCAGCCGTCGAGTCTTCGGAGAGGCTCGCTGCCACCCCAGTACGGGCGTCACCCAGGCCCCCGTACTGAGGTAAGTGCTACACATGCGCTGGCTGTCCCCTAGGCAAACCCGTGTGATGTATATTCTGTGAAATGGTTTCCCTGCCGGTAAACCGCGTCTTCCTTGGGCAGAGGGCCCTCTGTCCTTGGTCGCCGTGTTTGTAGTAACTCCTCCTCCCTTGGGTAGGACCTACCACGACGCCGCTCTGCACGATGTGCTTCCACTCCTAACCGGTAAAACCGTTTGTTGTATTCCACCTTCTCGGGGCTGGGTGTGGTCTCCTCGGTGTCCTCCTCTTTGGACATGAAGTGACAACAGAACTTTCATTTTTGGGTGAACTTTCCCAGCATATTTTACACCAGAACAGCTTGATTGACAAATTAAATCAACAAAGGAGATGGAGCTATGATATGTTTCCATAACCAGCTATTGATATTGATTCAACTCTAGTGTAGTGAGGAGTTGGCCACTTCACAATTTCTCCTATTACTACGAGCCAGCACTCTGCTATTACATGTGGGTGTAATTCAAATATTTTAATACCCATCTTTTCCCCCTCAGAGCTACCAGGCACTTGCAAAACGTTATTTCTGCACATAATGAGAGTGTTTTGATTTATTTATTTAAAATGAGATTTCAGAGGCTGTGGCATCATGTTGAGATAATGGTTTTATTTGCACTAAAAACTTGTTCAGAGCCATGTTATAAATTGCAATTTGCTTTGTGATTGTTACTGCTCCTTGGCTTCAGCAGCACTCTGAGAGCGTAGCCGTTAGTAGACTCCTAATTAAGGATTGATTAGAATGTACTACTTAATGCACTACTTAAGGTGTAAAGCTTGCAACTGGAATGTTGCATCTGCTATGAAACAGATATATTGCAGCATATGAAAGTACACTTTTACCCAAGCCATGCTCCTTCAGATGATGATGCTATGGAGCCAAGGAGTGATTTAGTATAGTGAATAATGTTATTCAATGCAGCTCTCAAATTTTATGTGCATATTCAAATTTGGCACATTGTGTCAAAAATTATGTGACATGCCATATTTGATTTGACCCAAACATGAACGAGACTTTAGAGTTGCGGCAAAAATAATCAGTGAATAATTACTTAATTTTCAGTTTGTTCCTCAAAGTTATTTTATATATATATCTTTTTAAGACTTAGAAGATGATATAGTGCATGAGTCATATGGACGGTATGGTGGTGAATAGTAGTGGTTACCTGCAGGGCAGAGTCAGTGCCACCAGTGGCCAGGATGGGGAAGCCAGGAAGTGCTCTTGCTATAGCTGAAACAGCAGGCAGAGCAATGGGACGGATTGCATTTCCTATCCGAATACAAGAAAGAAAAATACTTTAAAATGTAAAAAATTATTATTATTTTAAATGAGTTCACACAGACCACAAATCCAATTTGCAATCAGGGCACATCTACCATTGGTATCGCTTCAAAATGATCAGACCTTCTATCTCAGTATGTCACAAATGAAACATATTTCCTCTGTTCCAAACCTGGTGAGCTGCCAACTGAGATGCCTTTTTAAGTAATCATATACACATTCCAAAGGCTATTCTAAAATGCTGGAAGCTTAATTATGCTGCCTCATAAGACATGTTGTACATTGTAGCCAAATTATAAGGCAGCATCACATGTATCCTTTCTGTTATTATGAGATATATTATCTCATAATGCATTGAGACCAGTTCACTGAAACTATAATCTGAATAGATGGTAGATGTGGTTTTTTTATTTAATATGGAAAAATATAGAAAAAAAAAAGAGTTCCTGCATAATAAAAAAAATATTATTTTATCCAACATGTGTATGCTATGTATTGCTATAAATATTTAAATATTGTGTCATTTAAACTTTGCATCTCCATTGTAATCAATTACAAGTTGATTATCCTGTGAGGGGAGTGGACATGCTGCATATACAGAATGTTCAAAACCAGTCACTTATGAGGCTCCATGACAGTTAGGATCAGTGGTGACCGCGTCTACACAGGAAGCATGGAAAACTACATAAGAATTGGGGCAATTCCATATGGTCCTAATAAATTTCCTGACTTGGTCTTCTGCTGTTGTAGTCCATCCGCCTCAAGATTCGACGTGTTGCACATTCTGAGATGCTATTCTGCTCACTACAATTGTACAGAGTGGTTATCTGAGTTACCGTAGCCTTTCTGTCAGCTCAAACCAGTCTGGCCATTCTCTGTTGAACTCTCTCTTCAACAAGGAGTTTTCGTCCACAGAATTGCCACTCACTGGATGTTTTTTGTTTTTGGCACCATTCTGAGTAAACACTACAGACTGTTGTGTGTGAAAATCACAGGAGATCAGCAGTTGCAGAAATTCTCAAACCAGCCTGTCTGGCACCAACAATCATGTCACTGTTAAAATCACTGAGATCACATTTTCCTCCATTCTGATGGTTGATGTGAATTTTTTTAAATTTTATTTTTCTCTCTTTTTTCTCCCCAATTTGGAATGCCCAATTTCCACTGCGCTCTAAGTCCATGCGCCCCACCGAGAGCAAACCACATTATAGTGACCACGAGTAGGTAACCCCATGTGGCACTACCCTCCCTAGCAAATAGGTGTAACGTGTGGCTGCTGGTGCTGACAATAAAAAAACCCAAGTGCAATTTATTAAACAAAAGTGATATCCAAATAACCCTAACTGCAAACATAAAACAGAAGCATAAACATGAACTTGACTATAACCTTGACTTAACATAGACATGACATGACCAAATATCTAATTCCTAACAAAAGGACAATGGAAAACATGATGGTTTAAATACATGGACATGGGAGCAGGTCCGGCCCTAGGGTTTTGGGGAACAGCAGAACTGCAGAGTGCTGCGAGCAGCGCGCATCATCCTCTCGCACCACACAATTTAAAATCCTCCATCCTAGTTCCAAAATTAGGTTTAAGAAATTTTGAAAGATATACGAAATGAAACATACTACATTTCACTATTTTGGTTATGTGTTTTGTTGATTAGAGTAATTGATGTGTAAAAAATAAAATAATTGGTGGTGGGGGGCCCCCGAACCAATCGCGGGGCCCTAAACAAATGTTTAGTTTGTTTATTGGGTCAGGCCGGCCCTGCATGGGAGACCACATGACAAAGATAACCAATGAACAAGCAGAACTGATAACAGGATAACAAGACAATGATGATAACACAACCAATGAAAACAAGACACATGAACATGGAGGGAAAACAGGAAATCACATGACTAGGGAACCACATGACATGAAACAGGAACTAGAAATTTCAAAATAAAAGACATTAAATACATGAACACACACTGTGAGGGACCGAGCAGTCAAGGAATGAGGGCTGTGACAAAAACAGTTTCCCAAAACAGTCCTTTAATCAATCAGACCAAAATAGTTCAAATAGAAACAAATATAATGTCCAAATAACTCAAATCCATGTTTTTCAAATCCACAGAAAACACAAACTTCATATACAATTACAAAATTCATAACAAGGCCAGTTAAAGAATTAGAATACAATTAAATACATATCTTGAAGAAATAAACAAATAACAACAAAGAAAACCAACAAATTCCCCCACAGTCAATCTGCTGGTTGGTAGCGGCAAGCGGAACTAAAGCAGTGGTCAAAGCGCCATGCCGGTCCTTAAAACACTCGGACCACGAATCCGGAAACTCGCCGACCACTATTCACAGCCAACAGCTCCAGCCATCAACTCCGCAGCACCACAGCGGTAACTTAATCTCACAAAATGCCATATTAATAAAAGTATATGCCGTACACCATAAACTAGAATGTGTGCACCCCAACTAGTCAATGATGCACCAGAACTTACAATATGAATATAGAGACCATAAAAAGAATGAAAATAAGAAGCTCAAACAATGTACCGAATAAATTAAAGAAAGCATATGCATGTACGTGTGCGTGTGTGTGTGTGGTATGTATGAGTGCGTGTGTAACATTACCGCTCACTGATGTGTGGCTGCCTCACACACACATTAAACATTACACCAGGCCAATTTGGTTACTTAGGAGACCTGGCTGGAGTCACTCAGAGCCCCCTGGATTCGAACTTGCGACTCAAGTAGTGGTAATCAGCGTCTTTACTCGCTAAGCTACCCAGCTCCTGACCAGTATCTGACTGATTTTATTCATTGAACTGCTGCCACACCATTGGCTGATTAGATAATCACATGAATGAGTAGGTGTACAGATGTTCCTAATAAAGTGCTCAGTGAGTGTATGTAAAAAATATTTTTTACAAATGACATAACTCTTTGTGCATTTCAATACGTTACTAACACTATTGCATTGTTCGTTACACAAAAAAAAATAAAAAATCTACATGATTATATGTCCATTGAAGTCAGTGGATACATGGCCCAGACAGTACTTTTGAAGCCAAGCTTCAATGGGAGTCTAAAGCAGATACCTGTACCATTTAAATCAGTGGAGCGTTGATCAATGTTGATTGAACGAGAGGCTCTAAACATGTCATTTAAGTCCTGTCCTGATGCCGTGCTTCTCTAGCGCTATTTGCATTAGACATTGGGCTTTCAATCTATGATATTGGGTCTTTGTTTTTGATGCCTCCCTTGATTGTTCCCAGGCGTGTCTTGTTATTATTCTCATTAATCTCATTAGTCTCTGTGCATATACGACTTTGTTTGCCTAAAGTGTGATAAGATCTTTTGTAATGGTGAGTCAGAATTAGAGTAGATTGAGGATCCAAATGCAGTGATTTATTAAAACAAACGGGGAAAACTACATGAATACAAAGAACAAGCAACCTAGCAACACAACTCAAACTTATTAAACAACCAAAAGAAAAGAAACAATGATGTACGTCAGGCCTATTCAAATAGCGGCCCGGGGGCAAATTTGGCCCGATTGAAATTTATTCTGGCCCGCGGCAGATTAAAAATATATAAAAATAAAAAAAGTAAAAAAAAAAGTCTAAAAAAAAAAATCTACGAATCTGCCGCGGCGCACAGTCAAGAGTACAGGCAAAGATTCTAGAGCGGAGCAGGTCGTCGTCTCCATGGTGACAAATACTCATTCTCGCTGATTCGATGTTCTCACGCTGCCTATGACACATGCATCTGATCTAACGTGGCGTTGTCCAAGCCGAACCGCAAAGTTGACAGAGAAAATCGTAAGTTTCAGAGTGAATGGACGGAGAAGTACTTATTTACTGTGCCAACAGTAAGCAAGCAAGCGAGGGACCGATAGACCTGTGTGTTTACTGTACAACAAATCAGTGGCTGTGGCCAAAGAATATAATGTGAAGAGACATTTTACTACAAAAAATTCGTCTTTTTCTGCGCAATACTAAGAGGGCTCAGTGGAGAGACAACGTAGAATAGACAGACTGGTAACTTCTTTTGAGCAAAGTCAGCGTGCAATTGGCGGGTTTTGTACCGAACAAGAGAGAGCTTTCATTGCCTCTCTACGAGTGGCGTGGATACTCACGAGAAAAAAAGAGGCCCTTCACCGAGTCAGAGACTATTAAAGACTGCATGCTGGCGGTTGATGTTTTTTCTAGTTTTAAAATGTGTACTCACTGTCTGAAAGTTATACAGTACTTCAGGGATATTTGAATGTTGTTATTTCCCCAAATAAGATTTGATACTTGCACTTATGACAGCTTTATTTTGATTGTTTGATTTTTTTTTTTTTTTATATAGGCCTATATAAGCTATTACTTATGTTTACGCTTTTAAGGGTAAAAGCTGTGTATATGTCTCAGTATTTGCATTTTTGCACTTTGTTATAGGCCTAATCAATACAAGTTGAATGTGTTGAAATAATAAAGGAAACCAAAAGAATAATGTACCTTATTTTATTTCATATATTATGTACCTTAGTATAGTATATTTTAATTTATTTAGCTGATATCAATTTGTCCCCGGCCCTCACAGATTTTGAAATTTCCTAGTTTGGCCCCCCTGCAAATGTATTTGAATAGCCCTGATGTACGTGATTGACAGGGTATGAAATGTATCAGCACTGCTGCCGAGTGCAGTGTTTGGTGGATCAGAGATACTCACACAGTTTTATTTTTACCACATTTATTTCTGATATTATGTCACATTTATATTGCAAAAATAGTTTCGAGCTTAATTAGTTTTGTTAAGAAATTCAGAGTTTCAGTTGTAGTGTGGGCACCAAAAACATTGGTTTGACACCACTGGTTAGGATGCTGCCTTAGGAAGTAGCTGCATATATGCAGTAAGGCAGGTCACTTGGTTTTTGAACAGAGCTAATGTGTGTACAGGTGTCTGAACCTTAGCAGCACCACAGCCATTCCCTCCTCTCCTCCCTGTCCCTATTTATTTCTTCTTCTCTCAGGATGGCAGGATTCCCTAATGAAAGTGGAACGGCTTTCTGATCAGCCAGACAGATGGAAGTGTTCACATTAAATTTAACCTAATTTTCCCACCAGGTTCCCATTCATTGATCACAGCCATACATTTGTCCACATTAATTTTGTCGGTTTGGTTTAGAACTGCACTTCCACCATTTGATGGCTCGAGACAGCTTTCTTTTTTAGCCTCACTCCGGCATGCTAAATGATCCTCATCACCCACACTATTCCCAAATCACAGCACACATTTTTTTGCATCCCCATGCCACGCGGGTAATTATGTACATATGGGCGCTTCCCTGAGCCTCTGGCATTTCCTGCCGCCCTCACTCTTTTGTGCTCTTCCACCTGTTGGATGAATGGATAGCACATCAAGTAGAATTTGTCATCTCTGTTCTGTTGTGACAACCTAATATCATAAAGTCACATTACTCTGCTCGCAATGAAAGCCATTTGGGTGTGATTTAGAGATGGGGGTTGCGGCTTACTATAGCTTAAGTCACAAGGCTGCACTTCTAAACATAATTCTTTACTGTCTGTGTGAGTCAGATATGTATTGAGGTAATAATGTCTCATTAAGACAGCAAAACTTGTGACATCTGGCTGAGGGTGCACTTGCTACTGTGTCCCAAACCTAAGGCAGCTGCCACGCTGCTAGTCAATGACTATACAGGCTATTGTGAAGCATTTTATGAAGATACCTCATAAGGAAACTGGTTTCAGATAGGCTTCCACGGCACTAAAACTGTCACGTCTAATGATGTAAAACAAATTCAAGAGAGCTTTAGATGTCAACAAGCAAATTCATAGTGACAACAGTTCTTATTACTTAGATTCCTACTAAGTCCCAGGAATAAAAAAAACCAAAAAACTTTACAATTATTTCAAGGCAAACAGATGACAAAAAGTAACACAAGCCAAAAGTGAAGAATGACTGAACATTTTCAGGCCACCGCTTCATCAGTGTCAATGTTGAATTTGAGTCCTATTTTTACATCACTGAATCGCGTGCTCAAGATTATGGGAAGTCACAGGCGGTGTAGGATACTTCTATGACACATCTAGGATACATGCATTGTACAGCGACTGTACAGCATCACAACTGCAATCCAGACAAATGAATCGTTTCTGTGCTTGACAACAACATGCATCTCAATGTATATGTAGGACCCTAGGAAATCAGTTTTATTTTCTTCTAATTCCATTTTATTTTTCCCCAAATTCCGTGCTTTCCATTTTATTTTCTCTGAATTACGGATATTAAAGTTTAATTAAACGTAAAGTTTAATTTTAGTTAAAAAATACTGTCTAATATTTATTTATAGAGCTTTAATCAAATGAAAACAGAACAATTACTTTACAACATAACATTGCATTATATGTTCTTAAATGAAGAGCATCTATTCTGATCTTCACAGCACAACCCAAAACCCCCCAATTTTATTATTATTATTTAGTCAAATACCGTGCTGGACAGTAGAGCATCTCAGTATTAATGAAAACAGTGATGAAACGCTCGCTTAACATTTTGCTTAAATATAATGTAAATATTGATATATTATTATCGTTACTACTACTACTTCTACTAATATGTAGAATAATACATTTTACTATAGAGAAGTAAGATATTTCTGTTGTTAAAATTTCATACGTGTAGTTAAATGTTTTTTGATGGCTGAAGAAGTTAGCTATATGGGCTAATGTGCTTATCAAACTGCAAAAGGCAATGATTTAATTAATATTATAAATATATAGTCATGTGCTGTGCACTTCACAGTGAATAAAGTGCTCTTCTCTTCATCATTAAAACACACACAGAGCACACGTGATGTTAATGATGCGGCTAGTGTATAAGTAGTGGCTTCTCACAATCAATTACTGTTGAATCACGTAGCTCATGTAGGCTATTTGTTTAATTAAATATCAACATTTTGTGTTTTATTCACACCAGGAAATATTGCTATTTTAATTTGATTAATTGTGCATTTATACATGAATTTAATCCCAAATGTGTCAAATTCTGTGACATTCAAAATTTTGTAGTTAATTTTTATGACTGGATTCCCCGATTCCATCTGTGTTTTCTGCAATGTGGAAATCATAGGGCCCTATATATGGCCGATAATAATGCTCTTATTGTGTGGGATATATCGTAGGCAGCTAAGGACACATCTATGATGCTTTCAAAAACCACCCAGATGAAGGCATCTTAGACATGCCTTGATGCCTTCCTACCTCCATATACTGCTTGTGAATGAAGCATTTTTCAGCTTTTGGAAGCTACAGTTCATCTGGACTGTGAAGACAGGCCATTGAATTTGAAGTGATGTCACACAATCACATTAATATGGACACAACTAGTGCATCAAAGGTTGAGAGGCATCAAAGCACTTGTCAGCTGATGCCAGCAGACACCGATAACGTCAGGCAGCACACCTTCACTTAAGAATAGCTTCAGTTCTGGGATATTGTTGTGCTGTTATTGTGCACTCACTCTGTCCCTCCCTGTGCTTTGTTCTTGCTTTTTAACACTGTCTGCACTGACAGCTCCTGTTGCTCTGACAACCTCAACATGTCCTTGCTAAACAGGGTCGCTCACGCCTGTTTGTCACCAGTACCTGTGGTGAAGTTGTCGGCAGAAGTTTGCTGCATGTCAATAGCAGCACTGCCAGGCAAATTGCTAAACTTAGCTCGGGCAGTCGTGGAGCCACTGGGGGAAATCTATAAGATAGATTCCTTCTCTGTTTATAGTGAGTTCCACTGTGAAACAACAATAAGAGGGGAGTTCACCAAGAATTAATTTAACTTACTGTAGTTTATTTGCACATGCTCTCAATCTTACAGACTGGTTATGAATAGTAGGTTGTAGAGGATGCAGCAGAATACTGCAACCGGGCATACATTGTACAGCGGCTGTATAGCATTATACCACTGCAATCCAGACACCTGAATTCTCATGAATTCCCATGCTGGTCAAGGCAGGTTTATGCCGGTTAGTTCTGGTTTAGTGCTGGTCAACCACGATGATCTTTCTGGTCAAGCAACTTGACCAATTAAGTTTGCTGGATAAGCTAGCTAAGAAGCTGGTTGGGGACACCAGCACACCAACATACAAAATTATAGCATTTGTTGTGTTTTGGATGCTGGTATCCAGCATGGGATAGTGGTGCTGGTTGTTTGTGAATAAAACACTGTTGTTTGTACTGAAAGTCATTAATGCTGTTGTTATGACATTGCATTGTTTTAGGCTTCTTCTTTTCAGTAGGCTGCTGTTGTTCAGCAGTATCATACTCAAGTTGTCTGGACAGCACATCTCTTGCTAAGAAAAGAGACTGTTTTGGACTCTTTAGCACTCTGTTTCTTTTATCAATACCTCATTACTCTAAAAAGGTCCTATCACAGCTTCTGACGAGAGGCAACACAGTTCAGAACAAGCTCCATCCTCAGTCTGGTTCCGTGCTATGGTGATTGACAGCTGTGTGAGGCCATCGGTGGCATCTGTTAGCACGAGGTGTCCGCTCCCAATGCCAGACACTCTGATTAATAATTCCAAACACAACGCGAGACGGAGCGTCCTCTATGATTTCTATCTTCATCCGAATATGTTGTGCCTCACCAAAAGAACTGGCCAGATAACAATAGCAAATAAGAGGCTGGAATGACTGTGCAGCTCTCTGTTAATTATCCCAGGCTATGCTGCTGGGGTGTCTGGGGAACATGGTTTTCCATGCACAATGAAAGGGATGCAATAACATCTCAGTGACAGCAGACTAGTCGGTCGGCATGACCAATCATTAAAACACACATCAAATGAGGAGCAAACTGCCGGCTAAATGAAATCACAGTGGGAGGCCCAACCAGGGAAAAATAAAGTGACCATATGATTCAAACCAGAGGTCACCAATTACTGAGCGGCTGTCCAGATCTGGACCCCATATTGGTTCCATCCGAACACAGAATCAGTTATAATAAATTATTATAATCACAAACATAGCATTTACTTCTCCACATGGAACATATTAGCCTTGTTTATACTGCAAAGGCGACAAAGAAGGTGCATCTGATACATCTGTTGCATATTTAGACTTTTTAATTCTGTACAGAGACAGCAATTGTATTTTTATAAGAACCACAATCGAGGGTAAACTATAGTATTTAACTTAATATATGTCAATTGTTGATTCTCATGTAGAGCCGACAGAAAACAAAACCCATTTTGATTGTCATACTAATGACAAAGTTTTGATGAAGCATTTAGGATTTGATGCATTATTTCATTTATGCATTATCAAATAAAGTGTTCTTTTCAAATATATACTCTGACCAGTGTCATAGCCACAGGTGTGCTAGGGTGTGCAAATGCCACCCAAAATGTTAGCTTGCACACCAAAATAAAATCCTGTTGTTTTTTTTTTTTTTTTGCTTAACAATAGTAGGGTTGTAAAATACATCGATGTGACAATAAAAATGTGATACACCGATTACAGAATTTAATAATCTATTACAATGACTATATAACAGACCTAACTAATGTGTTACAGAGGAACATGATTCATAATTGCCTGTGCCAATATGAGCAAAATAAGCTAATTGTTGCTCTTTTCTTCCCCAGTTACAACATTCTATGCATAATATAGAATATTTGGAGAATGCACTTGGAAATGTACTGTAATATGACTTGAGATGATTATTTCTTCAAAACATGTTACAGGCCTATGCCATGAAGTTGTTAATTCTTTGACCATGCTTGATTTAAAGATGACACTTATCTGTCTGTATACTTGAAAGATTAAAAAATTGGTACAGTGAATGTTCCTGTCAGATGATGTGCAAATATATTATGCATGATCAATGATGTTCTTACGTTATGTCATGTTAGTTTGCTTCAAGTAAGACATGATGGTATCCTGTATTTATAATGGCTCAATTATTAATGTAACTTTAGTATTGTTTTTCTGTTTTTATTTGCAGTCACACATAAACCCTCTTTGTACTCGCTAAATGATAAAAATGTTCAATAACATTTTCAGTTTTCTTGCTGACACAATGCATCATGCATTTATTTCTTATTGTTTTTGTGCCAGCGAATATAAAACCTGGTGTATTTTTGTCAATATTTCCCTATACTGCAAAATGTCCCTCCATTTACATTTACAGTTGAAGTCAGAAGTTTACATTAATTTAGGTTGAAGTCATTAAATCTATTTTTTTAACCACTCCACAGATTTAATAAAAGTAAACTATAGATTTGGCAAGTCGTTTAGTGTGCATGACACAAGTAATTTTTCCAAAAATTGTTTACAGACAGATTGTTTCACTTTTAATTGACTATATCACCATTCCAGTGGGTCTGAAGTTAGTTTACATACACTAAGTTAACTGTGCCTTTAAGCAGCTTGGAAAATTCCAGAGAATTATGTCAAACGTTTAGACAATTAGCCAATTAGCTTCTGATAGGAGGTGTACTGAATTGAAGGTGTACCCGTGGATGTATTTTAAGGACTACCTTCAAACTCAGTACCTCTTTGCTTGACATCATGGGAAAATCAAAAGACCTCAGAAAAAGTTTTTGGACCTCCCCAAGTCTGGTTCATCCTTGGGAGCAATTTCCAAATGCCTGAAGGTACCACGTTCATCTATACAAACAATAGTACGCAAGTTTAAACACCATAATACTACCCAGCCATCATACCACTAAGGAAGGAGATGCATTCTGTCTCCTAGAGATGAACATAGTTTGGTGCGAAAAGTGAAAATCAATCCCAGAACAATAGCAAAAGACCTTGTGAAGATGCTGAAGGAAACAGGTAGACAAGTATCTATATCCATAGTAAAACAAGTCCTATATCGACATAACCTGAAAGGCTGCTCAGCAAGAAAGAAGCCACTACTCCAAAATTGCCATAAAAAAAGCCAGACTTCAGTGCACATGGGACAAAGATCTTTGGTCTAATGAAACAAAAAATGTAACTGTTTGGCCATAATGACCATCATTATGTTTGGAAGAGAAAGGGTGAGGATTGCAAGCTGAAGAACACCATCCTAAACGTGAAGCATGGGGGTGGTAGCATCATGTTGTGGGGGTGCTTTGCTGCAGTAGGGACTGGTGCACTTCACAAAATAGATGGCATCATGAGGAAGGAAAATTATGTGGAAATAGTGGCAACATTTCAAGACATCAGCCAGGAAGTTAAAGCACTGTCACAAATGAGTCTTCCAAATGGACAATGACCCCAAGCATACCTCTAAAGTTGTGGCAAAATGTCTTGAGGACAACAAAGTTAAGGTATTGGAGTGGCCATCACAAAGCCCTGACCTCAATTCGATAGAAAATTTGTGGGCAGAACTGAAAAAGCATGTGTGAGCAAGGAGGTACAATCCTGACTCAGTTACACCAGTTCTGTCTGGAGGAATGGGCAAAAATTCCAGCAACTTATTGGGAGAAGCTTTTGGAAGGCTACCCAAAATATTTGACTCAATTTAAACAATTTAAAGGGAATGCTACCAAATTCTAACAAAGTGTATGTAAATTTCTGACCCACTGGGAATGTGATATGTAGTAAAAAAATGTGGTAAAAGTGGCCATAATTTGTTTAGTTATACACCGTAACACAGGGCAAAATAAAACGTTATAGTGCTTCAGTTCATAAACACCCTGTATTCCCATGGCTCACCCAGAGCCTTGTTTCTTGCTTTGCCACTGAACCTGACGCCGTGTCATTTTTTAAAAATTTATTCTTCAATTTTCTTTCCCTGTCTGTCGCTCACTTCGACGTTGTGTCGAAGAAGCGACACTAGGGGTCTCTCTTGAGCGCCGAATATGCCTCTGATCTATGAAAAAAGGCCAATGAGAAGTTGGCAGACAGTATTTGCATACCCTACCCCCGGACATACGGGTTTAAAAGCGGGGACATATGTTGAGTTCATTCAGAAATTTTCTTCGGAGCCGATGGTTGTACTGCAGCGAGCTGCAAGTCACACACCCGTTCCTGTTCCTCTGATGCTCTCTGCTGTTGGATCTACGGCGCACTACAGCGGCTTTCTCCTTCCTTGCACGGCAGTGCAGTTTGCCCCTGGGTGCTTTGACAGTGCAACAGCATATTAAAAGAGTGATATTTCTATTTTCTAAGAGCAATACACAGCGGCTTTGAACGTCCTTTTCAGGACGCGTCTTTATAAAGATGCCATTCCACCCCTGTGTAGTTTCTAGATGTGGTTGATTTCTCCCCACCTCTGACGGTCATAAAAGCTGTCTCGCATGCCTGGGCTGCGATCACACGCAGGCAGCGTTTTATGAATGGTTCATGTTCTCAGTGCGAGAACATAGCCATGGCAACATTGCGGTCACGGTTTTCTTTTGTCATGAGAGAGAGCCACTTCAGCTGCCCCCCGAGCCTCGCCTCCTTCCTACAGGATTGGGGCAGGCCGGCCGGTCCCTTGAGCTCCCGGAATTGGATGACGCTTCGGAGAGCACTACAGCGGCGTCTGATGCTGATGACTCACCTGGGCCGCCACCTTTGGATCTGCTCGCCCAGTCTGAGCCTGACGCGCAGATGTCCGCTATGCTTTCCCGGGCTACCGCGAGTGCAAGGCTGGACCGGTAAACCCCCCCCCCCCCCCCCCCTCGCGGCTACTTGATTGGTCCCGCGGGCATGTGTGCCTCTCACAGCCCCCCCCCCCCCCCCCCCCAGTTCCTTTCTTCCTGAACATGCATGAGAACATAAGCCTCCGCTCTCACTACCCTCGACGGTGGAGCGGTCCCAGACCGCTTCCGCCCTGCACGTCATGGGCCCTCCTGCAACCAACGCCAGGCCAAGGTGCTTCAAAACTTGCACTTGGGTAGTCCTGTTCTTGATGTGCTGAAGGATCTGCGCTCAGTGACCGATCGCGGTTAGAAGTGCCGGCACTCGAACGGGCGATGGCCACCCTTGTGGTCCAGAAACGCAATCTATGGACTGGACCTGGTCGAAATGCGGGAGGTAGACAAGGCACGCCTTCTCGAACGCCCCCGTCTCCCAGCTTCGACAGAGGGCGTCCCCCTGCGGCTAAGAAACATCTGCTCTGCCTCAACCTGGGCCCAGCTCTCAGCCCCCGCGTCGAGCACCCCACAGGAAGCAGACACCCCCCGTCTCACGGACCACCTCGAGGACCCGGAAGGCTCCCAGGTGCTCCTGAGACGGACGACCCAGAGACGTTAGCTCCGGAGCTGGTAAGCAGACAACTCTGTCCCCCGTTGGAGGGCCGAGAGGAGAATCTTTTGTTGAATGTATTTAATTTGACGCCCCCCCCCCCCTAGACGGGGCTGCGGTACCCACATTCTCAATAACAGAGCTATTTCCTTTGTCTCACGGCACTCTGCCACCAGATCATTACAGTCACGGCATGCTGGACGCGGACTCCCCCGCCTTCAGCCCCACGACTGTCCCCCGGCCGTCCGGTTCTGATGAGTCCAGAGGACGCCTACACCGGACCTCCTCCTCAGTCACTAACCCGCCCCCTGCCGGGTGTCTTTTTTCAGCACTAGAGCCTCGGGATGCATCTTCGCCTCCCGACGCCGTACTACCTGCTCCGCCCCGCCACGTATGTCAAAAATAACCGTCCCCTTGGTACTCCTAGCACAGAGCTTGGATGCGTGGCTTTCACTTCCCAACCCGTCATGCTGGCTGGCCCAGACCATTCGACTCGGTTATGCAATTCAGTTTGCCAGGCCCCCTGCAAAGATAGAGCCTGTCCCTCCAACCAAAATGAAGATGGGTTTCTACAGCCCTTACTTCGTTGTACCCAAGAAAGGCGGCGGCTTACGGCCGATCTTGGACCTGCGAGTTTTCAACCGGGCTTTGCTCAATCTCCCGTTCAAAATGCTCACGCACAAACACATCTTAACTTGTGTCCGGCATCTAGATTGGTTCGCAGCGGTCGACCTGAAGGACGTGTACTTCCTGACGCATCCTGGCCACAACCGACGCCTCCAAGTTGGGTTCAGGTGCCGTTTGCAATGGGCGTGCGCTCCCGCCATATGTCACGACTCGCCTGTCGTCTCCTCCTTTGGAGCCAGCAGCGACTCAGCTGGCGCTGTCACGACAACGCTTGCCCAGTGGAGAGTGGAGGCTTCACCCCCAGTCCATCCAGCTGACTTGGGAACAGTTCGGCAAGGTCTAGGTAGACCTGTTTGCCTCCCAAGAGACCTCCCACTGCCCGATCTGGTTTTCCCGAACAGAGGCTTCCCTTGGGGCAGACGCACTGGCACACAGCTGGCCTGTGGGGCTGCACAAGTATGCATTTCCCCCAGCGAACCTTCTTGCACAGGTGCTGTGCAAGGTCAGGGAGGACGAGGAACAAGTCACCCTAGTGGCTCCCTATTGGCCCACCCGGGCCTGGTTCTCGGACCTCGTACTCCTCGTGACAGCCCCTCCCTGGCGAATTCCCCTGAGGAAAGACCTTCTTTCTCAGGGACGGGGCACGCTCTGGCATCTGCACCCAGACCTTTGGAAACTCCACGTCTGGCCCCTGGATGGGACGTGGAAGATCTAGCTGATCTACCACCTGCCATCAGAGACACAATCACACAAGCCAGAGCCCCCTCTACCAGGCAACTTTAAGCCCTGAAGTGGCGCTTGTTCGCAAATTGGTGCTCTTACCAGGCTGAAGACCCACAAAGGTGCAAGGTTAGGTCAGTGCTCTTATTTCTGCAGGAGAGGCTGGAGGGGAGGCTGTCCCCTTCCACCCTGAAGGTATACACTACCGTTCAAAAGTTTGGGGTCACATTGAAATGTCCTTATTTTTGAAGGAAAAGCACTGTACTTTTCAATGAAGACAACTTTAAACTAGTCTTAACTTTGAAGAAATACACTCTATACATTGCTAATGTGGTAAATGACTATTCTAGCTGCAAATGTCTGGTTTTTGGTGCAATATGTACATAGGTGTATAGAGGCCCATTTCCAGCAACTATCACTCCAGTGTTCTAATGGTACAATGCGTTTGCTCATTGGCTCAGAAGGCTAATTGATGATTAGAAAACCCTTGTGCAATCATGTTCACACATCTGAAAACAGTTTAGGTCGTTACAGAAGCTACAAAACTGACCTTCCTTTGAGCAGATTGAGTTTCTGGAGCATCACATTTGTGGGGTCAATTAAACGCTCAAAATGGCCAGAAAAAGAGAACTTTCATCTGAAACTCGACAGTCTATTCTTGTCCTTAGAAATGAAGGCTATTCCATGCGAGACATTGCTAAGAAATTGAAGATTTCCTACAACGGTGTGTACTACTCCCTTCAGAGGACAGCACAAACAGGCTCTAACCAGAGTAGAAAAAGAAGTGGGAGGCCGCGTTGCACAACTGAGCAAGAAGATAAGTACATTAGAGTCTCTAGTTTGAGAAACAGACGCCTCACAGGTCCCCAACTGGCATCTTCATTAAATAGTACCCGCAAAACACCAGTGTCAACATGTACAGTGAAGAGGCGGCTGCGGGATTCTGGGCTTCAGGGCAGAGTGGCAAAGAAAAAGCCATATCTGAGACTGGCCAATAAAAGAAAAAGATTAAGATGGGCAAAAGAACACAGACATTGGACAGAGGAAGACTGGAAAAAAGTGTTGTGGACAGATGAATCCAAGTTTGAGGTGTTTGGATCACAAAGAAGAACGTTTGTGAGACGCAGAACAAATGAAAAGATGCTGGAAGAATGCCTGACGCCATCTGTTAAGCATGGTGGAGGTAATATAATGGTCTGGGGTTGCTTTGGTGCTGGTAAGGTGGGAGATTTGTACAGGGTAAAAGGGATTCTGAATAAGGAAGGCTATCACTCCATTTTGCAACACCATGCCATACCCAGTGGACAGCGCTTGATTGGAGCCAATTTCATCCTACAACAGGACAATGACCCTAAACACACCTCCAAATTGTGCAAGAACTATTTAGAGCAGAAGCAGGCAGCTGGTATTCTATCGGTAATGGAGTGGCCAGCGCAGTCACCAGATCTGAACCCCATTGAGCTGTTGTGGGAGCAGCTTGACCGTATGGTACGCAAGAAGTGCCCATCCAACCAATCCAACTTGTGGGAGCTGCTTCTGGAAGCGTGGGGTGCAATTTCTCCAGATTACCTCAACAAATTAACAGCTAGAATGCCAAAGGTCTGCAATGCTGTAATTGCTGCAAATGGAGGATTCTTTGACGAAAGCAAAGTTTGATGTAAAAAAAATCTTATTTCAAATACAAATCATTATTTCTAACCTTGTCAATGTCTTGACTCTATTTTCTATTCATTTCACAACGTATGGTGGTGAATAAGTGTGACTTTTCAGGAAAACACAAAATTGTTTGGGTGACCCCAAACTTTTGAACGGTAGTGTATGTCACTGCTATCACAGCCCACCACGACGCAGTAGACAGCAGGTCTTTGGGTAAGCACGACTTAATCATCAGGTTCCTAAGAGGCGCCCAGAGGTTGAATTGCTCCCGGCCAGCCTGTTCCCCTCCTGGAATCTCTCAGTGGTCCTCCAGAGGCCTCCCTTCGAGCCACTAGAATCAGTTGGGCACAGGGCCTTCTCTCTAAAGACGGCCCTGCTGATCGTGCTCGCTTCCATCAAGAGGGTCGGGGACCTGCAAGTGTTCTCTGTCAGTGACACTTGCCTGTAGTTCGGTCCGGCAGACACATACGTGATCCTAAGACTGTGACCGGGCTACGTGCCCAAGGTTCCTTCTACGCCCTAAGACCAGGTTGTGAACCTCAAGTGAAGCTGCCCTGGGAGGCGGCAGGCCCAGCCCTTCATTGCTGTGTCCTGTATGTGCTTTTCGTACCTACTTGGACCGCACGCAGAGCTCTAGATGTCCTGAGCAGCTCTTTGTCTGCCTTGGTGGACAGCGGAAAGGGAACGCTGTCTCCAAACAGAGGACTTCCTACTGGGTAGTTGACCCAGTACATTGGCTTATCACACTCAGGCCGTTCCCCTCCCCTTACGGGTCCGAGCACACTCGATAAGGAGTGTTGCGTCCTCACGGGCACTGGCCAGGGGCATCTCCCTGGCAGACATATGTAGAGCAGCTGGTTGGGCAACACCTAACACCCTTGCGAGATCTTACAATCTCAGGGTAGAGTCAGTTTCGTCCCATGTTTTCTCAGGTCCGAGCCGGAAGAACTCGGTAACATGCTGACGGATTGATCGGGTGTGCCTAGCACCCTTTCCCTCGGCCGAGGTAAAGTTGTGCACTTTTTTCTCCCAGGAGATCCCACTCATTCGGATCCCTGGATGACTCCTCCCTAGCCCTGTGGGTCCGCAGTTCAGCGGAGGAACTCACCGACCCAATCCACTGCAGGTACTTAATCTACCCTGTACTGGAATAGGTGCTCCACAGGTCAGGACTCCTATGTGGACTCCCCCTGTGTGTATTGTCCGCGGTACGGTCCCCTTACGAAGTGGACCTGCGTCTCCCTTAGGCAGTCCCAGCTGCCCTCTGGTCGCCATTTTGTAGCAACTCCCCCCTCCTTGAGGCTGGATCTACCACTGCGCCACATGTCGTCTAAAAACCCATGTGATGTATTCGCCACCTTTACCTCCCCCTACAGGCAGGTGTGGCCTCCGCAGGGTCTTTTCCCCTTGAAAGTATAGGAAACTGGGTAAGACCCCCTTAGCATGTAAGGGCCTCGGCCATTATTGCTCTATGCGGAGAAACATAGAGAGAAAAGATGGCCCAGCCAGGCTTGGCCCGTTCCCAGGTTGGCAAGCATCGCCTTGTTCCTCTGCCTAGGGTAACAAGAAGGATCCCAACGACTTTTTTGGGGCATTGGGGAAGGCTACGTCCAGTCTGACACAGCTGGTCGCCTTTGCACGTAGAATACCTGCCCACTCCTGTGTCAACAGAACACGTACATGGCTCAGCGCATGGCGTGTTTTCAATTGGACCCCTAGTGTTGCTTCTTCGACACAACGTCTAGGTTACGGATGTAAGCTGCATTCCCTGATGGAGGGAACGAGACATTGTGTCCTCCCGGCCACGTTGCTGAGCCGAGCCACTGTAGTTGCCGGACAATTTCCGGCTCCTCAGAAAAACCCTGAACTCGACGTATTTCCCCGCTTTTATACCCGTATGTCCGAGGGCGGGGTATGCAAATACTGTCTGCCAACTTCTCATTGGCCTTTTTTCATAGATCAGAGGCATATTCGGCACTCAAGAGAGACCCCTAGTGTCGCTTCTTCGACACAACGTCTCGTTCCGTCCATCAGGGAACGGAGGTTACATCCGTAACCTATACGTTTTTCTTTCATTATTTTCTTTGTCGGTCGTGCAATGTTCAAACCCACAACCCCTGAGTCATTCAAAATACTGGCTATGATTTTTCAGATTTAGCAAATGTAAAAAAAATATTTCTTGGAACTTTAATTGAATACTCCTGATCTAGACAAATGAGCAAATCTGTGAATTTGAGCAAACAAATAAATACAAATTAAATTAATAAAAAATAAATGAATTAACTCGAGGACAACTCACAATAGACTAGCCTTTGGTAATGTTATGTGGATGTAGATACAGACAATATAGATGTGTTATTTGATTAAGTTACTCACCTAAGGTGTTATGCAATAAGGTGGTGGAAGTGGGTAACAAATAATGAGTTAAAACCCCTCTTACTAAACCAAATATTAGAAGTAGCTTATGCAAACATCTCATTTAAAAATTATAATTAAAAAAAGTTACAGAAAAGATTGATTTTCTCCACACTCAGTGTTTATGCCTCTTGTCCCATATATATAGCACCTTAAAACTGAGCACTGCTGTGGAGTTAAACATTAAATAAGTGAATACATTAGAGCAAGGGTGTTCAAAGTGTGGGGCACACCTGCTAGAGCATGTCAGGTGAGGTCGCGGAGAGTGGTAAATAATTAATATGTATGTATGTATGTATGTATGTGTGTATATATATATATATAGAGAGAGAGAGAGAGAGAGAGAGAGAGAGAGAGAGAGTCTAACTATCATATTATATTTAAAACATTATTTAAACAGTTTATGTTTGTGAAGATTCTCTGATATTTGTCAAGCCCGCCAATACAGCGGACGTATGTATTAGTCTGTAATTACAGTGGAGCTGTTTCTGAGACCACCAAATTGGAATCCTTCAGTTTCAGGGTTCAAAGCCAACGACGATACGATGAGCAGTATTTAAGTTTAGGATTTACATGGACAGGATCAGTTCATGCATGACCTTTATGCATTGTTTGTAAGGAGATTTTAGCTAATGACAGCATGCGACCTGCTAAACTCCACAGACACCTTGACACCAAGCATGCTGAAGTTGTTTTCCAAAGAAAACTTCAAGCCTTTCAAGGTCAGAATAAAGTTGTCTAAGAATTTGTCAAATTAAATGCAAAGGCCACTGAAGCTTCAAATCACGTTGCACTGCATATTGCCAAGGAAGAAAAAGCACATAATATTGAAGAGACATTGATTCTGCCAGCAACCAAAGATCTGTGTTTACTGTTGGTAGGAAATGCAGCGGCTTCTAAGCTTGATTCTATTCCAGTGTCTGACAACACAGTGAGTCGGCCCATCTCTGACATGGAACAGGATGTGAAGGAGCAAGTGTTAAACAGCATCAGGCGCAGCCCATTTTTGCAACCCAGATCGACAAATCCACTGATGTGGTAAGTGAAAAACATGGACATTCAAGAAGAGTTTCTATTCAGAAGTCCTTTGCGCATACTGAAAACTTTCTGCATTTTTACATTTTCAATAAAACATAGTTTAATATGTTTTTTAAGCTATTTAAATTATGGGGACACTAGAAATGTCCTCATAAACCAAATTTATAGCATAATACGCCTGTAATTTAGGTTTGTAACCTAAAAAAATGCCCTCGTAAATCACCCAAACCTGCCCACACACAAACAAACACACACACACACACACATACACACACATTTTATTTTTTTCCAGGAGCTAGCATTGTTTTTGTTCATTTTTTTCTCCACCATTGTAAAAATTATATAATATAAAAAGTTTAATATAAAAAGTTGTATATTCAATGTCATAATTCAGTTAATAACTTCTGCACTTTTCTTGTTCACCAATAAATTATACAAATTATGAAATAATTTCAAACGTTTGTCTGGGAAGTCTTTGAAAATCCTTGCATTAGAGAATCAAGTCAGTTCCACAGAGAGCTCAGGGCAGCACACATTTATATGCCCCTGGACGGTTTACATATATGTTTTATATGTTCTAGATATGGGGTTCTGAAACAAAAAAGTCTGAGGAGATCTACTGTACTGGGAGCATATAAGATATGTTGGGCCACACGGGCTCTTTAGGCCTCAGACAGCGTCTTAGGTCACTGCTGCATGGCTGGGTCCTGTGGGAGAGCCAGTCAGTGTTGCTTGCATAAAATAGGGCCTCAATAGTGCAAGTATACATTTTTAATGCTGGCTGTGTTTTTGACCCTGTCCTTACCTCTTCACACACCGTGGCTTCTCAGCTGAAGGGTGTGCTGAGGTGAAGCGTAAACAGACACATATACACTGCACTGTACATAACTGAAACTATACAGCACATACATAAACCATCTTAATCAAGGTCTTAAAAGGTGTTTAGTATGTGTGACCTCCGCGGTCATCATTATTAGTGATAAAAGACCTTATTCTGAGTAACAACATATAGAATTTTTGATGAGAATGAAAATGAGATTTTGCATATGCAAAAAAATTAACCTGATTTTCTGATGAATTGCAACAAGTGCTACAAGTGTGAAGAGAGCGACTGACTGACTGTATGAATTAATAAAATAAACGAGAGACTTTACATGCAGAAGAATATTTCGACACAAGCAC
The DNA here is from genome assembly GCA_032164185.1 of Moxostoma hubbsi. Lineage (NCBI taxonomy): Eukaryota > Metazoa > Chordata > Actinopteri > Cypriniformes > Catostomidae > Moxostoma > Moxostoma hubbsi. The sequence continues at coordinate 20,494,809 of JAVLUX010000009.1, forward strand.
ACTTAACTGTACATTACTGAATCTATAAAGCACATACATAAACCACCTAAATCAAGGTGTTAGTTGTATGTTGCCATTTAGTATTTGTGACCACAGAGATCATCGTTATTAGTGATAAGTACACAGACAAAAATTGACATTGTGCGTACAATAAGTTTGTAGCAATTAGCTAAATTCTTAGTTAAAACAGTAATAGTAAAAAATGTCCAATATATAGTAGATTACATCAAACATGGTTCATATCATTTATACTCTAAGGCACTCACACTGATGCTCCATTTCTAGAGAGCAGAGAGCATGCTCAGTGCTTTCACACCTGATCTAGTAAATCTGCCTGCGCAGGCAGGATTTGACAAGAGAAAGCCCAGATATCTCAGCAGCCAGAGTGCTGGCCACCACACACAAACACACACACAAAACCAGATCTCTTACCAGAAACGCTGCTGTATGTATTTCTCGTGCCTCTGCCGATACTGGGCCAGGGTGTGGCATCTGCTTTGAGACCCATCAGTCCAGATACGGTGTTCATCGCTGTAAATCCATCCGCCCCGCATACGAAGAAGGTCATACAGAAATATCAACCAACCATACTGTATTGATAAAACTTCTGGAACAACAGTTCAGCCAGAACAACTGTACTGGACCAACTGTTCCAGTAATGTTATTATATCTAGACACAGTGCTGTGCACCATGGCTAACACTGCAGAAAAAACTAAACAAAAAAACACCAGCGTACAGTAGCTTGTTATTAGCATTTGAAATCTAATTGAAAAGCATGCATTTAATAGGACAATTTGCACTTGATTTTCAGATAACTTTCAGAGATGAAAGTGCAAATATATAAGTGATTCACTGAATAAATAAATTAATAAATGACTGAACATGTTTAATATAATTACTTTCATTTTCAACATAACATTACATAATATTTTATCAAATGAAATGCTTTTATACAAAAGCCTCACAGCACACTCTGAAACAACACTGAAGATATTTTTGTCAAATGAAGTAATGCAAAATGGAACTTGAGATATTGCTTTTAAATATTATTATTATTATTATTTAATTACAGTTAACATTAAATTACTATACAGTAGAAATGTTGTCTTTTTTCATTATTTCACACGTCCATTTAAATCAAGCTAATATTTATTGTATTTTTTACAGTAATTTCTCCCTCCCGATAAGCAGTGTCCTACATTGGTTCAGTGTTAATATTAAATGCCAAAAAGCTGTGATTTAATTACATAAATATATAGTCTGTATGTGCTGCTTGCTTCAGAACACTCTGCTTTCTGTCTTCTACTAAACACACACACAGAGCACGCATGATGATCATAATGAATGATCATGAAAACCTGGATGTCTGCGGAGAATCCAGACTCGGCCATCGAACCCACGGGGTTTTCCGCGCACCGAGCAGACAGAGTGAAAGACCTCTCAGGTAAAAGTAGAGGTGGTGGTGTATGTTTTATGTTCATCAAATCATGGTGTGATCAGAGGAACGTACATTTTATCAAGTCTTTCTGCTCTGCTGATCTGGAATATCTCATGCTTCTGTGTCGACCATTCTGGCTACCGAGGGAATTCACAGCAGTCATTATCACAGCTGTGTACATCCCCCCACAAGCCAACACAGATTGGGCACTCAGGGAACTGTATGGGAGCATAAGTGAGCAGGAAACCGCGCACCCTGAGGCCGCGTTCATTGTTGCCGGGGACTTCAACAAAGCCAATTTTAAAACAATAGCACCAAAATACTACATCACATCAGCTTCAACACACGAAGGGACCGGGTTTTGGATCATTGCTATTCTCCTTTCCGAGATGGCTACAAATCCCTCCCCCCGCCCACCATTTGGAAAATCTGACCACTCTTCCGTTCTGCTTCTGCCCGCTTACAGGCAGAAACTGAAACGGGAAGCACCCACCCACAGAACGATCCAGTGCTGGTCGGACCAATCAGACTTTTATCACGCGGACTGGGAGATGTTCTGGTCCGCCTCTGATGATGACATCGAGGTTTTCGCTTATAGCGTAACGTGTTTCATCAGGAAGTGCGTAGAGGACGTTGTTCCGACAAAAACAATACGGATCTACCCCAACCAGAAACCATGTGTTAACGGCGATGTTTGCACGGCACTTACTGCGCGGACCTCCGCTTTTAATTCCGGTAACGCGGAGGAGCGTAAACAAGCCAGTTATGCCCTCCGTAACTCAGTACAGGCACAAAATTGAAGGACAGTTCAACACCATTGACTCTAGATGTATGTGGCAGGGAATTAACATCATCACGGAATAAAAACTCCACCATGAACACCGCTGCCTCTCTCCCGGACGAGCTTAATACATTTTATGCTCGTTTCGAGGACAACAACACCGCCCTCGCGGTGAGAGTACTCGCGGCCGATACTACAGAGGATGGTTCACTCTCCGTCTCTGTTGCGGATGTAACCCGATCCTTCCGACAGGTGAACATCCGTAAAGCCACGGGTCCAGACGGCATTCCTGGCCGCGTCATCAGAGCGTGCGCAAACCAACTGGCTGGTGTTTTTACGGACATTTTCAACCTGTCCCTCTCCCTGTCTGTAGTCCCCACATGCTTCAAAACATCAACCATTGTGCCTGTACCGAAGCAAGCCAAAATCACTTGCTTAAATGACTGGCGTCCTGTTGCTCTGACCCCCATCATCAGCAAATGCTTTGAGAGGCTAATCAGATATTACATCTGCTCTTTTCTGCCCACCTCTTTGGTCCCATTACAGTTTGCCTACTGCAACAACCACTCCACTGATGATGCCATTGCATCTACAATACACACTGCTCTTTCCCATCTGGAAAAAAGGAACACATATGTGAGAATGCTGTTTGTAGACTACAGCTCAGCATTCAACACCATAGTACCCTCCAAGCTTGATGAGAAACTCCAGGCTCTGGGCTTAAACAGCTCGCTGTGCAACTGGATCCTGGATTTCCTGTCAGGCAGACGTCAGGTGGTTAGAATGGGCAGCAACATCTCCTCATCACTGACCCTCAACACTGGAGCCCTGCAGGGCTGTGTTCTCAGCCCACTCCTGTATTCCCTGTACACACATTACTGTGTGGTGACACATAGCTCCAATGCCATCATTAAGTTTGCTGACAAAACGACGGTGGTAGGTCTAATCACTGACAATGATGAAACGCCTATAGAGAGGAGTTGCACACTTTGACACGCTGGTGTCAGGAGCACAACCTCACCCTCAACGTCAGTAAAACCAAGGAGCTTGTAGTGGACTTCAGGAAGAAAGACAGAGAACACAGCCCCATCACCATTAAAGGAGCACCGGTGGAGAGAGTCAGCAGTTTCAAGTTCCTCGGTGTCCACATTACTGAGAAACTCACATGGTCCGTCCACACTGAGGCCGTTGTGAAGAAGGCTCACCAGTGCCTCTTCTTCCTGAGACAGCTGAGGAAGTTTGAAATAAACCACCACATCCTCACATGGTTCTACACCAGCACTGTAGAGAGCATCCTGTCTGGCTGCATCGCCGCCTGGTACGGCAATAGCAACGCCCATAACCGCAAAGAACTGCAAAGGGTGGTGCGAACTGCCAGAAACATCATCGGAGGTGAGCTTCCCTCCCTCCAGGACATCTATAACAGGCGGTGTGTGAAAAAAGCTCGGAGGATCATCAGAGACTCCAGCCACCCGAGTCATGGGCTGCTCTCACTGCTTCCATCAGGCAGGTGGTATCGCAGCATCAGGACCCACACCAGCCGACTACATGACAGCTTCATCCTCCAAGCAATAAGACTTTTGAACACATGATCTCTCACGATCAAAATCAGCACTGCACTTTATTAATCATCATCTTATATCACACACTGGACTGTCAAATATATTCTCCCCAATTCAACTAGTGTATATATATTTTTATATACCCTTATCTAGTGTATGTGTATTCTATATTGTGTGTATTGTTTACTGTACATTGTATATTAGTACTATGTTGTGTAATTATGTGTACATTTCATATGTAAATTGTTGTGTAATTATGTGTACATTTGTTAAGTAAATTGTGTTGTGTAAATATGTTGTTTATTGTAAACTGGTATATGTCTCGTCACTGTCATGACTGCAATGTTGCTTGGAACTGCAAACAAGACTTTCACCTACTGTTGCACTCGTGTACACAGTAGTGTGACAATAAAGTGATTTGATTTGATTTGATGTTGAAATTTCTGATGAAGTTTCATTACGTAGACAATGCCAGCGCTAAAAGCAAAACAAGACATTCTCTGCAAGTGCTTTTCATGTGGAGTTCAAAGTAGCAAATCGTGTAAATGCAGTTTTTTGCTGTAGCAAAGTGGAAAGCCACTATTAATATTGAGGAGGATGATGGTTTAAGGGATTTAATGCCCATTTCAATAAAAACACAAACTAATGGGACTAGATATTTCAATTTTTTAACCTTTCACTTTTTAATGCATTTCTCCTTTATACTGTGGTATAGGCCTACATTGTTTGGAAAATGTTAATAAAACATTATTGTATTCTGTTTTGTTTTATTTCTAAAAAAGGAACTACATGTGATGAATCTGCGATAAATTATAAAAAACGTGATTAATCACGATTAAATATTTTAATCGACTGACAGCACTAATTTATTAATTTATCTCATACACCCATAAGAAAGTTATTCTAAGACCAAAAAGATTGTTGCAAGATATTTTTTTATACGTACATTTAAAGAAATGTACATAATTTAATATACAGACAGAGAGATAAAATGATCGTAACAGTCCCATATTTAAAAAGGTTACTGGCCTACATTGCCTAATTTATTCTTCGCTGCCTTGTCTTCAACTGTTAATGACATGAATGAGAATTAATGATTTGTATGAGTTACTTAAAATGCTGTGTAATAAATGGCAAGAGTGGCCAGAAAAATAAAGCGGGGGAAAAAAGGAGATCTTAATAGAATATGAGAATATGCAGTGAACATTGCATCATCCATACTCATGAACATTTCAGAAGCTGTTTGCTCTATTGAAAGTGTAAACCTCTTTTTCATAATAAAGGTTCCCCGTCTGTCGCTCACTTCGACGTCGTGTCGAAGAAGCGACACAAGGGGTCTCTCTTGAGCGCCGAATATGCCTCTGATCTATGAAAAAAGGCCAATGAGAGTTGGCGAACAGTATTTGCATACCCCGCCCCTGGACATACGGGTATAAAGGCGAGGGAAATATGCTCGTTCATTCAGTAATTATCTTCGGAGCCGATGGTCGTGTATGCAGCCAGCTGCAAGTGACACACCAGATATCCTGCTTCTATCCTCTGATGCTCTGCTTTGCTGTTGGATCTACGGCGCACTTCAGCAGCTTTTCTCTTCTCTGCACGGCGTGCAGTTTGCCCCTGGGCACTTCGCCAGCGCAGAGTTTGAAAGAGTTTTCCCTTATGAAGAGCAATTTTCTCTGTAAAGAGTTTAATTCTCTAAAAGAGCAATACACAGCGGAGTTGAACGTCCTTTTCAGGACGCATCTTTTTAAAGATGCCATTCCGTCCCTGTGTAGTTCCTGGATGCGGTAGAGTGCTCTCCGCTTCAGACGGCCACAGGCGTTGTCTCGTGTGTCTGGGCACCGATCACACCGAGGCAGCATTTGTGGATGGTTCATGCTCTCAATGCGAGAGTATGACCATGGCAACGTTGCGGTCGCGGCTTGCTTTCAATAGAAAGGACGCCACTCCAGCCACCCCCCATGCCACTCCTTCTTCCCACGGGATTGAGGACGATGCGGATGGCGATGGAGACAATTTGGGGAGGGCAGCGGGTGCAGCTCCGCCGGGTACGACCCACGGACCACCTGCCCCCGACACCCTCGTTGACCCCCATCTGTGCTCGAGGCAACAGCGACTTGCCTCCGGGCCGGTCTGCTTATCCTCTGGAGCTCGAGATGGATGAGCTCGCCGCTCCATCGGAGAGTGCGGCGTCTGACGCTGACGCCTCCCCTGGGCTGCCACATTCGGGCCAGCATGCCCAGGTTGAGGCTGATGCACAGATGTCCGACATGCTTGCCCAGGCCACCGTGAGTGTGGGGTTGGATTGGAACCCTCCGTCCTCCCCACACCCGTCACGGTTGGATGACTGGTTTCTGGGGTATGGGCACCGCTCACAGCCTCGCCCCCCCGGTCCCGTTTTTCCCAGAGGTGCATGACGAGCTGACGTCATCATGTAGAGCCCCACTTTCCATTCGTTAAAAGCCCTGCTCGTCCGCTCTTGCTACCCTCGACGGCGGAGCGGCCCACGGGTATACGGTGATTCCCCAGGTGGATAGGGCTGTTGCGCTCCATCTATGTCCCGGAAACCCTACCACCTGGCACGGGCGCCCTATACTCCCTTCCAAGGCCTGTAGGACGACATCCTCGTTGAACACCAAAGCCTACAGCGCTGCGGGACAGGCCGCTTCCGCCTTGCATGCCATGGCCATCCTGCAAATCCACCAGGCCAAGGCGCTCAGGGATCTGCCGAGGGTAGCCCTGAACCCCATGTACTGCAGGAACTGTGCTCAGTGACCGACCTCGCCCTCAGAGCCATGAAGGTCACCGCGCAGGCACTCGGCAGGCGATGGCCACCTTTGTGGTCCAGGAACGTCATCTGTGACTCAACCTGGTCGAGATGCGTGAGGCCGACATAGTTCGCTTCCTCAACTCCCCTGTCTCCCAGTTTGGCCTCTTTGGCGACACCGTCGAGGACTTTGCCCAGCAGTTCTCTGTGGTGAAAAAGCAGACGGAGGCCATCTCACACATCCTGTCCAGCTGCAAACCTGCCGCCACGGACACTGTCCCGTCTGCTCGCCGAGTGTGTCCCCCTGCGTCTAAGAAGCAGGCCGTTGGAAAGGGGCCCAGCTGCGTTGGCACATCAACTGCCTTGAGTTGTTGACTGTCCTTTTGGCCCTGCGGACTCAAGTCGCTGCGCGCCACTCACATCCCCGGCAACCTCAATGTGATAGCGGACGCGCTGTCACGACAATGCTTGCCTGGCGGAGAGTGGAGGCTTCACCCCCACTCTGTTCAGCTGATCTGGGAACGGTTCGGCAAGGTCTAGGTAGACCTGTTTGCCTCCCAAGAGACCTCCCACTGCCCGATCTGGTTTGCCCAAACAGAGGTTCCCCTCAGGGCAGATGCACTGGCACACAGCTGGCCAGTGGGGCTGCGCAAGAACGCATTTCCCCCAGTGAGCCTTCTTGCAAAGGTGCTGTGCAAGGTCAGGGAGGACAAGGAACAAGTCACTCTTGTGGCTCCTTACTGGCCCACCCGGGCCTGGTTCTCGGACCTTGTACTCCTCACGACAGCCCCTCCCTGGCGAATTTCCCTGAGGAAGGACCTTCTTTCTCAGGGACAGGGCACGCTCTGGCATCCGCACCCAGTCCTTTGGAACCTCCACGTCTGGCCCCTGGATGGGACGCGGAAGATCTAGCTGGTCTACCACCCATGGTTGTAGCCACGATCAACCAAGCCAGAGCCCCTTCTACCAGGCAACTCTACACCCTGAAATGGCGTCTGTTCATAAATTGGTGTTCTTCCCGGGCAGAAGACCCACAGAGGTGCGCAGTTAGGTCAGTGCACCTAATCGCAGCTCACCACGACCCAGTAGATGGCAAATCTCTGGGTAAGCACGACTTAATCATCAGGTTCCTAAGAGGTGCCCGGAGGTTAAACCCCTCCCGGCCAAACCTGTTCCCCTCCTGGGATCTCTCGGTGGTCCTTGCCGGTCTTCAGAGATCCCCCTTCGAGCCGCTAGAATCAGCTGGACTCAGGGCCCTCTCCCTAAAGACGACCCTGCTGATCGCGCTCGCCTCCCTGCAAGCGTTCTCTATTAACGACACTTGCCTGGAGTTCGGTCCGGCAGACACATATGTGATCCTAAGACCCTGACCGGGCTATGTGTCCAAGGTTCCTACCACGCCCTTCAGAGATCAGGTAGTGAACCTGCAAGCGCTGCCCCGGGAGGAGGCAGACCCAGCCCCCTCACTGCTGTGTCCGGTACGTGCTTTGTGTGGCTACCTGGAATGCACTCAGAGCTTCAGGCGCTCTGAGAAGCTCTTTGTCTGCTTCGGGGGACAGCAAAAATGGAACGCTGTCTCCAAACAGAGGTTGTTCCTCTGGGTGGTGGACGCCATTCTGTTGGCCTATCACACCCAGGCCGTGCCACCACCCCTACAGGTTCGAGCCCACTCTACCAGTAGCATGGCATCCTCATGGGCACTGGCTAGGGGCACCTCCCTGGAAGACATTTGTAGAGCTGCGGGCTGGGCAACACCTAACACCTTTGCGAGATATTACAATCTCAGGGTTGAGTCAGTCTTGTCCCAAGTTTTCTCAGGTCCGAGCCGGTAGAACTCGGTACACGACGACGGCCTGACCGGGTGAATCAATTGCGTCCAGTGCCCTTTCCCTCTGCCGAGGTAAAACAGTGCGCCTTCTTTCCCAGGAGACCCTTTAGGCCCCTGGTTGACTCCTCCCTAGCCCTCTTGGGTCTGCAGTTCAGCGGAGGAACTTGCTGACCCAGTCCACTATGGGTACCCCAGGCTACCCCTACTGGAATAGGTGCTCCACAGGCCAGGCCTCCTACACAGACTCCTCCTGTGTGTACTTCCATGGTACGGTCAACTTACAAGCTGACCCACGTCTCCCATAGGCAGTCCTTCGCTGCCCTCCGGTCAGGTAGGTGTGGCCTCTCAGGGGTCTATTCCCCCTGAAAGAATAGGAATTCAGGTAGGACCCCCTTCCCACGATGTGGTAAGGGCCCCGGCTGCTCTTGCTCTATGCTGAGAAAACATAGAGAGAAAAGAGGCCCAGCCAGGCTTGGCCTGTTCCCTAGTTGGAAGCGTCGCCTTGTTCCCCCCCTAGGGTAACCAAAAGGACTCAGACGACTTTTTTGAGGCATTGGGGAAGAGTACGTGCAGTCTGAACACAGTTGGTCGCTTGTGCACGTGAAATACCTGCCCGCTCCTGTGTCAGCATTACACGTACACGGCTCAACGCATGGCGTGATTTGAAGTGGACCCCTAGTGTCGCTTCTTCGATACGACGTCGAAGTGAGCGACAGACGGGAAACGTCTCGGTTACTATGTAACCTCCGTTACCTGATGGAGGGAACGAGATGTCGTGTCTTCCCGGCCACGTCGCTGAGCCGAGTCGCTGAGGTGGCCGGACACTCCCGGCTCCTCAGAAAAATCCTGAATGAACGATCGTATTTCCCTCGCCTTTATACCCGTATGTCCGGGGGTGGGGTATGCAAATACTGTTTGCCAACTCTCATTGGCCTTTTTTCATAGATCAGAGGCATATTCGGTGCTCAAGAGAGACCCCTAGTGTCGCTTCTTCGACACGACGTCTTGTTCCCTCCATCAGGGAACGGAGGTTACATACGTAACAGAGACGTTTCCTTAATTGGAAATTTAATGTAATGAGTCTAAACTAATTATAAAAATGTGATTTAAATAATAATTCTTTGCAGTTTGTATTGAATTTTGTATAATATAAGGATATTTGTGGTCATTCTGTAGGTGTAAACCATGCGCTCATTCATGTGTACATAATTTTCAGATGATCTGTGATTTATTAAATTGTAATGGATTTAAGAACAAAATTGATGTTTGATACATCATTCATAGGAACAGTTAGGAAATTATATCTTTATAAACGAGGCCCCTCGTGTGATGGCGTCCACACCAGACATCTTAACTAGCAAGATTACTTTAATCAACCGACCTGGAAATCAGAAAAAAAACATGCTTCACCAAAAAAAAAAAAAAGTTTCACCAATTACATTTTGGTAATAAACATCTTAGTCCACTCTCTAGATTAGCACCACATTATCACAAGCCAGCATAGACCAGCCAGGAAATTAATTCTGCCTATGCAGGTCTTTTTAGCAGCGTACATTTTATCAATGAAGATTAGGAAGTTGCTGGATTCTAAAAGAGAGTTTAATAAAAGGCATTTGTAACATCTACGTTTGTGCATACGTTTGGATGCTCATACCTTCATATGAGGCTCTGGCGATATCAACAATGTTGGTGACATTGGGTGTGAGTTTGGCAAAGAAGGGGATGGTGGTGGCCTGTCGGACCCAGCGGCAGATGTTCTGCACCAGCTCGGGGTCCAAGAATGGTGGTCAAGACTCATTACAGAGTTCTGCAGATCATGTCTATTTATGGTATTCATTCTGTAAATTTTTTCACTTCCTGCTATTAAAGGTGATGAGTGTAATTTTCTCTTATCCTAGATTAATAGGTAATTTGAAGGTTGATTCCCTTGAAAAGTGTCTCTGTAGCATTGTTTAATCATTGCTGTTTATTTGAGCATTCCAGCCAGCCTGAAATAGCTAAATTGGATCATCCAATTGTGTGAGTTTGGGGTAGGACTATATGTTTGGAAAGACAATGATAGATGAGGAAAGTACTCATGAAATTCGTTTGAAAACAACGATTGTTTTTGCATTCCATTTGGCGATGGTAGTGGCTCAGAAATGACACAATTCATCTTTAATTTTGGGGGCCATCTGGTCACAAGATCAGCTATCAAACCCAACAACAAAGGTAAAACTGGGACATTTGAGATTTGTCTCTTGTTCATCCCTATTCATCTGCTGGTCTATTTTAAAACAATAAGACTATGGGTACCCTAAATATTCTCCATGCACTGACCACAGAGCACAGAGGCAATGTACAAAATGTGTTTTCTTTCCATCTTGCTTCTTTTTTTCTAAAACACATACAGTCTCTCTTTTTGACGCCCACACATACAGATACACACCAAGGACTCAAAATGGTTTAGCGATTCCCTCATGAAATCTCTCGGATGTGACCAGCGAGGAAAACGCTGTAGTGTCTGAACATGTCATCTGAAACACATCACTGCCTTCATAGTGCTTTTTTACTTCTGTGAATGCCTTTTCCAGCTCCCTTCTCCCAGCCTTTTTCTATGCTTCTCCTTCTCTGTCTCTCATCCCCATCTCATTGAGGATACAGCAAAAAACACGTATAGCCTATTGTACCGTATGTACACCATTTTTGGTAGAGGTTGGGAAAAAGCTATATTTAAAAGTGTGATATTTTAGCTCATGATACTGCATCAATGTTTTAAATTTCATCAAATAATTTATATTCTTGGTTATGTTTTTTTTTTTAAACAAGTTTAGCTCAATCAACAGCATTTGTGGCATAATATTGATTACCACAAAAAATATTTTTACTCATAAATATGACGATTTAAACAAACTTTACAGCTCAGATCAATACATGAGCTTTATTAGAAGAATTAATGTAAGTGCTTTTATTAAATTATAAGCTTCACATTTCTGCCTTTAAACCTGCCAAAAATTGGCCCTATTCACTTCCATTGTAAGTGTCTCACTGCAACCTCGATTTTTGCTTATTTTAAAGAAAAGGAAAATACATTTTGTGGTAATCAACATTATGTTTCAAAATCTGTCGATTTTGCTAAACTTGTATTGAACTCTGAATATTCCTTTTAGATATTTTGGGAAAAATTTTTTCACAAACTTTGAAAAAGCTAAGAATGTGGAACCACTGTACACGGTTCTCTCAAATGGTGTTTGTGTACAGACGCTGATATTTCTATGTTCTACGCTACTTTTATGCCTCTACGATGAAGTAAAAAAAAATAAGTTCAGCACTTCATGTACTAAATACTGAAGTTCAATGAAGATGTATGAGAAACAAGTGAATAAAAGTTCACAATATATGTCAAATATTATTGTATTGCTACAACCCATATATCTGCAGTGTATAATATTGCATTGCCAGGTCCCTGCTGATTCCCCTACTTTTGTAGATACACAAAAATGTTCCTTTAATCATCAGGAACAAGTCAGATGCCAAATATGCCATGTCTTTTTAGTTTTAGAAAAAAAAATACAATGAAACATATACAGCTCGAGTCCCTCAGAACTTTTGAAGGAAAGAAAATAACATCTCTTACAACATCTGGAACAGAATAAAGTATGTTTTTTTTAGCAAAGCTGTATCTCCTTCTCTGGTTGAGCTGTGGTTCTGAAAAGCATTGTGATGGCAGCTCTCCAAATCACTGGCATTCATAATGAATTAAATTTGAATGGCGCACATCTTGAGTGTAGCACAAACTGTCATAACTCAGAGATACGGCGGAGATGTGCCAAATGGAAATGTGATGTGCCTCTGTAGACATCTGTTGAAAATGTGATGCTTCAGGGCATTTCTGTTTTCCTCTGAATAGGAGTGTGTTTGTTCATAACATGTGGGCCCATAAAACATTTGTTAGATTTTTTTTTTTTTTTTTCCCCCCAGAGTGAGTGAAAAGAAAGGGATGAGCACAAAGCAATGAGATGGAGAAGAGTCGCTTTTGAGGAACAGCATTTTTGTCTAACTTGTAGCCCATCATTTTTGATTGAAACGCAGATTCTGTGCAGCTCCGTGTAATCGTTGCACAAGAAAGTTTGTAGATTTTAACCTTGAGGTATTGTTCCTGACTCGATTATTCAGTCTGAACTAGGGATGGGCCATGATGGTCTGCCAGTTATCCAACAATCAACTAGTCAATTAGTTAGGTCAACAAGTTTATCAATTTTCTTAAGGCTCGGTCACATTTACCTTTATGTAACCTTTCTGGATACCTATTGTAAAACCCGACTATGCCACCTAGGTTACTTCTCCACCCAGGAAAGTAAAAGTAATCAAAATACCCCCAAAAGAATTAAACCAAAGAGAATTACAACAATAAGGACGCTGCTGGTTCGGATTGCATCAAAGACAGAGATGTGACTTTCAAAAAAAATATATAGAATTTATTTTACACAAGGAGAATCATTCATTTAAAATGTCACATAAATAGATCTCATCCACAGTTTACTAATTACCTACCCACAGTCAATAAGAGACCATAATTCCCCCACTTTGACAGAAGGGACAAACCACACAGCAAATAAGTGAATAAAAAGTTCTACTTGCAACAAGTGATAGGAAACCAAATAAAGAAACAATACTGAAAAAGAACAAAATACACTTCCCTTCTGTTTAGATACGGTATCACAGTTCAAATAATCACATGTGGATATACACTGATAAGAATTTATAATACCAAAGAAAGAAAATTACATTAACAATCAAAATGACACAATGTTTAACAAGCACCACCAGTAATATTCCAAATCGCTCAAGCGGCTTCAAGAGACGTGTTAATTCAATATAATAGCCCTTAAGACACGCATGTCCACTAGGTCTGCTTCAGCATTTTTCCTACCGATTAGGGCAGAAGTCTTTAACGAGCTCACTACATGTAGTGGTTCGAAACAGCCACGTTCACTGAAATCAGCAGCCTTACGAACAGGACAGTGGAAGTGTCACAAACATATAAAAACAAACAGCAGCTAGCACTCTGGGCCACACCTGCAATAAAAGCACAAAAGCACAAATAATGCATCAATTAAAAATGGTTTCACCCCTTCCAAAAAGAGGGGAAAACCCACAATAACATTTCTTACCTCATAGTTGGAATATTTAGACTACAGTGAGCTTTATGCTACCTGCGCTCGCCACTTCACACACACCTTCCTACTAACAAACACATATTTAGACCATGATCTACACTATGAGAAAGCAATAAATCAAATGATTCACCAGGGAATAGCAACAGGAAATATAAACAAACAGCCTTCTACTCACTGCACAGAGAAGAACGACAATACCACATTGAGACAACCTTTTTATAAAGCCACCAGGACCCAACGCACCTTCCTGATTGAGCCACACAGGTGTGTTCAATATCGAGCCACGGCTCCATGCCAGTTGGTGTGTCTTCTCATTGGAGCTATCCCATTTAACAAAACCACTCCCACTGAGCCCAGAGCCAAACCAAATATTAAAACTTGACCCTGTCACATTCGCATGGTGAAATTCCATAGGCGAAGGTGTAGGTTGATGTTTCTTTAAGTAAGGCTGGGTGACAGAGTACATCAAATCAATATAATCGTCATGATTTTGCTGGCTATATAAAATTAAGCAATATTGTGACTATAACCATGATAATTCGTTTTTTATTTGGCTACTACTTTTCCAAAACAATTCTTCAGGATTTCACAATTAATCAAATAATATCAAAATTGTGATATGGTCATATGTGATTATTAAACCACAAAAGGCTGACATTTTTAAATTAAAACATGGTCTGTGGGCACGTTAGCGTGACTAGGTGACATGCTGTTCTGTGTGTATGTGCTCATAATACACTTTATGTGGTTTTAGAACAGTTCACACATATTTTGGAAGCAAAGTGCGGCAGGTTTACACATTTGCTATATTTCAAACATTTGTTACACCGAAAAGTTATTATACAAACCTAAAACAGTGTTTCACCAGATGAAAGATTTTACTAAGGAACATTGTAAACTGTCAAATATACACTGAATTTTCAATTTTCTGCCAAAATTTAAGCTCCAGGTGAAGGTGATGTTAATCTTGAATTATTTTTTATTGTGGCATGGGGGGGGGGGGGGAGGGCATGTCCGACTAGGATCACAATCACTGGGAGTGTGCCACATTTATTGACTTATTTATAACGATGGTTACTGTCGTGTGTGTGAGTAAAAAGACACTATAAATTAAAGAGCTACCTTGAACCTGCTTTGTTGTCTCCTGACTCATCCATTGCCCGAATTAAGAACATTTTCACAATGGTGCCGAGAACCTGGCTTTGGAGGAGAATGCTGTTATGGAGTCCTCACCGCTGGGCGAAGTCTTCAAGACCCTCACCAGCATCCAGCAGTCACAACATCAGGCCCTCATGGAGGTACGCTGGGTGCATGAACAAGTCCTGCTCCAGGCACAAGTGCGATGCTATGGCGTGCAATACTATGGCCGGTGAGGAGGTGCCAGGGCCGTCAACGTTGGCTCTACGTCAGGATGATGCAGAAGAGGAATTCCCATTCTCAGGGGCTTCCCTGAGGGGAATTTCCCTCTGGAGCAGTCACGTGATAAGTCCTTCAAGCATGCCTTCGACCAAGTGAAAGTAATTGATGGTCAATAGCTCCAGCCTGGTTTGTGCTCACATACCTGTACTTTTATATTATTAACGAACGGTTGTATCGAGTGATGCAGGACACTCAAACCAAAGAACCGATGGGAAACACTCTTCCAGGCAGCTCACTATAATCCAATGGCTGGCCAATTAGGTCAGCCGAGAATGTCAGGTGGTGAATGCACTGGCCACCCCAGAAGCGCAATGCCATTGATTGAGTTCCCCTTCAACAGAAATGTCATGGATCTTGACTAGAGCAGACTGCACATAGCCATCGCTTTGTTTTAGTTCTGGTGGACTATGCAACGCAATATCCGGACAACATCACAACATCTCAGCATGTAGTGTTGTGGAGGCTCTCTTCAAAATGATCTCCCGAGTGGGGATTCTAAAGGAAATCCTGACTGATCAAGGCACAAAATTCATGTCACGTACACTTTGTGAACTATATTAATTATTAGGCATAAAGTCAATTCGCACCAGCATTTATCACCCGCAAACCGACGGGTTGGTCGAACAATTTAATAAGACCTTAAAAAACATGATTCATAAGTTTGTACATAAAGATGCTAAAAACTGGGATAAGTGGCTTGAACCCCTGCTGTTTGCAGTATGAGAGGTCCCACAAATCTCCACAGGGTTTTCACATTTGAATTACTGTATGGGCGCCGGCCGCGAGGTGTTTGATATCATACGGGAAGCTTGAGAGGAAGGACCTTTGAATAGTACAAATCTAATTCAATACGTTCTTGACCTTAGAGCAAAACTCCACAATTTGGGGCAGGTGACACAGGAGAATTTGGTCCAAGTTTAGGAACGTCAATGCCGACTGTACTACAGGGGCACACGACTATGGGAATTCGCACAGGGAGATAAAGTGCTTGTATTGCTGCCCACCTCGACCTCCAAAATACTCGCCAAGTTGCAAGGACCCTTTAAGATCACTCGATGAGTCTGAGATCTCGATTATGAGGTTAAGCGAATGGATAGGAGAGGGGAACATCAAACCAAGCACCTTAACCTCCACCTTAACCTCTTCAAACCATAGAATGAAGTGGTACCTGTAGCCTTGGCGATGGTAGTTCCGGAGAGGGTGGAGCTCGGGTCGGAGGTACAGTGAGGGAAAAAATTATTTGATCCCCTGCTGATATTGTACGTTTGCCCACTGACAAACAAATGATTCCTGTTGCTGACGGCATGCTGCACGAGTGTTTGTGTTTGTAGCCTGCTTAGCATTGCTTATTCTTATTCTCATACATTCATCGTTTTATCCTCTGTCACTTTACCACATGTTTCAGGTTTTTCAATTTTTCTACTGTTTCATCTGTGTGTATTTTACCTGTTGCTGCTGGCGCCTAGCTCGAGTCTGTGTTTATAGCCTATTTTTTTTTTTTTTTTTTAGAATCGCTTATATATCTGTTTTCAGCCTTTAATCCAAAACATCTGCCATTTTTCAGTGCGCATCGGGTTTTGCCCCGCATTATTCTCTTAACGCGATTCAACTGAAAGCATCTTCCACATGCATCCGCTTTCTATTTTTATAGCGATTAAACTGCGTGCATTTTTCAGCGCACACCCGTCTCTCTCCTCTGTGTTAAACATATTGCCTCGATCGCAAAGCAACACTTATCAAGAACAACCAACAACAAACATCACATCAGGCTCAAACCCTCACCGCTCAGGAACAACCAACAACAACAAACAAACAATTTGCAGTAAGTCATGGCATCCGCTCATGTTATTTCTTCCTGTATTGCATGTCACATATTTACAATAGCCTCCTCCATCAGCAGTGAGGGATTAACATGATAAATGTAAGAAATTAACGTATTAATTTTAAAGAACATAGAGCAACACACATCAAATCAAATTTACAAGTGCTGGCTAATGCTAAACATAGATTTTCTAAAATTGTTATTCATGTCGGCATTAATGATGTCCGGCTTCGTCAGTAGCCAGAACTAAAAATAATGTTAAAGAGGTGTGCGAATTTGCAAATACGATGTCAGACACTGTAATATGCTCTGGTCCCCTCCCTGCTCGCCGTGGTGATGAGGTTTATAGTAGATTAGTCTCACTGAATGGCTGGATGTCTGAGTGGTGTCTGGAGAATAGAATAGGATTTATAGGCAATTGGAAAGGTTTTTGGGGTAGACCTGACCTACAAAAGAGAGACGGACTCCATCCCTGCAGGGAAGGTGCCACTCTCCTCTCTAGTAATTTGGCTCATAGTCTTAATAATGATAGTATTTGACTAACTGGGGCCCAGGTCAGGAAAAAGACAAACTGGTTAATCTGAACATCTGCTAGCTGCCTTGAGATGTCACACAGGTCACATAAACTAAAACACATAGAGATTGTATCACCTAGATATCTCATAGAGTTTGTGTACAACCCTGAACTACCAACGACAAAACCCTCACTAAATCATTTAGAATTTTTTTTATTAAGGACAAACTTGAACAAAACAAACAAATTAAATATAAAAATAATTTAAAAATAGGGCTATTAAACATTAGATCTCTTTCTACCAAAGCACTAATTGTTATTGAAATGATTATAGAACATAGATTGGATGCACTCTATTTGACTGAAACGTGGATTAAAGCGGATGGATATAGTAGTTTAAATGAATCTACTCCCCCAGGTTCTCTGTCTGTCGCTCACTTCGGCGTTGTGTCAATGGCGCATTACAGCGGCTTTCTCCATCCTGGATGCGGTAGAGTGCTCTCCGCTTCAGGTGGCCACAGGCGTTGTCTCGTGTGTTTGGGCAGCGATCACACCGAGGCAGCGTTTGTGGATGGTTCATGCTCTCACTGCGAGGGCATGACCATGGCAACGTTGCGGTCGCAGCTTGCTTTCAATAGAAAGCACGCCACTCAAGCTGCCCTCCGCATTTCTCCTTCTTCCCACGGGATTGAGGACGATGCGGCTGGTGATGGAGGCGATCTGGGGGTGGCAACAGGTGCAGCTCCGCCATGTACGCCCCATCTGACCACCCGCCCCCCAGCACGCTCGTTGACTCCAGTCCGTGCTCGAGGCAACAGCGGCTCGCCTCACAGCCAGCCTGCTTATCCTCTAGAGCTTGAAGTGGATGAGCTCGCCGTTGCATCGGAAAGCATGGCGTCTGACGAGGATGACTCCCTGGGCTGCTGCCTTCGGGCCAGCATGACCAGGCTGAGGCTAACGCCCAGATGGCGACATGCTTTTCCGGGCTGCCGCCAGCACGGGCTTGTACTGGAACCCTCCGTCCTCCCCACAGCCATCGCGGTTGTTCCCGTTTTTCACGGAGGTGTATGATGAGCTGACGTCATTGTGGAGAGCACCCCTCTCCAACCGTCACAAGCCACTCGCTCATCCGATCTCGCTACACTCGACGGCGGAGCGGCCCACGGGTACACGCCGATTCCCCAAGTGGATAGGGCTGTTGCGCTCCACCTGTGTCCCGGAAACCCTACCACCTGGCGGGGTCGCCCTGTGCTACCCTCCAAGGCCTGTAGGACAACATCCTCGCTGACCGCTAAAGCCTACAGCGCCGCCAGACATGCCGCTTCCGCCCTGCGGCTAAAAAGCATCCTGCTCCGCCTCAACACAGGCCCAGTTCTCAGCCCCAGCGTCGAGCATCCCGCAGGAAGCAGATGCCCCCCATCTCAAGGACCCCCTCGAGGACCCGGAAGGCTCCCAGGTGCTCCTGAGACGCTCGACCCAGAGCCCGAGATGTTAGCTCCGGAGCTAGTCCACTCCGTCCACTGGTGGAGGGCCAGGAGGAGAATCTTTTGTTGGATTTATTTAATTTGCCGCCCCCCCCCCTACACGGGGCTGCGGTATCCACATTCAGAGCTATTTCCTTTGTCTCTGGGTCACCTGGCCCGCAAATGCCATTCTCATGGCACCCTGCCGCTTGACCTCTACAGTCCCAGCATGCTGGACGCGGACCCTCCACTTTCAGCCCCACGACTGTTCCCCGGCTGGCCGGTTCCGACGAGTCTAGAGGATGCCTACACTGGACCTCCTCCTCAGTCGCTAACCAGCCCCCTGCCGGGTGTGCGGAGCAAGGTAAGTGTTTGAGTCTTTTCTCAGCGCTAGAGCCTCGGGACGCGTCTTTGCCTCCCGACGCTGTATTACCTGCTCCACACCGCTGCGAAGCCCCGCCGGGTACGTCAAAAATAACCGTCCCCTTGGTGCTCCTAGCACGGAGCTTGGATGCGTGGCTTTCACTTCCCAACCTGTCATGCTGGCTGGCCAGGACCATTCGACTCGGTTATGCAATTCAGTTTGCCAGACCCCCACCCCCCTTCGCGGGCGTCTGCTTTACTGCAGTATACGGCGGATCATGTCAAATCCCTGCGTGCGGAAATCACTACTCTTTTACTCAAAGAAGCTATAGAGCCTGTCCCTCCAACCGAAATGAAGAAGGGTTTCTACAGCCCTTACTTCATTGTACCCAAGAAAGGCGGCGGGTTACGACCGATCTTGGACTTGCCAGTTTTAAACTGGGCTTTGCTCAAACTCCCGTTCAAAATGCTCACGCAAAAACACATCTTAACTAGCATCTGGCATCTAGTTTGGTCCACAGCGATAGACCTGAAGGACGAGTACTTCCACGTCTCAATTCTGCCTCGGCACCGACCCTTTCTATGGTTCGCGTTCGACGGCCAGGCGTATCAGTACAAAGTCCTCCCCTTCGGCATGTGTCTGTCCCCTCGCGTCTTCACAAAAGTCGCAGAGGCAGCTCTTGGCCTGCTCGTACGCATTTCCCCCAGTGAGCCTTCTTGCACAGGTGCTGTGCAAGGTCAGGGAGGACGAGAAACAAGTCACCCTGGTGGCTACTTATTGGCCTACTCGGGCCTGGTTCTCAGACCTCGTACTTCTCGCAACAGCCCCTCGAATTCTGCCTGGCAAATTCCCCTGAGGAAGGACCTTCTTTCTCAGGGACAGGGCACGCTCTGGCATCCGCACCCAGACCTTTGGAACCTCCTTGTCTGGCCCTTGGACAGGAAGCAGAAGATCTAGCTGGTCTGCCACCTGCCGTCGTAGACACAATCAGCCGAGCCAGAGCCCCTTCTACCAGGCATCTTTACGCCCTGAAGTGTCGCCTGTTCGCAAATTGGTGTTCTTTCCAGGCTGAAGACACACAGAGGTGCGCAATTAGGTCAGTGCTCTTATTTCTGCAATTGAGGCTGGAAAGGAGGCTGTCCCCTTCCACCCTAAAGGTGTATGTTGCTGCCATCACGTCCCACCACGATGCAGTAGACGGCAAGTCTTTGGGTAAGCACAACTTAATTATCAGGTTCCTAAGAGGCGCCCGGAGGTTGAATCCCTCCCGGCCAAACCTGTTCCCCTCCTGGGATCTCTCAGTGGTCCTCGCGGGCCTCCAGAGACCCCCCTTTGAGCCACTAGAATCAGTCGGACACTGGGCCCTCTCTCTAAAGACGGCCCTGAGAGACCCTTCGTTGTTGTGTCCGGTACGTGCTTTGCGTACCTACTTGGATCGCACGCAGAGCTTTAGATGTTCTGTGCAGCTCTTTGTCTGCTTTGGCGGACAGCGGAAAGGGAACTCTGTCTCCAAACAGAGGCTTTCCCACTGGGTCGTGGACGCCATTTCATTGGCCTATCACACTCAGGCCATGTCCCCCCCCTTGCGGGTCCAAGCACACTCAACAAGGAGTGTTGCGTACTCGTGGGAACAAGCCAGGGGCACCTCCCTGGCAGACATATGTAGAGCAGCAGGTTGGGCAACACCTAATACCTTTGCGAGATTCTACAATCTCCGGGTTGAGTCAGTATCGTCCCGTCTTTTCTCAGGTCCGAGCCGGTAGAACTCAGTAACACGCTGATGGTCTGGTTGGGTGGATTGCTCGCACCTGGCGCCCTTTCCCTCGGACGAGGTAAAACTGTGCGCTTTCTCTCCCAGGAGATCCCACTCATTCGGATCCCTGGATGAGTCCTCCCTAGCCCTTTGGGTCTGCAGTTCAGTGGAGGAACTTGCCAACCCAATCCACTGCGGGTACTTAATCTACCCTGTACTGGAATGGGTGCTCCACAGGGCAGGACTCCCACGTGAACTCCCCATGTGTGTATTATCCGCGGTTCGGTCCCCTTACGAGTGGACCCGCGTCTCCCTTAGGCAGTTCCAGCTGCCCTCCGGCCACTGTGTTGTAGCAACTCCCCCCTCCAACGAGGTTGGATCTACCACTGCACCATTTCCACATGCCGCCTGAAAAACCCATGTGATGTATTCACCACTCTTACCTCCCCTTCAGGGCAGGGGTGGTCTCCGCAGGGTCTTAGAATAGGAACCTGGGTAAGACACCCTTCCCTCGTTGCGTGTAAAGGCCCTGGCCGTTCTTGCTCTATGCGAGAAACATAGAGAGAAAAGAGGCCCAGCCAGTATCGCTTCTTCTACACAATGTCCAAGTGAGCGACAGACGGGGAACGTCTACGATACGTATGTAAACTCCGTTCCCTGATGAATTTTCATATTCGGTGCTTAAGAGAGACCCCTAGTGTCGCTTCTTCGACACAACGTCTCGTTCCCTCCATCAGGGAATGGAGGTTACATACGTAACCTAGACGTTATTGTTATAAACATGAGCCTCATCTGAAGGGTCAAGGAGGATATGTTGCTACAAATTACAGTGAAGTTTTTGATGTTACTCAGAGGACAGGATATAAATGTTAGTCTTTTGAACTAATAATGCTTAATGTGACATCATCAGATATAAATGTAAAAAATATGTCGTCTTTTACCCTTGCTACAGTATATAGATCACCCGGGCCTTATTCTGATTTCCTTGGTAAATTTGCTAATTTTTTATCAGATCTTGTAGTTAACGTAGATAGAACTTTAATTGTTGGTGACATCAACATTCACATCGATAATGAAAATGACACATTGTGTTTAGCATTTATCGATATTCTCAAGTCTCTTGGCGTCAGACAAATGTAACGGGACCAACTCATTGCCATAATCATACGCTAGATTTAATTCTGTCATATGGAGTTGATGTTGATAATATAGAAATTTTGCAGCAATGCGATGACATCACGGATAATTACCTCGTCTCTTGTATGCTGCGATCAGCTAAAGTAACTCAATCTACACCACGCTATCATTTAGGTAGAACTATTCTTTCAACATAGTATCTGTAGCTAGAGACAGGCACTAAAAGCTGCCAGGTCAGCATATTTTATTAAACTCATAGAAAATAACCACAACAATCCTAGGTGTTTATTCAGTACCATGGCTAAATTGGTTTGTAATAAAGCCTCAACAGAACCAGATATTACGTCGCAGTACAAGAGTAATGACTTCATAAATTTCTTTATAAATAAAATTGAAATAATCAGAAAGAAAATTGGAGTTACACAATCATCTGTAATAGCACCTCAGAAAACTGTATAATAATTTTCCTCAAGTGCAACTTCAATCCTTTGCTGTCATAGGTCAAGAATCAAAACATCAAAAGCAACAACATGTTTGATAGATCCAATAACAATTAGGCTCTTAAAAGTGGTATCACCTGTAATTTCAGAACCTTTTCTTAATATTATGAATTACTTGCTATCCTTAGGACATGTCCCAAGACACTTTAAATTGGCAGTTATCAAACCGCTTATTAAGAAGCCATAACTTGATCCTGGAGAACTGGCTTATTATAGACCGATTTCAATTCCCCCATTTATGTCGAAAATACTATAAAATGTAGTATCCTCACAAATATGTTCATTTCTTCAAAGAAATAGTAGTATATATGAACAATTTCACTCAGGATTTAGGCATCATCACAGTACAGAGACTGCACTTATCAGAGTTACAAATGACTTTCTCTTATCATCTGACCGCGGCTGCATTTCACTTCTAGTGCTTTTAATTCTTAGTGCTGCATTCGACACGATAGATCATGACATTCTCTTGAATAGGCTGGAGGATTATGTTGGCATCTGTGGAGTTGCATTAGCATGGTTTAGGTCCTATTTAGCAGACCGAAACCACATTGTCTATGTAAATGAGGAATTGTCAAACCAAACAAAAGTAAAGTATGGAGTGCCACAGTAATCAGTTTTTAGGGCCTCTGCTTTTTTCCTTGTATATGCTTCCCCAAGAAGATATTATCAGGAATTCTAGAATAAGTTTCCACTGCAATGCCGATGATACCCAACTTTATATTTCTTCAAAACTGTCACGAACGCCGAGGTAGGTGTCTCCTCAATCGGCCATCGGAGATCAGAATCACCCGAATTCTAACTGTCACTATATTTCCCATAAGCCCACATTCCTGGCATAATTGTATCACAGCTGTTCCCGATCACTGTCTCTCTCTATTTAAGCCATGCCGGCTGTTTCATTCTTTGCGAAGTCTTGTTTGCCCCGGCTGCATTACTGAGCGTTTACTGTTTGCCTATTTGATTATTTGTGTACTGACCTTGCCCTGTTATTCTGACCACGTCTGATTGCCGCCTGCCTTTCTGTTGCCTCGCCTGTCTCTGGATTTACACTGTTTGCCGCCTGCCCCGACCTTCTGCCTGTTCGACCCTGATTCTGCCTGCCTTCTATATTCCTGTCAGCCTGTTACTTGACCATTGCCTGTACTACTCTGAACTCACTATTAAAACTGCTTATGGATCCCAATCAGCCTGAGTGCTCATTACAAAAACCTGATGAGATTTCACAATTCTCCAAATTAGCAGAGTGTATCAATGAAATAAAAGATTGGATGGCCAGAAATGTCCTTCTACTCAATTCTGACAAAACAGAGGTACTAATTATTGGACCAAAAAACTCTATAAGCCGCTAAAATATCATTTGACTCTCGATGGATCTACTGTTACATCATCTTCAACAGCAAAGAATTTAGGTGTTACATTTGATACCAATCTGTCCTTTGAAAATCAAATTACCAATGTTTGTAGAACAACATTCTTCCACCTAAGAAATATTGCTAAATTATGGCACATGGTCTCTGTTGCTGATGCCGAAAAACTAATTAATGTATTCATTAGATCAAGACTAGATTATTGTAATGCATTACTGGGAGGATGTCCAGCAAGATCAATAAATAAACTTAAACTGGTTCAAAATGCAGCAGCCAGAGTGCTAACGAGAACCAAGAAATATGATCATGTTAGCCCCATTTTATAATCGTTAAATTGGCTACCTGTTAAATTTTTGATCAATTTTAAAATTCTTTTAACTACATACAAAGCTTTGAATGGTCTAGCTCCGCAGTACTTAAAGTGCATCTGGAAAGTATTCACAGCACTTTTTCCACATTTTGTTATGTTACAGCCTTATTGGATTAAATTCATAATTTTTCTCAAAATTCTACAAACAATACCCCATAATGACAACGTGAAAGAAGTTTGTTTGAAATCTTTGCAAATGTATTAAAAATAAAAAACTTTGCTCAATACTTTATTGAAGAAACTTTGGCACCAATTACAGCATCAAGTCTTTTTGTGTATGATGCTACAATCTTGGCACACCTATTTTTGTGCAGTTTCTCGCATTCTTCTTTGCAAGACCTCTCAAGCTCCATCAGGTTGGATGGAGGAGCGTCGGTGCACAGTTATTTTCAGATCTCTCCAGAGATGTTCAATCAGGTTCAAGTCTGGGCTCTGGCTGGGCCACTCAAGGACATTCACAGAGTTGTCCCGTAGCAACTCCTTTGTTATCTTGGCTGTGTGCTTAGGGTCATTGTCCTGTTGGAAGATGAACCTTCACTCCAGAGCGCTCTGGAGCAGGTTTTCATCAAGGATGTCTCTGTATATTGCTGCATTCATCTTTCTCTTGATCCTGACTAGTCTCCCAGTTCCTGCCGCTGAAAAACATCCCCTCAGCATGATGCTGCCACCACCTTGCTTCACTGTAGTGATGATATTGGCCAGGTGATGACCGGTGCCTGGTTTCCTCCACTATACAAAAAAATTGAATTGAATTAAATTAAATTCAAGAGACTTTTGTGTGTCAAAATCTCAGGAGATCAGCAGTTACAGAAATACTCAAACTGTCTAGCACCAACAATCATCCATGCGATTATCAAATTATCCAATCGTGTGGCAGCAGTGCAGTGTAGGTCAGGATCTTCAGTAAATGTTCACATCAACCATCAGAATGGGGAAACAATGTAACCTCAGTGATTTGGAATTTTGCATGATTCTTGGTGCCAGATGGACTGGTTTGAGTATTTCTGTAACTGCTGATCTCCTGGGATTTTTAAACACAGCAGTCTCTAGAATTTACTCCGAATGGTGCCAAAAACAATAAACATCTAGTGCGTGGCAGTTCTGTGGATGGAAACGCCTTGTTGATGAGAGAGGTCAGGAGAGAAAGACAAGACTGGTTCACACTGACAAAGTGTACAGTAACTCTGATAACACTCTGTACAATTGTGGTGAGAAGAATAGCATCTCAGAATATTTTCTGTGTGATAATAATATTCTGAGATGCGGGTTGTCGCCGTTTTGTTGGCACAAGGGGAACCTACACAATATTAGGCTGGTAGTTTTAATGTTGTGGCTGATAAAAAAATTAAATACTTTTAAGCCATTTCAGAGAAAATTCATAATTATTGAGATCATTATAGTCAACAGGCTGGAAAATACTGAGATATAATGTTTGTAACCATATCGCTAATCCCTAATGTTAAGCGAGCAAGGTAGCCTATTTTTTATGCTGGACTTAAACTCTGGGAGAGTGAAGTTATAAAGAAACTCTAACTGCTAAAATAATATCCTCATCCACAGTAAATATTCAGTGTAGCCAAAGCACTGCCCACACAGAGGACACTGCCAAAACAAGCAACTTCCTACTGTTCAATACGTTGAATTTGTGTGTGAAGTTTATAAAATTTGAAACAACAAACAAAATTTGTGTAGGGGTCTTCTCCATCAGGTGAAATTCCTGATCATGTGAATTTCCATTAAGATGACTATATTTTGCGCATGGAATTTCGCAGGGTGGTTTGATTAGCATGCTGACGGCGTATTGAACTTTAGCAGTTAGGCAGTTTACATGTTAAAGTCCTCTGAAAACTTTAAAATGTATCACCTTTAAAGCATCACTGTTACACCTATACACATTCAGACCCACATCTTAGGCAGGGGAGTCTGAATAGGGAACCGGCATGCTAATGTTCCATATGTAAGCTGGTGGACACTGACCAGGGCCATGAAGTGGTGTGAGGAACTAACAAGGCTTCATGGTAATGATTTGTGATCTGATCGAGCTCACAAACAATTTCTTTTTGTTCTGAGGAACATGAGGGGATGATATGTGGTGCATTGGAGAAAAATAGCCACCAATATGGGCCGTGGGAGGGATGTGGGCAGCAAGCATTTATAACAAGGCTGGCAAACAACACACACACACATTCACATACACTAAATCTTGTAAGAAGGTTGCAACCAGAATGTTCTGTGGTCTATAGAGAGAGGATAGACACCCCGCCCCCAACCACACCAAAACAAAAAAGACAGAGGAAAAATGTAGAGCAAATGAGAAAATAGAGGCAAAAGAATTGGAGAGAGAGAGAGAGAGTTTATGTGAGGTTGAGGTGTAGGTGGAGATGGGGTGATCAGGGATAGTGGCGCCAGGGACCCGTGTGCTCAGAGGAATGAATGCTTGAGTGAGGAAAAAAAAAGCACCTTCAGGCTTGCAGAGGAGATTGAGAGCACATTAAGTTTTCCAGGAACATAATGGAGGCCAGCCAGCAGATGTCTGCAAGCGAAAAAGTGTGTGCATGTTTGTGTGTGCGGGCCACTGGTGGCAAGGGTAAAACATAGTGGCTAACAGCAGGGATTGTGGTCAGGGGAAGGTAGAAAATCATTAGCGGAGCACCAGGACCAGAGGCAGGGGCTGTAGCTGCAGAGCAGGTGCCTGGCCCTGAAACAGATGCTGCTTGTAAGAACTTAATGTCTTCACAGAGGGGAGCTCAGCGGCGCTGGGAAGGCCTATGACAGCTTATTAAAGGCCTCCGGCTGACAAGTGCTTTTAAGCTTGGGTTTCAAGGCTCTGAGCTCAGGGCTTGTGCTTGGGTGGTGGTTTGGATGGTGGAGAAGAGACTCCTCTGGCTTGATGTGTCTGAAAGCCTTTCCTTAATATCCAGGTAGAACACATCCCATTGAGGCTTGCGACACTTATGAGACACATCAATCTCATGGAAAGGACACTGAAACAAAGCCAGGGATCACTCACATCAACAGAACCCCAGCCACACTCTAAAATATGGGCACACACACACTTTACAATTTAGGGCACCTACACGCTAGAGTTTACTTTGCGTAAGAGAATGTTGCAGATCCATTGATTTCAAAGGGAATGGTGCTTCTTAAAAATGTAGAAGGAAAAATGTGAGGGAAAACATGCTGAAAACATTTAACTCTTGCAGTGTGCAATAATGCACTCTGATGTAGGCATCCATTGACCAATCACACAGGTCCAGTTGTTCTTTCGGGAATCCAATTAGCTTGTTTTCAAACTGATAAAGCTCTTTCCGTTGCCTCAAAACAAATCTTATGCATTTGTATCCATCAAACACTCCATTAGAGTGTGTAGGGGACCTATCACACTGCAAAAAATTATTTTCAAGAGAATAATTTTTGTCTTGTTTTCCAGTAAAAATATCTAAACATTCTTAAAATTAGATTTATTTACTTGACAAGCAAACTGGCATAAGATTTTAAGTCTTGTTTTGAGAGAAATCTAATTAAATTAAGTGAACTTTATACTTAAAACAAGAAAAAAAATCTGCCCAATGGGGTAAGCAAAATACACATTTTTTCCCTTTGAATTAAGTTTTTTTTTTTTACCCCATTGGCAGATTTTTTCTCTTGTTTTAAGTATAAAGTTCAAGTAATAATCAGTAGGGGACATAATAATCAGTGAAGTCGCTCCCATTATAATCACTGAAGCTGTCTAAACTGAAAAATGTCTGTCGGTTACAGTGCGTCACAATGCACCTTTAGTTTAGGACACCTTTTCTCTATTTTGAACCCAGTCAGACTCAAACAAAATTATTTTAATTGAAAATATAATTTGTGTGAATAAAAGGTAGAATTAAAGTAATTAAAGTTCCCCCAAAAAAGTTACATAATAAAAACAACAGTAATTTATTATCGGAGTGCGGATCATCCCTTCAATGTATTATGAAAGACAAAAGGATCAACCCACACAAAAAATATAAAAGCAATATAAGACGATAGAGCCCCGTGTAAAAATTACTGATAAATTAAAGGTAGAACCATAAATCGGTTTTATAGATTAATCGGTGCCAGTAGTTGGCGGTTTTAGGTAAAAATCTATGCTGCTAGTTGCAGATTGTTTTTATTATTCCTCCGTGCTTTGGTAATTAAATTTTATTGTGAGGTCATTAGGGTTGCACAGTTTACCGGTACTAATGAAGTATTGTGATACCAAAAAAATTTAACAGTATGATATAATCTTATTGCTCATTTCTATACCCTATTACAGTATGCTGTCATTAGCAAAATTACATGAGACGTGACAAATTTGAGATGAAATCAATAACAATTTGACAATAAAATAAATAACCTCTGGATATGGCCAAGTGTGATCATTAAACAGCAGAAGGATTTAATTTTATTAAATAATATACCGTACAGTCACTGGCGACCTGTCCAGGGTGTACCCCGCCTTTCGCCCAATGTTAGCTGGGATAGGCTCCAAAACCCAGCTTGATTTGGTAAATATTATATAAGTCCTTGCTGTGTTGCAAGCTTGTTTAGTGTTAAAAGTCCATGCTATACACCCAATGTTCTTTTTTTCTTATTATTATTGGTTAAAAAATAAATGTTGTAATCTGGTCTCTGTCTATGCCAACTATGAAAATGCTGTAACATTCTATCAGTCTATTTTAAAAACTATCGTCTGATTAATAGTTTTCAGTCTTTTCCACCACCTTAGTTATCGGTTACCACCTTAGCAAAATCCATTGATCGACCTCTAGTGTGAATGTTTTGCTATGAATTTGATTTGTTATACATTTAACTTCTGACCATTATATCAAAGCCAACTTGTGATGTCTCTGGTTACAGTTATAATTTTTTTTTTTAATTATATATATTTTTTCCACATGCTCATTGTTCCAAACCTGTTTGAAATTCTTTTCTTATGTGGTAGACGTAAGTGCTAAAAACAATTCAAGTTATCACATGAATTTGCAAACCACTGTGAACTGGATTCAACATTCTCTCATTGTGCTTATGAATATACAACAATTTTTCAAAATGACTTAAATTTGTGATTGTTTCTACCTTAATCTATCGAATGCCTTCAGAAGACTTGGAATATGATGCCCAAGACACATGTTTTTAATTTTATGATACCTTTGGGCCTTTTTTATGTTTTAAAGTTAATCACTCCCATTGCATTGGAAAGATGGACCAGGATATTCCTGGTATCCTCTCTTTTTGTATGTATATTGTATAAGAAAGACATAACAGTTTGGAATGACATGAAAGTGAGTAAAATTATGACAGATTTTCATTTGTGGGTGAACTATTTCTTTATATTATCTTTTGATTCTATCCATATTTATACACAGTTGTTTCAATACAAACATTAACATCAAGTCATTTCTTATATAAATGGATTCTCATTAGAAAAGTTGGATGCATAGTATTCCCCAATTGTATGGTTGTTGAAATCTAGCAGCGACTTTGGTCTATAACACCAAAGGGCTATCAATGAATATACATAATATATATCTAAGGCAGTAATATATGTAACTGAGGACTAATCTGCAACAAAGCACAGGCAGTGGAAAATGGTATAAAGTAATCCATTCTCCACCACTGACACAATATTGTACGCCATGGAAAATATTACACATAAAAAGGTTCTATAAATATAAATCAAGCTGGAAAGAAAACTAGTTTGGTCTGCAGAAAGCAATATGACTGATTTCAGCACCACAAATTGCTCCTATAACAGTACATGCACTTACAGTATGACTGTTATATACACTAGTGGTGTTCAACTAGAGGGTTGAAGATCTGTTCTGATAGGGTTGTGGACAGCAGGGAAAACAATGCTGAATGCAAATAATAAAAGGCAACTAATCATATAATCATGCATAATTAAGAGAGTAAAATTAATTTGGATCAAACTCTACAGTGTTTTGAGACAATACTATTGTGTCACAAGCGTTCATTCTTAAATCATGCACAAAACTATGCACAGTAAAAGAAAACATGACCCATATTGAATAGGGTTTATGGGTTTGGTATTGTGTTGGATTGTCACTTGATGTCCAATGTAAAATCTGGGCCCTAAAGCAAAACCAGCTGAGAGCCACTGCACATCACTTCCAAAGAAATTAAACACTATAGCTCAAAATTTGCCATTAAATGGATAAATCACAAAAAAAAAAAAAAACATGTTTCAAAGATGTATGACTTTCTTCCATGGACCATGGGAGGAGATGTGCAGAATGACAGCCTCCGTCACCATTCACTTTCATTGTATGGAAAGAAGATGCAATGAAAGTGAAAGGTGACTGAGACTAACAAACTGCCTAACATTTCCTGTGTGCCACAGAAGACAAAGTCATATGGGTTCGAAACAACAAGAGGGTTAATAAATCATGGCAGAATTTTCATTTCTGGGTGAACTATCCCTTTAATTTTAAACAGGCTGTAGTGCAGAAAAACGTGCAGTTCAGATTCCGCTCCACCTGCCTCACTTCAGATATTTAAAGTTCTTGTTTGGTCTCAGTGAAAAAAAATTAGCACATTTAAATCTATGCAACTTTGATTTGTGCCTTTGTAAGATGTAAATTACTTTCCCTCCAACAGCGCTGTGTCCAGACAGAGCTGCATTAACCCAGTGTGTCTTACGCTCCAGGGTTCAGAGAAAGGGCCATGCTCTCTGATAAAATACCCAACAGTATGGAGCTGCAATCGTACATTTATGTACTGCAGCACAATTTCCTACTTACTCTCAAACAATCAACGAGCCCACCTCCTATTCCACACTGTATAAGGAGGAGAGAGCAACATAGAGATGGGGAAGGAGAGAGCGATCAAGATAAATAGGCGGAAGAGAGAGTGACAGACAGACTGAGAGAGACCCTGCAATAGAGAGAGCATAAGAGTGTGTGTGGCAAACAGTGTGATTAAATGATATTGCCTTGCATTAGTTCAAACAGAGGTTAGCTGCCAGGAGGCAGCAGACTGTGATTAGCTTCATATGTGTGTTTGTGTGTGTGAGGGGCTCGTTTAAAGCCTCTGCAGGAGCACAATTGCTTTGTGTCCTGTTTGAGGGGAAATGGCTCCTGCTCTCCACACAACCATAACAAAGCTGACAGGAGATGGAGAGGTATCATAGGGATGCCCCCTGATCTTTCCATTTTCTGCATTTTAATATCTTGTGAGGCTGTTGGGATCTCCTTGCTGGAAAAACACCACTCCCTTGGGTGTTATGTTTGCACCCTGCTTGTGTCATTTCCTCACTTCTCCCTTGCAATTTCTCAATAAAAGTGGCAAAAGTCAAAAATATATTTTTAAATAGTTTTAGGCTGGCAATGATGGTCTGTTACTGGAACAAGTTGTTTTTTGTTGCAGGTACACCAGCTTGATCAGTGGAGCCATGCTGATTAGCAGCTTAAACCAGACAGATAATCAGATTAACCAAAATAAATAGTAGGGTTCAAAAGTCTGAGTCCACATTGAAAATCTGAGATTAAAAATTTAATTAAAGCCTGGAAATAACCAGAAAGGGGAGATCATTTTGGACAATTTAAAACAAAGAAACGTTATGACAAAAACAATATATATAGAGCCCATTTATATACATTAGGAGTGGGCGATATTACCAAAATCATATAATATGATTTGAGAAATGTTACATCACGATATGATGTATAAATGTGGCACGGTGGAGGGTGGGACCGGGGCGTGATTACGCACGCCCGATCCCGTATTAGGCTAATTAAGCCGTCAAGAGGGATAAAGGCCACATGCGGACGGCGATGGGAGAGAGAGAGAGATCGTTCACGGACATGTCCGTCGTCCTATGTGTTTGTCTTTTGAGTTTTCCATTAAACCTTTAAGTTATATGTCAAGCCGGTTTCTCGCCTCTTCCTTGCCCGTGACCTTGATCTGTGTTACATTGGTGCCGAAACCCAGGAAGGAAGAGGGATGCGCCGTAGCGGAGGGGGAGTCCCCTACTAGCCGCTGGAACGCGGCGGGTTTGGAGACCGCCGACCGCGTGCGGGGGGAGGGCTCGCCGCCGACCACCTGGAGCGGGAGAACCGCTGCCAGGGGCGGGGGGAGGCCCCTTCGACTCCCCGGGAACGCGGCGAGGTGTTCCGTCCGCCAGGGGCTGAGGACTACCTCCGATCTGCCCAGAGAGGTGTAGCTGTCTTCCTGTAGAGGGTGGAGAAGTGGCTGAGGAACGAGCTACGGCGTATCAGAGAACCGGCTTGTACGTTTTTTTTTTTTAATCTCTCTCTCCTCTCTCTCTCTCGCTGCCGCTCTGCGTTGGCCTTTTCCCTCTTTTTTAAATTATGGTGTTCGTGGGAGGGGAGGTACTGCCCAGTGCAGGAACCCCCCCCCCATTTTTAATTGATGTTGTTTCCCTCCCCTTGCCCCCTCCCTCGTCCAGGTTGATGGGGACGACCCACTGGCAGGCGCCCCCCCCCCCCCCGCCCCCAGGGGATGTACGTCAGGCCGGGGGTCCCCAGCCTGAAAGAACGGGGGAGGAATGTGGCACGGTGGAGGGCGGGACCGGGGCGTGATTACTTACGCCCGGTCCCGTATTAGGCTAATTAAGCCGTCAAGAGGGATAAAGGCCACTCGCGGACGGCGATGGGAGAGAGAGAGATCGTTCACGGACATGTCTGTCGTCCTTTGTGTTTGTCTTTTGAGTTTTTCATTAAACCTTTAAGTTATATGTCAAGCTGGTTTCTCGCCTCTTCCTTGCCCGTGAGAATGAACTGCTTTACAATATATAACAATATAGTCAAAGTTTTCTGGAAAATCAATAAAAATTGGTTTATATATGAAATAACCATATTTTAATGCCTATTTTTGAAAACTCTAGACTTGGCACTGAATTAATAGGACAGTTAACCCCAAAATGTAAATTCTTTCATCATTTACTCACTCTCATACCATCTCAGATGTATATGACTTCCTTTCTTCAGCAGAACACATTTGAAGAAAAATATAAAAATATCTCAGCTCAGTGTCACAGTCTATCTCCCTCATGTTCTTCAAGGACTCTTATTTTGAAGTTTTTCGTTGTGTAATGTTAGCCTGTTTAAATTTATTGTTTGTTCCACTCCAGCATTTGTAATTAAAGGACTTAAAGTATTTAGTCCTGCATCTCCTCTCTTCCTCTTCCACTCCACGTACCCAACGTTACACTCAGTAGGTCCTTATTATGCAGTTGGATGGTAACACGATTTTTGATGCTCCAAAAAGCACAGACAATCAGCATCCATAACGCCATCCATATGACTCCGGTGGTTAAATTTATTTTTTATAAAGCAATATGAGTGCTTTTGATGCAAAAATATAAATATTTAAGTACTATTTAACTATAAATCATTGTGTCCGTTAAGCAACATTATGAATGTTCACGAGAGGGCTGAGGCCAAGCGGTCTTTCCAATGATGGCATGGCAACGTTTCATTCTCCAACCTCTGTTGGCATTGCCTACATGTGCACCACCACTTCTCCTGAGCTATCTGTCATTCTGAGGCTTGTTGGTCCAGCCTCCTCCATTTCCTTGTACTCCCGGTCAGAGTATTCAGGTTCAAATAAATATGATAGTGCAAAAACTTGTATCTCTTCTCCTCTTCATCTTTGCTTAAATTTGCTTAAAAATGTTTAAGGCATTTGGTCTGTACAGTATTACTCCTACTCAGTTGTAAACAGCGCTGCTTTTCTGGGTGTCATGCATGCATCACATCTCGTGTGAATATGCTAACACTAATATGTCATACAAGAGACTGTGTGACCTCAGTCCTCTCATGAACATGCATTTAACAGAAGCAATTATTTATAGTTAAAAAGCGCTTATAAATGTATTTTTTTGCAACAAAAGCAATTGTCTTGCTTTATAAAACCACTGGAGTTGTATGGATGACGTTATGATGGCTGATTGTCTGTGTTTTTAGAGCATTAAAAATCGTGTTACCATCCACTACCATTATAAGGACCTACTGAGCTGAGATATTTTTCAATTTTCCTTCAAATGTGTTCTGCTGAAGAAAGGAAGTCTAACTACTACTACTACTACTACTACTTCTACTACTCATATAATTTTATCTTTATTTGGAACTGGACAAACATAAAATAAAATTAGACCTGTTATTAACCCTTCAGTTAGAAATGCTGTCAACCAATATTATTATTATTAGCTTCCCGCAACAAAGAAAAAAATACATACAATAAGTTAAAAATATATCCAAGGAAAATAAACACTTCTTGCAGTTTTTGTTTTGGACCAAATTAAATGGAACGAATGGTCCAGCACCGCCGGATCGAACACTCCCTCGGTGACGTGAGCCCCAGACAATGGCCCTTCCTGGGTTTTGGCACCAGTGTAACAATTATGGAAAGGAGGAAGCTGGGGCCAGCTTGACAGAACACGTAGACATTTACTGTTGCACTTTCAGTCGCACACAATAACACACTTCTTCACACTATGCTATGCTTTTCAGCTTCACGACACAAACTCTGTTGGCTTTTCAGCTCAACACTCATAAACAGCTTCACACATCTCTACTCTCCCGTCTGCCGCTACCTCTTCTCCTTAAGTAGTCCTATCGCCCCTCGCTGGAATGTGAGACCAGTGTGGCACGCAGGCGAAAGTTGTTCGCCAATTATCTTCCCAGCCTCGCTCTACCCAGATGCCGCTCGGCTCCACCCTGCTCACCACAATACAGTGTATATATATATATATATATATATAGGCAGTATCACCTCCCTTGCCCTTTCCCCTTAGGCGGGACCTTTTCACTCAGCATCAGGGCATGCTCCAGCACCCATGGCCAGACCTCTGGGATGTCCATGTCTGTCTCCTGGATGGGACACGGAAGACCTAGTGGGTATTCTGCCAGCGGTATAAATACAATCACTCAGATCAGAGCCCCCTCTACGAGGCGTCTGTACACCTTGAAGTGGCATCTCTTCACGAACTGGTGTTCTTCCCGTGGGGAAGACCCATAGAGGTGTGCCGTCGGTTCTGTGCTGTCTTTCTTTCAGGAAGGGCTGGAGAGATGGCTGTCTCCCTCTACCCTGAAAGTGTACATGGCTGCAATAGCAGCATACCACAATACACTGGACGGGAGACACTCATGACAGCGTGACCTGTTCAAAGGGTTCTTCAAGGGTGCGAGGAGGTTGAATCCTCCTAGACCGTGCCTGATTCCCTCTTGGGATCTCTCTGTGCTCCTACCTGCCCTACAGAGAGCCCCCTTCGAGCCCCTGGAGCAAGCCGAGCTCAGCATTTTGTCTCTGAAGACGGCCCTCCTGGTGGCGCTCACTTCCATCAAGAGGTTGGGGGATCTGCAGGTGCTCTTTGCCTGGAGTTCAGGCCGGCACACTCTCACATGACCTTGAAACCCTTGCCCGGTTACGTGTCCAAAATTCCCACCACTCCCTTTCGGACCAAGTGGTGAACCTGCAAGTGCTTCCTTCTGAGGAGGAAGACCCGGCTATGCCATTGCTGTGTCCAGTTCGCACCCTGTGCATCTATCTAGACCGCACACAGAGCTTTAGACACTCTGAGCAGCTCTTTGTCTGTTTTGGAGGGCAGCAGAATGGGACAGCTGTCTCCAAGCAGAGGCTGGCCCATTGGATTGTGGATGCCATTTTCCTCACATACAAATCTCTCCCCTTGGGAGTCCGGGTGCACTCCACTAGGGGTATTGCGTCCTCCTGGGCACTGGAAAGGGGCACCTCTTTAGTAGACATATGCAAAGCTGCAGGTCGGGCTACACCCAATATATTTGCGAGGTTTTACATCCTATGCATAGACGCGAGTGTTACGCAGTAACAGCAGGTAGGCCAGGCGGCCGGTTGGGTGTACTGCTTGCATTGTGCCGGTCCCCTTTTTAAAAGGTGATAATAGTTCCCCGTATCTGGTGAAACCTGGTAATTCATAATTCATAAATGGAAGAAGTTTAGAACAAAAAGGACTCTTCCGGGGAAGAAGGACATTGTTAAGAGAGATGATCAAGAACCCAATTGTCACTCTGGTTGAGCACAGGAGATCATGTGTGGAGATGGGACAAACTTGCAAAAGGACAACCATCACTGCAACACTCCACTGATCTGGGCTTTATGGCAGAGTGGCCAGACGGAAGCCTCTTCTCAGTGCAAGACACATGAAAGCCGTTTGGAAGGACTCTCAGACTGTGAGAAACAACATACTCTGGTCTGATGAAATGAAGATTGAACTGATTGGCCTCAATTCCAAGCATCATGTCTGGAGGATACCAGTCACCGCTCATCACCTGCACAATACCATCCCAACGGTGAAGCTTGGTGGTGGTAGCATCATGCTGTGGGGGTGTTTTTTAGCGGCAGGGACTGTTCAGGGTTGAAGGAAAGCTGAACACAGCAAAATACAGAGATATCCTTATTGAAAATCTGGTCCAGAGCATTCAGAACCTCAGACTGGGCCAAAGGTTCACAGATAAGACAAAGCAAGAGTGGCTTTGGGACAACTATGTGAATGTCCTTGAGTGGCCCACAAAAAGCCCAGACTTGAACCCAATCAAAAATCTGTGGAGAGACATGAAAATGGCTGTCCATCGACGGTCCCCATCCAACCTGACAGAGCTTGAGAGGATCTGCAGTGAATGGTTTAGCGGTTTTAGGCTGATTCTCCAGCAGGGCATGTTTAGCATGTTTATTCATTCAGATTATGATCTGAAGTTAGTGTAGGGAATATGTGTAAAGTGTAAAAGTTTATTGTACCTGTCCACAGGCCAGTCCCATACCTCTCTCGCCCATGCCATGAGGACAGGACAAGTTCAGCTCAAGAGCATCAGATTTAGAGTCCTGTTGAGCCAGGGAGAAAACACCATTATCATGTGGGCACTTGTACACTTGCAAGGGAATGGGTTACATTTACACACCAGCAAAAACAACACAGAAAATAACAGTTACATGCAAAAGGCATTTCAACACCTCACAAACAAGTCACATATTAAATTTAAAACAGCAGGAGCTTCCCTAAAGCAGCACAAAGAAGAGACAAACCTTATAACAAAAAAAAAAAAAAAAAAAAAAAAAAACACTTCCCAGCATTCAAAAAGCATAAAATAGACCTAGAAGAACTCTTTGACATGTCTAAACTGCTAAAGAGTTGTTGTTTTTTTTTATAAAAAAGGGAAGCCGAAAATGGCAGCACAGGTGGATGGGGAGCGGGTGAGTGAGCGAGGGTGCTGAAAGTGGGAAAGCATTCAACAGACAATTACACTCTGGCGGCCATTCTAAACTGCACTGAAATGGGGAGAGCCAGAACAATTTCTTTCTGTACACCCTACAAACCTGCTGCTTCAGACACACAGCCATGGCTTTCCTAAAGCCTGACAGCCATTAAAGAGGAGAGAAAGGAGAGGAGAGAGAGGCGATTTGACTGGGTTTATGAGACACAAAATGACAGACAAGACAGGCAGGAGATAGATCTATGTCTAAGGCGTATAATATATTATAGGGTTTGTGAACATTTCATTCCACAAATCATGTGTAATAATAGGAAGTTGGTCCCTGCTGCAATAATAAACTCACTACAATGGAAAGGGTTTCTAATAAAAGCTGTAACATTGCAATTTTTTTTTTCTTCCATGCAGATAAACATTAATGCACATAAGCATTATGTTGAATGTTCTCATTCATCCCCTAAAGGTATTTGATTTGGTTAAGGTTTGTGATAGGGCAAAATTATCAGACAAACCATTTTGAAATGATCAGCCCATAATCATGCCTGCCAAGTTGATGGCTCAATCCTAAAATCTACTAATAGTCCTGTCAATGTACACTCACTGAGCACTTTATTAGGAACACCTAATAACTACATACTAATAACTACATACTCATGACATTATCAAATCAGCCAATCGTGTAGCAGAAGTGTAATGCATAAAAACATTCAGATACAGGTCAGGAGCTCCGGTTAATATTCACATCAACCATCAGAATGGGGAAAAAGGACAGAAAAATCTTGATGACGAGAGAGGTCAACGGAGAATGGCCAAACTGGTTTGAGCTGACAGAAAGGCTACGGTAACCCAGATAACCACTCTGTACAATTGTAGTGAGCAGAATAGCAAGAATGTCACATCGAACCTTGACACGGATGGACTACAACAGCAGAAGACCACGTCAACACTTTATTAGGACCATATGGGTTCCTTATAAAGTGCTAAGTGAATGTATAACTTACATATTTGTTTTCAAATATTAATATGAATTTTGAGTAAATGCTCATAAATAAGCAGTTTGCTCTCATTTGTATCTCACTTGCATCTTATAT
This sequence comes from Moxostoma hubbsi, assembly GCA_032164185.1. Taxonomy (NCBI): domain Eukaryota; kingdom Metazoa; phylum Chordata; class Actinopteri; order Cypriniformes; family Catostomidae; genus Moxostoma; species Moxostoma hubbsi. The sequence goes on from JAVLUX010000009.1 coordinate 20,533,386, forward strand.
CATTAAATTTCAATAACAGATTTTTCACATAAAATTTTCCAATTAATATTATAATAAAAATTGCAATTATATCATAAAATATATTTATTAGTTACATGTTATTACAAAATGATTAGTACTAAATTCTGATTGGACGTGCTGTGTTAAAAAAATGGCTAAAAACGACCAGCTATGACCACGCATTCTGTATTAATGCACCAAGTTGCTATGTTGTTTACATCAACCACAAACAGTATATTATTAGACCAATGTCATTGTCAATGTTATTTCTTGGAGAAAGGAATTTTCTATTCTGTTAAATATTAATGATAAATGAAACAATTTGCCAAACACTGATTTCTTCATATTGCTGTTAAAATTGTTTTTAAAAGCAATAAGTTACTGGAGTCTCATTGTTACAGTGATTTTACAGTTGGTAAGTGGGTTTCCCGTTGTGTCTATGAACTCTTTACAGGAGGTAAGATCACCATAATGCACAGTCTCTTCTGGATTATTGCTTTAATACTGTATAATGCTTGAATGATAAAGGACAACTGATTTGGCTTGCACTCTGTTATAGACACAACTCGAGCTCTAAATTCCCCTTTGGACTAAATAATTACTCAATATAATAACAGGATTACATAAATATACTGCTCCCAATCTTTTATTTAGAACTCCATTATATCAGCAGAACCAATTAATAATTTTTGGAAATATTTTTCCTTAAATTTAACCCTGAACCAAAACCTAAACCTAACCTAACCGCAGAGATAATCCCTTACCCAAACCCTTAAATTAAACAGGATTTTAATAGGAAAATAACTTTTGTGTTCCATGGAAGAAAACACCAGGGTTTGCAACAAGTCGAGGGAAGCATGTTCTATCAGAAAAGACTCGGGATGATTGGAATTTATATGAATGAAGAGATATTTATATAATTTGGCGTAAGCCATGTCCTATGGTTCAGTGCTCAGATATTTGCTTGAACCGTCAGATCCTGCCAGAGACAATGATGTCAGGGGAGAGGAGCTTACCCCCACCCAGGATGGGACCTAAACTTGTAGTGATGGGGTGGAGGGGGGAGAAAACACAGAAGCAGGCAAACAATGAGAGACACCTTAGTGGGCTAATAAAGTGGAGGCTGTATTGTGAGTGGATGAGATGCCCGATAGAATGCATCCCGAAATCTTCCTGCTAGAATTATGCTTCTGCTTCCTATTTACAGCTTATTGGCATACATTAGTAATTTGGATTGCATAAATACATATGAAATGAGTAAACCAAATTTGTTCACAGACATTTCATTTCACAGACATTTCATTTCATTTCTTAAAATATTGTGTTGAATTGAAATTTTTTATGGGTTGTCTCTATGAGAATACAGGTATTTTACGATTTTTCCATCGCATACAAGTTATTACGAGTTGGCATGAGACTATATTGGATTGACAGGATAAAATTAAAATACTCTTCCTGAACTTTCATTTAGATGTCCATTATATAAGCCGCCAACTGTCACCTTGCTTACAAAAAACTGGAAGTATCCATTGAAAAATATGATTAACAGAAAGTTACTTCAGGACTCTGAGCAGTCTAGTAAGCTCTTCCATGTCCAGCCAATCAAACAATTTGTTAAAAAGTTGGAAGTGCAGAAACATTTGGAATGTCAAAATGTTAAACTTTTTTAAAAGAAAAAATAACTTTTCTTGATTAAACTATGAATAACAACCACAGGCTTTTCTTTTTCTTCCTTCATCAAACTTTACAGCGGACAATATGCAATCGTGGAAGGCAGGTAACACCACCAGCATACTCTGTCAGATTCAGATTCTCTCGACAGTCTTAGATCCGTTTGTCAGACTGCCAGATGGTGAAGAGTGATTAATCAAAGAATGCATTTCCACTACTCTTGAGTCCAATGGTGATGAGCTTTTTGCCACTTCAGCTGATGCTTGGCATTTGCACATGGTGATCTTAGATTTGTATGCAGCTGCATGGCCACAGAAACAAAATTTATTAAGCCGCTGATGAACACTTCTTGTGCTGTTTTTCATTTCCAGAGGCTGGTGAACTCAATAGGGAGAGTTGCAACCAAGAATAGACGATATTTATGCACAATCTACCTTAGCATTCCACAGTCCCATTCTGCGTTTGTCGACGGCATCTTTGTGACCGAGAGATGGAATCCCATGATGGAACTGAAGTAATTCTGTTTGTGAATGCTAACAATAGCATGGATGAAAACAAGATGAAATCAAGAAGATAGGGCTTTTGTGTACAGTACCTTCTTGCCTTTTATTCAGAAATTAAACGTAACGATTTAAGTTCAGATTCTGATTCCACTTAACAATTCCATTAATGATGCTTTTAGTACCTTAAGTACTTTAATATGAAAGCAATCATTCAATGAGTGAGTCTTTGACTGATTATAAAACATGTTAGGGATGTGCAAAACTAACAATTAATCACGTAATTTTTTTTTGCAGTTAATCGCGATTAATCGCAGATTTTAAAAGTGCTGAAATTTTGAACTATTTATAATTCATTTGTTTTCAAAATTAATTTATTTACATCTTAGGAAAGAAAAAACAATATGTAGCAATATAATGCTTTATTAACAAGCTGCATTCATGATTCGTGTCGAAGCGTCAACACTTGTACCATGCGGCACATGTAACTCACCATGAAAAGCGCTTGAAAACAAAAATGTCTCACTCTGCTTTTTGGTGATAGTTAAGATTTGGTGTACCTTTGTGGTAATTAAAACGTGCCTTACATAGGCTGAAAAATACTTGATTTCTATCATAAGTCTGAGCATATTGCTCATATCTTGGCATATTTTGTATCATTTTATCACTGACAGGAACACTTGAAAGTTTTATTTAATGAGATAAACTCTACAGATCTATCATAAGAGAGATACATAATGGTCAACTAGTGTGTTACAACAGTACAGCAGAGGTGGGTAGTAACGCGTTACATTTACTTGACTAACTTATTGGGGAAAAATTTACTTTGAGTAGGTTTAAAAATGGGTACTTTTTACTCTCACTCAAGTAAATTTCTAATGAAATTTTTTTAACTTTTACTTCTTTACAATGTGTGGTGTTACTGTCATTATATCACTGGGTTTAATTTGAATTAATGTGTAATTTATTGAGAGATTATTGAATGGGACTTTTACGAGAGCAGAAGTTCACAGCAGCATCGAACTCTTCAAAGTAAAAAGTGAAAAAAATAATAGTTTCATCATGCAATGCCTTCTTTTAACACCAAGACAAGCTGATATTTCAAGATTAAAGTCACAGCTCCGAGTACAGGAGATGTTTTGGCTCTAATTCAAATGCAGGCTTTTCTGTGTAATGAGATGGTCATTTTCAGGGTGATTCTGGAACTGGGTTCTTATGACCTCAGTTTTTAAGTGCACATTTTTAAATCAGTGCAGCAATATATCAGTGTACTTCATCCTGCATGTCATAAGAGGTATTTATGCATTTACTCCGCACCCTCACGGGGGTACTGGAAACTATCGCAGCTACTTCAGGCGGATTAACTGTATAAATCCATATAAACATCCAAGTTGAGTGTAAATCTCTGCCATGATCGACAACTGGAGTGCGAATAGACAGCATTTCTGTGTGTGCACAGCAAGGTGCGTGGGGCACATGCGTGTGAGATGTACAACGAGGCAATCGTCTCAAAACCCAGAACAACAGACGTTTCTTCACTAAATTGTAGACAAACTGTCTATAAATTCACATTGTGCATAGGATCATTACTGTCTTGTAAAGTGTTTTTTGCACGGTATACTGTTTTATGCATGACTTATGACAGGACTACCAGCTAATGTAAAATTATTTAGTATCACATTTCCTACCAAATGAATCCTTGTGTGACATCCTGCACAATGGTATATATATATATATATATATATATATATATATATATATATATATATATATATATATATATATATATAATTCTGACAGCATGCATTGTATGCTTTGCTATGTTAATCAGAGCATAAAGAGGCACACATTAAAAATTAACCCCAATCATGCAATTGAGTCAGCTTCTAAACAAAGGAACATTTCCTCTTGGAAATTGCACCTTTCTCATTGGTCAAGCCAGACTCGAGAGGAGGGACCTCCACCAGAAGTTAAAAGGCACACCCCACCTCTAACTCTCTCTCGTTCTCCTGGCTCTTTCCCCTGACTCTCTCTTCTGCTGTTTGTGTGGGACCAGGACGATCCGGTCCGACCCTGAGGCCGGCAGACCTCAACACATCAAGCCATGTGTAACTACGTCAACCATAGAGTCAATGAACACCAACAATTCATCAACATTTCTTCATTCAACACAGAAGAAATTGATTTTAACTTGAACACCATCGACTCGCGGAACCATCAAGAATTTCTCCTGCGACTGCTTCTGGGCTCTCTCAACAGTCAAGGCAATTGCAAGTATCATACCAGTAACTAACTGAATGTAGTTTTAGTGTAAGATGAAAATCCCTTTGTAACAAAGGTGAGATTCCACCAAACATTTAAGTTGTTACTGAGATCATAATCTAGTTATTTAATCTATGTAATTTATCTAAATTATAACAGTTGTCAAAAGCGACAGATTCCATTATAAATTCTTTACATAGTAATGTAGAAATAATTTAATTTAATTCCTAGCTCACACATACTGTTTCCCTTACAAATAATTGTAATGGACATGACACTTTAACCCGTGCAGTGGACATTTATCATATTACTGCTATTTTTGATTCACAAAACCTCATTAATGCTGATTCTGCATGAGGCAACTCACATAGTTAATTTGGGGGAAAAGAATGAGAAAATGTGTGTAATAATAGCCATATGCTTGGAAAAATTAATGTCCATTGCTGAAAGCAAAAGGAGAAACTTCTAAAGTGAAGTCTAAAACATCTCAATCCCCAGTAAAACCGTTGCTCTAGCGGTGACCGCTCTGTCTTTGACCATGCAGAAAAGTGGTTGTACACCTTGTAATCCAAGATAAAATCCATTTGTCACAGAGGGGTATGTCAGATTGATTGATTCTATTTGACTCCCAGTTGATTGACCTGTTAAATCCTGCGGGATACGGGCTCATCTGAATCTTTTGTTTTAGAATCTGTGTTGCCTTTCTCTTCTGTGTCGTACACTGGAAGTAATGTACTGATTAGAGGCATTGGATTGAAAGTTATGTCTGTTCCTCATCATAAACTTGTTCTGACATCTCATTTGATCCAGGGAGAGGTGGAGGTTGGTGTGCACTCTTGTCTGCTGGTTGATGGAGTACAGATAATCCTAGGAAACAATTTACATGGTGAACGAGTGTGGCGAGAACTGTCTTTGGTTGTGACACCATCTCCACTAAATCTCAAACCACAGGTTTTAACAAAAATGTTTCCATCCTGTGCTATTACAAAGGCAATGAGTAAAACACAAAATTTTGTTGATGATCAAATTGAAATGGAAAAGATGGTGAGTAAACATTTGGAAATTCCTTCAATTTTGTCTGTATCGCATGATGAATTGATTAGGGAACAAAAAGATGACTCTTCTCTTAATTAGTTATTTGAACGAGTTGATCCTTTTGATGTAATCATCAATCTTTATTCTGGTTATTAACTAGAGCAAAGGTTGTCTGCATGGAGATTTTGCAAATGGTGATTCCATTGTACAAATTGTGAGACCACTGAAGCAACGAAAATTTGTGTTACAGACTGTGCACAATACCTCTGGGCATTTGGGAATTAAAAAGACCTACCATTTCCTTTTGAAATGTCACACATGTCAACTTGCGGGAAAGACAAATCAGTCATTGAAACCTGCATCGCTTATATCCAATTCCTGCCATAATTCAGCCATTTGAACACCTTATCATAGATTGTGATGGGCCACAGCCAAAATCAAAAGCAGGCAGTGAATATCTGTTTACGGTAATGTGTTAGATAACTTGATATCCTGCCGATTACCCATTGCGTGCTATAATGACAAAATTGGTCATGAAAGCACTCACTCAATTTATTTCAGTGTTTGGAATACTGCGAATCATTCAGTCTGATCAAGGTAGCAATTTTACTTCCAATGTGTTTGGTCAAGTATTGAAACAACTTCACATTAAACACAATCTTTCCAGTGCTTATCATGCACAGAGCCTTGGAGCTCTAGCGAGATTCCACCAAACATTTAAGTCGTTACTGAGATCATAATGTAGTTAAATGGGAAATGACTGGGAGACTGTTTTCCTTGGTTACTGATGGCAGCCATGGAGGCTTCTGGTTTATATTTTTTACAAAGCAATGAGTTGCGAAACGCCCCTGCAACCTTCCAATTATTAATGAATCATGTTATATCTGGCTTGAAAGTTTGTGCGGCGTATTTCGATGATGTCATGGTTCATTGTGATACTTGGAAGAGCATTTGCGTTCGAGCACTGTTTGATTGCTTCGTTGAAGCTAATTTAACTGTAAATTTGTTAAAATGTGAGTTTGCAAAGGCAATTGTTACCTACTTTGGGAAGGTGGTAGGTCAAGTTGAAGTGCGCCACATCCATTCTAAAGTGGATGGGATCGATAATTTCCCAACTACCAAAAAGGAAATAATTACATTTCTTGGG